>OZ005654.1:144232812-144909312 GCA_963930645.1 Salticus scenicus
TGCAATAAAAAAAATAGATCAAATTTTGACCACCAGGGGGAATTGTGGCACTTGAAGAAGGACAAAAAATATGTTAAAATCATTAAAATTTATTCAATTACAGAATGTGCTCCACTGACATCAATCATGCATTGAAAGTGCATTATAGCATATTCAATAGTAGCATGAAGAAACTCTCGATGGATTTTAGCAACATGGCGTGTAATGCTGCCTTTCAACTCAGGTAAAGTTCTAATTCCTTCTTTAAAAATATGGTCTTTAAAGAATCCCCACAAACAGAAATCACAGTGATTTAAGTTGGGTGAATGAAGAGACCAGGCATTCGGAAAAACTGGATATTACACAATTCTCACCAAAGTTAGCAGGAAGCAGTTCTTTGACTTGGCACCCAATGTGGGGAGTTACATGAAGAAACTGATCTGCGAACATTGCCGTTCCTGTAAAGCAGAAATGACTTGCTGCCGAAGGAGTTCACTGTACCATGCACTTGTGATAGAGCACCTTTTAGAACCTTGAGGTGTGAGAGTTTCGAAGAAAAATAGTCCAAGGATAAAATCTGCAGTAAATCCACACCATGCAGAATGCAGTGGTTGTTAGCGCAGGACATTAGAAGGTGAAGCACCCAATGTATGGCAATTTTGATTATTCACAGCTCCATCTAAAGAAAAATGTATCTCATCTGACCATAGAATTTTTCAACGCCTCGTGTCATCAACATCCATTCTTGCCAAAAATCGGCAAACAAATTTTGAGCCTGTTTGGTCTTGAGGTTGCAGCATTTGCATCACGGGGATCTTATACGTATACCATTTTAAAATGGATTGCAGAATTTTTTGTACTGTTGACTAAGGAATCGCCAACTCATGTGCTATCGATCGAACCCTTGCTGAAGAATACAGGGAACTGGAGGCTCTTTCAACCACAACAGTAGTGACTTCTCAGGCAGTTTCATTCGCAACTGGTTTCCTGGCAGCACACTCAAGTTTCCAATCTCTTCAAATCTCCTAATCATTTTCTCCAAACCATTCTTCAACATGGACTCTTTTCGCAATCTCTTTAAATGAAGATATTCATGCAGTGCAGCTAAGCTATTGCTGCCATTCTGATAAAACAGTTTTACCAGTAACGCTCGATCTTTCTTCTGTAAGGGCATGCAAATGACAAAATGCATGCTGAATGATTTTCTGGCTCTGACCAACTTTCTTTATAGGTTTGGCCAATTTGTGAAAGTAATCTTTGAAAAGTGCCATCTGGTGGTCAAAATTTGAAGTATTTTTGTTATTGCAGAAATCATTTTCCTGTGGTCCATATAACATATATACCAAATTTCATCAAAATCCGATAGTCAGAATGTGTTCTAGAGTGGTCTGAATAGAGTCACTTTAATTATAACCATCCTGTAGCTTTTTCATGCAGTGATGCTTTTTGTTTTACACATTCATGTATAATAATTTTTAATTTCCAACACAAAAAGAGGAATGATATAACTTTGAAGCCTTTGTCTATGTGTGTATTTGTCTGTGTCATTGTAGCTTCCAAACAAATGGATCAATTTTCATTTTTTTTTTTTTATTTAATTAGAACACTGATTTAATCTAGCTGTATTTGATGAAATTGTTCAGATACTAATTATTTAATAATTAAAAGCAAACTTTTTAAAAACTCTCGCACAAGAAGTTTGAAATTTCTGTCTATGATAAGTCTCGACAACCTATGACCCTTGGGTTGTCAAGTGGGCCATTTCAAGGCTTCAGTTGACCCACTTGAGTTCCAAAAGTGAAATATAATGTATAAAAATAAATTATGTTTTGTTTTGGAGAGCTGGCAGTTTGTTTGAAATTGTGAAGTGGTTGCTCAGTAACCTGCAAATTCATAGATTTCTGAGGCCTGATCTTTGGCGATGTAGCTCCTAAATAGATGAACAGTTTTCAATATGGTTTGTTTTGTCTGAAAACTGGTTTAAGTCGGATGGTTTTTAGCTATATTTCATGTTTTCCACTTAATATATCAGGACTTTTTATAGTGTTTGTTTTACACATTTTTAATTAGTTTTTAATATAAGAATTGCATATGCTTTTTTTTTTTTTTAGTTACAGACTGGGCCACATTATGGTACAGGACATTGGCCCAGGTCTTTCAAATTTAAGGGGCTGCACCTCAAAAGCTGCAAAATAATAATACAAATTTTCATATATGACTAGTATAAAGAAAAACTGATTTGAACTCTAGTTCTATACTACATTAAAGAGCTTAAACAATTGTTAAATTTTTTCACTAATCTTTTTAACTACGATAACATTTATATTGACTGATCAATGTGTCTTAGGTTTTTGATTGTCTTGAGCTTAAAACTAATGATTTTGTTATAGATTAATAAAAACTGCAGAAATATTAGGTGTAAGTAATAGAGAAAATTAAAACATGCACTATAGAACATGAATGCTTAAAATTTCTAATATAGTTTTTTTTTTTATTTTCTTTCTTTCCCAAATGGGCCCATTTTGGTGAGCTCTGTAGAGCAGTGTGGAGAATCTCCAAATTGCATCAGTGCCCCTAGGTCTTCAAAACACATAGTCAAGCTCTGTTACAGATATTTAGTCATTTCTTACTTTAAAACACTAAGTTGCTAATAACATCTCATAAAAATTCTTTGTAATAAAACTTTCATTTTATTATATGATCATTCCATGGAAATTTAAACCTCAGAGGCAAAAAATAAACTTTATATAAACTTTATCAGCTATCAGTTTTTTAATTAAACATATACTTAAAAAAAAAAAAAAAAAAATGCTACAATTATGTAATAATGGTATAAAATAATGCAATAATAAAATAAAATACTACAGCATATACACTGGTTTTCATAATTATAAGGACACCTGTTTTTCTATATTAACTAAACACTGAACACAATTATTTAAACAAATATATTTTTTATTAATTTGAATTTCATTTATATACGATATTTAAAAAGTTTTATTGTTTTTCTATCTTAAAAAACTTTAAATACAGTCAAAAAAATGATTTTTCAGGTGTTCACAATTATAAAGACAGCTCGAATCTTGGTAATTTTTTTTCAGTTATTCTTTAAATTAATATTTTATGGGGTCTCTTTTTAGGGTGAAACAGTCAGACATTCTCTCTGGTGTATATATATATTTAATATCCAGTTTCAATACCATTTCACACAGCATAGATGATATTCTGAATACATTTAAACTATTTAAAATTGCTTTCCACTTGCATGCACTTTTCTAATATGATAAGTTAAGGTTTTTCAACTTTTAGGCCACGGAAAAGGCAATAATACAGAAGTTTCTTCTTTCAAACTATTTTCTATTGCTCTAGAAGTAGAGCAAAAATGTAAGTCTTGTTGAAAAAAAAAAAAAATTATTAACCCCCCAAAAAAGAAATTAAAAAAAAAAAACCTTTTTTTCCAACATATAGCAATTTTCTTTTCTTTGAATTGAGAGACTTTTTTTTATTTTATATATATATGCTTTTTGTATACTTAGATTAATTAAAAATGTTTTCCTTTTTTTTTTTTTTTTTTTTTTTTTTTTTGGGGGGGGGGGGGGGGGGGGTCCTCTTTTTTGCATTAAGTTAAAAAGTGTATCATTTAAAATAAAATTAAAAAAAATTGTATGACAGAAATGGAACAGCCTTAATAAAGGACCCTCTTCGGTGAAATTTGAAGTTTGGCACCACAAAGCCTTTACTTACGCAATTGCAATAGCCATTTTAATTTGTCACCAAAATGTCCACAAAAATTCAAAAGGCTAAAAGCAATTATAAATTAATTAAAAATTTAATATTTAAAATACTTTTTATTATTTCTGAATATATTTGAGTTCAGAATATTTCTTTTAACACCATAAAATAATCATAAAATAGTTTGTGAAAACAATAGTTGATAACACAAGTTTGATGACATGATTGCTACAAAAATTTCAGTTGGAAGAAAATGCTTACTTTCCTTTAAATGTGACACTTCTCCAGTCAGTTTTTTTCTTTCTTTCTTTCTTTCTTTTTTTTTTGTTTTGTTTTAAAAGCATAGTGAGGGTATTGTTTATTGGATGTCATTTACACCCAAACCCAAATGCTTAGACACTGCTGTTTCCGTCATTGTTTTGAAAGAATACTGAACAAATCACAACAATGTTGTATGTATTTATTTTGTTGTACTTGTCAGAGTATCCATCAATCTGTAAAACAGTAAATTCTTACTATTTTTTTTTTCCCATTTCTGGAAATAACAGCAAATTATCAGGAAATTTAGGGAGAAAAAAAAATTCTTTTCTTGGAGTAATAAAAAATGGCCAAAGAAATTGTATCTTTGTGACAAATAATTTTCAAGAAAAATGTGAAAGAAAAAAATATGAAGTCATATCTGATCCGATGCAATAATAAAAAAAAAAAAAAAAATAAATACTGGAAACATGGTCAGTGGTGTTCGCATAGGTTTTTGGATGAAGATGTAATAGAAAATAACTACTGTGCATATCAAAGTTACAAGTGCATGGAATTCCATGACATCAAGCCATGCTTTGAGTTGTATTTAAAATGTTGCTTCTAGTAGCTGCTAGTAATGTTTGCTTGAAAATGTATTCCATTAGTGAATATTATGGCATTTATTTAATCTGACTAAACATGAAACGTGTGCAGTCAGCCACTGCACTATGCACACATGCATGTCTTGACAAAAGCAGTGGACATTTCGAACATCTTATATAAATATTTTCAAATGCTGATATTAATTCTTCCAATAAAGTTATTTTTGTACACCTAATATAACATTATATTTTTTCTTTTACATTTTTCTCGAAAATTATTTTACGTGGAACTATAGTTTTGTTTGTTTGGCATTTTTTATGTACTCCAAATAAGGAACCTGACTATGCAGAATTTGGGCAATCTTTCTTCAGACACTCTATATGATTTTCAGATAATTTGGAGTGGAAGACTGATTTTTTATACCAGCTATGTGAAAAATACCAGAGCCGGGAATCAAACCTGGGCCTTCTGCTTTACGTGCAGATGCTCAAACTATTGAGCTACCCTGGCTGATTACCAGCTAGGCATTTCTCACATAACATTCATTGGCAAAGTCACCGAGACTGCAAACACAGCTATATCGTGACATTATTAATTATGGCACAACTGTATTTTTCACGTAGTTGTCAGTGGCGGCTCATGCACCGAAAATATGTGAAGAGGCACACTGTATTTTACACTGTATTCATTTATAGAATATAAATTTACGTTTAAATAAGTATTTTTAGTTAATGTTAGCCAAGGCCATGCTTAATAAAAGTCGTGCATTGAAAATACTTAATTATTTTTTAGCTCTTCACCTATTTTTAGTTCACGAGCCGCCACTGGTAGTTGGTATAAAAAAAAATCAGCCTTCCACTCCAAATTATCTGAAATGAACTTTCATGGTTAATGAATAAATTTGTAAATTAACTCTATATGATGTTTAATATCAAATTAATAATGTTTCAACACAGGCAGTCCTTTGAAATAATAATAATTGGAAATAGAGAAATTTTTATAAAAAGAAATTTTGTTTTTATGAAAGGATAATTATTTTTATAAAATGAGATATCATTAAATTTTGTGAAAAGATTAATTTTATGAGTTTGAATTTCCTGAAGGGGCCCTTCTTGTGAAATGGAAATATATAAGGTGTAGCTAAAGGGCCCAGTTTTTGCCTGGATCGACCTCTGATATTCTATAAAGAAAAGTTAATTATTTAATGAACTGAATATATGTTTGCATGACCAATCACAGCTTAGGGGAGGTACAGAATATTTTGAATTAATAAAGTCAAGATTTTTGCTGAAAAGTGAAAAGATTATTAACTCGATATATTGTCATAAACTGGATTTTATTGAGATAGTACATTTAGGGAATCATGTTATTGTTTCTTTTATATTCCACTAGCAGGTTTTGCCTGCTTCGCTGGTCATTATATTGAAATGAATTCTCAAAGTACCATATCATAATAATAATAATAATAATAATAATAAAATCAGTCAAAATCTAAGTTAAAGTTCTCACTACCTTTGGTAGCAGTTTTCCCTCACACACCACACTTTGAATCTGGAACAACAATGCCTTCGGTAGGCCTTTTTTTTTTTTTTTTTTCTCGTTTTCAACATTTAAATAATTTTGATACTAAATCTCAATAGTCATATAAATAATTAAAACCTACATTTAGAATCTATTTATAAAGAAAAAGGTACTTTCATAAAAACCGCATGCCATGAATTTAAGGTTGCCATAAGGTTAACAAGTTGCTATAGAATACACATAGGTTATCATAAACTGAACACTGAAATGTAGTTCTAAAAAGTGACTTCAAATTGTTTCATTAATCACTTCATTTCAGTTTATAATGGCAACTGATCACTAGAATGCGGTTAATATGAAAGTACGAGAAAAACTGTAATGCCTCAAAAGACTCCAATTTTTCTTATGCAAAGGCTTTTGCTGTTAAATGAACCAAGAAAGTTACAAAGAGAACTGCAACAAGAAACTGTTCAACAAACACAGGTTAGATTAATTTAAAAAAAAACAAAGACTAGAAGACGAGAGGAAACTACCAAGAAGCAACAATATAATTATTGTGCAGATGCTGGTTGGCAGCTTACCGAACTTGATACGCGAGCCAGCTGAAGAACGTTGTGTACATTAATGGTGGCTGGTGTGCATAAAATTTGTCAGGGCCACAATGTCCTTCATGTTCTAAAATTTAGGGCAGTGACTACTGTGCTAGATTAAATTTTTAATATTTCATTTTACAGCTAAAAAAGCGAAAGTTTTTATTATTTAGTTTTCTACATTTTTAAAGTCAAAAATAAAATATTAAAAATAGAGTTGCACTCAATAGTGATTTTTGCCGAATACAGAATATTCCATCAAAATTTTAACCGAATATTCGGTATTCGGCCGAATACTTAAATTTCAGTGTAAAATATTTTTTTATACCTAGAATAGCTTAATCATTTAACATTTATTGCATGTAAAAGGAATACAATGAGCATTAAAAAGTATCAACATAAAATTAAGAATTTAGCATTAAAAGATGAATTTTATAGTCGAAATAAAATAATTTTTAAATCCTTGCTTTCTTTTCATCTGTAAATAGAATAAAAATTGCCAAATACATTAAATAAGAATAAATAAACTTTTCCCTTTTTGAGTTTTCAAAAATTAATCTTATTTCTACATGTAAGCGTATTAAATAACATTTATATATATATATATATCTTAACGATCAAATACCAGGAAGGAAGCCTTGAATTAATATATATATATATATATAAAAGTAACTACTAAAAATGTGTTGTGAGCTCCAGAGATTGAAAGTATAATAAAATTAAACAAAATTATCTAACAGAAATAACAAGTTGTCTCTCACGCACATACAGCTAGAAAATCCAGAAAACTTTTGCTCCTACATCATTATTTGCTAAAATTTAAATACAATGACTGGTTTTTGATAAACTATCTTCTATCCTTAATTTTTTTTTTAGTTTATTTTTATTTTATATTGACTGTTTGACAGCATATAAAACTATATTTACCTACACAATTTTCCCCATCATTAAATTACAATAAGTGACTATTTTGAAATGTGTTACATTTTATTACAGACTATTTTAATTTAGGTTAAAAGTAAAGATAGAAACTTCATTAGACTGGTTTTTTTTAATAACATTGATGAAAACAGAAAAAAAAAAAAAGTGCATGTAAATTTATTTTTATATGATAAAAATATCTTTACCAATTTCAGAGTTTTAATTTAATTTTAAATTTAACTGCACTATTAGGTTGCCGAATATCAAAATATTCGGCCGAACCGAATATTCGGTGTCATCTGCTGATTAGACCGAATAATAACCGAATATTCGGTGCAACTCTAATTAAAAATTAAAATTTTAGAAAACGAGTACAAAATTAATGGTTGTGAATTTTCTGAATGTAAAAACAAACAAAGAAAAAAAAGAGCTTTAGGTATTGAGTAATTTTGTAAATAGAATTTTCCCGTAGATAACCTGAGATTTGGCTGTCAATGAGGATAGGTATCGCACATTTTTAATGCAAATACTGAAGATAAAAATACATTATTACAGTGGGTGATGAAATTATTATAAATTTTTTATTTTGACATTTTTTCGATCTTCTAAAAAAAAAAAAAAAAAAAAAAAAGTAGATGAAATGGCTTGGAACTTCACACATGCAAAGAACATTTAAAATCTCATTGTTTCCACTATCCAAAGTGCAATTAGGGGACCAACCACAGATTGAAGAAGAGCCAAAATACTTTTGATTATCATGTATCATAAAAAGCTACAAATGACTTGTAACTTTAATACATTATTGCACATAGTATGTACAGTATTTGTATGTTTTGGTGCAGGAATTGCACAATTATTTAGGCGGATACATATATAGGGTAGGTGCTCCAGTGTTTGGCATGCTCCAGTAATTAACATCTATACCGAAATAAATAATAAAAATAATAAAATCACATATTTTACATATAAGAATTTTAACATTTTATGTCAAACACTGGAGCATAGGGTGCTAATAACTGGTTAAATGAATAATTAGCAGTGTCAAACACTGGAACATAGGATGCCAATTACTGATAAACTGAAAAACTGGCAATGTCAATTACTGGAACATTGAGTGGGTGTCAAATAAAAATTCATAAAAAAAAAATATTTGTTATCAAATGTATATATTTTAACATATGTGGTTCTGAATGTCTTTCATGTCATATGTACTAACTTAAGATTTCTAAAAATATTTTCTGATGACTAGAACATTAAAAACATCAGAGATTGCTCTAAAAGTGTCAATCACTAGTGCACTTACCCTATATATACTTTTTTTTTTTTCAAAAATTACTATTTTTCTTGACAAGTTTTTTGCATATAACTAGAACGGATTTCCATAAAATTTTACATAACTGTCAGAAAAATTGACAAAACATTAGAGATATATTATTCTGAAACATAGAATTTACACGTGTAATATTTGTTGAGATATGAGCAATTTTAGTAAATATTTTGCTGCGCATGCGCGAAAGATGGAAATTGTTTTATTGCATTGGTTGAAAGCTAGATCTAGATATACTGAGCAACTTCTGTCAAAAGCTGATTTGAATAGAGTAACAATTAAGCAAATTGTCGGTGAGTTCATAAGGGGTTTTTCACAAAAAAGAACTTTTGTAATTGAAATAATTGGATCTTCAAGTTAAATACGCGACATGTGTAAAAACCCCTTATGAAATTTCAACTCTGAAAAATACCTAAAATCTAGGTCGTTCTTTTGCCAATAATTCGCTAAACTTTTACTCTATTCAAATGAACTTTTGACAAAAGTTGCTCAATATATTTAGCTTTCAACCTATGCAATACAAATTTTTTTATCTTTCGCGCATGAGCAGTAAAATAATATTTACTAAAAATGCTCATATCTCAAAGAATATTACATGTGCGAATTTTATGTTTCAGAATAATGTTTCTTTAATGTTTTGTCAATTTTTCAGCAAGTTTTGTAAAAGTTTATGGAAATCTGTTCTAGTTATAAGCAAAAAACTTGACAAAAATTTTTGGAAAAAAAAAAAAAAAAATATATATATATCTGCTTAAATAATTGCGCGATTTCCGCACCAAAACATACAAATATTGTACATAGTATGTGTGGTGATCCAAAATATTTTCGCTCTTCTTCAATTTGGGGTTGGTCCCTTAATTTTACTCTGCACTATATCGAAAGTGAAAAATATAAGTTTTTTAATTTTTTTGTGCATGTATGAAGTTTTAGGCTATTTCGTCTAGTATTTTTTTTAGATTAAAAAGAAAAAAAAAAAAAAAAAAAAAAAAAAGAAAGAAGAATTTGATCACCCACTGTGTATTTAGGGTGATGACAGAAATTGTAAAATTCTTTATTGAATATAAGCATCACTTTTCTCTTTCATGTTCCATAACATACAGTTCCATTCATTCAAACATTTATTAGTATAGAATTTATAATTTTTTACCGGAAAAGAAATAGAATTCTTATACGTTAGGATCTGTGGATTCACATTAATTGAATTTCGTTTTAATAATATTAAATTGTAAAAAGAAAAAACGTGATTGTTACATTGCCTTGTTAATGTATGATTATTATGGGAAGTGATGTGCGTGTTATTTATAGTTCTTTTACAGTGAAGTATCAAATAATTATCATACCCTATTGGGTCTAATTATATGAAGTTCATTAAATTGCTAAATTAAATATATTAAAAAACCTTTACTACCTTCGTTGTTTGCCGTTAAATCTTTCCATCGGGATCCCGATTCTCATCAGACGGCTTCTCTGTGAGTGATTTGGACTATTCTGCTGGTTTCTGCCTTTTCAAAATGTGGTGCCACCTCCTATCTGGAGCTACTGCGCTGCTGTCATTACATGCGTTTTTATTGGTGGTTATTTCGATCGATTCGACAAAAATCTAAACGTTAATGAAATCCTCAACGAAATTAATAAATTTGATCCAAACATACAGTTCACATGTGAAGAGGAAAGCAATAGGCAGATCAATTATTTAGATGTCAAAATCACACGCACCAATCAGGAAATTAAAACGACTGTCTATAGGAAACCAACAAATAGCAACGAAATTATAAATTACAAATGCAAAACACCCTACAGATATAAAATTAACGCCATAAGATCATATATAAATCGCGCTTTTCTAATTTGCAATAACCCAGAAGACCTAAATAACGAATTAAACCTAATTAAAACGTTCACAAAGCAGGCTGGATATCCGGAAAGAATTGTAAACAAAATTATTAAGAATAAAATAAAACACATTAATAATATACCTAGTTTTCAGAAACTCCCCTTAAAATTCACGACCTCCATACCATACGATCGCGGTGCCTTAAACAAAATCAAACGCGCAGCCAATAAATGTAAAGTCAATATCCCTATAAAACCCAATAAAAATATATTTCAGCTTATCAGAAACGAAAAAGACCCCATTCCCCCCCTTGAAACCTCAGGAGTCTATAAAATACCTTACACTGACCAAAATAAAGAGACTGGTTCGTATATCGGAGTAACTAAAATAAAAACCAAAACAAGAATAAAAGAACATATAAGAGATATTAAAACAGGAAATCAGAACACAGCGTTAGCCAAAACTTTTTACAGGGAAAACATAGATATAAATTTCGAACAAACCACTAAAATAGCTAATTATGAAGAATACAACTACGCCATGTTCCGCGAATCGATCGAAATAACCACCAATAAAAACGCATGTAATGACAGCAGCGCAGTAGCTCCAGATAGGAGGTGGCACCGCATTTTGAAAAGGCAGAAACCAGCAGAATAGTCCAAATCACTCACAGAGAAGCCGTCTGATGAGAATCGGGATCCCGATGGAAAGATTTAACGGCAAACAACGAAGGTAGTAAAGGTTTTTTAATATATTTAATTTAGTAATTTCACTTCGTTTCTTTAATTAATATAATTTAATGTTTCATTAAATTATTTAAAAGAGTCTAAAACTAATATATGTTTCTGAATTTTGCTACAGAATGCTCATTTCTAGAAACTGCTTGTTTAAAATTTACACGCCGCCCATACGGTGTGGTGGTTAGCGCCTCTGACTCCCGCACAATAAGACCCGGGTTCGAATCCCGGACAAGGCATGGATGTGTTGTTCCTGTTAGGGGTAAGGATAGCGATGCCAGCCCATTGGGTGCTCCTCCACAAATGACCATGAGTTCTATGACCTCCCGGCCAATACTTACTCGCAAGTACCGTGCCGTTGGAAAAAAAAAAAAAAAAAAAAAAGGTTTACCTTCTTATACATGAGCGCACAAACGAGTTCGGTCACATTACCATCCATTATCCAAATATTTGTAACTGAAGAGAAATATTGAAATACCCTTTTTCACTTTTGATTATTTACTGAATTAATTAACGATTCAGATTTGTTTAAACGTCTGATCATTCGACAAGTCGAATGAAACCGCTCCAGATTTTTATTTTAGTACCTTAATAATGAGAATTAAAAAAAAAAAATCTGAATGTTTCATTTGTTTCAGAAAAAGTTCTGAATGTTTTTTACCATTTGATTTAGGTTCAGATTCTTAATAGAGACTTCAGAAAAGGCAGTCTGAAGTACATCTTTAAGGAAAAGATACACATCAATATTTTTTATACTTTGTGAAATAACATATGGACTGCGTTCAGAATAGCTTCGTGATGGCATTCTTTCAATGGCATTGTTAATGCGTCGGCAGTATCCTGAATCTCGCTCGGAAATTGCCGTCTCCTTTCTAAGGTGATATTTATCAGGTTTGAATGTGTCAGATACTGATAAAAAGGTGTATGCTGTAATGGGAAGTAATCTTCGAAGATACCTTTGGAATACCGAATTTCCATTCCAACAGCCGCTGCACGAAACGTTATCTTAACTGTACTTCAATATGTTATTTTTCCGCTTCTTACGACGACAAATAAGGCAGATTGAGGCTGAGAAACATCTAAATTAATCATAATTTTACCTAAGTAAGATTATAAGCTTCGTGCTTGACGTGTTAATGTTTCATCTTTTTCTTGCCACACAAGTCGCAAAATGATTATAGAAAAAAATGAGACGAATTTGAGGCAGTTTATCGTAGATGAAGGTAAAATGAATGTAATTGGAAAGAAAGAGGATTTTAAATTAACTAATTTTAAAATATTGGGTTCTTAAAGAGATAATTAAAAGAAATCATAAGTATGTTAGAAAATAATTGGTTTTTATTTTCTTCTATATTCACAGAAAAAGTATGGGGTTTGTAAAAATTTTTCGACTTCCGGTTTTCGGTATATTTACATGTTTTTGAGATAGCCTGAACAAGAAATAATAATTTTTAGAAAATGTCCGTTTGTCGGTGTGTGTGAAACAGAGATGAAAATTTTGTAGTTGAAAAACAAATTCTGAGACTGACATCTAGAAACTAAATTATAGTTGTTGTAAAAATAGTTCCATGTCATCCTTACAAATTCTAGTTTCCGTTGCTAGTCAGTTCTAAAAACTCCTATTAGAATTCTAGAATGTTTTTCTATTGGTCAAACTTATTTAAAAATCTCTGGCAAATAAATGCGAACACAAGAGACAAGTTTTAATAACTATAATTTTGTTTTATGACACGATTCTAGGAAATCAAGTGAGAATTTCTCGCAATATAAAGGATTCAGAATATTGTTTCACCATCTGGAAGGGTATAGACTAGAAATTCTCGATCATTTCGTCTATCCAGGTTATTTGTTTACTTTATAAGCATAATTCAGAAATCTATAATTCTAGTTTTGAGATTCAGAAAACAACTACTTATACCTTCTAGATAAAGGCGGTATATATATTTTTTCTCAGCGTAGATGAAAAACTAATGCTCACACACGCGCACATACCACGTACACACAAGAAAGTATTTATTTCAACATAATTATAAATTGATGTCTATTAAATTTTTGTGCACATCATCCAACAGAATATGCAACTATGCTGCGATTCCCCCATACATAGTTTGGTCAGTAGTCGCCAACCTTTTCAGCTTTGCGGTCCACTAAATTCGCAATTTAAAATCCCATGGATCACTAAATTCATAATTTAAGATTACTTCGACCATTTATGTGATTGATTACGAAACGAAAATATGATTCTCGAATAATAATTTGAGGTCACAAATTTTAGTGTGAGGTCACAAATTTTAGTGTGTGGCTTATTTACGTGTGTCTAACAGCCATTGTAACGGGATTTTGCGAAAGGCCCCCCTCTTTTCCCTTTGGGGGGTGGGGGGAATAAACACGTTTCCAAACATAACTTTGCTTCAAATTATCTCAGTAAGATTAATTTTTATGTATGAATTCTTTTATGCGTTCCGAACACGCACTATAAAAGGATTTTACAAAACTTCCCCATCTCCTCCTTTAAGGGTGGGGGAGGAGGCTAAAAAAAACGCTATTAAGAGTAACTCTGCTCCAAATTATCTCAGAATAGCGATTTTTTGGTAAGTCGATTGGTTATGCGTACTCAAGACACACTACAAAAGGATTTTGTAAAATTCCACCTTATCCTCCTTGGGTGTAGCGGGGGGAATCATATTTTCATGCGTAACTCTGCTCTGAACTGTCTTTGGCGATTTTTTATGTGCAGGCTGCTTATGCGTTGCCAACACGCATTATAAAGGGATTTTGTGAAATTTTCCCTTCCCCCCCCCCTTTAAGGGCGGGTGGTGGTGGGAGGCAAAAACACGTTTTAAAGAGTAACTCTGCGCCAAATTATCTCAGGAAAGCGATTTTTTGATATGTCGATTGGTTATGGGTTCTTAACACACACAAACTACAAAGAGATTAGTTGAAATCCCCCCCCCCTCCTTGAAGGTTGGGGAGGGGGGTAAAAAACATGTCTCCATACGTAACTCTGTTCCAAATTATCTTAGAATGGCAATTTTTGATGTATGGACTGCAAATGTAACTCTGTATGATGTAACTCTGCAGTGAATTATTTTAGGAAGGAGATTTTTGATGTGTGGGTCAGTTATATGTATCTAACTCATAATATAAAGCGATTTTGCGCAATTACCTCCCCCTCCTTTCCTTTGAGAGCGAGGCGGGGGGGGGCTAAAAAAACGTTTTAAAACATAACTCTGCTTTAAATAACCTCAGGATCTCGATTTTTAAATGTGTCGGTTAGGTATGTGTATGCAACATGCACTATAAAGGGATTTTGTGAAATTACTGCCCCCCTCCCGTCTGGTTTGGGCGAGGCAAAAAATGCGTTTTCAACCTTAAATCTGCTCCAAATTACCTTAGAATGGCGAATTTTGGTGTGTGGGTGTTGATTAAGTGTACGTAATATGCATTTTGATTTGGTTTTGCAAATCTTTCCTCTTTACCCGCGAGGGAGAGGGGAGTAAAATGCAGGCAAGGCACAACCGAAGGCATTGGTGCTCCACAATCGAAGTGTGGTGATTGGAAAAACTAATACCGAAGGTAGCGAGAACTTTAACTTAGATTTTGACTGATTTCAATAATTTTTTTTATTATTATTAATGGTATGGTATTTTGAGAATTAATTTCAATATAATGGCCAGCGAAGCGGGCAAAGCCTGCCAGTAATACATAAAATTCAAAATAGGAAGTCTCACAGTGAAACAGTTGAGAAAATTCATCTTTTGTTTCGGAAACTATCAACAGAAAATTTTAAAATTTGGATTGAATGGAACAGAAATTATGTCGGTAATTTTGGTAACGTAAAAGCGTATGTTCATGTTAAAGCAGCGGCCTATTCAGATTCTCCATTAAGTTTTGAAAAGATCCCCGAATCATTTTTAAAAAGGCAGAAGTTTCAACAGACAATAAGCTTGTGCCAAAGTGACTGGACGTCAACTCAGAAAGGTAGAATATAGCAAAACAGTTGTGTATAAAAGGCTAAATAGAAATCTGAACTACTCTTTTGAATTCACCCAATTTTTTTCTGGACACACCAGAACTGGTGATTATATACTCAGATTCAAACATGTTGATTTTCCCAGTGCTTCTGTGATCAGATTGAAATCCAAAATATGGAACACATTTCGTTATTTCGCCCTCAACTCGATCCTTACAGATATATACTGTACAAATGTATGTGATAATGAGCAGAATATCTTGGCCTCCAGAATTTGAAATCTTTTAATAAGACCTGCCTGCTTTTCTGTATTTCTACGCTTTATTAATAACATTTCTTTCTTGAATTTTTGACTTTTATCGTCCTGTTGTTCGCTGTTAACTGTATCTTTTATGCTTGAATTTAGAAATGTATATTTTCTTGTTTGAATGCATATAGTATGACTATTTGGAATGTAGCGAGCCGTAATAAAGTTTTATAAAGTAAGAAAAAAAAAATACATACGTACAAGACTTTAATTTATATAAACATATCCTTTAAATTTCTTTTATTTATTTTTTTCTTTCTTTCTTTTTATATGCATTTTTAATTCATTATTTTCAACTCCATCCCAATTTACTATTTTATAACTCTTTAAAATATTTTTACTTTCTTCTATATGTAATATAGAGAAAGTATTGGATTCGTGAAAATTTTCGACCTGAGTGTCTCTGTACACGAACCATTTCCTTCATCTTAACGAAAAGCTTAGTGTAGCATCCCTATATGATACACATTTCGAATACCGAGTATGGAATTTCTACTACTATTTTTTCTTGAGATATGCTGATAATACACGCACACACAGAGACAGACACACACACACACACAGACCAACAGCTAAAAACTTGATTTTCGGATTCAGGGGACCTCAAAACGTGTAAATATAACACAACTCACGTTCGAAAATTTGACCCTAAAACAATACTTTCTCTACATTATGGGTAAGAGAAAGTAAAAATGTGCCTAATTAAATATCTCACTATTAATTCCAGTAATAAGTTAATGTTAAAACTTTATCTGAGAGAAGAAAGCAAGTTTAATTACTAAGTTTAAAGTTGTACAAACATGCTTAAAAAAAAAAAAAAAATCAAGCCACCGATTAAAACTATGGAATAAAACCAAATCTATTAAAAAAGAAAAAAAAAGAAAAAGTTTTCCACTGCTTTAGCAAGGAAATGCACGATATTGATAGAAACGGAATATGAACAACAATATAAATAAGAAACGTTTGTAATAATGCAAATAATGAACATGTTATATGTTTAACAGTCGTTTCATATATTGTTGAACAATTGTTGTTATTTTTACTTATGAACTATCATTGTTGTGTCTATTGTTGGTATAACAACAACAAATACATTTGCATAAATTTAGTTCTGGTAAAAGTCTTTTTGCTTGACGTTTGCTAAGAGCTCATAATTTGCTATTTTGTTGTTTAAAACGTTTGATAATTACTAATTTGTGACTTTTTCTCATTTTATGATATTGTGAAAATGAATTTCAAAAGTTTCTTTCAGAAATTTGCGTAAGTAGATCAATTTTGCGATGCACTCTAAATTTCCCAATATGTTTCGCTAAGCCTAATGTATTCAACGTTACTTTTAATGCATTAATGCAATGTAAGCAATGTTTTGCTTTCACAAAAAGAATCAGTGCGTTTCATATTGTAAGCAAATTTAATGAAATAGTAAACTTTTTGTCAAACGTAACTATATATATATATATATATATATATATATAGGGGAGAGTAGGGAAGGATGGGACAGTTTTGACAAAAATATTTTTTACAAATTTACTTTTACTGGTACAACACTGTAAGTTTCAGACAAACAAATTGAAACACTTTAGCATCTTTTAAAAATATAAATTTGATGGTAATTATTAAAATATTAATTTTATAAGCCAATTAACATAGTCATAAAAATGTCCCATCCGCCCTTATATGAGGGAGGGATGGGACATGTTTAATCTTTTTTTTTTTTTTACTTCTACCTAAGAAAATACTGCTTTTTAGTTCAAATATTCAAAATTAAGTTTTTGTTATATTTATATGTTTTGTGGTTCCTTGAATATTAATAAGGTTTTTAGTGGCTAGTCTGGGTGTGTTTCAGCATATCTCAAGAACAAATGTTACCAAGAAATCCTAACTGTAATTGGTGAGTGTAATTTCTTTTGTTATATTTTACCATGTCCAGGAAAACTGCTCAGGAATGAAAATGAATTCCTCATACATATATGGTAAATAAAGTATTTTTAAAAGTTAAAAGGGTAAACAAAAGTCTTGTGAATGCCACACCAATTATTTTCCATGATTTTGAATTTGTTTAGTGCACTTTTTCCTTCCATCGATTCATTCATTTGCCTCTTGATATTTTCTGTTTAAGGAGTATCAGAATCTTCATTCTTCTTCCTTTTCTTACATGTCCCATCCCTCCATGAGCTGCTCTATCCCATCTCTCCCTTGTCTTTATTTTTCAAAAAATAATTAATTATTATACACATGCTACTTCTAGGCTTAATTTAGCTACTAATTCATAAAAGTTATATTATTAGATATATAAAATATGAAAAGTGATTATGCTGACATCAGGGAGTGACGTTGAAAACTTGCCTTGAAAATTAAGCAATTGTTTACTTTTAGTGTTATAAAATAGTTTTTTTGTTACATAAACTTACAGAGTTCTCCAACTAAAATGATACATAGCAACAAATATGAGGCTGTAGTTACTTCACCTGGTGGAAGTGTCAAAAATTTAAAACAATGTTTATTTTAAGAATAATTTTAGGTGTCCCATCCCACCCAATGTCCCATTCCTCCCGACTCTCCCCTACCATTGGAAGATTCAATAACAGATATTTATTTATTATTTCATGTACATACATCAGGGATTGGAGCAATCTATATTTTCCATACCTTTTTTTTTTTTTAAATAAAAATTTAGTAATTGCTTGCAGTATTTTCCTTCTATTGAATATTTTGAATATTTAGAGTGATACTTAAAGTAGAAACTGCATAATGCTCTGAATTATATATATATATACATATATACATATACTTTTTCTTGTACGTGCGTCTTTTATTTCAACGTCATTTAATTTAAAGCAATTTATGGTTTGGACAAACTTCTAGGAGAGGTAGAGTGCACCCTGATGATTCCAAATCATAAGGTGGGAATTGCGTTCTTCACACGATGGAATGTACAAAATCCTCAGAAATAAAAAGTCGCCACGCAAATGGTTATTTATTTTAAGAATGGATGCATACATGGACAAAAGGAAGATGGACCAAAGATAGCGTTCGAGATTTATCCACCGATTCCAATGAAATACTCACTAATTATAAAAATAATGTATATTCATAATTAAAATGA
The DNA here is from genome assembly GCA_963930645.1 of Salticus scenicus. Taxonomy (NCBI): domain Eukaryota; kingdom Metazoa; phylum Arthropoda; class Arachnida; order Araneae; family Salticidae; genus Salticus; species Salticus scenicus. The sequence goes on from OZ005654.1 coordinate 144,251,683, forward strand.
ACAATCACTTATGCAACAGAGTCTTTTTATTTTTGATGTATCTGTGTATGCAACATATTTCAACATTATAATGATCTATAACCAAAATGAAAAAAAAAAAAAAAGAATTATTAGCAAGTTAACGCTAATGTATAACATATGGAGATTAAAAATCATTATACAAAGTAAGAAATATGGAAAATTTTTATAAATGAAGGAAAAATAACTTTGACATTTAACCCCCAAAAATCTGCTATGTCTTTATCGAGGGCATTTATAGTTTCAGGCTAAAATATAGTCAGCTGTTTCATATATATATATATATATATATATGTGTGTGTTTATGTATATATATGGTCCAATGAAATTACACTTTTTGTAGCCGAAAAATTTTATTTTATATTTTGAAACAGCAAAGTAAAAAAAAAATACACTAAAAGTAACAATACTGCACCAAAGTAGAGCGAATTTTAATCATAAAATTCTTTTAATAACAAAATACATTTAATGTAATCTACTGTTTCAGTTCAACAGCAAATGCATAAATAAGTATGATGTTTTTTCAGATTACGCTCTCGTAAGGATTTCGATTATGATCAGAATATTAAGAAATACGAAAAAAGTTTGAAAATTTTGAGGAGAGAGTTAGCAGTAGACATGTAAGTGTATAAAATATTTTTCTATAATTTCATAATTTTTCTTGCAAATTTTTGTATCTTAAATTACATTTTACAGTCCGTATTTTTACTCTTTCGCCCGTCTTAAAATAATTTGAATTATAGACGGATGTTAAAGCAGGTTAGTAGTATTTTCTCACATCATTTTGCACAAAAAATACAAAAATAATTAAAGATGTGTAAAAATTATTTGATTAATTACAAATACTTATTGAAATGAAAAATTAGACCGATAGACAGACGAACTGTAGTCATATACACTGTTAAATTTCAATCTAAAGTATTAAAAAAAAAAAATTTTTTTTCGAAACTTTTCTGAAACAATGAAAGTTAAATTACATATGCAAGTGAAAATATTGATTTTTGGAATTACAGCATGCATTACAACAGCAGCAGCAACAACAACAACAACAACAATAATAATAATGAAACAAAAATTGAAATTTTTCAATTACTCTAACAATTTTTACTCGTCTGTATTTATATTATCATAGCTTCCACAACTGTTACTTTTTTTGTCTACCAGTAATATACAACAGAAATGTTTCATAACTTTCCGTTATAGTCTCTCATAAATAAAATAAAATAAACAGTTCTACTCATATAGCGTGGTATTGAAAAAAGAATAAAAGTTGAAAGCTATGATATTAATTATGCTTATATATAATGCAATTTATTTGCAATGTAAATATTTATAACACATTTGCATTGCATACATTAGAAAAATGTAGTTTAGTTTCAAAACATTTTAAGCCAACATTACCGTTACCCCTTTTTTAATGCGCGATAGTGTCTAAATGCCTTATTCGAAAGAGCTGAAAACTTATAACCATGTTATAGGACGCGATCACACGAACTGTACAGACTTTGGTGAATCAAGAACCAAAAGCATTTGGTTCTTGTAATCAAGAACTTACAGTTTTTTTACAGGAACATAATGAAAAGTTCTTTATCATTATGGCTTATGGCTCAAGTTATGTAATGTGCGATAGCGTCTCAGTGCCTTATCAGAATGAGCTGAAAATGTATGTACGAGTTAGAGGTCATCGTTGCTCGAACTGTATAGCTCTTGGTGAATCTAGTACTTATAGTGTTTTTAGAGGGACACAATAAAAAAATCTTTATCATTATGACCTGTGGGTTGAAAACGTTAGCATCTAAATGTCTTATCCGATTTAGCTAAAAATTTATATACATGTCATTAGTCACCATTGCACGATCTGTATAGGTTTTGGTGAATCTAGCCCTTATAGTTATTTTACAAGGACACAGCGAAAGTTTCTTTATCAATATGGCGTATAGGTTCAAACTTTAACGGGCGATAGGACCTAAATGCCTTTTTCAATGCTGAAAAATTATATACATGTTATAGGTCACTATCACACGAGCTGTAGGGATTTTGGAGAATCCAGCACTTATAGAGTTTTACGGGGTCACAACAAAAAATTCTTTAACATTATGATCTATGGGCTCAAATTATGTGAAGGGAAATAGCGTAAAATTAAACAACATGTTATGTAGAGAAAAATATTAAAATACACTATTTTAATTTTCTCTTTTGCTTATTTAACGACTTTTCTCCCTTTAATTTAGTTAACATGTAATTACTTAATGTTCAGAAAGTTAAGTGGAATCACTCCAGATTTTCAATTTATAAATATTATTTTTAATTTTTTTTTTATTTTACGTTTTTCGGGAGATTTCTTTCAAATAAACCAAACTCTTCTATTCCAGCTTCATGTATGACAGTGCTTCTTATGATTGTGAAGTTGAAGCAGCTTTCAGACGAATGAAAAGGTCATCTGCAGTCTGCCAAAATGCTATGCTATGGTTCAAAAGCCAGTTGATATCAGAAAGGGATAAGGTATGGACAAAATTAATGACTGAGAAAAAGATCGATTTGTCCAATGGCATGATTTATTTGATAAGAATCAACGAAACCGACGCAGTGTGGCAGACCCTTGAAAGCAGAGTTAAAGATTACGTTGTTGAATGGCAACGAAGAGCTAACTTTACCATTCTGGAAATGCTTATTCTTAGACATAAAATGTAAGTATGAATGTAACTATGTATGAATAAATGGATATTTTGGACTTTCATTTACATTGTAAAACATTTAGATTAATTACTATATAGAAAGGAAAAGGTATAAATATTGGCACCCTTTTTTATTTTTGACCTAAAGTTAGTTTAATTTTGAAATATTCTACATTTTTTTTATCTTTATTAACAACTATAATAAGATTGTTAAATGAGAGGGGGCAAAATAACGATTAATATCTATTATTTCAATTTGAAAATGAAGATTTACAAAAATCATTTAGAAATACATCAGAAAAAATGGGGTGCAAACATGGGCCTTTTCTAAACAGTACGCAAAAGATAGTTTAAAATGCTTTAAAACGTGATAAAACTATAGAAAAAGATAGAAAAATTATTTATTACCGAAATGAGAAAAATTACAAAAATCGCTGACATAAAAACCCCGCCATAATCTACCTAAGTGTGCCCACATTCGGAACAAAACTTTATACCACTCTTCTTTGCGAGGGTGTTCAGAGAACATTCCGTCACAAAACATGTAAGTTGCATCACTCGAATTTAGTTTATCTCCGTCGTTGAAATCCACATTGAATCATCATTGCTATGCATAAGGGGAGGGTCACAGTAATCTGATAAATTCAATAATGAATCTATTGTTCGCAGGTCGAATTTTCTTTCTTTAAAGTCCTTTGGTCTTCGCACCAGTGGCCAGTCTTTCACCTTACCGGACCCTGGTGGTATCTTACTCAGGGAAATCTTAAATATGTTTTCTTATGAGCACTTTTGTCAATCAATTTAATCAATTGTATGGCCATCAAATGATGAGGTTGGACCTTGCTGATTTGCATCTATGTGTATTTTTTTCCTCTCATTGTTAGGAATAGGAGATATATCGAACGGAGAAACTGCATTTGAAGTTCCCAGGGTCTATTGACACCAAGGAAGGATGTCCATTTTTGCACCAACCCTACCTAAAAAAGATATCCTCTATCACATGTAACTTAAGACGAACAAGACTGAAAGCTTTTGCTTGTAAAAGTAGCTTTGGATCTCCGCTTTTCGGATATCACAGTGCAATTATTTTAAACAAACCATAAGAACACGGAAAGAAAACGATTTCAAATACTTGTCAAAAGTTTGCAGTCCAGAACAAACACCAATTGGCACTGCTTCCATAGAACTTGAAAGAATGGTTTCAGCTGCTCTCTACTATCTTATATCAACAAGTGGCACCATCTACATTTCTTGCCGCCATGCTTCAGCGTCTCCCATAGCCAATTGTGGAAGGGTGCCCCTATTTACATCTATGCCCATTTTCATACCTTCTTCCCATATCGGTTCAATTCATATCTGTAATATTACGCAAACTTAATTAATATCGTTTTACTTCCTCCTTAACTGCTACAATTAAAATAAAATTTATGTTGAAATGTGCAGTATGTATTTAATTTCTTATATGAAGAACTCAAATGAATGATGTTCAATACTGTATATTCTAAATGAATTGTTATTTTATTAATGTAATTTTTTATTGTTTTAGGTTGTCATTCTCTAAAAAATTGAAGCTAACTCTCTTAAAAAGGAAAAAATAATTTTTAACATCACTGATCGTTTTCCGAAATGTAGACTTCATGATGCCTTAACGTCTTCAGCATCCAAATCCTGATATTTAAGACTTACTTACCCGGACTTGACTTACATTTACCCTAAATGTGACTTTTATTTACTCGAAATGTGACTTTTATTTACCCGAAATGTGACTTATTTAACATCAATGGATATGTCTCGAGCTTCTTTTTCCATGTTGAATCTTTGTCATGTGTATCTCATCCTTCATCTTCGGCCATCTTGAATACCATCTTCTCCAGCTTCGACTCTCTTCTCCATTCAGTGCCATTTTCCCCTCTTTTATAAACAGCAGCTCCATAGTATGTACTCACGCATTTTAAAATAAATATTTGCACAAGTGAACGACTGTGTTCTTTTGCTTTAATATGATTTTCTATCGTTTTAGATTTTTTACAAGACAAAAATTCTGTTTTCTTTTAGCACACCAGATTTGGGAGGAAAAAAAAAGTTCATTATTGAACATTATTAAGTGTGGGGAAAAACTTTAACATTTTTAACCCTTTAACGTTCAAATTTTATTTATTTTATCTTTTATTTATTTATTTTAATTGCTTAACTAATTTCAAAAATGGCTATTAGACACGTAGCTGACTATAAATGCGTAATAAATAAATAAATAAATAAATAAATAAAAATAGCATTTTCTTTATTTTTAAGACATTTTTGGTTGGAAACATGTCTATGTTCATTTGATTAAATTCAATTAGCATTTAATTTAATGAATAAATAAGTTTGTAAATAAACACTTAAATAACATAAAAACTCGAAACATTTGTTTTAAATCATATTATCAGAACAGGCCTTTCATCAAGTGAAAAAAAAAAAAAAAAAAAAAAAAAAAATACTAGACACTCGTGCCCCACTAAAAAATTTATAGTGGCTGTTGCATGTGGCTTTTTCTGAAACGTCATTTGTTAAATTTCGAAGTAGTGATGCTATCCACCGAACAGAAAAAGATCCCAAGTTTAAAAATCGATTTAAACAAGGAAAAATATGGAAAAAATTGTTGCATAAAAAATTCTAAGCGTTCGGTTTCAGTGCAAACGCAGTGAACGATAAAGGGTTAAAAGGAATTAAATAAAATAAAAAGTAGCTCGAGGTAGGGAATTCAAAGTTCGTGTGGGTTTTAAACTTCGAGCCTGTTCCATGTTAGAGTCCTGCATTAGGTCAATTAATCCGATTTTACTATAATTCGATCCTATCCGTCCCGCAAGTCGGTTTTCGGTCGGGTTGGTTGAATATATATTTTTTTTCCTCCTGCGGGCAGGTTTGGATCGAGTCGACTTGAAAACCTCTTTCAAAATTACTTTATGATAATAATCAGGAATTTGTCTGATATAATTAAGACTATATAACTGATGTAAACGTATATACTTATGATTAAATATAAGCGTGCCCAAAACATAATAGTAAACATTTATATGGCACAAATGCAATTAGCAAAGAAACAAAAAATTATTATTATTATTATTATTATTATTATTATTATTATTATTATCTACATATATAAAAGAATAAACTCACTGATTCACTGATCACTGACTCAACACAGCCAAGGCGGATAGAGTCGCAAATTTTGGTCAGCACGTTGGTTTTAGGACCCTGACGCCCACTAAGGCGGGATTTTGCGAAATATCCCCCATCTCCGTTTCCCTGGGGGGGGGGGGCAGAAGGCAAAAACACCTTTATAAGCATAACTCGGCTCCAAATTACTTCACGGTGAAGAAATTGCAAAGGAAAAGACTAAACTTGAGTACAAAAAAAAAAAAAAAAAAATCTGCTATTTTGAAATTTTGGATTTTTAAGGGGGGGGGGGTAAAAATGATTTTCGCAGGCAAGTTTAACAAAATACGGATTTTCAAGTAAAACTCTACCAATAATAGCACAAAGATGTAAAAAAAAACGCCAAGCGTCTTCTTCAGGATAGTTCCAAAAACTCAATTTTGTTTTTTTTGCTATTTCGATTTTGGAAGGGGTGGGGGTTACAAGGGGGCAAATTCGAGCCTCTCTTTTAGCGCAAAATTCGTCCGGGGAAATCTATTGGAGCTGAGGTCACAAATTTTAGTGTGTGGCTTATTTACGCGTGTCCAACACCCATTGTAACGGGATTTTTCGAAAGTCCCCCCCCCAATTCCCCCCTTGCGGGTGGAGGGGCAATAAACCCGGGGTAATAAACCAAAATATAACTTTGCTTCAAATTATATCCACAAGATTAATTTTTATGTGTAGGTTGTTTATGCCTTCCCAACATGCACAATAAAGGGTTTTTACGAAATTTCCCTCTCCCCCCCCCCCTTTAAGGGTAGGGGGAGTCAACAACACGCTTATAAGAGAAACTCTGCTCCAAATTATCTCAGGAGAGCGATTTTTTGATATGTCAATTGGTTATGCGTACTTAAGACACATACTACAAAGGAATTTTGTAAAGTTCCGTCCTATATTCCCCTTGGGGGTGGGGGAAAAAAAAACATGATTCCAAGCATAACTTTCTTTCAAATTATCTCACTAAGATTAATTTTTACGTGCGGGTTGTTTATGCATTCCCAACATGCATTATAAAGGGATCTTACGAAATTTGCCCCTACCCCCTTAAAAGACGGGAAGGGGAGCAAAAAATGCGTTTAAGAGTAACTCTGCTGTAAATTATTTCAGAATAGCGATTTTTTGATATGTTGATTGGTTATGCGTACTCAAGACACACACTACAAAGGGATTTTGTAAAATTTCACCTTATCCCCCTTGGGGATGGGGGGTCAAAATCATGTTTCCATGCGCAACTCTGCTCCAAACTATCTTAGGGGATTTGTTTATGTGCTGGCTGATTTTGCGGTCCCAATACGCACTATAAGGGGATTTTGGGAAATTTCCCCTTCCCTCCGTATAAGGGTGGGAGGTGAGGCTGTACGGCCCGCCAGCGTCATGCGGACCAGGTGCTTATCATCGCACGTTGAAGTCATTTTTCGACTTTCACACCCTGATTTAAGAGTTGCCTGATTATCGTCGGCCCACTGCTTCCAAACTCGTATCTCTATGCTGCTGTTATGCTACACACGAGATGCTATTGCACAATAGGAAAATCCTCCTTCCCGAAGGCCAATGATTCTTCCCCTTTCAAACTTCGTAAAATGTTGAAATGTCACCCTCTTTCATCGAAGAAGCATTGTTATGTCTCACCTAAAACATTTATCACTAGCAGATAACCACAGACTATTTTCAACATCTCGCTACAGCTCTCTACTTATACGATTTCAGCAGCAGTTCAGAGGGCGTTGCTCAGTGCACGCATGCGTGATGACTCTGAAATGTTAATAATTTGCTTAACACGCTACAATATGCATTTGCTGAAAATTTCAGCTCAATCGCATCATTCCTTCATGGTGTTACAATTTTCACAAGCATGAATGTATATTTTATTAATATCACACAATCAACAGATTGGGAAGAAAATCATATTTTATTGAAAATTTATTTTTCCAACTGTCCCAATCTGTTGATTGTGTGATATTAATAAAATGTATTTATTCCTCCCATTGTTTAATGGTGTTTTCCATGACCTGCGGCTTATTCTGTCGAGCTATCTACATGATAGACCAGTTGCTCTGCCTAAAGGTTGTCTGAGTGAGTAATGCCCACCGGTTGTCGGCCTAAATAGCTCAATTGGTAGAGCCTTGTCCTTGTAAGTCAAAGATCCGGGGTTCGACTCCCGGTCCAGGCATTATTTTCATTCAGTTGGAAAAATAAATTTTCAATAAAATATGAATGTATATATCAAATCTAATAAGAGTGCAGAATGAAAAACAAAAAAGTTAAAAATTAAAAAATACTATAAATACAGTTATATATTCCTTTATTATTATTATTATTATTATTAAATTCAACAACCCACCCAAACAACCAAACTACTCCCCCCCACCCCTTTCCTACTTCATTAATCAATCATCAGGCCACTTATCCTCCAATATTTACTTTTTCTTACCCATATATATGGCACAGAAAGTGTTATTTTTGAGTCAAACTTTAGAAATTGACACATTTTGAGGGTCTTGAATAAAAAAATCAAGCTGTTATCGGCGTGTCTGTGTGTTGGGTTTTTATCGGCATATCTCAAGAACAAATAACAGCAGGAAGTCCAAACTCGGTATCCTAAATTTGTATCATATAGGTATCATATATGCTACACAAAACTTTTCGTTGAGATCAAGCAAATAGTTCCTGTGCCGGTCACAGCGATATCCAGGAGAATTCAAATACATTAAGTCTTTGGGCGACATTTTTCGTAGGTACTGTTTAACATCTACATTTTACATTATTCATTTACAGGGATACCCAAAAGACCTAGAATATAGTTGAACTATACTTGTAAATTGCTGGAAATGCATTTCAGGCCGTACTGTGTGTTATTAATATACGTATATATATACAGTCGGTAACAAAAGTGGCCGAACACTAGCGAAAATTCCTGTGTAAAAGAAGTACACTTCATACAATTTTGTTAAATGAATCCTTGTCGAATCCTGTTCTTAGTCAGTGTAAGAACACGATTCGATAAGGATTTATTTAACAAAGCCGTATGAAGTGTACTTTTTTACATAGGAATTTTTGCTAGTGTTCGGACACTTTTGTTACCGACTGTATATATATATATATATATATATATATATATATATATATATATTCTCTCCTACACGAAGGAAAAGTCCGAAGGCTAGAGTGTCCTTCAGGCAGCCCAGTATAGTTCAACCCATAGACCTTATATATATAGACTACGCCACCAATAGGACTTCCCATTATAGTGAATGTCTTCAACATGAGGGTGTAATCTGAAACCTTCATCCTTTGCGGTCAGCACCGTATGTCACGTGACATGGAGTTGAGGGCGATTCTTCCATAAGAAAGCACTTATTTTTGTAAGAATTCAAAGAAAAACATTTCCGTGGAGGATCAAAATTGTGATGGCATGCCTCCGGACCACCTCTAGGGGTGCGTCCCAGACCGTCGCCAATTGCCCATCTGTGCAGCACTAGAGCGACGTAAAATCCAACCATCCATCCATCCATCAAACAAAAAATTCTCCCCTTCAGAATGGTTTCTCACAAAAGAATTTTTTTATGATTAATCTATGACATTGTAGCTTTCCAACGATGCGTAAATCTAAAGGCTTAAATAAAAAGTATGTGTATAATACAGAAATTAAAAAACTCTAAACTACTTTCTTTCCTATGGAAAAATCACATAATATTCATTCTCGTCTCTCTCTCCTGGTCTACATCACGTGATAATTTCGCTGGGGAAGCTACTTCATGTCGCAGACATATAATGAGGATAGATGCGTGGTCTATTATATAAGGTCTATGGTTCAACCAGGTTTGAGAAATTGTCCACAGAAAAGTGCTTGTCACGAAGGGCAGAACATGATAATAGACGGTCGAAATCCGTAAAGTTTCCCTTTGGACAAATATGTGTTATTAATATAAGACTATATTTAAATACACAATATGGTGTGTACATAATTTATGGAAGACATACAGGGCTACCGATAATTCAGGAAAACATTCTTTTCTATTGAACGTAATTGGTGGAAATGGTTTACTATGTTGTACCATGTCCAGGTAAACTGCTGAAAAATTAAAATTAAACCTTTTTACCCATACGGTAAATAAAGTATTTTTTAATTTAGACTTTTAGCGCTTGTATTTGTATAATTGAGTTTCGCTGAATACTAAAGTCAAGTTTTTAACGGTTGATCTTTGTGTATGTCTGGTTATCAGCGTAACTTAAAAATAAATAATTCAAATGCTGTATTTTGGAATTCATATGAGGTTGCTACTTGAAAAGTTGGATGAAGATTGATAATTTTCGAGTATGGGTGAAAGTTGTATGAATAGTTTGGAGTGAACTTTTAAACGTAAAAACAGCGTTGAATTCTATATAAGTATAGATATTACATTTAAATGAGTGTTCGAGGGGAGCGGTAGTCCTCCTCACACAAAATTACACTGCGCTGCCCCCCCACCCCCCCAAAAAAGAAAGAAATCGATCCGTGATACCATTTTTGCTGATTCTTATGTAAAATGAGCTTCTGAATCCGAATATGCCTACCATTTTGCCCAGTCACCCTCCGTTTTCTCAGGACACCACCTTTCCCCCAATTTTTATCACTGTTCGGTAATTTTATGGCCATGAATTTGATTTGGAGAATGAAAAAGAATTAATTTAATACTCAAAAACAAAAAAATTATAATGTTTAATATATAACATTAATAATAGATTAAAAAAATATAAGAAATGTAATATATAATTTCAGTGGCAAATCCCTCCCTAAATTTTCCCCTTGCCATAAATGTTGATGTTTTAGAATTTTCCAACCCTGTAGCCCCTCAGAATATATCTAACAGTTAAAATACCCCCCCCCTCCCTAAAAATCAAACTTATAGCCATAAAATTACCGAAAAGTGATAAAAATAGGGGGCCGTCCCTAGAAAACGGTGAGGGATAGGGCAAAATGGACGTCATATTCGGATTCAGGAGGCCATTTTACATAATAATTTGCTAAAATGGTATTGGGGGGCAATTTTCATGCCGAACAGTGTTATTAGTCAAATAAAACCATTTCTAAACCTAGAGTTTGAATTCTTTTCGTATGTTTTTATACAGTACTTGTGATCTTACCTTTTAAAATCTGCTCTTTGAAGTATTGAAATGCAGGGTAAGAGAAAGTCGTGGGAGTGCCACACCAGGTTATTTTCTAATATTTATTTTCTTATTATGTTTTCATGATTTTTTTCTTTAAGACTCTAAGATCCTACGAATAACTTAGGAAGTAAACAAGTTTATTGGAAAAGCCAGAATGTGTTGTATCATAAACAATTTTGTTGATATTTTTATTTTTAAATTTTAGTGAACACTAAAATTTTATTCTAAATAGATAGTTAAGAAATTATATTTCTGAAAACAGATAAGAGAAGACACGATTTAAAATGTGCATATATGTTATCTGTAAACCTTAAACCTTTACGTTTTTCATACAAATCAGTGAATGTTGTCTTATTTTTTAATTTAATCTTTAAATTGAGAAAATTTATATATTAATTCGACATTTTTTAATCGAGGATAAATTAGGAGGAAAGTTGAATTTAAGATCATTGAAGTTTTCATTATTTGTCGGTATTACCATTATATCATGAATATATTGATAAAATTGTAGATGAATTAAGTTAGAAATTACGTTCATAGTAATAAAGTTAGAGATCAACTAACATATTGGAACACCACTCCCTTGTGGGATACCGACTTTTTAAAATCTACTGGTACGCCATAAATAAAGTCTAGTATAGTGCGACCACGTTTCCTACGACTAGCAGTGAGGCCGAGTCCAAAAGTTTCGAGGGATGCAAAATTGGCCGAGAGATAGTTATTTGGCAAACATTCAGTTATTCGGTGTTCCCTTATCGCTTGTTTTCTCTCAGTCACCCCTATTTTAACATTGGACTCGTTCAATCCGCACTTGCGCAGAGGCTTCCATGGTCGCAAGAATGTGGTTAAAGAATATCTGTATCAGGTAATCTCTAGGTCTAGAAAAGCAATTTGAATTAATTTATATTTGACCATTGTTATTTAAAATATAAAACTGTATTTACAAGGGTCGTACTCTCCGCTCACTTTTCAGGATATTTTCACAAATGAGAAATTTTTGCTACCACTATTTTCATACAGAAATATTTATCATATTATTATTATAATGTGTCGTGATTAAATAGAATAAAGAATAGTGTATAAAATAATGGTAGCAAAAAAGATGACAATTTCTCGCACCTGGAAGCGTCCTGATAAAAGGACAGAGAGTACGACCTGTGTACTTACAGCTGTTATCAGCCCCTGATTAAAAAAAAAAAAAAAAAAAAAAAAAAAAAAAGATGAGAAGCATGTTTTTCCCCTCGAAATTTTTGAAAGGGTTCCTATATTTAGAAAAATAGGGGTCCCAAATCGCATTTATATCACCTGACTACATTGTCTGATTATAAAAAGTCAAAGCAGAATCGATTATATGGCAATCATACTTGTAGATTATAGGACATTAATTAATGCAGTGTGTACACACTCATGCATTTACAGTAGGATAAATTCATATAACATACATAATTCGGACTTTCAGACAGTTTCCATTTTACACAGACAAAAATTTCTGTAACTGACATCTAGAATCTAAATTGTGGCTCTAGTAAAAATAGTTCCATGACATCCTATTAAATTCTAGTCCCCTTTGAAAGCGAGTTCTAGAAACCCCTATTAGAATTCTAGAGCGTTTATCTATATTATCGCGATCAAACCTATTTAAAAATATCTCCAAATAAATGCAAACACAATAGGCGAGCTTTAATAACTATAATTTTGGTTACTGACCCAATTCTAGAAAATAAAGCAAGAATTTCTTGCACTACAAAGGATTCATGATAGTCATAATATTCATAGTATTGGTTGACCGTCTAGACTTGTATAGACTAGAAATTCTCGACCATTTCGTCTATTCAGTTATTTGTTTGCCTTATACGCATAGCTCGAAAATTTATATTTCTAGGTTGAGGATTGAGAAAATGACCACTTAATTGTTCTAGATGAAGTGGTATATATATATTTTTTTTCAGTATAGTGCCATCATTAAGATAATTTATTTGCGTACTTTTTTCTTCATTCTAACTAACAATACATAACAGTAATTACATTTTTTATTTAATTATAAATTACATTACTCTTTAGATCAAGTTGTTACACTGAGAAAAAATTGTGTAATTGACATCTAGAATCTAAATTGTGGCTCTAGAAAAAATAGCTCCATGTCATCCTTATAAAGTCTAGTCCCCTTTGAAAGCGAGTTCTAGAAACCCGTATCGGAATTCTAGAGCGTTTGCCTATATTCTCGAGGACAAAGTTATTTAAAAATCTCTGCAAATAAATGCTAATACAAGATGCGGGTTTCAGCAACTATAATCTTGGTTTATTACGAAATTCTAGAAAATCAAGCGAGAATTATTCGTAATACAAAAGATTCACCCAACAAACACAAAATTGTCGGTAGCTGTACGGTCCAGCATCGGCAATTACGGCATGCCGATATATTTGTTAAAATGAACTCGGTTCGGAATCGTAACAGTGTCGGCAAACCGATGACTGTTTTGTGATCGGAAATACGCTTGTGGGCCAAAACACCTTACTTAATGTTTTAAACACATAGACTATCTCATATCGGCATAATTGCCGATAAGGTATATTTCGCCGATACTGATCCAAATATGGGCCGATGCCATTTGGCGACGTTGCGGCGGAGAGGACAAAAACTTTATGGAACCGATACTGAAGGTGGTCTATGGGCCATAATCACTGTTCGGCATGCCGTACGCCTTCCGTAATAGGCCCGACTCTCGTGTGTTTGTTGGGCAGAATATTGTTTCCCCAATCTAGAAATGTGTAGACTAGAAATTATCGATCATTTCGCCTATTCAGTTTATTGGCGTTTCGTATGCGCATAGCTCGGAAATCTATATTTCTAGTTAAGGGATTTAGAAAATGTCCACTTATTCATTCTAGATGATAGCGGTATATTTTTTTTCTCTGTGTAGTGGCATCTCCCAAATGGGTTTGTGCTCTCCGCTTTGTAGGTAGAAAAGAGAGAGATGAATCAATTTATGAATAAAAAAATTTAATTTGCACAAATTTTTACTTTGGACTATTAATATAAAAATCTGAGTTTTTTTATATTCAGCGAATCAGCTATTTCATTAGAAATAATGTTGAAAAGGGAAAAAAAAATTATCGAGAGATGTGCATTATCGAGAGACGTAACATTATCATTTTATTTTTTCTCACGTTTTTTCTCCCTGATCGACAATGCTTGAGGGTGCTAACATAGTTTTTCCATTTCACTTATCTACAGTATCAATTGTGTTCTATTATGAAGCAATTTGTCATTGTCAAACTGTTTCTAATGTTTTTTTCTCTCAACACAGGGATGTAGGTAATGTTTATTTTTTCATTTAAAAAAATTCTCATCTTAGAAGAAATAAAGTAATCTGTTTCTTGACAAGTAGAACTACCATTCTAGTCATTACTTAAAAAATCATGTAATTTGTTAAAGATTAACGCCTACGAAAAAAGAAAAGAAAAGAAAAGAAAAACGATACTTGAGAGCATCTTCCTAAATATTTTATAGTATCTTTTCCGTGATGGAAACACGAGACGTCTCTATCTAACTACAATTTTTTATCGTATTTTTAAAGTTAACACATTACACTATTGAAGTTTTCAGTCATCGAATGTTTTTTTTAATGATTTTTTTCCGCAATTTGTTTTCAAAGTATGCGTGACCATTTTTTCATTATCGGTGGAACAAGGCGGTACATTTCAGAGTATAAGATAAATCCACAAGATCAGATCAGGTTAAACTTAAAAATAGCTTGAAAATGCCAGAGAAGTTAATTTATATTGTGCTTAATTCTTTGTTAAATATTTAGTTGCTGAATTGTTATAGAAGAAATGTAATAATATTTTTTTATTTATTTATTTAGTGTTGATTGTAATAATTTTTTCGGTAGTAATATTTTAAAGCAGGGTAGTTAAAATTCTTCAAGTTTACAGGTTAGTTAAAAGCCAATTAAAACCTAGTATGATGTGGCCACCACATGACTTTATTCTATATAATTTTACACAAAATTTATTCAATACGAATTCTTTATTAAATTATCAAATTATTTTTCATTATAAATGTAGACGATTTTTATCTGACAGAATTATATTACTAAATACCGAAAGCACGGATTGAAAGAAAGTCATTTTTTTTTTCAAATATCAGAAGAAATGCGATTTTTTTTTTCTAAGTTTTTTTTTTTTTTCGTTAAAAGTAAAAAAATAAATAAATCGATAACTTAGTTTTAAATTATCACAGATCTATAGTTCAACCATTCCTTTTAAAGATATTGACGAGATTTTTCGAAAGATACCCATATTGAAAATTTACTCCCCGCCCCCAGGGGGGAGGGGGGGAGGGAAGCGATGCCCCCACATGCACAAAATTTTTTTTCTAGTTGACTACAACTATTATCAATAATTCATATGAATTTTACAATCACACGTGTAAAATAACTCTCATTATGTACATTTATACGAAATTTTGTCCTATACTGCGATGTTAAAAATTTAGAAAAAATGCGATCATAGCGCCATCTGTTGATCGAATGATCCCCAAATCTAATCAGTACCCGTTTATGTCAGGGTTCAACTAAATACCAAGTTTTGTTAAATTTCGTTCATTGGTTCGTGAGATACAGCGTCCACAAAATTTGTGATATACACACACAGACAGACAGACGTTTTCTAAAAACAGTCAAATCGTGTTCAGGACATCCCAAAACGTGTAAATCCATCGAAAACTGGAGTTCGAAAATTTTCACGAATCCAATACTTTCTCTCTATATACATATAGAAGAAAGTAAAAATGATAAATAACTAATCAGACAGAACTAATTAGAATTTTGCATGCACACATATATAGGTATTAATTCATTTATTCCAAACCCTATTTTTTATTATCAGTTTTACATCACTTTTCAATGATTGATTTCATTTCTTTAAAAGAATAAAAATTGATTTCTGCAAAATTCTGTTTACCAGATCATTGCACAAGTTGCCGATTGGATAGAAAACTAGAAATCTTTTTAAGCTAATCATTCTAAACTTTAAGCAATTAAAGTTGTTTTCCCATAGGGGCATTTCTTTTTCTTTTTTTTCAAAATATTTCTGTACGTAAAAAGTCAGTACATTTACTTTAACAATTCGTTACGTTTCCCTAGAATTAAAGTTTTGAATTGTTAGGATTAAATTCTGCCCAAAGTTTTGCACAGATTTTTTTACTTTCCGAACACTATAGTGAGGAAAGTATTGTAATCATGTCAAAAATCCGAATTCGAGATTTTGATGTTTCTATACGTTTTGAGGTCCCCTGAGTCCGTTTTCATTATTTTTACGATGATGTATGTGTGTATGTGTGTATGTGTGTATGTGTGTATGTGTGTATGTTTGTGAACACGCTAGCGTCTAAAGGCTTTGTTCGATTAACCTGAAAGTTGGTACGTATATTGTAAGTCACCATAGTACGAACCCTATAGATTTTGGTGAATCTAGCACTTATAGTTTTTTTACAGGGACACAAAGAAAAATTCTTTATCATTATGGCCTATGGGACCAAAATCTTAAAAGTGCGATAGCATCTAAACGCCTTATTCAATTGAGCAAAAATTTTATACCCATATTATAGGTCACAGATACTCAATTTGTATAGATTTTGGAGAATCTAGCACTTATAGTTTTTTTACAGGGACACAAAGAAAAATTCTTTATCATTAAGGCCAATGGGGCCAAATTTTTAAAAGTGTGATAGCGTCTAAACGCCTTATTAATCTGAGCAAAAAAATTGTACACATGTTATAGGTCGCATTTGCACCAACTGTATAGATTTTGGTGAATCTAGCACCACAGTTTTTTTACAGGGACACAAAGAAAAATTCTTTATCATTATGGCCTATGAGACCAAATTTTTAAAAGTGCGATAGCATCTAAACGCCTTATTCAATTGAGCTGAAAATTTGTATGAATATTATAAATCACGGTTGCACTAACTATAAGCATTTTGGTGAATCTAGCATCTATAGATTTTTACAGGGACAAAACGAAAAATTCTTTATCATTATGATCTAAGGGCTCAAAGTTCAGTAGCGTTAAATAAAACCTCGTGTGATATATGGAGAAAAAAACACTCTATTATGGTTTTCTCTCTTTTGTTTGTTTAGCAATTCCTCTTTCTTTATTTTATCTACAAAACTGTTAGTTACTCAATGTTCGGAAAGTCGAGTGGAGTCACTCCAGATTTTTTTTTTTTTTACTTTCTTCTATATTCAATAGAAGAAAGTATTGGATTCGTAAAAATTTTCGACCTCGGGTTTTTCATGGATTTACACGTTTTGAGAGCTGTAGAACACGATTTGACCATTTTTAGAAAATGCCTGTCTGTCCGTCTGTCTGTCTGTGTGAGACAAAATTGATAGAATTCACAGAAGAAACTTTTTTCAAATATTTAAATTCAAGATTTATAAGGTAAGTAAAATTCACTCACCTTGTATATGAGTATCCCATGAGGCTTGCAAAAACAGATGAATTTATTCCATGTATGAAAAGAAGAACCAATTTCTATTTTCTTTTATAAATATCTTTTCTGCTAAGCTGTTCAAAAGATAATTTCAAATATATAAATAATGATGTTTCAATTTAATTAAACCAGCCTCATTTAGCTTGGTTTGTGTATTAGGAAATTATATATTATTTTATGTTGCATTATTTTGTGGGAATAAAAATGAACCCACGTATTATCCTTTTAATCACATCTTTTTATTATGAAAACTGAACATCGAAGAAAAAGAAAAAAAAACGAAAAATACATCATTACATGTACATCGAAACACAGACGGCCAATCAGAACAAAATGTGTCATAGCGTCGCCCCAATGTAGATGTATATATGCATGAAGAAATAAAAGAGTCAAATGAAATGTTTTTAGAATAATATGAAAAAAGATAGTTTTTTGTAATTATTGAAAGAATGTCATTTTGAGTTTATTTCTCACCAACACCCCTGCGTAAACTCGATGACATTTAATCACAGTTCAACAAGGAAATTCGCAGTTTTCGAAAAGAATGTCTCGGCAGAGGCTTCGTGAGCACATCGGCGATCATATTTTCCGTGCTTACATACTCAATCTTTATTGTGCCCTGCTCAACAAGGTCTCGAATCAGATGGTATCTTAACTCGATGTGTTTAGTTTTCTGTCGAAACTTATCATTTTCGGCCAATTTGATGCAAGAAAGATTGTCTTCATAGAGTGTAATAGGACAATTTTGTTGCATATCAATTTCTTCAAAAAGGTTTATAAGCCATTTTACTTCTTGCGCGGCACTTGCTGCAGAAATATATTCCGCTTCCGCTGATGACATTGATACAGATTTTTGTTTTTTGCTTGTCCAGTATACAGTATTTGCTGCTATGCAGAACAAATTTCCTGTTGTAGACTTACGATCACTGGGATCGTTTGCCCAGTCGGAATCTGCATATACCCTCAAGACAGGCTCTTCAATATTATTATATGTCAATTTAAGATTAATTGTACTTTTTAAATATCTCATTAATCTTTTTACCGCTTCCCAATCTTTTGCTCTTGGGCGCTCATTTCTTCTACTCAAAATATTTACCGCGGCGCTAATATCCGGACGTGACACGGTTGAAATATATAACAATGCGCCTACAGCCTGTCTATATTGTGTATTTTCTGGTAAAAGGTTTTCCTCGTCATTTAATTTTATGTAACCTGTGTCCATAGGAGTGTCTGTAGGTTTTGAATTTTCTAAACCGTATTTGACTATAAGTTCTTGTATTTTGTGTGTTTGATCAAGAGTCATTGTATTTTCATTAGGACGATTAATATTTATCCCAAGATATTGTTTTGCTTCTCCCAAGTCTGTTAACGGGTATTCTTGTTTTAGTTTGTTTACAATTTCATTTATTTGTTGATCATTCCCCGCTATTAACAAATCATCGACATACACAAGTACATAAGTAGTTACATCGTTTTGTTTACGTTTATAAAGACACTTGTCGAATTGACTTTGAATAAAGCCTAAGTTAAGTAATGACTCATTCAATTTTAAATTCCATGCTCTCGCGGCCTGCTTTAGCCCGTATATTGCCTTTTTTAATTTACACACCTTATGTTCTTCCCCGGATACCACGTATCCTTCTGGCTGATGCATATAAACATCTTCACTCAATTTACCGTGTAAAAATGCAGTCTTGATATCAATATGTCTAAGACTTAAATTCTTATAAAGACTCATTGCCAAAAAACTTCTCAAAGTTGTGTGAGACGCCACTGGGGCGAAAGTCTCATCGTAGTCTATTCCATATTTCTGTGAAAAGCCCTTCGCAACCAGCCTAGCTTTGTATTTTTCAACACGGCCCTGACTGTTATATTTTGCTTTGAATGCCCATTTGCACCCTACTATTTTCATCCCTGGTGAAACCTCAACTAAATCCCAGGTGTCATTCTGCTTGAGTGAATTTATTTCATCTAATGTAGCATTGATCCAATTTTCCTTTTCTACAGGGTTTTCCATACTTATTATATCATCCCAGCATTTTGGTTCACTTATTCTTTCATTGTGTAATGTGAATGCGAATCTATCTGGTGGTACCCCTTTATTAGATCTTTGTGATCTACGTGGAGTATTTTGAGAATTATCTGACACAACACTATCATTAGTTTCATCTATCTCTGAGTCTATTATTTGCAAATTTGGTGATGGATTTTTATTATCACTTTTCTCATCATTGTTTTGTGATGTGTCATATTTAAGTATCGCTTGTTTTTCATTTTCTACAAATTTTACGGTTCGACTAATAATTATGTTTTTGCCATTTGTACAGATCCTATATCCTTTACTTCTATTGTCGTACCCTACGAATATACCTTCCTGTGCCGTATTATCTAATTTTCCTCTGTGTACCTTTTGTACGTATGCATAGGCACGACAACCAAATGGTTTTAACATTGATAAGTCAGGTTTTCGACCTGTCCATAATTCATAAGGTGTCAATTCACACGAAGATGTTGGGAGTCTATTTTGCAAGTAAACTGCGGTATTTATTGCCTCCCCCGAGAAAGAATTTGGTAAATTGCCATCTTTTAATAAACAACGTGCCATTTCAACTAAGGTACGATTTTTACGTTCAGCAGTTCCATTTTGAGAAGCTGAATAGGGAACAGTGAATTGGTGGTCTATACCTAATTTTGTTAAGTATTCATTTAATTCTGTCCCGGTATACTCTCCTCCGTTGTCGGAGCGGATTGCATGCAAAGTTCGTCCGAATTTATTTGATGTCATTGCGATATATTCCCTCAATTTTGCAAAAACTTCATCCTTTTTTCTCAGTAGGTATATTACTGTAAATCGACTAAAATCGTCTATAAAAGTTAAAAAATAGTATTTTCCACCGACCGTGGGGGTTGTCATTGGTCCACACAAGTCAGTGTGTACCAACTCTAGTGCTTTAGTTGCCCTAAACTGAGCCTTTTTGGGATAAGGATTGTCCGTTAATTTAGTTAATATGCAAGTTTCACATGCATTATCATGTTTGCAGTTGTCTAGTTTTATCCCAACTGCCATGTTGTTGTTTACCAATCGTTTTATATGACTAATGTTTCTATGGCCTAATTTAATGTGCCATTTATCAATGCAATTTGTATTTTCACATATTTTTACCATGTTTATAGTGTGTGTTGTATCATAGCTAACTTTGCATTCGTATAAATTGTTGTTAATGTAACCTTCAATGCATGTTTCTCCTTCATGCATTATTTTGCATGATTTGTTTTCAAATATTGCTACACAACCATTTTCAGTAGCTTCTTTTACAGATATGAGGTTTGTCTCTATCTCTGGTACATATAAAACATTTTTCAATATTATAGTATTATGTGTGTTATTGGAATTTATGGTGTTTAATTTCACAGACCCATGACCCAGGGATTCTATCTCCTGTCCATTCGCGATTGTTACGCGTGAATTATTATGATTAAATTCATGAAATTTATTCCTATCATTGCATACATGCGTTGAACAACCTGAGTCTACATACCAATTGTTAGATTTCTCACCGATAAATAGAGTGAATATTTTATCGTTAGGTTTTTTATTTTCACTCTCAGTAATAAGAGCCCTATCCGCGTTATGTCTGTCTTGAGAGTACATACCAGATTTGAAAGTTGATCTGGCATTGCTGGCTTTTGTTTGTTTCAGAGTCTTTTCTTTATTTTTATTTTTAAGATGCCAGCATTCTTCAATTGTATGCGATTTTTTTTTACAATAACGGCAGAACTTTGAATTTTCTGGTTTCGGTTTAAATTTAACCTTTAACACTGAATTATTTTCAGATTTGTTTTCTTTTCTTTTAGAAAATTCATCAATCAATTTCGAGCGTATAAACTCTGGTACAAGATCCTTTTCATCACGCGATTCTAAAGCGGTAATTAATACATCATAACTTGGAGGTAAGGAACAGAGCATTAGGGCTGAAAGGTGCCTGTCATTTATTTCTTCTCCGAGCGATGCTAACTTATCTCGCAATTGATAGATGTTAGTTAAGTGGTCTATCATATCGCCACCTTCAGTTAATTTCGTAGAGTAAAGCTTTCTAAGCAAAAATAGTTTACTGCTGAGGGTTGAACGCTCATGTACAGCTTTTAAGGCGTTCCAGCATTCTTTAGCGGTCTCAAGATTTTTGACATGGATTATTTGATTATCCTCTATTAAGAGGTTTATAATGGCGCGTGCTTTCCTATTTTTGTTATTCCATGTGTCCGTAATGGGATTCGGAGCATCGTTAAGAACCACGGAATATAAATCTTCCTTTTGGAGAAACATTTCTAATTTAAACTTCCACACATCATAATTTTGTGCGTTAAGTTTTTCAATTATAGTGTCCTTGAGGATACTCATTTTAATATTTCAATTTTGTTTTCTTTCTAGTTTATAATAACTACAATTTTATATTTAATCATTCATATGTTTATTTTAAACATTCTTTTAATTCTTTCGTTTTTAATGTTTATACAGATTTCTATACTTTCGTTTTCAAGAAACAACAAAAAACATATTTATTTATTTTCGCTTACATTTTTTTATCATTATTATTATTTTAAATGTAGCAAAATAATATTATTTTAAATGTAGCAAATGTTTCTTCAAATATGCAAAGAAAAAAAACTGTCAAGAATAAATTCAAAGTTTCGATTTAGCGCGTCAGTAGCATAATCTGATAGAATTCACAGAAGAAACTTTTATCAAATATTTAAATTCAAGATTTATAAGGTAAGTAAAATGCACTCACCTTGTATATGAGTATCCCATGAGGCTTGCAAAAACAGATGAATTTATTCCATGTATGAAAAGAAGAACCAATTTCTATTTTCTTTTATAAATATCTTTTCTGCTAAGCTGTTCAAAAGATAATTTCAAATATATAAATAATGATGTTTCAATTTAATTAAACCAGCCTCATTTAGCTTGGTTTGTGTATTAGGAAATTATATATTATTTTATGTTGCATTATTTTGTGGGAATAAAAATGAACCCACGTATTATCCTTTTAATCACATCTTTTTATTATGAAAACTGAACATCGAAGAAAAAGAAAAAAAAACGAAAAATACATCATTACATGTACATCGAAACACAGACGGCCAATCAGAACAAAATGTGTCATAGCGTCGCCCCAATGTAGATGTATATATGCATGAAGAAATAAAAGAGTCAAATGAAATGTTTTTAGAATAATATGAAAAAAGATAGTTTTTTGTAATTATTGAAAGAATGTCATTTTGAGTTTATTTCTCACCAACAAAAATTTTGTGGCAACTGTATCTCAGGAGCTATTGTACAGAATTTCATACAAATTGGTATATAGTTGCACCTTAACATAAATTAGTGCCTATCAACTTTTGGTAAAATCTTTTTTACAGGTTGCGTTGCCATCCCGCTTTTTCTAAATTTTTAACATGGTGATATAGGACAAAATTTTGTATAAATGCGCATAAAGAGAATTATTTTTTAGTAATCATTATAAAATTTACAAGAATTATTTATGATAGAGATAGTCAACTGGGAAAATTTTTTTGTATGTGTAGGAGCCTCGCCCCTCCCCCCGGGGGAGTAAATTTTCAAGATAGGTATCTTTCGAAAGGTCTCGTCAATACCTTAAAACGAATGGTTGAACTATAAATCTGTGATAATTTAAAACAAAGTTATAGATTTTTTTTTACTTTTAACGAAAAAAAAAATAATAATCGTTTTAATTTTTATTTATTTATTTATTTATTTTTTTTTTTTTTAACGAAATTTAACCAAACTTGGTATTTAGTTGGCCCCTGACATAAACTGGTGCAGATTAGATTTGGGGATCAATCGCTCAACAGGTGGCGCTGTGATCGTATTTTTTCTAAATTTTTAACATGGCAGTATAGGACAAAATTTCGTACAAATGTACATAATGAGAGTTATTCTTAACCTGTGATTGTAAAATTAATATGAATTATTGTTAACAGTAGTAGTTAATTAGGAAAAAAATTTTGTGCATGTGGGAACATCGCTTCCCCCCCCCCCCCCCGGTGGAGTGAGTAAATTTTCATGATGGGTATCTTTCGAAAGGTCTCGTCAATACCTTTCAAACGAATAGTTGAACTATAAATATGTGATAATTTAAAACAAAGTTATCGATTTTTTTTTTTTTTTTTTTTTTTTTTTTTTTTTACTTTTAACCAAAAAAAAAAAAAAAATCTTTGAAAAAAAATCGTAATATATATATATTTTTTAATATTGTTACTGAGTGAATTTGTATAGGAAAATATTGAAGAAAATCTTGTGGTGGCCACAACATACTAGTTTAGATATAATTTTATGGATAGAAAAATAGATTAAAAATGTTAACTTCCAAATTTTTGTCTTTCTTTCTTTCTTCTTCTTATTATTATTTTGAGAAACATGATGAGACTTCGTTCCGATTAAAATTGTATAACCATTTAAACACACCTCATGGAATAATCATTTATACTAGTTGTATGTTATTACTAATCTGTGCTGTATCATTATTATTATTATTATTTGTTTTTTTTATGTAAATTTCTTTAAATTTCAAAATATTTTCTGTCATTAAAACCCACATAAAGCAACAATAAAATGAAATAGCAGTGATTTTTATATTTTGCCTAGGAATTTATATATATTCTATATTGGCTATGTCGTAAATAAAACTTTATTCAGTCTAAAAATCCAATATGTCATCTTTGAAATAAACTTGATTGCATAATTCAGAAACAGTATGGGCTATACTCTTCTTTTACAGATGAAGACTAAATTAGAAGATTTTGTCAGAATTTCGATTTATGGAATGACCAACTTCTTTTCACACCAAAACTAGTTGGAATAAGCGGACTCTGCTCGGTTCCTATTATACTCGTATATTTGTTCCCATAAATTTGTACATTAATAAATATTATATTCGTATTAAAAGAAACGAACTCGGCTGATCATTAGACATGGTCTCAGACTAAAATACTTTACCGACTAGTCTACCGTTCCTCCGATTCGATACTTTTAGTTTATCCTAATTTGCTGATTCATTTTATCAAGATTGATTTTATATTTTCATTTTCATGCAATATCATACTGTTTCCAATGCAATAATTTAATTATCATAATGATAGTGTGTGTGAAATATTGCTATATTCTGCCATGTTAAGAAAATCTTAAATTACGATTTTTTTTTTTTCTTTAGTAATGTACATAATTAATGATGTTCATTCCAGCATCATAAATAATATTTTAAAACTGAAATGTTGCGAATCAATGAAGTTCTTGCCACTACCATAAGAGATATTTAAAAAATTGATCCGAACTCTTTACGAAAATTCGTTCTTGAACTAATGTGTACACAGAAAAATACGCAGACTTATTAACGTACTAACAAATTAATGAGCTGACTAATCTATAGACGGACATCACACCAATTTCGAAGTTTTCAGATTCTTCAAACCTCAAAATGTGCAGAAACGTCAAAAAAACGAGGTGGAAAAATTTCACGAAGACCTATGTTCTCCATATTTATAGTATGATGGGGAACTAAAAATAAATTGAGTGAATACCTTATATGCACTGTTATATGCTGCATTGAATTAGGTTCTAGCTAGTCATTATTTACATGGACAATTCTCTACGTCTTAAAACATAAAAAATCTAACTCTTTAAACCTTTTCTGATTAATTCTGCTGTTATTATTTCCAAAAAATCGCAATGAGAGGCAATTTTAGAACTTCTGTTCATCTTTCTTTCATTCTTTTTTTTTTTTTTTTTTTTTTTTTTCGATTTCGCTTTTTCTAACCGATTTGAGTAGGCATATATCTGTACTGATAAGTATAAAGGATTCTTAAGTCCAAAAATGTCGATTTTGAGTTAAGTACATAGTCAGACTCAGAAAAAAATTCTCTATCGATTGGTATAAAGGATGTAAATCCATGTTATTTAGTCTTTGAAAAAATCCATTGGTAAAAAAGATTCAAGTCAGAAATCTTAATCTTTAGTATAAAATATTTAATTCAATTTTTTCCCTTTATTAAATGAAGGTTGACAATCACTGAATGGTGTAAAGGGTATAAATCAACATAATCCCTTTTTCCTAATCGATTCTTCTGATTAATTTTTAATTAGTTTAACTTTATTTTTCGTCTCCTGAAAAATCAAGAATATGGACTTAAATCCTTTATACTTATCAGTACAGATATATGCATTATACCCTCTTTCAGGACTGATTTCAAAATAAGTTGGCACAGTTAGTCATTTGGGTTTGGATCTACGGTCCTTTTTTGCATATTAAAGCTCAAGACCTACAACTTAAAATGAGGCCAGAACTACAACGAATATCTATGACTGTACCGGGATTTGAATCCGACACATGGCAAATATACAAACATTATGAAAGCAATAAAAATATTCTCTAATGATACACCAGCATGCGTAACGTAAGCAGTAAAAAAAAAAAAAAATCCTTAAAAATCACTTCTTATACTGATTTCTAAAAAAAAAAAAAAAAAAAAAAAAAAAAAGAAAGAAAAAAAGAAAAAAGAAAGGGACAAGGAACTTTAGAAATAGCATATCGATGGATATTAACATGCTTTATAAGCACGTTTTCTCAAAAATCCGTAATTTATATAGATAAAAAGCTTAAAAAAGATTTAATTTTTATGTTCTTGTAACAATATCTGTGAAATGTTCGGACAACAAATTGGAAAATTTCGATTGATTGCACTTTCCGAATACTTAGCAATTAATATTTGTCTAAATAAATTTAAATGTGAGATGTCCTTAAATAAAAGGGAAAATGATATGTTAGAATATTTCTTCCCAAGTCATATGTCGGTTGATGAAATTTAAATTATCCATATTCATTTGTACTTTCCAGTAAAAGAACAATAAACTGTAAGTTCGCAATATCAAGCATTTATCTGATTTATTTTATTTTATTTTTTATTTTTTTTAGGTTTTAAACAATTTAACATTACTAAAGCAAATTTTAAATGTTTGCGCCCTAAAACTCTACTTTGTTTCCTCGTAAAAGAAAAAAATAAAAATAAAAACTTAAAATTCCATACTTATGTAAATTTGTAAGGTTTTTTCGATGATAACCTATAACACGATATAACCAACTTATATCTTTACGGCCCTTTTCACTTACCGTCGCCGGAAGCCCAAGCCAATGTAAGGCCCAAGCCAATGTCTAAGGGGAAATTTTCTTTACAAATAACTTATTAACTAATACATATTTTTAAATTCTGTTTTCACATTCAGAAAATTCCCAACTGTTAAACTGACGGACCTTTTTTAAAAGTGTAATTTTTTTTTTTTTTTTTTTTTTTTTTTTTAATATTTTATCTTGAAACTGGAAAAAGAAAAAAATTCACATATTGAAAATTCGTATTTTGCAGTTTCAAAATAAAATATAAAAAATTAAAAAAAGAATTTTTTAAAAAAGATCCGTCAATTTAACAGCTGGAAATTTTGAGAATGTGAAAACAGAATTTAAAAATATGTATTAGTTAATAAGTTATTCGTAAAGAAAAATTTCCCATAGAATAACATTAGCTTCGGCTTCCGGCGGCGGTGAGTGAAGACGGCCCTTAATCGAAGGTAGAGTTTTGACGCTAACGCATTTAAAATAATTCGAGTCTATAGTTCATTATGAGGAAGAATTTTTCTTTGTGTCCCTGTAACAGAACTGTAAGTCCTACACTCGTCAAAGTATGTACAAATCGTGCGACAATGAACATAACATACCTACCAATTTTTAGTTCAATCAGATAAAGCATTTAGACGCTACACTGAGAAAAACAATGTACCGCCTTCCTCTAGAATGAATAGGTGGCCATTTTCTAAATCCCTTAACTAGAAATATAGATTTCCGAGCCATGCGCATAAGGCACGCCAATAAACTGAACAGACGAAATATCGAGAATTTCTAGTTTACACATTTCTAGATGGTGAAACAATATTCTGAATATTCCGAATATTCTGAATATTTTGTATTGCGAGAAATTCTAGCTTGATTTTCTAGAATTGGGTAATAAGCCAAGATTATAGTTGCTGAAACCCGCCTCTTGTACTCTCATTTATTTGCAGAGATTTTTAAATAACTTTGCCCTCGATAATATAGGCAAATGCTCTAGAATTCTATTAGGGGCTTCTAGAACTCGCTTTCCAAGGGGACTAGAATTTATAAGGATGACATGGAATTATTTTTTCTAGAGCCACAATTTAGATTCTAGATGTCAGTTACAGAATTTTTTCTCAATGTACCGTACTTCAAATTAATTTGAGGCTTACACTGAGAAAAAAAAGTATACCGCTTTCATCTAGAATGAATAAGTGGTCATTTTCTAAATCCTTTAACTAAAAATATAGATTTCCGAGCCATGCGCATAAGGCACGCCAATAAACTGAATAGACGAAATGATCGAGAATTTCTAGTATACGCAATTCTAGATGATGAAACAATATTCTGAATCTTCTCTATTGCGAGAAATTCTCGCTTGATTTTCTAGAATTATGTCATAAACCAAGATTATAGCTACTGAAACCCGCCTCTTGTATTCGCATTTATTTGCAGATATTTTTAAATAACTTTGCCTTCGAGAATAAAGGCAAACGCTCAAGAATTCTTATAGGGGTTTCTAGAACTCGCTTTCAAAGGGGACTAGAATTTATAAGGATGACATGAAACTATTTTTTCTAGAGCCACAATTTAGATTCTAGATGCCAATTACAAAATTTTTTCTCAGTGTAAGGGCATAATAATAAAGAAATTTTCCTCGTGTTTCTGGGAAAAAACTATAACCCTCACATTCACTAAAATATACACCGTTTATGTAACAGTGACCTGTAACGTGCCTACCAACTCTGATCTCAAAAGCGGGAAAAACGTTTAGACATTATCGTGTCCACTCACACACATACATAGATCATCGCAAAAATAGCAATAATAAGTTCAGAAGATCTTAAAACGTATAGAATCTTATAGTCGAATATCTTCAGGATTATAACACTTTTCTTGCATAGTGTACGTTAGGAAAGTAGATATTACAAGAAGGTTACATAAGATATTTATATATCGTCAGAAAATTTGTTTACAGAAAGTTGAATTTATAGGGATTGTAAAAAAAAAAACATTTTTAAAAAGGCGATTTAAAAAAAAAAAAAAAAGTATTAGAATGTTTCTATTTGTGCCCTCTCCTTTAGATTTAGAAGTTTTAATAAGTGTTCTTATAGTACATTTTTATTAAATGGATTTTCGGGGGAACCTATTAAATCCAACAACACCCAGGTTAGAAAATCTTCCATTTCGCGTAACTGAAGAAATCGTATTTGAGCAAATGAAATACAGGAAGAAAAATAACGCACGGGAATAACTGGTTTAAATCAAAATGTCATTTGTTTATCAACAATTCATACATCACAAAAGTTACATATCCTTTCAAAAAGTGTCCGTCTACAGGTGTCGCTGCTTTCTGAATGGTCCCACATGAACTTCAAGTCCCGCGAAAGCCAAAATGACATCCGGTTTTTGACTTCATTTCTTCTGCATCCCTTGAATTGTGATTAAGTTCCTAAGTGGCGAATTTTTTATTTGTGTCTCGGAGAAAAATATCGCACATATTCGTAATTTTTTTTCTTATACAGTGAAATTAAAACCGGAATAATTTTATATATATTTGGAATAAGACAATTTATCAACTATAGACATTGGAATAAAACTATTCAACACATATATTTTTTGTGACTTATTGACAGTTTTTGGAACTAATATATGAAGAAATTAAGCAAGGGACTTTATATGCACAGGTATTTATCTCTTTTCGGTATAATTATTTAGTAATCGAAAAATATTGCTTATTACAATAAAAAACTTCTAACAAATGTAAGAAGAAATAATATTTTTTTAGAAAATAAATTAAAAATAATTTAAATATTTGCTCGTATAAAAGAGATGAAATACGTAGTATTGTAAAATTATTTGTTCACGTGAACTTTTAATTTATTTGTTCAGAAATCAGCGAAAACACTTTATAATGATACATCTATTATACATACATACTAAAAAAAAAAAAAAAAAAAAAGAAAAGAAAAGGAAACTTATTTATACTGCAATATTTTAACTATTAATATCACACCCCATTTTTTTTTTCTTTAAACTTTCATATAGATTTTTATTTAAGAGAAACTTTTTTTACAATAAATGTTTCAGAAAAAATCATAACAACTACAATATTTTATCTGTGGCAAAAATAAATAAATAAACAAAATAATAAAAGTTAATTATAGTTCCCCAGTTTACCTGTTAAGTTTATTTTATCAATATATTTAAATTATTTTTTTAATCGTTAAAAAATATTGAAAATGCAGTATATAATGTTTGTATCACCAAGGGAAAAAAATGATGTAAGATTTTGAAGAACGTTTAAATATTAATTATCGATTAGGGAAAATGTCTGAAAGAAATTTCGCAGCATATATATGTATGTATGTATGAAATGAACTTTATTATTATATTTAAATATGTATATTCATTCAAAACTTATTTAAATAATAATATTATTAATATTGAATTTGAAAACAGTCTTGCTTTATTTTTTTCCTTCTACAGATGCTTTTGCTATTATATATACATTTATATAAAAATAAATATTTTATCCTTGAACATTTAACGCATACTTTTAAAATACTTCATCCAAATAATTTTTCGATCATTACAGAGTTCAAATATATGTATATACCTATATGAAAAACTAATTATTACCTAATTCAATTTTTTAATTTTGGTTTACACAAGCCGAAAGTAGGTGTCCGTCACCGACGTGTAACATAAAAAAAAAAAAAAAAAAAAAAAATGTTATTTTAGTTTTAAAAAGTTTTTACAGGGAAAAAAAAAACTTAAGGGAAAAAGTAATGAATTTGATTATATTTTGATTACATAGTCTAGAACAGACCTGTTTAACCCAAAAGGCATTGAGGACTATTTTAGAAATGTATGCATATCATTCAAGCGGACCACACTGTATATATTAATTAATTAATTATATATATTATATACTATGTTTTCTTTGTTATGGGGCGCATGAAGTGTTTATTTTTTTCTTTTTATATATGTTTTGCTTTATTAAATTGATCTTTATAAATTCATTAACATTTTCAAATTATCTTTCTCTCCCCCACCCCCCCCCTTTTTTTTTTTCAAATTTCGCCCAGCTCATTCAAATTATCATGTCTATTCATTTCCATTTATTTAAAATAATGTTATATATTATGTACCCATATGTATGAAGACGATATAGCGAATTGCTGTTTAAAAAAAAAAAAAAAAAAGAAAGTTTAAATATAAGAGATTGATAGGATGTATATATCATGTGACTGTTTGATTTTAATTTATTAATTAATAAATTTACACGTATAAATTAGAAGCCGTGGTGTTGCAGCTTCGATGTGCTTTTTTATTTTATTTTATTTTATTTATTATTATAGCTACTATGCTGTTTTTATTCAGAAGGATCAAAATGGATCTCCAAATTTTTGCTGTATTAATGGGTGCTAATTCTGCAGTGGTTCGCTAAATTTTGCCAGGCATCTGGCCCGGAGGTAGTGGATTGACTATCCTCGCTTATGGAAAATCTATGAAAGCAATTTCGCAGCATATATATATATATATATATTATATATATGTGTGTGTGTGTGTATGAAATAAAATTTATTATTACATTTAAACATATATAGTCATATAAAACTTATTTAAATAATAATATTATAAATATTGAATTTGAAAATAGTCTTGCTTTATTTTTTTTTCTTCTACAGATGTTTTTGTTATTATATATATATTTACATAAAAATAAATATTTCATCCTTGAATATTTAACGCCTGCTTTCAAAGTACTTCATCCAAATAATTTTCCGATCATTACAGAGTTCAAGCTAAATTATGATAATGAAACTATTATATAAACATATACACACACCTGTAAGAAAATTAATTATTACCCAATTCAACTTTTAAAATTTGGTTTACACCAGCCAAAAATAGGTGTCCATCACCGACGTGTAGCATTTAAAAAAAATTTGTTATTTTAGTTTTAAATAGTTTTCACAGGAAAAAAAAAAAAAGAAGAAGAAGAAAGTTAAGAGAAAGTAATGAATTTGGTTATATTTTGATTAGATATATTAGAAAAGTCCTTCTTAACCCAAAAGGCATTGAAGTCTACTTTGGAATATTTATACCATTCCAGCGGACCACACTGTATATATTAATTATATAAGCACCAAAGGCAGCATAACACTTTATATGGTGCACCACATGAAGAGTTTTTTTTTTCTTTTTTCTTTTTTCATATGTTTTGATTTGCTAAGTTGACCTTTATAAATTTATTAATATTTTCAAATTCAGTTTTTTTTTTTTTTTTTTTTTTTTTTTTGTTTTGTTGGATTACGCGCAGCTTATTCAAATTATCATGTATATTCATTTCCATTTATTTAAAATAATGTTATATAGTATGTACACATATGTATGATGCTCATATAGTAAATTGCTGTAAATAAATAATGTTTAAATATAAGACACTGATATGACGTATATATAATGTTGTTTTATTTTAATTTATTAATTAATAAATTTATACATATAAATTAGAAGCCGTGGTGTTGCAGCTTCAATAAGCTTTTTTTTTTTTTTTTGATAGCTACTATATTATTTTTATTTAGAAGAGTCAAAATGGATCTCTAAATTTTTGCTGTGTTAATGGGCGCTAATTCAGCAGAGGTTCACTAAATTTTGCCGGACATCTGGTCCGGAGGCCGTGGATTGGCTATATGAAAGATACAATAAACAATGATTTAAAAATATAATCAAAAGAAGATTTTTTCTAAAGCTATGTTTTTTACTGCATTTAAATGAAGAATATTGTTATTTTTAATCAAGAGGTAGCTTCAGACAAATTATAGTATTTAATCTCTAAGTAAATTTTAATGTGCTAATTATTTTATTTACTGATATGAAATTTAAAAATGAAAAAATCTATTTTTCAATTTGTAAATATTTTCGCTATGAAAGTTATTTACTTAGCTAATATGAAATGATGTTCATCAAAATTCAGTTTTTTTTTTTTTTTTCTAATAAGCTTTCGTTAAATTGAATGATAAATGTCCTTATTCAAAATTTTATTAAAACATGAGATTAAAATAAATCAAACCTTATTGGGATTATTCTTAATTCTGTAATTATGTTGATCTTCTATATTAACTCTTTTTTAACAATCTGTGAGATTTTTATTAGCGAACATGTATATGCGAATTTTAGGTATATTCATTATGAATTTTGTTATTATTTTTTTTAAATTAATATAATATAAAATCGTTTCTTATGAGGTACTGTTAAAAATGAACTACTTAAAAATGAGAGGATGAGCCTTCTCATTTCTTTTTGAGAAGATTTTCTCAAAAACTACGGGAGCCGTTTCTTTCTCAAAAATAGGAATGCAGTAACCGCCGCTAAATAAATTCACTGGTTAATAAAATCAGCCGCTTAATCTAATCAAATTGCTAGGATCAGAATCAAATCAATACAAACTACTTTTAAAATCACCGCTTAGTTAAATCAGCATCGCGGGTTAATAAACTCAGAATATTTCTTTAACAGCAAAAAATTCATTTATGCACGCTGAACAAATTTTTAATAATGCTGTGATTTTTTTTTTTTTAAATTTCGAAATAAAAAAGAAAATGAAACCTCTCTCTCCGTTAAAAAAATCTCTCTTTGTCGAAAATTTTACATTGGCAGCATAGTTACAAATTAAATACGTCTCATCACTAGTCATAATATGTAACAATTTCAAGAAACGTATGCTTCAAACCACAGTAATAATTTACAAATTTGATTTGATTCGCATGTGATTTTTTCTTTTTCTTTTTCTTTTAAGTATTAAAAGATAATTTTAAGATCTTATTTTGAAATAATTAAGAAGTAAGAGGTTTAAACGAAAAGAGATTTTAAATTTAAAAGAAAAACGCGAAATTTTGGGAAAGTAATGATGATTTTCGTCAAAGGAAAGCACGTCGGAACGTGGGATGTACTTAATTTAGTTATTTTAAAGGAACGTTTAATTAATTATATGTCAAAAATTAATTAATATTGTTTATTAATTCCATTACTCCTTGCGTTTTAACTTTTTTCCTAAGTTTTAGGAAGTAATACTTTTTTTCTTTTTCTAGTGTAAGAATGTTCGCCGGATATAAAAATCAGCCGTTTAATGAAATCATTTTGGTTCAGAACGAATGTGATTTTAATAAGCGGCGGGTACTGTATTAGTAAAAATAAGTATAATTACTAATAATATAATTTCACGAAAGACGTTACGATAAATGTTTTTAATTATTTTTTCTTTTATGTAAATTCCTTGAATAACGTATACTGTTAAAACACATTTCTGAAAAATAAGCAGGATCTTCTTATTTTTGAGAAGTTTCATTTCTTATAATAGCTCCGAGTAGGAACGTCTCATATATATATATATATAGATTCCCCTCGTATAACTGTTAATTTCCAATTCACTCTTGTAATATGGTAACAAACGTTTGTGAACGTCCGTCCTTGCTCCGAGCTAAAACATCGGGGTACGAATTCAGAGGTTGTGGGTACGACCCCCGTCAAGAGAAGTTGTTTAGAAATGGTTTTTGTTTAAATCTAAATTGTTTATTTTTCCTTTATTCATTATGTTAATTATTCAGTTAATGTTATGAAATTTCGTGACTTTTCGAATTGTAGAATATTCTGTTTTAGAAAATTCACCGATTGCATATAAAGTGATGTAAAATTTGAAATGAATAATTAAATGAGAGAGAGAGAGAGGGAGAGAGAGAGAGGGGAAAGAAAAAAAGAATATGAAAAATGAGACGTTCCTATTTGGAGGTATTATAACTTCACAAAAATGAGAAAATTCTGCTTATTTTTGAGAAGTGTGTTTCAACAGTGTGAAATATCTAAAACGACGATCGTACCTATATATCCAGTGTTACAATTGGTTTAACCCTGCTGTTCTGTTGCGGTCTATTTGACCCAAAACGTTTTTCAATTCTTTATAAAGAAATGACAGTTCAGAAATATTTTCTAGCCATTTTGTGACTTTGTTAGTGTGGGACATATATTAATTTCCTGAAAATATTTTTATTTTATTTATATATATATTTTTAAGTGGTATAAATGCAATGTATAGTAAATGTGAACAGAACAGCAGGGTTAAAAATGTCGGTGGTCCCACGTACCAGAATACTGAAATTGCTGATGGTAAGTAACGTTTAATCTTTAAATCATCAGCAAGAAATTTAAACCCATTTTTTAAGTATAAAGTCGTTCCCCTCTAACAAACACCAGTTTCAAAGAAAAATGGAAAATAATTATAAATTACTTTTTAGAACAGAAAAACGTTAAATTATTGAAAAATTTACTGTGTCTGTAACATGGGGACAGTCATATCTTGGTCTCTAGCACAGTTGGGACAGATTCCTACACTGTAAAAATAGGTTCTTAAAAATAAGTATATATTGTCTCAAAATAGCCCCGAAACAATATATACTTAAATTAAAAAACCCATGTACTCATTTTTGAGTACATTGACGTGTCAAACATGGAGATATTGGGATTCTTATTGGTCAACCCCATTTTTGAGCATGTCAATATACTAAACAATGAGTACATGGGTTCTCAAATTTAAGTATATATTGTTTCGGGGCTATTTTGAGACAATATGTACTTATTTTTAAGGAAATATTTTTTACAGTGTAAAAAAAGTATTCAGGAAGCAGAATGTAAGCCAAAATAAACATATATTTCTTTTGACTATATGTTAGGTAAACAATTATATGAATTAAATATTTTTGGCTATATTGTGTGTTTTTAGCACATTATTCTCATCACATATTGTATTTACAGAAGTAGGGACACTTTTTATCTGTTTATTTTCATTATTATATACCACAGCTCCCAACATTATCTAATAGCATTGTTATTATCAAACTTTTATTCCTACCACTTTTTTCAAGAGTAATTTTTCTTTTTCTTTAATCGTAATTGCATGTTGAAGTAAGTTACTCTACACTGAGAAAAAATTCTGTAACTGACATCTAGAATCTAAATTGTGGCTCTAGAAAAAAAATAGTTCCATGTCATCCTTATAAATTCTAGTCCCCTTTGAAAGCGAGTTCTAGAAACCTCAATTAGAATTCTAGAGCGTTTGCCTATATTCTCGAGGGTAAAGTTATTTAAAAATCTCTGCAAATAAGTGCGAATACAAGAGGCGGGTTTCAGCAACTATAATCTTGGTTTATTACCCAATTCTAGAAAATCAAGTGAGAATTTCTCGCAATACAAAAGATTCAGAATATTCAGAATATTGTTTCACCATCTAAAAATGTGTAGACTAGAAATTCTCGATCATTTCGTCTATTCAGTTTATTGGCGTGCTTTATGCGCATAGCTCGGAAATCTATATTTCTAGTTAAGGGATTTAGAAAATGACCACTTATTCATGATAGATGAAGGCGGTATTTTTTTTCCCTCAGTGTATTGCATACCTGCCAGCAATCTAATTAATATTTCGTAAAATTGTAAGTACCAGCCTTTTTTTTTTTTTTTTTTTTTTTTTTTGACACCACTATGTTTTTAGAATAGTTTTCTTCTTATTTAATCGTAATTATATGTGTATAAAATTACTTAAAAAATAAAATGGTATAGAAAAAAAGGGTAGGTACTAATAGTTTTACGGAATATTAATTAGAATGTATGATATTGGTCCTTCGGGCCACTCATTGGAGGTCCGATCGATTTCTTGATAGTTTCGGACCACCAGACAGAGTTGCCAGTTTTAGAAACTTTTTTATTCAATATCTGCCACTAATTTTAATTATAACGGATGCCAAATCACTTCGAAGATTAATGATCTACTATTATGTATATCAAATATCACTCCTAAATATTATTGCTCATTGTTGAATAGTAAAGGCCCAAAATTTGGCTACGCTGCCAGCACACCACCACGGAATTCGAATGCTGGCTATACATTTTCCTTATAATTCTTCTGAAATCACAAACGCCTAATTTATTTTTATTATTACGCACGCTCCCGCAGTTATATAACGTTACAATCTATACTAATTTCTCTAACGTGGACCAGTTTCAATTATTTTTTGTCGAAACTATACGATAGTGGTGAAATTAATAAAATACGCGAGGCTAAAAAATAATATTTAAAAATGAACAATATTTAAGAACGCGGACTCAGCTCAATGAACTAATAAGAAAACTGACGCTATTTGTATGATGTCATTATTTTTTGGAAAAATGTAATTTTAGTTGCTTCTTCAGAATCTTTGCAAGTGTCATTTGAAATCTGGCGATATTTTAAAAATATAAATTATTATCATAAACTGATTAAAAAAACGCAATCATAAAAAGTATAATCAGAATAGGATTAAAAAAAATAATAAAAATAATTCAAAATAGGTAAAATGTCATCGCACTCTTGATGATAAAAATTTAAAACGCGCCATGGGGGTTCAACTGTACTGAATTTTATATTGAAATTTTTGCTTGAATGATTTTGGTTTCACTATTGCACAATATTTATTTGGTTATAATAATATTTTGGCTTCTGGTAAATTAAAATTTTAATTAGGTGGTGAAATTGGTATAATATTTATGAGTCTGAAATTTTAAAGGAAAATAAGAAAAGAAATAAAGTGCGGAAATTTCGCACGAGTTTGCTAGTATTTAATAAATTGAGTTACTGTTTTTTAGATATAGTTTGTACGTGCAGTAAATTATAGCAAATAAAGCTCTTAATAAATTACATTTACATTTCTTAATATACAAAAATTATTTACCTATAAAATGATGTGCTGGTTAAATTTTGTTGTGAAAAGTAATAAAATTTAAGCTTCGTGACTGCAAAAAATCAGGACAGTAAGTAATAAAAATGTTTTTTTTTTTGCAAAATGTATGTAAATTTCTCTTCAAAATCTATAAAACGATTGAAAAGTTTTGAAAATTATAATAATGCAAATGTAATTAGTAATATCATCTTATATATATTTTAGCAATTTAAACGTATTTATCTTTGAAATCTTTATCAATGACATACTAATGTATTAATTAAAAAAATTAAAATCTCGTGACATCTGCTATGACTGAATATGCATATACTATGACTGAAAATTAAAAGGTTTTAATTAAAAGACCTGTAAAAAAAAAAAAAAAAAAAAAAAAAAAAAGATTTAATTTTTTCTTTATCTTGATGAATAAATCTTTAGAGGAACTAGAAACTAGTTTTAAATAATGATAATGTATCAATTGCTTTTAAAAATTATCAAAAAACATAATTTTGTAATTTATATAAATTTAGATGTCAATCAATGCAATATTTAATGAAAAAGTTTCAATATGTTAATCGATGATATTGAAGCTTGATAAGACCTGAAAAATCATCATCCATTGAATTTTATTTATTTATTTATTTAAATATATGTTTGATTTATTATGTTAAATCAGATTTTAGAAACTGAAAATCACTTAAAATACTTTAATTAAAATCAAAATGTTTAGATTATTGTAATATATATATATATATATATATATATATATATATCGTAATAAGATTAAATCATAAAATTCAGCTATTAATAGAACTAAGACAAATATGTTTGGTTTCTTATCTCTAAAATGTTCACGATAAAATTCTAGCGTGTAAGACTGACGAATTCATATTTGTTTTTATATTACAAGAAAAAAAAAAAAAGTTTAATTAATGAAAATATTTTAGAAATAAAATAATTTTAATTAATAAGAGTTAAAAAAAAAAAAAAATAAATAAATAAATTGGGAAACAGTTTTCCCCCCTCAATTTTAACTGTAAAACTTCTGTTTAAAAAACTTAAAAAAAAAAAAAAAAAAAAAAAAAAAAAAATCTTAATTTATTAAGATTTTAGATAAAGTGACGAATCTTTACAATTTTTTAATGAGTAACTTATTCATTATAACTAATAACAGAATGTGGATAATAAGTAACTTTAAAATGTGAATTTACGAATTTAAAATTCTTTAAACATCTTTTCATTAGCTATTTAATTGTTTTAGTATTTTTCAACGTATTCATTAATTTATATATCTCTTTTGTTTTGAGTGGCTTTGTAAAAGATCGTCAGTTTGTGAACCGGATTACTCTGCAGCTTTTGTAGTGAGGTAAATGAACTAACTGATTTTCGCGTATTAATTAGTGAACATTTTTACCTACGATTAGATTTCAAAAAGTCACATGTATTTCCCCCACCCACTTCTTTACGATAGATATTAATTATTTAGCAATAATATTATATTTTCTCAAATCTGACGAAATTTCAATGTTTATTTTAGAAATTTCTTAACAGTTTTTACTATAATTTACCATTTTAATCGTAGTGTTATGTAATTTCTTAAATGAATACTAATATATATGCTAATATAACTAATATATATATATAACCATATATACTAATATATGGTCCTATCGGTACAGCGTTGTCGAATTTTTATAATACACTCTTAATAGAGCTAAGTGCCTATTTCAGTCAGTTTATTGAATGGGGATTTATTGAATGAAGTCCCCCCAAGGCCCAACTTTGACATGAGTCCCTCCCCAGGCCCAACTTTGACATGAGTCCCCCCAAGGTACCCCTATTTCAGTCGGTCTATTAGATGTCAGTTTTATTAATTATTATTTTCTAACTTACTTGAATGAAAAGCAGAAAACTGCATATTATTTGTTCATTTCGTTTAGGCATTTAATTTTTAATGAATTTCAACTAATATTTTACATGTAAAAAAGATGTAAATATTAAAAACTTTTCGGTTTAGTTTAAACAAAATATTAATTCTTCTTCTTGTTTTTATTCATTCATATATTTATTCATATTTGACATCAAGCAATAATTTTTTAAGCAATATGCATATATATTGAAAAATGAAAAAATGTTACATTATATTAAAATATATCATGAATCAAAAGAAAGTAAACATTTACACAAAAGTATTTTTAATTTATTTTATTTATTTATTTATTTTTTTTTTTAGTAGCAGAATAACAAAGTATAGAAAATGAAACTGATTTTTGCCTTTTAAATATAAATGGCAAAAATCAGTTGCATTTTCTATAGTCATGAAACTACAGGTAAGGTAAAATACATTTGGTATATAAATGTATTGGCAAAATACATTTAATATAAATGCATTTTGGGGTATTTATTTAACGGTGGTATAAATAAATACGCCATTT
The DNA here is from genome assembly GCA_963930645.1 of Salticus scenicus. Classification (NCBI taxonomy): domain Eukaryota; kingdom Metazoa; phylum Arthropoda; class Arachnida; order Araneae; family Salticidae; genus Salticus; species Salticus scenicus. The sequence continues at coordinate 144,291,550 of OZ005654.1, forward strand.
GTTTATACTACCGTCAGTTAGATCACTAAACATTCGAATCAGTATTGGTAAATAAATAAATGAAATTTTCTAAAAGGCTCTAAAATTGGAACGCAAGTTGTTTGCGAACCATTTTACAAAGACAATATTTTCGTTCTTCATTTTTCATGCACTGTTATATAGATCAATATGAAATATAATAAATGTTTTTAATGCATACAATGGTGTAACAATAAACCAATTCGAGCGAACAATTTTATGGAAGTAATATGCTAAAAAAAAATTAAATTGTTGACTTCATTCATAAAAATACAGTTTCATTGATACTTTTACTGTTTATATTTAAATTAAATCTTATATTTAATATTTAATTAAGTTTATTTTTAATTGAATCTTTAGAAATCTTGTGGTTTGTAACCCCATATCGGTGTTTTAAGAGATATAGTAGGATTTTCTTTCTCATATTCTAAAAAAAAAAAAAAAAAAAAAAAAAAAAAAATCATTTTTATTTATTTTTAAATATAACTAAACAATCAGATTTGATATATAATATGGTAATAATACGATAATTTGGTAATAGTATAATCAATTTAAAACTTTTAATGTATGAAAACACTACACTGCATATTTTTGAATGATTTATAAAAGTGTTCTCTATTTTTCACTATACATAAGGCGCTTTTGCTGAGCAAAAGCGATTTTATAAAAATAAATAAATGTTTCACAATATATATATATATATATATATATATATATATATATATATATATATATTAATAACTACTTCAATTATTAGGATTTTAGCACACACAGATTGCATCCAGAAACATTAATCCGGATTATTGAAGTTTTACAATACATTAAGATTGCATTTGCTATTTTTTTCTTACGATTCATATTTGAAAATGCATATTAGTCAGGATTTTTTGAGTTTTTGTCTCAGATTTTCAAGAAAGGGGGGGAATTTTTTTAGATTAATAACAGTAAGTCAAATTTGCATTAACTACGCATCATGTCCAATATAAATATTCTCTGAAATCTAAATAGGAATCAGGTTTGTAAAAAGCTTATTTCATCAGACTCTTCTTGTACCTTTCGAAGAAATACTATCCGGAGTTTAAATAAAACCATATCTTTTTTCCTTCTCAAAATTGTCATTAAACGCATTTGATACATTTAATGTCCGTCATCAATAAATAAAATACTTAAAAATTTCTCGTGCAACTCTCGTGCTATTTTTTCATCTGTCTAACTTGATTGGCTTCCATTTTAATATGCATATATAAAACGTTGTCATTGATTAATACATCATTATTACAATTTAATCTTTCATTCGAATGAAATAATACGGTATTTGTCCGATTTGAATAACGAGATTGATGCATCATGATAAAAAAGAAAAAGAAAAAGAAAAGAAAAGAAAAGAAGAAGAAATGAAGAAGAGCGTAGAGTTAAAAATTACGTGATTCTTTTTTATAATTGTAACTCATTTCTGTCTGATATGATCTTAAACATGCATGTTCTATTCTTTGAATCGAAAAGATAAACTATTTCTTTTTAATTTCTTCCTTTTTTTTTTTTTTTGGCCTAATATCCTTGTCATATTACATTAGGTCATATCCAATCCTCACAAGTCTCCCTGAGCGAGAAGGTATTTTAGTATATGTTAATAAGCCTTAATTTTTAAATCATGGTATACTTCGGAGCCATTTACTGGCACTTACTGCGATAAAACCTGAAGTAAGTTATTGCCAGAATAAAGAATTGGCGAATGCATTTAACGACGAAAATAAATTTAGAGACTACGTAAACATGTCAGCTTTGTTTTTGTCTTACCTTACCCTCTTGTTAAGGCTTTGCGTTACAGGATTTAAGGAAATTTAGTTTAAAGAAACTGTTGTTTCTAGTATCGCACAAATAGTGATCTTTGTATCAGAGATGGTAATGTACTTTTTTTTTCTTTCAGCGTCCTGTCAAGTTAAGGAAAAAAAAATCGTGACCATGTTGGATATTTAGACAAAGCGGCGTTTAAAATTTTCTCAAAAATAAATTTCAGCTGCATAACAACAAAAACTTTGTGACATCGTCATGAATTCATTTTTAGACGAAAATGTTTGAAATTTGCAAATATTCATTGCTTAAACAAAGAGAAGACTGACACAAAACACTATTGCTTTAGGCACATCTATAGTTTCGATGGATAGTAAACCTATTTGTCAAGGAAAACTAAATATTTGTCGGATTTTATTAAAAAATTCACAGGTGGTTTAACATGTAAGGATGACAACCAAACTGTTCTATTTCAGATAATAAAAAAAGTTCAAAACGATTAGAAATTAGATAAATGTTCGAATTAACCTTTAACATACAACACGAAATTTAATGTGCACGTCATAATCACTCGACGAAACTTTCAATGAACAAACAGATTGGTGTTCATGGAGCAATCAATTTTCACACGTTCTTACAGTTAAGAACAGTTAAATCAATTGTAATTTAATTCAATAACATAGAATAAAGACTGGTTTATTTTCAATTTAAAACTAAACAAAGTAACGTCGTAGTACATAAATTTTTAAACAAAATAGTTTATTATAGGCAATTATAAAAGTCTCTGCAGTTATTTATAATTAACAATATTTTTGACCATATATCACTTTAATATTTGAATTTGTATCCTAAATCAATTAGTAGAGTTTTGTAGATAAGAAGGTAGAATTCAGATAGAAAAAGGTAGATTTTTTTTTTAATCTGTCAAAAATTATTAGTAAATCTATGTTCTCAATAAAATCTAACAATATTACCCGTTTGAGGATTAGAACCTCTTTTGCCTATTATAAAAGTTTACTAAAAACTGAACAATGATTTTTTTCATTTTATCATACATTTGATTCATTTAGAGTTGTTGTTGCAACAGATTTCAGGGTATTTTGTCTTTTACTTTTCTGACTTCTGTAACATGCTTAAATTTCGAAGAAAAAATATACCATGGGATGCACTCTTTTTTATCTTATTAACATAGACAAAATCTTCCAAAACGGCTTTTTTTTTTTTTTTTCAAATAATGTACCGTAATTTGTAATAAAAAGAAACTGATTAGACTTTAGACTTCCAAATAAGAAGGATTATTATTATTTTTTTTTATTTGAAGATAAGAAATGACAATTACGCTGTTGAAATAGATTATAAACATTTTCCAACTATACATAATCGCTTGAACATCATTTAATTTTTAATGTATTTTGCTTCTGTGATAACAATTAAAAATGCGTGTTTTATTATTGCTATTATTTTATGGAGAAAAGAAAAGACATACAATAGATTGCTTTTGTGTCTCACTGTATGTTTTTTAAAAACAGCAAGGCGGATCTGCAGATGTGGATCTGCAGATCAAGAGTCTCAACGTCCTACTTGCATCACACATTATTCAACAGATAATTTTTATTTATTTCTTATTATATAATATATATATATATATATATATATTAATTCGATTGATTTGCTACATAAACAGAAAATTTTCTGAAAGGGGCTGCTGCCCTCCTCAACCCCCCGCTATGTCTCCCTTTCTATAACTCTCTCTCTCTCTCTCTCTCTAAATATATATATATATGTGTGTGTGTGTATATATATGTATTCCTAATAACTGATTGTCTTGTATTAACTCCCTATAATTCATAAATACTTGTACCAAATTTCCTTCAAAATGATTATATAACATATCGGAATTATTTTGTGTAACTCTGTAAATCAATTACCCATTCTATGCCCCACCCCTTCTCCACTGAAAAACATTCTTTTAAAATTCTAAAAAAATTACATTTAACGAGGTGTAACCATGTTAAAATACACTTTTAAGAAATACCGACTATAGAGCGTAACAGTACGAAATTTTTTTATGTATCCCAGAAAAGGAGCCACAGTAATTATATACACTAAAAAGAATACACCAATTTGATTAATTATAACTCATTAATGTTCCAACTTAGTTTGACATCTGGATGATTACAGTACGTCTTCGGAATTATTTTGTGGAGTCCCATAAATAAATTATTTAGTTTATATATATCCTTTTTCTAGAATAAAGTTACTTTTAAGCACCTTTATATTGTATGTTAATTTCATATGTTGAATGCAGCATAAACGCATTAAAGTGCGCTTAAATAAAAATTTATTCATAGGCTTTAATGTCACGAAATTCTTTTATGTGTCTCCATAAATGAACCATAAACATTGTATACACCAGTAAAAACTATTCAGCTTATTTTACGTTTTTCATGAATAATTGTTCGAAATTTGACGTAATTTGGTTGATTGCGTTGCATTGTCAGGACACTTTTGTGTGGTCCTGTATATTAATTAGGAAGACTAAGAGCACATATTATCTGCAGAAAACATAAGTTTAAGCATCTCAGTAATGTACGCTAATTTCATTTTGTTCATTGCAAAGTAATGATGTCAAAATTCGTTTAAACGAAATTCACCGAATATGTCGTAATGATAAGAATTTTGGCGTGTCCCTGTACACAATTCATAAAAAATATAGACATAAAATTTATACAGCTATTTCTATTCAGAGTCTGAACGTGTGTGCCGATTTGCAAGTCAATAGGGGGATTTTTACGGCCGCTACTGCGGTACATACAAATTCTGTCCATAGGCCGTAATGATAAGAAAAATTTTGGTGTGTCCCTGTACACGAACTACAAATGAAATACACACCCAAAACTATACATCAAAAATTCTGTGTGGCTCATAAATATGTGTACCAAATTGTAAGTCAATAGCGCAATTTTTGTGGTTGCTTTGTACATACAAATTCTTCCCCTAAGCCGTAATGATAAGAACAAGTTTGGTGTGTCCCTGCACACGAACTACAAATGAAATACACAACTAACACTATACAGCTAATTCTATTGGGCTCATGAATATGGTACCAAATTGCAATTCAGTAGCGTAATTTTTGTGGTCGCTATCGCGGTACATACTAATTCTTCCCATAGTCCATAATGATAAGAAAAACTTTGGTGTGTCCCTGTACACGAACTAGAAATGGAATACACACCCAAAATTTTACAACTTATTCTGTGGGGCTCATTAACATGTGTACCAAATTTCAAGCCAATAGCGTGATTATTGCGGTCGCTATCGCGCGACAGATACACAGACAGAATGACAGATACACAGACGGAACCCAAAATCTTTTTGAGTCTCAACAGGGAGGCCTCCACTGACGTTTCGGCAATAACGTCATTTTACTTTAAGCTTTTAAGACTAAAATCTCACAGAAACGTATTATAATCGCTTTATTTCAAAGGAGAAATAATGAAAAAGGCTACTTTTGTGTAGTCTTGCATATACCTTTTAAATTTTTAACACGCACCAAATATTGAACTAAAAAAAAAAAAAAAAAAATCTTCATATCACTGAATATATATATTGATCAATTTCCATTGATATCACCCATGTAAAAGTTTTACGTGACCTAATAAAGTGTGTTAATTCCATTATAATAGGCTTTAAAAATACAAACATTCATAGACGGTATTGCAACGAGTTTTATTTATTTATTGTTTTCCAGTACACAAACTTTTGCTCTATTTATATCATTTTCAATAGAAAACATGCCATAATGAACACAAATAACATATATCAGTTTCAAAGCATTCTAAAAATATTTATGAAAATTTGAGCGCAAACAGACGTTCAGACTGAGGAATAGACGAATCGAAATCATAATCACTTTTAACTTTGTTGAAAATTGTTAGAAACGCTCAACAGAACTGAAAATGCGTTCTTGCAAATTTCAATTATATTTGCTTATGTATCTGATTATTTTTGTGGGTCCCTGTAAACCCGTAATTAATGCTAATTGTGCATATGACAAAGGTACGTCATTTTCATTATACTTTGTACATTATACAGATGCATTAAAATATGTTTTACAGAAGTAAATCTCATTGAACGTAATGTAGTGGAATTATGTTTGATGTCTTTATACATTAACCAGTTGTGATACTTATATTATTATTAAAAGAAAATATTCTCCAGTGAATTTTAATGATATGTACAGTTTCTAAAATTTAAAAAAATACTTACAAAAATTAAAACACACATAGACAGACACATTACAATCATAAACATTCATCAATTTTTGGAAAGAGATATGAATGTCGCGATTCGAAAATTAGCTTAACAATAAATTTAATGAATAATGGATTCAAAGAAAAGTGATTAATAATAATAATAATTCCTCATAATGATCAAATGCCAGGAAGGAAAACTTGAATTAATCAAGGAGCAATTAGTTATGGAAATGAAGCAAAATATTGCTTATACAAAGCGAAAGATACTGAAAAAAATTATATGAGTTGTTTCTGAGACATTGATATATTAAATCAAGTATAAAAAATATAAACGAAGTATGACAGAAAAATGAATAATTAATAATTAAAAATAAAATAAATAAATAAAACAATAACTAGAAGAAATAGCATAGACCCCCCCCCGTCCCCACTCCCTCATGGTTTAAGACATATACAATGGGATATAAAAAAAAAAAGTAAAGGATATATTATTCAAAAAATACTGACTGTAGTTCTATGCAGTTTTCACTGAAATGTACAGAAAAACATGGAATTTATATATATGTATAATTGTTTGTTTGTCCGGACTTTTAGTTCGCTGTACAAAGCTACACCGTTCAACCGACAGCTACGAAAAGTGGTATACTTATTAATCAGAACAAAATCTAGCTAAGGCTGTATTTTTTTGTTCAATTGGACAATTGGATCAAAAGATATTAAATAAAAGCCCTATTTTAACTTTATAATAATAATAATAATAATAATAATAATAATAACAAAAAGAAAAAGAAATATTTGATGCCCAAATAAACAAATAAAATACAGTTTGTTTATTTATTTATTTTTTCACGACATAAAAAAAATATTTTTAATTTCGAGTAAATAATAATAAAAATTAGGGGGGGGGGGAATCTTAGTTACGCTACAAAAACTAATATATTTTATCAGGAATTCGCATATAAATAAATATTTTCATAGAGGTATTTGGCATTATCTTGAAATTTTTATTTAATTAAGTACGTTTTTATTCTACAGCATTTTTTACAGTAATTTTTTAGTTTTTATTGATATTTTATGCGAAACTTAATGGGGTTCTTTTATGTTCTCACCTTAATTTTAAATAGCTATAATTTTGATTTTTGTTAAGAATTTCTTTATTTTTATTTCGTGATTATCATAAGATTGTAAGTTTATTATTATTATTTCGTATGAAAGTTTTTGTATCTGACCCTTTTAGCAAAATTTGAAATTTAGCACCGAAGTATCTCGGGTGTTTCTGATCAAGTTCTTTAGTTACGCAATTGCGATAGCCATTTCAATTCATTGCCAGAATGGTCAAAATAATTTGAAGTCGTCAATGGGATTTCGTATTAAAGCTGTGCCTTTTGTATTTATTTATTTATTTGTAATATTTTCTATTAATGTTTCGTTAATTTCTCTTTCCATTTCAAACTTTGTTCAATTCTTTCGTCAATTTCAAAATTCTATAAATAATATTATAATATAGTTCTTTCTTTCTTTTATTCTTCAACCTAGGAAACGCCGGGTAGACCTGCTAGTACATATATATATATATATATATAATATTAGTTACATTTTTACCCAATATATCGCGCTGTATTCCTTGTATCCTCCAATATTTTAAACAGATCCACGCGATCAAATGACGTCATAATTCGAATACTGAAGCTTTATATGCGAGATTTTCGAATGCGCAAGGTCTGACGATCATTTGAATGGATGACGGTAATCCTATCGAGCATTTATAATCCTAGTTATGGTGCTGAATTTACTTCGTTGCTGTAAAAAACAATTTTTAAAATTAAAGCACCACCTGATGAAGAAAATTTAAACTAATTTGGTAATAAATCTTTCATTACCTAAAAAAAAAAAAAAAAAAAAAAACTCAAGTAATTCTGTGCATTTCACTGAAGACCTCATAATGCTACGGTCAATATTTTTAAAATAATATTTTTTTAATTATTTTTCTGTGGCTTTGGATCATCTGGTATATATGAAATCCTCTTCAAACATAACAAAGGAAGAAATGATAAATATTACAGGAAGAAATTGGAGATTTAGTTGAGAAAGAATTAAAAGATTAAAAAAAAAAAAAAAAAAAAAAACATACAATAAACAACACTCTTCAGTACATTAATAGAAGTATTGTATGCAAATATAGGTGAATTTCTGTGTATCTGTAAGCCCAGAGCGAAGAAATTACAGCTATATATTAGGGGAATGATGGACCTTAAAAATCGTTGAAAATTGATCTTTAAAGTTACTGTCTTAGAATTATGAAAGTTTGTATACATGTGCATTGAAACGTATCAACATTAAATATTTTCTCAAAAACTATTAAAAAAAAAAAAAAAAAGAAAGAAAGAAAATCAGTATACAGTGGGTGATTAAATTATTAGAATTTTTTTTTTCTTCATTTTTTCGATTTTCTAAAAAAATACTGAACAAAATGGCCCGGGACTTGCAAGAATGGCCAGACATGCAAAGAATATTTCAAAACTCACATTTTCCACTATCCATATAGTTCTGGGTATAATTAGGGGACCAACCACAAATTGAAGAAGAGCGCAAATACTTTGGATCACCCTGTATCATAAAAAGCTATAAATGACATGAAACTTTAACACATTGTGGCACATATTATGTATAATATTTACACGTTTTGTTGTGTAAATTGCGCAATCATTTAGGCAGATATAATTTTTTTTCAAAAATTATTAATATTTTTGAAAGTTTTTTTGCTCATAAGTAGAACGGATTTCCATAAAACTTTGCAAAATTTACAGGAAAACTGAGAGAACATTAGAGAAACTTTATTCTGAAACAAAAAATTCCCACATGCAACATACGCTGAGATATGAGCTAAGTTATAAGTCATTTATAGCTTTTTACGATACAGGGTGAACAAAGTATTTGCGCTCTGCTTCAATTTGCGATTGGTCCCCTAATTAAATGTTCTTTGCATGTCTGAAGTCCCGGGCCATTTTATCCAATACGTTTTTAGAAAACTGAAAAAATGTAAAAAAAAAAAAAAAAAAATTCTAATTAATTTGATCACCCACTGTATTTGATATGTATGATAAAATATGTGTATGTATATATATAACAGATTTGGGCATTATTTTATGAATTGATTAGTAAATTAATTTTTTAAAAGTACCTTTACGTTTGTTTTAATTTTCAATTTTACATTATTATATTATAGTTTATTAACATATTCTAAATTATTTTTTGAATTGATCGATAAGTTAAGCAATAAGAAAAAAATACTTGAATCTTAAAATCTGGCTTGAAATTTCAGCATTCAAACGTAAAAATACTTTTAAAAAATTAAGTTACCAATCAATTCACAAAATAATGCACAAATCTGTTTAGAATACATTGATAAACTATAGTAATGTGAAATCGAGGTGGAAAATATAGAAACTTAATCGCATGGAGCTTCTAAAAATTTTCAAAAAAAATGTTAAAATTTTGAATGTTATATATAAATATTTTTATTTTAATACTTTTCGAGAAATTTTAATATATTTAAATTGATACATTTCAATGCACATGTAATCAAACTTTTATGATACTAAAACAGTAATTTCAAAGACAGATTTTCAGTCACCCATACAATACGATAGCAAATGAATATCTCGCTCTCTCTAGCTTCATACATACACTAAGCGACAAAAAAAAAGCCGCACTGCAGAAAAAATGACTCATACCTTTTTTATTTGTAATAACTTTAAAATTAATGTTTGAAACAAATAAAACTGTCTTGTTTGCATAATACCAAAGGTATGAAATGATACCTACAGTGCGTTGCATGAATATAAACGCACCTTTTCCAATAACCAGAAATAGAATTTTTAAAATTTTAAAAGAAGGAATGTGACTTACTGTTATTGCATATGACTAACAACTGAATAAGGTGCTTTGAGCACGTATATTTAGGCTCATGCAAACTTGTGTAAATGAGTTTTAAATATTTTCTTATTTTTCACAGTTTTTCGTTTGTTGCGCGAAATTAAACGCACTCTGTATTTTGCGTTTAAAATTTAACAGAGCCACCGGAATTAAATTAAAACGCATATAGTCGTGTTGCTAAAGTTCTCTAAAATCAGTTTTAATGCTTGAGTGCAAAATTTACGGAGTTTGTACAGGATGGCAAGAGGGAAACTTTGACAGTAGACGAGAGGATAAAAATCGACTTTATGCGTGGTAAAAGCTTTAGCAATCGTGAAACTGGGCACCGAATCGGAAGAAGTGAGAGTGTTGTGCGAAATTATATAAAGAAAGGAGCAAATTATGGGAAAAAAGCTTTAAGAAGTGAACAGGAAAGCTCGCCACTTACGACAAACGTCGAATATGCAACGTTGCAAAGAATAAGAATATTTCCTGTGCGAAGTTAAAGGCTCAGTACAAGCTGGATGTTCATTGGACAACGATATGGAGAGCCATCAAAGCTGCAACATTAATTAATTTTAAGAAAATGACGGCGAAAGCCCCCTCATTCAGAAGCACAAAGATATGCGGTTGGAATGGGGAAGAAAATGGATTCTAGATCGACTAAATTGGGAAAAAGTCATCTTCTGAGATGAAAAAAAAGTTTAATCTCGATGACCCGAACGGATTTCATAGCTACTGGCACGATTTGAGAACCGAAGAAATGTACTGTTCAAAACGTCAATCTGGAGGTGGGTCTATCATAGTGCGGGCAGTCATAGGTTTTAAGGACTTTCGAATTAGAGTTCGTGGAGAAAACAATGATCTCTGTAGATTATGTCCATATGCTCACAAGGAACCTCCGCTCGTCAAGCAGTAAAGAAAACTGGAAGAAATTATATTTTTCAGCAAGATTGTGCATCTGTGCATACAGCACACATCGTGAAAACATGAATCCGTAACAATAAATTTAAAGTTATGGATTGGCCCTTAAAAAGCCCCGATTTAAACATAATGGAGAACGTATGGGGTATTCTGATTCGCTGTGTTTACGTAAACGGAAGGCAGTTTAACGCGAAAGATGAACTAAAATCGGCCATTCTATTAGCTTGGAAGACAATCAGCTTGGATGGCTTCATGCCATTATATCAGTCAATGCCAAGGCGTTTACTGGCTCTTCTAGAAGTCCATGGTGGCTTTACAAAGTATTAGATACAGTATTTGTTACTCTGTTATTTATTTTTTACATGTGCGTTTAAATTCACGCAACATGTATTTTTGTCATAAATTCAATAAAAGTGTTTTCTATAAAATCATATTGGTCTTCCATTGTTTTGACTCGTATTTTCATTTCTTGAATCATACGCATAGAGTTTGGCTCAAGTGTCACCTATTTATATTTCTTTATTACACTTCTATACCATTCTAATTCTTTCAGCTAAGGTGCGTTTATATTCATGCAACGCACTGTATGTATATTTTCGATTTAATAATTAGCTTTATTGCACTTTATGAAGTACTTTTTAAAAATCTGCATAAAACTTTCTTTTTGAACATAATGCAATAACCATACACTTTGCATTCTATTATGATTTATTATATGAAATAAACAAGTTATATTTTAATATATGAAATAAAACTATTTATTTGTTAGATCTAAGCAATTTTTTGTCAAAAATATGTATTCTGCATTGAGTTAATTCCACCTTTATATGGAATTACTGCATTAATGCGCAATGGCATAGTTTTATACAGTGTTTTAATATAAATCTCAGAAATTTCAATGTGCCAAATATCACAAATAATTTTTTCTAGTTCTGGCAGAGTTATAGGCTGCAAATTTCGAATCCTCTCCCCTCTCCCCCGCCTTTTTATAGACGAAACATTTTCGAGTGGATCGCGATTTTGACTATTTCCATGTCTGGTAAAGAAGAAATTCTACTATATCCTTTGTGGTATTTAACTTAAAGTGAAAAAAGATATGATTACTTACAAAATTATAGGTTCTCATGGGAATGTATAAAATATTTGGACAATTTGAAGTGAATAAAATTACCACAGACGCCGTGTAGTAAGGTGCCTTATTATCTTTAAATGATGTTTACGGAAATGTCCAAGATACGTCCAAAATAGTCGGCCAGGCATCACTTTTATGCAGATTGTGTTTTATTTCGAGTTAATTGATCCCTTGAGCATAAAAATTTTGCTGAGTGTTTGAAAAGTTATGCACCTCCGTACCATAATGTACGGAGAATGTGTCACTGTTTTAAAAGTGCGATTTTCATTATGTCGGTCATATTTTCGTTGTCAGATCTGCTTGTTTTCTTTAGCTCGAAATAAGTTAAACTTGACTCATCAGAGAGAACCAGTTCAGCCCAATAATTAACTAATCATTTTTTAATTTTTTTAGCCATCTGAGGTCTTGCTTTCCTACTTCTCTTCACTAAGAATGGAATTTTTTCAAATTTTCTGTCATTTAAACCTGCTTTGTTTAATAGTTGTTGTACTGTAATTAAAGAAATTATGCTACTAAACACTTTTTCTGAATCTCTTTTATGTTCTAAATGTAATACAAACCGATTTTATAAGCAATAGCTTTTTAACTTACGGTCATCTCGCTTGGATGAGCAGTGTGGCCACCTAAAACCAAATTTCCAGTTTAAACGGCCAAAAACTTTTATATCTTGCTGGAAACCCTTTTACCAATATTTCTTTAACATTTAATTATTTTGCCATCTCACGTATTAAAATATATTTTGATTTTCTTCAAAAATTAATACTTTTTGTGGCATCGTTAACTGCCTTATTCTTACCATTTTTGAAATAAATCAGGAAAATTACAATTTTCCTGACAATTGCATTTTGTTTTTAACACTGGACTCAAAGCTAAAGTGTATGTGGAGGATAACATAGTAATATCTGTTCGAAATTTTGCTTTTTAAACGATAAAATTGGCGGTTGTAGAAGGCGAAAAGCAGAACATCCAAGTGCGGCTTTTTTTTTTGTCTCTTAGTGTATACTCTATAACAAAAAACAAACAAAAAAAAAAAAACGATAAATCAAGAAGGAGTAAGGCAAGCTGGACACAAATCGACATACATACAGGTTTAGATGGAAAATGCAAAATTTTAAAGTTTGGCTGCCATCGTTGAGCATGCGACGCTGCAACGCATCTTAACTGCGCAATTGGCAGAATTTAAAAAATGAGAAATTTTGATTCCAGGTCATAAATTCTTCAAGAATTTTATTCCGTCTACACAGAAAGACAGTAAGTATGCCTCGCATACAGGTGCACAAACAACATGCGCAGATGTCAGTATTTGAATGTGGTGTGTAGTTGGGCTCAAAGAAGCCGGTTGGTCTAATCTGCGAATTTTTTGACAATTAAATAGCGGTACCACTATTAAATGATATTGACAGGAATGGGGGAACCGCGGCAGAACACAGCGTCAGGGAGGAAGAGGTCGTCCTAACGAGAGGACTGAAAGTGAGAACTAGTCAATTGCAAAGCGGTACTCAAAGCTCCAATTCATCATTATTGTCGATCCTACGTGCAACTGGAACTTCGGTGACTTCAAAGACCCAGTGGCTCAGTGAAATGAGGTTGAGTTCAGTCCCTAGATCTCTCTTCCACTGAAGACGTTTGGAGCACCATAAAAAGGGTCCTACAACCAGCTCGGCATTTTGCCAATCTAACGCACCAATTGGATAGAATTTGGCACGATACTTCACAGGAGCAACTCTATCAATTAATACCAAACCTAATAACTGCGTACATAAGGCCAGAAGTGGAAAAACGCGTTATTGATTTTGTTTACTTTGTGAGGCCCTTTCTCTTGAATAAATCATTCAAATTTTCTGAAACTGTAATCAATTGTTTTCCTCCACATGTACATCACATCTACCAATTTTTGTCACGTTCAGATAACTCCTTCTTGGTGCGTCCTTTTTTTTTTTTTTTTTTTTTGTTATAGAGCGTATTTTTACAGATACACAGTTAGATATAGATATAAAGAGATACGGATAGTTTTACATAAATGTCTGCTAAATTTATGGAGGGAAAGGAAATGTTAGAAAATACTAATACAGTATACTGCCTCTTATCCGTGGAATTGAGTGACATGGGGTTTTAGCGGATAAACCGCAAAAGGCTGAAAATAAGAGGTAAATGACATAAAAAAAATATTCTAGCTCCTAAACACGAATGTATTCTAAATAAAACAAACAATGCAAACAATGAAAATATTCAAAATTAATAAAAATATTTGTATTTTATATTATAGGATGTAAAAAACTCTAAATAAATTTATGTACTTACGATGAAACCAAGGTACAATTTGTAAGCTAATGTATGCACAAAATTAAGCAGTACCGCAGACATTTTAATTTATTCTGGAACATTGTAAATACCCGCCTATTTTATGCACATCTTTATTTGTAGGGAAATTTTCTCCAATATGCTAATACAATTAAATAGTAATAAAATAATTTGGTGCGCCACTCATACGACTTTCTCTTACCCTGAAATTTAATACTATAAAGATTGGAGATTATGGTGGGTAAGATAACGAGTACTGTTACGTAAACCTATGTTAAAACAATTCAAATTAGGCTTTGAGACAGATTTATTTGACAAATAATTCTATGTGAGGGGGGGGGGAGGGGCTACTGCCTCCCTCAACCCCCGTTTCCTTAGTGTACCAACATTTATGTACAATTCAAGTTAGTTATTAAATTCAAAAGTTCATTTAAAATTATTCAGAAAACTTTCACATGCAACATTCCTTGAAACTTACCATTCTTGAACAAACGTTTTAGTAACAAACGTATTAACTTCAAAATACAACATTTGGATCGCCTGAAATTATTTGTTTTTAATTTACTCTAACAGACACTGACAAAGATCAAACGTTAAAAACTTGACTTTTGTATCAGGAAGCCCCATAACGTATAAATAAATAAATAATAATAATAATAAAATAATAATAATAATAAAAAAAAAAAAAAAAAAAAAAAAAAAAATACGAAGCGATGAATATTTAGCTTAAAAAAATACATTATTTACCATATGGCTATGAGGAATTAACTCCAATTCCTGAGCAGTTTTCATGGACATGGTAAAATAATAGAATAAAGCACTCCCACTAACAATAAAAATGAATGTCAAGGCTTAAATATTGGCAGCCCTGCATCTTCTGAAACTTATGTATATATCACATGGTGTACATAAATATAATCTATATTAATAACAAACGGCACAACCTGAAGTACACTTCCATCAATTTTCAAGTATTCTCGCACTATAATCTCATTCTTTTATGCAGCCCTGTAAACTAACAGTGAATGATTTCCATACTATATTCTACATGAAACATGTTTTAACACGCATAAAAATATGTGTTCGTTTCATTTGGTTTAGTGCAGTCTATAGATGTTTAAACTCTACTTACCTGCGATTTCTTCCCTAGACGTAATGTATTTGAATTCTCTTGGGTGTCTCTGTACACGAATCGTTTGCTTCATCTCAACGAAAAGTTTAGTGTAGCATCCCTATATGATACACATTTAGAATACCAAGTTTAGACTTCCTGCTATAATTTATTTTTGACATATGCTGGTAACAGACAGGCACATATACAGAGAGACAGACCAATAGCTAAAAACATGATTTTTGGACTCAGGGGACCTCAAAACGCGTAAATATAACAAAACTCAATTTCCAAAATTTGACCCAAAAACAATACTTTCTCTACCTTATGGGTAAGAGAAAGTAAAAATACTCATGAAGAAAAATTTTGGCATGCCTAGTGGCGTACTGTACTGTACAAAAAATAAAACAAAAGCAACGTAGTTCTTTATCAAAACTAAATGCAAAACTGGTGTACAAACGATAAATAGACAATAAGACTTCTTCACACACCATAAATTTTAAGCCAGCACAACCGGTTTCGAAAGGACGTAGCCTTCCTTCATCAGGTGCAAAAAAAACACGTGCTACTGCCTTGGAGGCAAAAGCAAGACTTAAGCAAGGCAAAATTCAGAGGGGGTGGAGCAACACAAACAACCAATAGGAAGCATCATGCAGGACCAATCAGAGAGGAACACACATGCACACACAAAACAAAAGGAGGGAGGGAAGGAATAAACAATTAATTTAATTTAATTCTTTATTTATTTATTTATTTATTTTTATTTTTTAATTACTATTATACTAATAAGTAAATTTAATAAAATTTATTATTATTATTATTATTTTATTTATTTAATTATAACTATTATTATGTTATAAACATAATGAATGAAATTATTTAATTGAATTAAACAAATTTTTCCAGGCTGTAGACAGCAAAGTGGAATCAGATTTTTCATTGACAATTTTATCACGATTAAGGTAAATAGCTAAATTTTCCAAAAAATCCAGTTCGGAAACGTGTTTGGCATGAAAGATAATTTTGGCACTCTTAAAATTAAAACTATGATCAAATTCCCAACTGTGCTTCGCAATAGAAGATTTAGAAATTTCTTGATTAACAACATACCGAGAATGTTCACGTAAACGGCATTCAAGATTTCTTTTTGTTTGACCAATATAAGATAAATCACAATTATTACAAGGGACATTATAGATACCCCACTTATGAAGTTCGGGAACAGGGTATTTAGTTGAAGGGAATTGGAATTTATTGACAGGTTTAAAAATAACGTGAAAATTAAAACGCTTCAAAACTTTGGCTAATTTAAAACATAAGGGGGGATAAAAAGGCAAGACAACAAGATTATCAGGTTTAATTTTATCATCAACGGAAAAAAGCTGTTAAAAATTCCATTGTTCTTCATGACGATACCAAATTCTCGGTTTCCCCTTCTTCAGCAATTTGTGCTCGTTTTTATGCTTTACCTAAAGTTCATAAAAATAATGTTCCCCCTCAGACCTATTGTTTCGAATATTGGTACTGCTACTTATTCCCTCTCTAAATTTTTAGCTTCTATTTTTTCTCCTTTATGCAGCGTTAATAGTCACACTATAAAAAATTCCTATGATTTTGTTAAGAAGTTAAATTATCTGAATCCTGTAAATTGTTCAATGTTATCTCTCGATGTGAAGTCTTTATTTACTAATGTCCCCACTGAAGGTACGCTTTATTGTTTAGAAAAAAGGCTACGCGAATTTCATTATTCTGACATTGAAATCAAAGAATTTGCAATCTAACTAAACTCTGTGTTTCCCAAACTATTTTTGAATTTAATAACAAATTTTATAAACAGTGTGATGGTTTAAGTATGGGTAATCCTTTATCTCCTATTCTTGCCGATATCTATATGCATTATTTTGAGGAAAAATTATTAAAGATGTTAAATTTAAAATGCTGGTTACGTTACGTAGATGACACTTTCATTCTTGTTGAAAATCCGTTTGATGTTTCTGCCATTCTTAATATTGCTAATGCCATTGATCCCCATATTCAGTTTACCTTCGAGTTAGAAAATTGTAATCAACTTCCCTTTCTTGATGTTTTAGTTACTAGGTGCGATTCCTCTTTTAAAACCTCTGTGTACAGGAAACCTTTCTCTGTTTCTAACCCTCCCCATGCTCTCTCTAATCATCCGGCTAAACAAAAAATTGGCACCTTTTACACTTACGTGTATCGTGCCCTTAAAAATTGTTCTGATACTTCTTCTCTTAAAGAAGAACTTGATTATTTAAAGTCCGTTGCTATTAAAAGAGGTTTTAGACCTTCTATAATTGATAAAGCTATCAAAAAGTTCAGTAGGCCAACTTATAATTCTACTCTTTCCATTGATGATAAAATTAAACCTGATAATCTTGTTGTCTTGCCTTTTTATCCCCCCCCCCCTTATGTTTTAAATTAGCCAAAGTTTTGAAGCGTTTCAATTTTCACGTTATTTTTAAACCTGTCAATAAATTCCAGTTCCCTTCAACTATATCCCCTGTTCCCGAACTTCATAAGTGGGGTATCTATAATGTCCCTTGTAATAATTGTGATTTATCTTATATTGGTCAAACAAAAAGAAATCTTGAATGCCGTTTACGTGAACATTCTCGGTATGTTGTTAATCAAGAAATTTCTAAATCTTCTATTGCGAAGCACAGTTGGGAATTTGATCATAGTTTTAATTTTAAGAGTGCCAAAATTATCTTTCATGCCAAACACGTTTTCGAACTGAATTTTTTTGAAAATTTAGCTATTTACCTTAATCGTGATAAAATTGTCAATGAAAAATCTGATTCCACTTTGCTGTCTACAGCCTGGAAAAATTTGTTTAATTCAATTAAATAATTTCCTTCATTATGTTTATAACATAATAATAGTTATAATTAAATAATTCTAATTAAATAAATAACAATAATAATAACAATAATAAATTTTATTAAATTTACTTATTAGTATAATATTAATTAAAAAATATAAATAAATAAATAAATAAAGAATAAAATAAAATTAATTGTTTATTCCTTCCCTCCCTCCTTTTGTTTTGTGTGTGCATGTGTGTTCCTCTCTGATTGGTCCTGCATGATGCTTCCTATTGGTTCTTTGTGTTGCTCCTCCCCCTCTGGATTTTGCCCTGCTTTCATTCTTGCTTTTGCCTCCAAGGCAGTAGCAGTAGCACGTGTTTTTTTGCACCTGATGAAGGAAGGCTACGTCCTTTCGAAACTGGTTGTGCTGGCTTAAAATTTATGGTGTGTGAAGAAGTCTTATTTTCTATTTATTGTAGTTCTTTATATTTACATTGTTTTCTTTTAAAAAAGGCTTTTTTTCTTTTTTTTTTTCTTTTTAACCATTTCTTTTGGCCTCGCTCTTTTTCTGCGCCGCAACGTTGATAATTGGATATTTACTGTAATTGGTTTGTACTCAAAAGCCTTGGACAATATATGACCCTCAGATATTGTATGCTTCTGTAAAAAATTTTGGATTTGAATCAGAACAATAAAACATAATATTTGAAATTTTAATCACCAGAAACTTTTTTTGATTAAGCCAATTCTTTTTAATTATTTTTAAAAAATAAGTTATTTAAGATTATTATTCATCGTTACCGTGCACAACCTAAGTGTAATGCGTGAGTTTCTTTCCTGTTTTACATACAACTAAATTTGAAATTAGACACACATCACAATGCAATTATTTTTGCAGCAAACTCTATGATAGACTTTTCTCTGGGACAACTTTTAAGATTATAAAATGGAAATATATATAATAACGTATCTCCCCCATTTCATATTAGCAATACTGCTGTCATACAACATTTTTTGCAGTTTGTCATAAATATTTCTAAAATTTATCAAGAAAAACGAATAGCAACATTAGTTTTGATTTCTGAGATTGACGAATTAAATCGAAAAGAAGATCTATTACATGCTTCATACTCTCGACTCTTTTTCCAGGTCACTTTCTGGACTGAGGAATTTTCATTTTTTATGCCACCGCTAATTTTATGCGGAAATCTTAATGATATCTTTATAGTAATGTGTCGCGATGAAATTGGATAGATTAGGTCGTTGTAAAAGTTCGTGCGGACGCGGATCATTTTATTGCCTCCTAAGACTAGAGCTTCTATCGCCGTGGTATACATTTGTTACACGAAAAATGGGCAAAGGTTGTAGAAAGTAATGGAAAGTATTTTGATTTAAAATTGTCATTTGATTTGATGTATTTTTTATGAAATGAAGCAATAAAAAAACCGCACGAATTTATGCAAAGACCTAATATAAAAATAGTGATAGCAACAAAGCCGAAAATTTCTGATCCTTGAAAGTGACCTGTAAAAAGGGCGGAGAGTACAAACCCTGCATTGAAAAGTTTTGATATATTCTGGGGAGTTTAAAATAACATTTTTTTTTTTTTTCATTAACCAATGATCGATATTGCCATTGATTTCTTGTGTAACCAAGCGCTAAAAATCGCCTGTTTCCACACTTTCAAGGACTAATAGACAGCCGAATATTTCGTTCTAATTTGAAATGACATCCACGAGCAGCTTATAGTAGTAAGAAAGATTCGTTTATTTTTCGGTTCATAATTTTTATTTCGTTTAATCTCTCATGCGAATTAATCAATTTGGTATCAAATATCTGAATGCATTGCATGCAACACCATTCTTGACACTTTTCTCCTGTCATCGCTAGCTGGTTAAATGCTTGAAATTTATGTCATGTTAGAATAGTGGTGGTTAGAATGGTGGTTTTGTGAGATTTGATTTCTAACAAACCATATTTCAAATTTTAGATACCTTCTCATCATTTCTACTTCCCTTTTACTACTATAGAATTATGTGAAGTAAAAATATTATTTCATGTAAAGAAAGAATAATAGCGGATTTGATGTTAAAATTTTAATAAAGCTTGCTGATGTTGTTTTAAATCTCGAGTTCAACTACACTCGATTTTTACGAATATTTAGTGCCTTAAGTTACACAACTATGACCAACTGAATATTTAGTAATTAACGGTTATTTATATAAATTTGAAATGAGAGAAGCCATTAAATATACAAATGGGAAATCATAATAGCTGTTTAAGTATCTATCCTCAAGTTTTAAGTGTTTAGTGGAGCATAATGTATTCAAATTCTTTTGGGCGTTATTTTAAAAGAACCATAAATGTTAAGATACTTAAAAGTATAAGTTAAATATTTCCTATACTATTTAAATTATAAATAAATAAATGGCCGTACTTGGAAATATGCTTGCATAATATTTTCAGCACAGGCCTGTGCCATCCTGAGTGCAAACTCTGCTGTCGGTGTGTGCCTGCTGGACTTGCCAACACTAAAGATTATCTCTCTTCTCTTTCTTGAATAGGTGTCTCCACTTGTCTATGTTCGGTTTTCATTTTTCCGGTATTTCAATAAAATTAAAAATGAAACATCCAAAATAGATATTAATATCCCTATTAAGCCGAATCCAAATATATTTCAAAGAATTAGAAATGACAAAGATCAAATTGACCAAATGGAAACTGCAGGAATTTATCAAATAACATATAAAACCGATGACAATAATAAAGGGTATTACATAGGCATGACTAAAATAAAAATAAAAACTCCCATTAAAGAACATAAAACCGATATTAAATTCAATAGAACCACAACCGCATTAACAAAAATTTTTCAAAATGATAATGTTAAAATTGATTTTAATGATATTAAAAAATTAGCGAATTACAAAAATCATCACTATGCCATGAATCGCCAAGCCGTGGAAATTATGAGCAATGAGCGTAGTTGCAACAAAAATGAAATACCGGACATAGACAAGTGGAGACACCTATTCAAGAAAGAGAAGAGAGAGAATCTTTAGTGTTGGCAAGTCAAGCAAGCACACACCGACAGCAGAGTTTGAACTCAGGATGGCACGGGCCCGTGCCGAAAATATTATGCAAGCATATTTCCAAGTACAGCCATTTATTTATTTATAATTTATTTAAATAAATGTTAAGGTCCCAATATCAAATATTTATCGCGTTACTTCCGTTTTCAGACTACTGTAGGTTTTCTACTTCTTCTTGTCACTAAAGGGGGATGACACTCACTTAGACTTCCCCGAGCAAGCAGCTAAAAACTTATGTCATGCTGCTGGTGTCTGCTGTAGAAAATTCTTGTTTCTGAAAAAAAAAAAAAAAAAAGACATTTAAAAATATTTCTAAATTATACATAAATATATATTTTGCTTTGTTCCTATATTATGTGGTACAATTATTATGCCTGGATACGAGAAGCTATTCAGAATATATCTTACGTAATCTGATTTAAGTCATATATTTAAAATTAAGTAGTAATATAATGCACATATTTTGTAATAATCAAAGTCATTGCCAAGGAGGAGGGGGGAAGGGGGGGGGACAGTTCAAATATCTCCCGAAATTTTGCAGATTAGTCGAACATCTTTGAGGTTTTTTTTTTTTTTTTTTTTTTTTTTTTTTTTTTTAAGGACTGAGGACTATTAGTCTCAATCTGGGATTTTTGTGGTGTCATTTTTTGATAGTTGGACAATTATCGAAATCATTTTTCGATAGTTGGAGATTTATCGAAATCTCAAAATGAAATTTTTAGCTTCCTTTTTTATCACTGAACAATATATACTAAATTTTCAACTCCCTCCAAAGTAATTTTCTGGCTACGGCCTTTTAAGTAATATATTGCAACTTTTAAAGAAAGAACTATCGACTGATTTTTAGTGCGAGGAAAATTATATTTATTATATTGTCAGAGACTGGTTTGTCGTTCTATTGTCAGTTTTTGTACAGTAAGGTTAATTAAGTCAGCACCTACTGCTGTTACAGAAGAAGAACGCAGTGAATTAATCCGTTAACGACTGAATTAATTTTGATAAATATAAAAAGTTTGATGAATATTTAAGATGTGAATTAATGGGAACTACTGAGAATAATGAATATTGAATTCAAGCAATTTCCCTAACAGTACAAAATATTTCAGAAACGTATCGACTAGATCTAGCTAACATCGAAATGTTGTCATTATTGCAGTGACTGCGCGTGAATATTTGAGTGTGAATAATCATGAATATTCGACTTAATATTCTTCTCTTCTTAAATTACCAAGCAGTGTTGTAATAAGAGTAGTGTATACAGAATACTGGAAGTAAGCACTAAGCAGACAACATTTTCACTGTTACGACTAATTACAAATATTACTACAACTTCATACCTTATCCTATACACTTCGGGAAAAAAAATTATTTATTTATTTATTTATTTTTTAATACGGCGAGATTATTGCTTTCGGTCAGACTTTTCACATTCTCATCATTTGCTACGTTTCATCTTGAATATGTCAGGATGTTTTCCCTTTGGTAACAAGTTAAATAAATATTAAATTAAAATTGAGATAAAGACTGCAAATAAAATTTTAAGAAATGAATGTAGCAACCGTTGCTAAGGAACGCAACTTCAAGGTAAAAATTTTAAGATTAAAAAAAAAAAAAATCAAATATTTATTTTATTTTTTATTTATTTATGAGCTTTTTGTATAATTAGTACAATTAAAAGGTGTTTTTCTTTTTTCCTTCTCGCATCAAGTTAAAAAAAAAAAAAAAAAAAAAAAAAGTTGTATTTAAAATAAAATTAAAAAAAAAAAAAAAAAAAATCATGTTAAAGAAAGAACGTCTTTAGTATATGACCTCCGTGGTCGCTGAGGTTGTTTTATACTAACGCTGTAAAAAAAAAAAAAAAAAAAAAAAAAAAAAAGTTAGCCGTTTCTAAATAATACAACATCGTTACCACATGCCTTTATATGGAAGGACAGATGAAAAAAAAAGTTCTGTCGTACTCTTTATACCTCAAGATCTCAGATTTCAAAAATATTTACCCATATGTTCGAATATGTTATCTAAAGCACATAAAAAATAGTTTTAAAAACTTTATGCAAAAAATTAAACATTTAGTGACAAAAATAAATAAATAAAAATTGTTAGATGTTTCAAACATAGTAGAAAATGACAGATTTTTTTTTGCTCGAAAAATTCAAGTTTTGAAATTTTAAAAATCTCTCAATTTTGTTATAATGAAAGTTGTGACTCATAGATTGTTTTATTTCTCCTAAATTACGTCTGTATAAACCATGTACGCTTAGAAAGTTTACATCTGATTTTTTTTTTTTTTTTTTTTTTTTTTTTTTTAATTTATAAATTGAACTTTGGTATGAAAACATCACATAATACCGCTATCTGTTGGGAATTTTATAATAATTTTGTGTTAACTCTTATATTTCATAGACAACAACAATCAATAAAATCAGCTTTCAATACTTGCTGTAGAAATAACTTTGTCTATTTGGTAACTTGTAGAAATGCAAAGCGGGTTAGATTCTGTTTTTTGTACAAAATTTCATACCTGTTACTTAAAAAACAAAAATAAATTTCACGTTTTTTTTTTTTTTTTTTTTTTTTTTTTTTCTGAATAAATTAATCTATTTCTGTTAATACATTAAAAAAAAAAAAAAAAAAAATCCATTAATGCCATGCAAAAGCATAAAAAAAAAAAAAAAAAAAAAATCCAACATTTCACGTTTTGAAAAATTGTTGTCTGGCATAGCATAAATACCATTTATGATGCAAATCTATTTTATTATGCAGCACCGACGCTTATCCACGTGACATTATTTCGAGTCTGTGGACGATAAAGTTGTAAGAAATGTAACTGATTTTTAACTTTAACGAAGGGGATAAATTTGATGACTTTTAAGATATGCGGCTCTACATCACTTTGAAAGTACAGTTTAATGATAAAAAAATTTCTTTCTTTTTTTTCTTTTTAAATTCTTCTTCTTCATCTTCTTAAAGTAAAGGGGGATGAAAAAAATGGAGCAAATGATTCTAGACTGCGCTGAGGATATTAAGCAGATGTGACAGTTATCACACTTGATACGAGTGATACTGTTGCCTATTCTAAACAGTAGAATTTTTCGTCCTTTATTCCTCCCTCTGTAGATACGATAGAAAATAAATTATTTATTTGATGGAAAGAAAAAAAAAAAAAAAAAAATCTTGCCTGTTGCTTCAAATGAATTTAAGCATCTCTGACTCTTCCATGAAAAGCAAAAATTCCTTCTTATGAGTCAAGTTTATTTTATTGTTAAAAATAGAGGGTGGAGGCAGGGGGGAATGATACATAGAAAATACATATATATATATATGGAGAATCTTTGGATGTGGGTGATTCATCCGGTAAAAAGTTACTATATCCGATGTTAAATGTTGAACAAAAAAATTGAAAAATCCTTAAAGAAATTTAGTAGATGTTTGGATAAACGATGTCGCATCTGTCCCGGGGCTGCTTCTGAACAAATAGAAAATAAAAAAGATGTATTTTGTAAAACTGATAATGTTATTTACTTTTTGGAGTGTGGTATATGTATTTTTGGTTATATAGGACAGACTTCTAATAGTTTAAATATTCGTATTAATGGAC
Organism: Salticus scenicus; assembly: GCA_963930645.1. Taxonomy (NCBI): domain Eukaryota; kingdom Metazoa; phylum Arthropoda; class Arachnida; order Araneae; family Salticidae; genus Salticus; species Salticus scenicus. The sequence continues at coordinate 144,316,516 of OZ005654.1, forward strand.
ATAGAAATTATATTAAAAATACAAATAACAAAAATCATAATGATGTAGAAATTAAACATTTTCAATCTCATAGTTTTGATAAAATTAAAATTTATATTTTGTATATAATTCTAAAAAAAAAAAAAAAAAAAAAAAAAAAGAAAAGAAAAGAAAATAGATTAATTTCGAAAAACATTTCTATGTTTAAACTAAAAAGCCTCTATCCACACGGTCTAAACTCTGAATTTAATGGGAATAAAATTTTAAATAAAAATGTTGCTGTATTTTCAATAAATTTAAACTTTTTGAAACTAAGGACACATATAATAAAATTAGAGGTTGTAGAGGGGGTGGTAAAACCAATAAGAAAATTGATATTGTTAAAACTCTGGCTGCATTAAACAAAGATATGATTGAGAATAAAGATATTATTTTAATTAAAAACAGAATTTTAGCTTAAAAAAAAAAAAAAAGCAATAAAATGGTTTAGAGATGTAGTTATTGATCTTTTTAAATAAAAATTAAAGTTTCAGATTTAACGGAAATAAAGTTATCAAAAGAAATATCTATTGAAAACTTGGTCTTGAATTATAAAGATAAAATATCTGAATATATTAAAATTAAAAAATATATAGGAAATTGTAATAAATTTTTTCCACTTAAAAATTCTTGTAATATCAGAATAGCTTACAGTTATAATATAAATTTAAAAAAGTTAATTTGCAATTATAATAAATATAGTAAAAACATTAATCTTATTGAAGATAAAGATTGTTATTGCAATCAAGATTTCTATAAAGAATTTAAAGATTCCTATCATGAACATATAATTACAGGTAATCTAGATATAACAGAACATACTAAGCTAAGAAATCTTATGAATTTAGGTGCTGATTTCAGGTTAAATTTCGATTATATCAATAGAAAAACCATGGATTTTATTAAAAAAGAATTAGATATCTTTATTCTAAAACTCTCTTACAAATATATAGTTGGCCTATAGAAGATTTTAAATTATGGAAAAAGATAATTTTGGAATATTTTGAAAAGGATTTAATATTTTATAGGAGTTACTTTGGAAAGAAAATTCATGAAGATTACAATACAGACTTAAAAAGAAAATATTGAAAATTTAAAGAAATAATTTATTATTGCCACCGTTGATAAAGCTGGAAATAATTTTGTCATTTTTGTAGTTTTTTTATAAAATGTTACTTACAAAAGAATATTCTGGTAATTGCTCTTACAAAAAATTAAATGATTCCCCCTCAATTATAAGAAAACGAATCTTGGCTTTTGGTAAAAAACTCAATATAAACAGAAACAGTTTTAATTTTCCATACCTTTTCATTAACGTTAAACTTCATAAAAATCCCATTAAATTTCGTTACGTTACTTGCGGTAATTTTAGTTATAATTACAAAGCCAGTAAAAAACTTTTTTATTTGCTCAATAATATTTTGAATACTTTAAGAGTCAGACGATAATTGCCTTATCATTAAAAATAATTACCCAATATTAAAATATTTTAAAGAAAACTCAGAAGATATATTTACAATTAATACGTATGATTTTGAAAACCCTTTTGGTAGTATCCCACATTACTTGGTTCTGGAAATTTTTGAAAAAATCTACGAGGAATTTTGTCATGTAATAGACTGTGAAAAAGTTTACTGGATTAACCTTATTAAATTTTGTATCTTCGAAAATGTTTCGTTTAACGGTGTAGAATATTTTTTACAAATTCACGGTATCCCGATGGGAATCAGTTACTCGAGTGCCTTCGCTAAAATTTTTTTGTTCATGTTTGAGAGAAAATTTAAAGATATTAAGTTATTGATGACGTATATTGATGACGTAATAGCAATAAACTGTGAAAATTTTGCGAAATATGCAGCTGAAATCTATTCCTCCGACCTTATCTTAAATCGTACTGACTCTGAAGACAAAATTTCTTTCCTGGATTAAAAAAAAAAAAAAAAGCTAAAACTAGTTTATTGGAATTTATGATAAAAGGCAAGATTTTAACTTTAAAGTTTGTAATTTAACAAATTGGTTCTCTTGTATAAAGTTTTAAAAATATTATGTTTACCCAAACTAACAGAATTAAAAAGATTTGTAATAACCATTTAGACCTTAATTTGGCTCTGGAAAATCTCAAGAACATATTAACTGTCAACCACTATCCTGTTTTTCTACTCAATAAACATTTCATTCTTCTTGATTACAATATTACTTAAGGTTTTTTTTATCCATTTCGGGCGACAAGTGGCTCTACCAGCCGAAGCGGGCTCTATATTTTTGATGGAGGGATGGGGGTTCAATTTTCCTCATATTCTACTGACTAAGTTTGTTCTTGTATGTATTTATTTATATTCTTGTATTTTATATTAATGTATTTACTTTTATACTTTATTTATGAATTTAATTGCTTTTTATGCTTTGTATTAATTAAATTCGTTTGCTGTATGGTCTTGCTTCTATCTGTGAGAACTTGGGGGGCTAGAAACGTGTTTTTTTTTTTTAGCTAATAGCCAACGTTTCGTCAGAAACTTCTCATATTTCCTTCCCTACATGGGGGAAGCTCCCCTGAAGAAGGCCCTCATGTGTTTTGGGATTAATTTTCATTATCCTTGGTTATTTTGCTTATATATATATATATTAACTTTATATAGTCATTCTATAAGATATCCCAACCGTCACAAAATATTTAAAAAAATTAATTTTAGTAAATCTATATTAATAAAATCAGAGTTTTGTCTGTAAATTTGTCGGAATCGAAAAATTTTGCGATATCTTCACGTTTCACACCCCATGAAAGCCGAAAATGACTTCAGAAAATTTTGCCTGTGTGTGTGTGTGTGTGTGTGTGTGTGTGTGTCTGTGTGTGTGTCATCGTGTCCGAATGTCGCTTTTTTTGTCCGGGCATCACTTGAGAACGGCTGGACGGAATTCAAGGACGCTTGGCAGGAATTTAGGTCTTCACCCAACTTAAAATTATATCTATCAACTTTTCAGAAATTCCCCCCGTTCCCCCCTGGGGGGTAAAAGACTAAAATACGTTTGTCCGGGCATCACTCGAGAACGGCTGGACGGAATTCAACGGCGCTTGGCAGAAACTTAGGTCTTCACCCAACTTAAAATTATATCTACAGAAATTTTCAAAATTATGATTAGTGTTTAAATTGTGGGTAAAAAACGTCTGCGCATGCGCCATAAATATTTTTTCACTAAAACGCTTTGAATGGAAAAATAAAATATAAAAATAAATTTTTAAGTCAAAGACTTTTTTATTCGCGTGATTCGCACTTTTAAATTATGAAAATTTTGAAATGAAGTGTTGCCATCTAAGTTTCATACTTTAGTTAATTTAAAGAAATCTAATTGTCGTATCGAAAAACTGTTCACACCCCAGGATTCAGAAAAATCACCCCTTTCATTTGGTACTGAATTTGTAACGACCTATTTTTAATTTATTTTTCCCTTTTTCCGTTGCTACTTAAATTTCATACTTTAGTTATTTTTTAAAAATCTAATTGTCGCATCGAAAAACTGTTTGCACCCCTGGATTAAAAAAAATCGCCCCTTTCATTTGGTATCAAATTTATAAATATAGGTCTGATATTTCTAATTTATTTTACCCTTTTTCCGTTTTCAACCCAGATTCGGTAGAAGGTTTTATATTTATATATACGCATTTATATATATTTTTATTTTTCAGAAATAAAATGAAATATTTTTAATTTCACGTGAATAATAAAAATTAGAGAGAAAAATACCTACAAAAGTTGGTGATTTTTTTTTTTAATGAGGAATTTGCTCGTGGATAAATATTTTCATGGAGATATTTGGCATTAGTTTAATATTTTTATTTAATTAAGCAGTACTTTTCTTTCCTGCAGTAAAACAAAATTTTTTGTTGTTATTATGTACTTTATGAGGTTTTTTTTTATGTTCTCCTCTTAATTATAAATGATTATAATTTGGATTTTATCAAGATTTTTTATTTTTATTTTGTAAATATCAGAAAAGAGTTTTTATTTTATTTTATTATTTTACTTTATTTTATTTATTTATTTATTTTGTGTATGGAACAGCTTTAGTATTGGATCCTTTTGGCACAATTTGAAATTCGGAACCAAAGTAGCTTGGTCGTTTCTCGCCAAGATCTTTAATTGCACAATTGAGATAGCCAATATTGCCACAATTGAGATAGCCTGTGCGTTTTGTATTTATTTATTTATAATATTTTCTATTAAAGACTTCTGTGGTCACGAAATTTGGTGCGTAAATTGTTTGTTTGCATCCGGCACTTATTGTAACTGGATTTCACGAAATTCGAAATCCCCCCCCCCTTCTCGGAGTCGGAGGGCAATAAACGGTATAACTTCAGTATAACCCCACAGCTGAATTTTGCGATTTTTCTTTGGTGCAGTTTTGAAGGATAACGATGTTGTTCTGGACTGTTTGCGATATAATATGGCAGCCTAATATGTTGTTTATTTTTTATTTATGTTTTTATGTTTTATGATTTCTGATTTAGATTATGATTTTATCATTTATCATATATGATTTATGATTTATGATTTTAGATTTATGATTTAGCCATAATCGCCAACAAAAAAATCGCCAAATATGGTTGTGGGGTTATACTGAAGTTGTTCCCAATAAACATGTGTAAAAACATGTCTTTCCGTTTGAATTCGCTTTGAATTATCTTAGAATGGCAAATTTTGGTGTGCGGATATTGACCCAGCAAAACCACAGATGACGGCCAACACGAGGCCAAGTGCTGGTTGCCAACAGTAGCTGCAGCTGGGCCGTCGGTGGCAAAAGTTACGGTGCCGCAGGGAATATGTTACGCCGGCCGTCAGTAGGCCATATTCAATCGATCCACTGTTGGCAGCCTGCAGTAAGTTAAAAATAAGTTAGTGGGCCAGTGAATGGATCGCTGCTGGCAGCTAGCAGTATGATGAAAATAGGTAATGGGCCACTGTCGGTAACCGACATTAGGTTGGAAATTGTTAGTGGGCCAGTGTTGGACTACCTGGTGGCAAACATAATTTTTCTATGTTATTGCTGGCAGCCTGCAGTGGGCCAGCTGTGGCAAACATAAAAAATTATATTCCTGCCGGCAGTCTTCATTGGTCCTTTATATTTTCCCATTAAAGGCCCGCTTCACTCATCGTCGCCGGAAGCCGAAGCCAATGTTATTCTATGGGAAATTTTCTTTGCAAATAACTTATTAACTAATACATATTTTTAAATTCTGTTTTCATATTCTGAAAATTCCCAACTGTTAAATTGACGGACCTTTTTTAAAAAATTATTTTTTTTATATTTTATTTTGAAGCTGCAAAATACGATTTTTCAATATGTGAAATTTTTCATTTTGCAAATTCAAAATAAAATATTAAAAATTAAAAAAATACATTTTCAAAAAAGGTCCATCAATTTAACAGTTGGGAATTTTCTGAATGTGAAAACAGAATTTAAAAATATGTATTAGTTATTAAGTTATTTATAAAGAAAATTTCCCATAGAATATAACATTGCATAGGACTTCCGGAGACGGTAAGTGAAGAGGGCCGTTAATAGGCCAGCAGTGATTTAGTTATAGCTAGTATATATATATTTACTTTATATAGTCATTCTATAAGATATCCCAACCGTCACAAAATATTTAAAAAAATTAATTTTAGTAAATTATATAATATAATTGTTTTGCTATTGGTTTAGAATTTAACACAGGAAACTGAGGTATTGTACTAAAACAAGAGCAAAGCTATTCTATTATTATTATTATTATTATTATTATTTTTTTTTTTTAATTTTATAATTAAAATTTTGTGCCGTGTGTGATATTTACATATGTTTATTTATTCAAAAAAGTGTTTAAATACAGATCCCTGCATTGTGCATTTATTGTTATATTTAAGATTTAACTTTAATTTGACAATGAATTGTTCATTATTCTATTTAACATTACATTGAATAAATTGAAATATTAATTTATTTTAATTTATATTTCCTTATTTTGAAATATATTTAAAATAAAGTGGAAATACTACAAAATTTAATTTTTTGAAAATAACTTGTTAGCAAATTTTACAGAGTTATATCAAGTGCATTTGCACAATATTCATGTAATGTAGATAATAATTTCGATGATAATTTCGTGCTTTGAAGAGACAGAATTCAGTTTTTCAGATTCTAAAAGTAACCATATGATTACTTGAAACAGTCAATTCAAAAAGAACTTTTCTTTGAATAGTTTGGAGCTTGGAAAGTACCTGTGGCCAATACCTCACAATTTCTTCTACATAGTAACGTTAGAAAATAACGGGGTAGGAAAATGAGGCATTGAATTATCTGCTAGAAAAGAAATAACAAAAATAATGAAGTAAAACTACAATACACACAATAAACAGAAAATAATATAATAAAGATAATAATGATAATAATAATAATAATAGTAGTAGTAAAATTGAGCTCATAAGAAATAAAAACACAATTTACTAAAATTAAGGCCACAAATCTACTGAAAAACGTACCAGAAAACCGGACGACAGGGAAGGTTTAAAAACGAATTAAAATAAGATTCTATAGGAAAATATTGGACTTCAAAACATATATATATATAATGATAAAAAGGGTGAAGCCATTTGTTTTAAATATCATGTAAACCAATGTTTAATGGTATGGAGAAATACATTTCGAAAAAAATGGATAAAAATCGAGCTCTAGGCGTGCGAAGACCGATATTTATTAATAACCTTTCAATATTTCCATTAAATAGAATGTTTATCCATAGCATTTTTGTAAAATAAGACTGGTGTTGCATTGTAATACTCCCTCTTTTAGAGAATTTTTTCTTTCTTTCTTTCTTTCTTTTTTTTTTTTTCTTTCTTTCTTTTTTTTTTTTTTTTAGAGTAGTTACTTATAAAAGGTGGTCTTCCATAGACTATTTTCACCCTTCAAAAACCAGTTTCAATGCTGAGATAAATAAGCCTAGTATTTCTTTCTTTCTTTCTTTTAATTATTATGGTTAACAGATTATCATGAATCATTTAAAGAATATCTTACTCGTGTCGTCTCTAAAGAATCTATTACGGTATGTCGGTATGATATTAATTAAAAACCCAAGGAGATAAATTAGCGAGTTTTGGAATAATTTATCCTTGGTAAAAGAGTCTGATGATATAAAAATGTTTGATGGACATTCACAAGTAAGATTGTAAAATATTAAATTTGATAAAATGCGAAGGTAAAAAGAGTCAATTTTGATGTGACATGAACTTCTCTAGTAATTAATCTTGCATGTCTAAACAGTTCTCACTGGTGCAGTAGAAGCATATCAATAAAAAATATGTTAATTGAGCTTTTAATAGGATTTTAAAATACAGAGAAAATTCCATGACAGAAAAATTCATCAAATAATAAAAATAAGGTAAAGAAAATACAATAAACATTTAAAGCCTTTTAAAACGATACTCATTAAATTATATTTTCTTTTATTATTACTACTACTCGACCTTCGCTCACCTGGCGGTCGATATTTCCAACTATTATTAATATTTTAATTATTGACTGTAATTAGTTTAGCTATTTTATTTAGATTTTTTACCTCTAATTTAGCTTAAAGTTTTGACTGTAATTTGGCGGTTTTTAGCAGAGGCCAAGAAAGAAAACCGCCAAATTGCCAGTTCTTACCTAACATTAAATCTCATGTTTTAAATTACCTCTTATTTTATTCATTTCAAATCATGGGTAACATTCATTTTTTCTCAATACATTGTCCAATACTGACGTCACATTTTTTCTGCTAATTCATCTTTCGTCCATTATTTTATTCATTCCTTCAAACCATAAGGATACAATTTTATTTATTTATTTTTATTTCAAAACATTTTTGTAGCAATGACGTCAGTTTTGTGTGTTAATTTCATGAAACTTGGGCTTTTATTATTAAAAATATTGTTAAACAATATTTAGGAAATTAGCTAAAAGCAACTTTAAATTGAAACTAACAATAAGAATGTTTACAAGTTAAAAAGTAAAAAACGTTACATTGATTTTAAAATCTAAAATTATTTTCGAAAACTTAATTGCTATCAATTTTTTTCAATATATTTATACGTTTTGAACTCTCTGAATGTGAAAACCAATGTCGGTGTGTTTGTGCCTCTGTGAATATGTTAACAACATAACTCTCTCTTTATATATATATATATTTCAACAGGAAGCTCAAAGACTGCATTCCAAATCTTATATAGGAATGTTACTTGAAACATTTTTATTAAAACCAAATAAATAGTTCGTGTACAGGGACACTCAAAAATTATCCAAAATATTGCGTCTATAGGCGAAATTACTTGCTAGTATAGGCGAAATTACTTGCTTATCTTTAGAGTGCACTTAACAAAATAAAATAAGTATATATTCTTATAAATACAAGCATATGTTTGTTATAGAATATAATACGGATAAACATTCACCATTCGTTTACGGGGTACACCAAAAAAGATTCGGATTTATTAGAGGCTATATCTAAAAGTCCCTATGAGTATATTTCACAAATGATAATTAATTTTTCTATTCCTGTGGTAGACAAAATATTGTTTGAAGTCCAATTTTCGATGTTGAGTTTTTATTATAATTACGCGTTCTAATTTTTCTAATTAGCTTTTTATTATAATTATGCGTAAATCCCAATACGAAAATCAAGTCTTTAATGGTTGGTCTGTGTTTGTGTTATACGCATAAATTAAAAAATAAACGTGTAAATATATGAAATAAAATAAAACTAGTATGTTGTGGCCACCACATGACTTTCTTCTATATTTTCCTACACAAATTCACTCAGTAAAAATAATTTATTAAAATTATTATTTAAAAAAATTATCTTCCATGATAATGCAGACGATTTCCATATTAGAGAAGTAATATAATACTAAATATCCAAAAAAAGTCAATTTTATTGTCAATATTAATTTTTTTTTTTTTTTTAAATAAAAAATGAAAAAAATCTATAATTTTATTTTAAATTATCGCAGATCTATGGTTCAACCATTCGTTTTAAAGGTATTGGCGAGCTCTTTTGAAAGATACCCATCATGAAAATTTACTCCCCTCGAGGGGGGACTTCCCCCAGGGCGGGAGGCGAGGCTCCTACACATACAAAAATTTTTTTCCCCACTTGACTATCTCTATTATAAATAATTAAATAATTCTTGTAAATTTCATAATGATTATTAAAAAATAATTCTCTTTATGCACATTTATACAAAATTTTGTCCTATATCACCATGTTAAAAATTTAGAAAAAGTGGGATGGCAACGCAACTTCTAAGACAATTTTTACCAAAAGTTGATAGGCACTAATTTATGTCAAGGTGCAACTACATACCAATTTGTATGAAATTCTGTGCAGTAGTTCCTGAGATACAGATGCCACAAAATTTTGTCACACATACACAGACAGACATTTTCTAAAAATGGTCAAATCGTGTTCTACAGCTCTCAAAACGTGTACATCCATCAAAAACCCGAGGTCGAAAATATTTACGAATCCAATACTTTCTTTTATTGAGTATAGAAGAAAGTAAAAATTAATGAAAGTATTTCAAATTTAGTATCTTGAAGATTATACAGGGTCAGGAAATATTCAAATTCTTTTAAAGATTTCATACAAGTTTATATCAGGAAGTCCGAAACACCTGTAGTATATCTGCAGTTTTCAAGAAGATTTTTTACTAATTTTTTTTTACACGTGGTTGAAAAAATTCATGATTTGAAATAATATTTTATTTTAATAACAACCTTAAATGCTTTAAAAATACAATAACTATACAATAACTAAACAGGGGTTGAGAGGAAGTCATCCTTTCCCCCTTACACAGAAATATAATATATTAAAAATTTTATAAAACTAGCAGAGTAAAAAAGAATAGTGTGGTTGCTTCACGAGATTATTTCTTGCAGATTCGTCAAGTTAAAACCAGTATAATAAAAGTTAAAGTTCCCGAACTTTTAAAGTAGTTGTAGTGGTAGAAATTAGATCATACGAAAAAAGTTGATAAGACAAGACATATTGCTTAATCTCGTTAATAATTTTACTTTAATAACTTAAAATATATACATTCACTTAAAAAAAAAAAAATCACTTTTCTTTCAGAATTGGAACTATATCAGAGAAAATAGCTGTACAGATAAGTGTAAAGGATTTAAGTCCATAATCTTGATTTTTCAGGAGACGAAAAATAAAGTTAAACTAACTAAAAACAAATCAGAAGAATCGATTAGGAAAAAGGTATTTCGTTGACTTATACCCTTTATAGCATTCAGTGATTGTCAACCTTCATTTAATAACGGGAAAAAATTGAATTAAATATTTTATGCCATACATGAATGGTAAATTTCTGACTTGAATCTTTTTTTACCAATGGATTTTCTCAAAGACTAAATGACATGGATTTAAATCCTTTATACCAATCGATAGAGAATTTTTTTCTGAGTCTGACTATGTACTTAACTCAAAATCAACATTTTTGGACTTAAATCCTTTATACTTATCAGTACAGATATAAGAGATTTCTTTGAAAAATGCATTTTTAAAAATCCGTTATGGGATAAAGGGTCTCACAAAAGCCTCTTTATTTTTTATTTCTAAAGAGAAAACATTATAAAGATTGATTTTATGTAGTCCTATAAATCCTGTTATAACTATGCGGTAAAGACTCTCACGAAAGGATTTTTTATTTCTAAAGAGCCAGCAGTATAATTTTTGCTTTTATGTAACTCAGTAGATCATCTAAACTTCGCATAAATATCATATGACGTACTAAAAACGTCCTCACAACACTGAAAATTTGCATTGTACCCCTTATCTATATATTAATTTGAAACATGTTTTTGTCTGTCTCCACGAAATTGAGAGAACGGCTAGGTGTAAAAATTTGGTTGAGGTGTCTAAAAAAAAGTCTTGGTAGAGAAAAATAAAAAAGTCGAACGGTTCCCCCCCCCACCTGGGGGGGCAGGGATTAAACGTGCGTTGGCGAGCATAACTCAGCTCCAAATTACTTCACGGTGAAGAAATTGTACATGGGGGGACTAGACTCGAATACTAAAAAATCAATATCTCCGATTTTGGAATTTTCAATTTTAAAGGGGGGAAAAGGGGGGAAAGTAGATTTGAAGGGGGGGGGGGGGGAAGGGGAGAAATTAGTTTGAGAGGGAAATCCGTTCTACACCCACGCACACAGCACCTTATTTTAAAGGTCTTGAAATTTCATGTTGATTGGGGATGTTTGTATACAATATAGAGCGCCCCCTGGTGGTGAAAAATGGAACTAGGTGATTTTGTAGTAGGCCCTATCATGTTGCACATTATTTTAAAGGTCTTGGTATTTCCTGACCGTTGGTGATGTTCGTAAGAGTGCCCCCTGGTGGTGGAAAGTGCAAATAAAGGATTTTGCAGTTGACACCACCATGTGACCCTTTAATTGAAAGGTCTTGGAAATTCAAGGCTATTGTTGATAAAGGTCTTGAAATTTCATGTTGATTGGGGATGTTTGTATACAATATAGTGCGCCTCCTGGTGGTTAAAAATGGAACTAGGTGATTTTGCAGTAGACCCTATCATGTTACAACTTATTTTAAAAAACTTGATATATCCTGACCTTTGGTGTTGTTCGTATAGAACACGCTGTGCCCCCTGGCGGTGGAAAGTATAACTAAAGGATTTTGCAGTTGACACCACCATGTGACACCTTATTTGAAAGGTCTTGGAAATTCAAGGCGATTGGTGATGTTCGTATACAACATACTGCGCTCCCTGGTGGAGGAAAGTGGATTTTGCAGCGTGTGCGTTGCATGCCTGCTATACGGTGCCGCAGCCACAGGCAGCGGTAACGCGAGTCAGAGGTTCGTTCGGTTCAAGGTTAATTTTTGAGAATTTTTTCATGTTATTAGCGGCCTGTTTGTACGTGCCGCAGGCACTGGGTCACGAACCCAAGTTCCGTTCTGTTTGAGGTAATTTTTTGTTGTTACAGATGATTATTTTTTTGTGATGTTTTCATTTAAAAATAGAAAATCAAACAAAATCGAGTTAAAGATATAAAACCATACAAATTTAAGGTTATTATCATGGGCCCGGGCAATGCTGGGCGGGTTCGTTCCGTTCCAGGTTAATTTTTTGGAATTTTTTCATGGTATTAGCGGCCCGCGTATGCGCTGCCGCAGGAACCGGGGTCACAAGGCAGAGTTTCGTTCGGTTCGAGGTAATTTTTTTTGTTACAGCTGATTATTTTTTTTTTTTCTCAATGCTTTTATTTAAAAATAGAAATTCAAACAAAATTGAGTTAAAGATATAAAATCATACAAATTTAAGGTTCATTTAAGGTTATTATCACGGACCCGGGCATTGTCGGGTGGGTTCGTTCGGTTCCAGGTTAATTTTTGGGAATTTTTTTTTATGTTGTTAGCGGCCCGTGTATGCGCTGCCGCAAGCACCGGGGTCACAAGGCAGAGTTTCGTTCGGTTCGAGGTAATTGTTGTGTTACAGATGATTATTTTTTTCGTGATGCTTTCATTTAAAAACAGAAGTTAACACAAAATCGAGTTAAAGGTATAAAATCATACAAATTTAAGGTTCATTTAAGGTTCATTTAAGGTATCACGGGCCCGGGTAACACCGGGCGGGTTCGTTCGGTTCCAGGTTAATTTTTGGGAAATTTTCTATGTTGTTAGCGGCTGTGTATGCGCTGCCGCAAGCACCGGAGTCACAAGGCAGAGTTTCGTTCGGTTCGAGGTAATTGTTTTGTTACAGATGATTATTTTTTCGTGATGCTTTCATTTAAAAACAGAAATTCAAACAAAATCGAGTTAAAGGTATAAAATGATACAAATTTAAGGTTCATTTAAGGTATCATGGGCCTGGGCAACGCCGGACGGGTCAGCTAACATATAGTCTTAGTATTAAACGAAATAGAAAATAAAAGATAGCATCTCTTTATTTGGAGTCAGTTTGACGTCACATTGACAGTACTTTGCAGAAAGTGATGTCATATATAGTATTTCTATTTATAAGCATTTTTCCGACTTTCTTTTTTTAAGTGAAATGTCGTAAATTATATTAGATGTTTTAACATGAAACACATTTAAATAATGATGCGACGATTTTTGAAACATTACGGTCAATAAAGTGATCGTCGAATTCGACGAGTTCCAGCTAGTACTTTATTATAAATCAAAATTACTTTATGGGGCAATCAGTTACGCTAATCATTCTTCATTTTATAAGAAAAGGGTTTTGTGCATTTTAAAAATACGTATTAATTTGTGTTGCACATAGTATAAAGATATTAAAATATGCTTTTAAAATATACCTCTCAGACGTCGTAAATTTCTTGAGAATCCCTGTATACAAACAGTTTGCACTATTTACACCGTTTTACTGGAAAACATGGTAACATAAATTAATTCTGAAGCATTTTATAAATATTAACGGAAGTATTTAAACGGTGATATTAACGGTGGTATTTAAATATGTTAAGCAATTTGCTTGACTTTTATAAATTCAATAATTCAAATATTTTCTTAAAGTTTAATTAAAGTAATTAAAGAAGTTTCTATAAAATGCCGAATTTCAGCTTCAATGCTACTAATTTTTTTCCAAAAAAAAAAACTTTTTATTTATTATTTCAGATTGCAACATTCTAGAGTCTCCATCCATGATTTATTCAAGTGTTCCTTCGATAAATTATGTTTAAAATGTTGAACAAGTAAATAGGCGGTTAATTTGCAATCCTTACTTGGTTTTTAAAAGAAATTATTGATATTAATCAGCAAAACTGGTAACAATTCTATTGTAAGATAAGCTAAAAAAAGTAAATAATATTTCAATGACTTTGAAAGAAAATTTGATCCAGGAATGCTCAGTAATTTGAAATTGAATCAGACCATTAATGCTAAGTCATAAAAATGTCGAGGACAATAAATTTCGCTATCCTAAAATAAAAGTTTCTCAAAAAAAAAAAAAAAAAAAAAAAAAAAGAAAAGAAAAAGAAAAAAAGAAAGAAAGAAAAGAAAAGAAACAGTGCACATTTCGCCTTGAAAAATCGTCATTACCGAAAAGAATGTTCATAATATAGTTTTTTTATTTTAATAAAATCGTAAAAAAGCATATTTTTTCTCCATATTTTTTTTTCTTTAAATATGATAACCAAAAATTTTTTATTCAAAATTTTGAGCAGATAAAAGAACAACATTTAAATAACATTTCATTAAATTTTCATTGAAAGATTTGGAAAATTTAACCGGAGAAACCTAGTTTCTGGAGACACTTCCGAAAAATGTGTCCGCGTTGTGGTCAGGATAACTTGCGAAAGTATCCGAGCACTAGCCAATAATTCCGATGTCAAAAAAGTACACTTAATACTGAAGTACACTTAATACTGTTTTGTCAAATAAATCCTTGTCGATTCATGTTCTTAGACTTACTAAGAATATGAGTCGACAAGGATTTATTTAACAAAGCAGTATTAAGTGTACTTTTTTTAGACAGGGATTATTGCTAGTGCTTGGATACTTTTGCTGACGACTGTAGAACAGCGTGCTTGAACGCTGGATTTAAAAAAGAAAAAATTGAAATTGAATTTTTGGCAGAGTTGTACGCAAAAACAGTAGAATTTTCAGTGCATTTTCCCCCTTGCATAGCCTAGTAAAATTAATTGTAATCAATAATAATAGTAATAATGATAATAATAACCTGGAGTAACTCAACTCGACTTTCCGAACATTAAGCAATTAAAGATTGTATAAATAAACAAAAGCAAGAAAAGTCGTTAAATAAATAAAAAGGAAAATTATAATAGGGTGTTTGAGTATTTTTCTCTATACGACAGTATGTTTTTTAATTTAATGCTATTGAAATTCAAATAATTTGAATTCATAGGTAATAATGATAAATAACTTTTCGTTTTGTTGTTGTAAAAATCTATAAATGCTGCATTCACACATTCAATAAAATTTATACAGTTCGTGTGGCAATGATCTATAACATGTATATAAAAATTTTCAGCTCAATCGGATAAGACCTTTAGACGCTGTCGCATTTTAAATATTTTGAGCCGATAGGCCCTAACGTTAAAGAATTTTTTCTTTGTGTCTATGTAAAAAATATATGAATGATAGATTCATAAAATCTACACAGTTCATGCGACGGTGACCTATATGTATATAAATTTTCAGCTCACTACAATAAAGCATTTAAACGCTGTCGCACTTTAAATAATTTGGACCCATTGGTCATAGCAATAAAATAATTTTTTTGGGGTCTTTGTAAAAAGAAAACTATAAGAGCTAGATTAATAAAAACCAATTGAGTTCGTGCTACAGTGACCATAGATGCCAAAATTTTAATTTATTCAGGAACACTTTTAGCCTCGATTTTATTTCGCACCATTTTATTTACAGAATAATTTTCTCCAGTATATAACTACGATAAAATAAGAGGAAGATACTCTTAAAATAAAAGTGATGTGAAATAAAGGGGGAGTTAAAAATGCTCCGGAATAAATTAAAATGTTGGCAACTCTGCAGTGATGTATAACATACGTACCGACATTCAGCTCAATCCATCAAGCGTTTAGAGGTCACCGTGTTTACTCACACGTATGTATGTATACGCACATACATATATCACCGAAAAAATAGCAAAAACGAACACAGGGGTCTTCAAAACGTATAGAAACACCAAAATCTCTAAAAAGAATTTTTGTCATGATTTTTCTTACATATGTATTCGGAAAGAAAAGAAAAAAAAAACCCTTTGTTCATTAACTATTCAATTCCATTTGAAGAAGTTGTGCAAAGATCGGCTCATTATTTTTTGAGAAATCATGTCCATCGAATTTCAAAATAATGTTTTCAGGAAAAAGCGATTACGTAGGAATAAAACAAACCTAATGTGGGGAATTTCCAAAGGCTGTCACTCTTCGACTGATTCTGACTAGATTCTAGTCAGATTGATTTTAAACTTTGGAAAAATATTCTAGACAAATTGTAGTAATTAAAAAAAAAAAAAAAAGAAAGAAATTTTGAAAACCGTGAGGTTCAGGCGTTACGCAATCAGAAATTCTGCTAAAGAAATTTCAGAATTCGCGATATGGCGTATCTGTTTAAAATGTGACAGAATAATATGAATACAGCACGATATGTTAGTGAGAAATGTAACTAATATTTTTTTCATTTATACAGAGAGAGTGTTCCATAAGTCTGTAGACATTTTAAAAATTCATAACTCTTGAATGAATTGATGGAACTGATCGCGGTTTTCTACAAAATCATTCTCGTGATTTTTTTTTTCTTTCTTTCTTTCTTTCTTTCTTTCTTTTTTTTTTTTTTTTTTTGTAAAGAAAAAATAATAATAAAGATATTTGTCGATAAAGGGCGCTGTGCGTGACCAGATCACACATTTTCATTAAAAACTGTACTTATTCGCATGCAAATGTTTACAGGCATATAAAACCTATCCTATGTGTCCGTCGTCACCACAAATTACAGTTTGCAAACGAGTTATAACACTGCTAACTGAAGCTTCAGTCGGTGGTTCTTACCTGAGAGAAAACAACTTCACCAATAGTGCTTTATCCACCAAGTCAGCATCGCAATTAAAACTTCATGTATGCACAAGTAAGAGGCAAAATAAGAAATAAACTGTTCTAATAGCAAAATTGTGCAACTCATAGGACTTTTATTTGCATATTTTTCTTTCATATTCGTGCGAAAAATTTAATTATTTGTCTAACTATCGTTGACAAAAAATTTAACCATATTTGTTTCTTTACTAAAAAAAAAAAAAAAAAAATCTCCCTTTACGAGAATGATTTTTCGCAAACCGCGTTTAATTTTATCAATTCATTCACTAGTTATAAACTTTTAAAATGTCTACAGATTTATAGGGACACCCGGTATGTAAAAAAACCCCACGTTTTTCTGTACATTTCAGTGAAAACAGCGTAGAGCTACAGTCAGTACTTTTCGAATAATAGCTTCTTTATTTTTTTCTGTGACTTTTGGATCACCCGGTATGCATGATATTAAAACTGTTAAATAAAAAATTATTAATTAAGGAATAATATTAAATAAATGTTATTGAGAAAATTGAATGTTATTAATGTTATTAATTAACATCTTTATAAGGATATGATATATCGTTAATAATATAAGATATATATTACAATGTTTGCTTTTGAAAATGTTATCGTTTGTTATATTAATTTTTGAAATATTTCTTAGTGTGAATAATATTGAAAGATTATATGTTATTGAAAAAAATTAATAGTATTAATGTTATTAATTAACATCTTTATAAGGATACGATATATAGTTAATATAAGATATATATCACAATGTTTGCTTTTGAAAGTGTTTTCGTTTGTTATATTAGTTTTTGAAATATTTCTTAGTGTGAATAATATTTAAAGATTATATGATATTGAAAAAATTTAGCAGCATTAATGTTATTAATTAATATCTTTGTAAGGATATGATATATCGTTAATATAAGATATATATCACAATGTTTGCTTTTGAAAATGTTATCGTTTGTTATATTAATTTTTGAAATATTTCTTAGTGTGAATAATATTGAAAGATTATATGTTATTGAAAAAATTTAATAGTATTAATGTTATTAATTAACATCTTTATAAGGATACGATATATAGTTAATATAAGATATATATCACAATGTTTGCTTTTAAAAGTGTTTTCGTTTGTTATATTAGTTTTTGAAATATTTCTTAGTGTGAATAATATTTAAAGATTATATTTTATTGGAAATTGATATATTTGAAATATTTTTTGAAATATTTTTTATTTATTTATTAGATTTTATTTTCAGTTCACGGTATCCAATATTTTATTTATTGAATTTGATCGATTCTTTTTAAAAGAACCTACATTCTTTCTTAGAGTAAACAAACAAATAAACAGGAAACAAAAGGTCTTTTTCTGCACAGAAATTTATTTTTAGAATTAAGGATTATTTAACAAACAATGATTTTTTTTAATTCTTGAAATGTGCGCTTTTTCGACTGAGACATTTACTCACTTATGCTCAATGATAAAATATATATTTAACAATTTAAATAAATGTTCGTGATATGGTTATTATTATTATTATACTCTATAGAAATTAATTATTTAATTAATTATGTTTGGATTTTTTTGCAGCTCGAAAGTACTAGATTTGTAATGTTAAAAATTGCAAAATTATGTTTGTAAAAAGTATGACTTCTGTTTCTAGCTTTTGCTTAAAAAATGTTCGTTGTTTAACCCTTTCATTCCCCGTGATGCCAACTGGAATCATAACATTTCAGTGTTTCTTTCTTACCATCTAACACTCCCGCTGGTTCAAAATGAACATTATTAAAATCTATACACATTTTCCTACCGAAAAATATATATATTAGATGATTTTACAATCCTTGTCGATAATTGAAAATATATTTTACTCTATTCTGATAATAATATCAGAATCAGTTTCCTCTTTTGGGCAAATTAAGTAAATTAACTGTTTGAAATATTTTTTATTTTAATTTTTAATGTTTATATTTTGTATTTTAATTAATTGTTATATGTATTTCTTCCAAAATTTTGATATTTTTATCTATTGAAAAGTTATGGTTTTAAATGGCATCATTGATTATATTAAACATAAACAAACACCTCTCAGTTGCTTTGTTAGCTATATTAATTCGTACTCTGCTATTACTCCTATTAAAAATAAATATTTATCTATATTAAATTTGGAAAAAAAATTATGACTAAATATAAGATTTATTGTTTTATGGTGGGAAAATCTTAGGAATGAAAGGGTTAAACTACGCACACTTTAACAACAACAAAAAAGGACGTTATAGTTTCTTCATATTAACATAACTTAATAAGACAAAGATCTACATAGGAATATTAAAAGAATGGAATGAATTAAAAAAAATAACAATAAATAACTCTTCGTGTTCTTGAATTTACGTTTCATTCCACCTAACCAATTAGCATTTTTCCTGCGATGTAAAAATTCAAGACATGTTATGTAAATTTGTTTTATTGCATTTTTAACGAACTGTGCAAACCTAATGAATCGAGTTACTTTTAATATTATTTATTTTATTTCATTTCTAATCTTTCAGAATCTAGACATCCATATTAATTTTCTAGTCAAGTATTTAAAAGATAAGAGTTAATTTTTTTGTCTCCTTGTCTCTTCTTTAGTGCTTCAATAACTCGTCATTATTTAGGAGTAATGTCTTCAACAGTGCTATATGATAAATGTTACTTTTATTTTGATTCGCATTTATAATTGTTATAATTCACGCTGATGAATACAAAACATGCAGTTGGTACTAGCAATGGAACATCTACTTTTTGTAATTGGTATTTGAGGGTAACTGTAAGTACACATTTTAATGAACTTCTGGCTATTTTTTGTGTAGTGTACTGTTTTGAATTTTAGATGCTGTAACTACAACCAGTATTTGATACCTCAATCAACTCGCAGTACATGCGAAAAATGCTAAATGAATCATTTTTGTACTCGAAAAATTAACTTTCCATAGAGCTTAAAATGCGCCAATATCGGACACCTCAAAACCCAATAGTGAACATCTTTTAGTTGTTTCAACCGAAACTCGAGTGAATACAGGCTAGGACCCCTTAAAACGACTCCCATGAGGGGCATTCCACCTAAGAGTCCTAGAACCCTAGCGTAGCTAATCGGCCTTAAACCCTACAACCCCAACTCAACTCAATTATTAAAAAAAAAGAACTAGTATTCGATACCTCAGTTAACTACGCTGTACATAAATGTACTGTGAAAAATGCTAATTGAATCATTTTTATGAGCGATAAATTAATTTTCCTTAGCTTAAAATGCGCTAATATTGGACACTTCAAAACCGAAATATTGGATACCTTTGAATTGTTTCAACTAAAATTTGCGTGAATACGGGTTAGGATCCCTTAAAATGACCCCCTTGGAGGGCATTTCATCTAGAGGCCTAGGACCATAGCGTAGCCAATCGACCTTAAACCCTACAGCCTCAACCCAACTCAAAAAAAAAAAAAAAAAAAAAAAAAAAGAACTAGTGTTCGATACCTTAGTTAACTTCACTGTATATAAAAGTACTGTGAAAAATGCTAATTGAATAATTTTTTTAAGCGATAAATTAATTTTCCTTAGCTTAAACTGCGCTAGTATGCGCTTACACTTCAAAACCGAAATAGTGGACATCTTTGAATTGTTTCAGAAAGAAACCAATGCTCGATGCAAATTCGCTGTACATGACGATAACTGCAAAAAATGCTAACTGAATCATTTTTATAACGAAAAATTGATATTCCATACAGCTTAAAATGCGCCAGTATCGGACACCTAAAAACCTAAGTAGTGGATACGTATGACTTGTTTCATAAAAGCGAAATAGAATACGAGCTGAGTGAAAAAATATATTTAATTCACAAAATGGAAACTTGTATCATAAATTGAGAACAAATCTCCTCTGAAAATTTAAATGGCACGTCGTTTATTTAAAATGAGTCTTAATTTGTAATATAATATTTTAATCACCTCCTTGTGTGTTAATCTTATAAATACCAAGGATAGCCTGTCTTTCTTTCAGATAGTATTTGCTGCAGTTCTGCGTGTCATTTCCTAAAAACGCAAATATTTTCTGAAAATTTATAAAAAAAAAAGAATAACGTCTTATGAAATTATTGAAGCATTCTGATCAAATTTTGAGTTAACTGTATTGATATTCCGTTCCACATTCTAATAACATATAATTATACAATATAATTATTTGGTCTGTGCAGTATTCATACTATATTTGCGTATTCATTATATTTTTAAGAATAAAAATATGTATGTAAAATATTAAAAACTATAGTGATTTTTTTCTCTTAATTTTCTTTGTGAAAATATATGTGATAAGAGAAAACTCAGAAAATCAAATTTACAGTTTAATTTTCCAATACGTTTTACATACTTTGCATTTTTTGCATACTCTGTACTATTCATATTTCAAGTATGTGCACTGTAAAAAAAAATCTAAAATAGGTAAAAATTTGTAAGATACTTGGGTAAAGCAATGTTCCAAATTGGAAAGTTCTGTTTATAACCCAAAATTTCAACTTAAATTGGACACGAGACCAATTTTGGATAGAATTGTTTTGGGGTTTATTTTTTGCAGTGTACGTACGTATACATACGAAATGTTTACATTTTGTTTAGATCATCTACGCCTGTTAGATTTTTTTTTTAATAAGTGGTGTGTGATACAATATTTTCTACTACGTCTTTATTTATTATAGACAAAAATATAAAATAAGATAGTGAACCACACATAACAAGTTTGTAAACTCAAAATAGATAGATTTTCTGACCCATTTTGGGTTATAAACAGAACTTTCCAATTTGGAACATTACTTTACCCAAATATCTTACAAATTTTTACCTATTTTAGAATTTTTTTTTTTTTTTTTACAGTGCGTTTCATACAATTAAAACATATCATTTCTAAACAGTGTTGACAAATTTAGGGGTTTTTTAATTCAATAATCACCAAAAATTTGAGGAGTGGTGTTTATATACCTAATAGACGATTATTTTTCAATGTGACTAGGTAAACATTGCAATTAAAAATTTGGTAGATATTAAAATAATATAATAAAAAAAAAAAAAAATTGGCAACACAGTTTCTAAAATATTCCAAAACTTTCAATTTTTTTAAAGATTAGTTTCAGAAATGCGCTTTTTTGAAAGCACAAATCATGTCACCTGATTTGATTTTACAAATTTCATATTGTCAAAAATGACTGCAATGAATCTATGTAAAAATAGATAACCAAATTCCTCTCCGCTTAATATTATCCTTATCAATGACCTTCTTTAAGAAGAAGCAAAGTCATAAATCTTCTGAAGTTTTTCAAGAAACTAAGAATGTTCTAAATAAGAATTCAAAAACAAACAATTCTAAAAAACACATTTTTCATTTAAAAACTTCAAATAGTATACCATGTTCTAAAAGTAGTGAAGTGCTTTAAAAACACCAAATCTAAGAAATATAAAGTAATCTTTTTCAAGAGTTGATTGATAATTTGTAGATAGTTTCTTGACAACCCCCTGTAACAACTATTAATTTTACTCCCACGAGAAAAAACAAGAAAGGAAAACATGGAAGTAATCTATGAGAACGATTCTTGTACTCCAGTTGAATAATTGTTTTTTCTCATAATAACATGCTTACTTTTACGTATTTGTTAAATTTTTTGAACGGTTTGCATCAGATTATAAATTTTAATTTGAGAATATTTGTAAAAGTAAAATGTTTATTAATGCAGAAGTCATAATTGAAAAATAAAATTTTAACGAACTGAATAAATACAGTAACATTTTCAGTACAATACTATATTGTTACAAATTTGTAAATAATTGTCGTTATCTTTATATAATTTCATTCTAAAGAGGCTTAGTCAAGTTATAAAATTAAATTTTCAGCATTACAAGCTTTAGCTTGTAATGCATAAAAGCTATTCTCTATCTTGTTTTGACCTTAAAATAGCTTATTTTCCTTTAAAAACCCGTTAAAAAACTTTACCAGGATAGATAATGACTTCGGCGGCGAATTTGGCGAGTTTATCCGTCATTGGCGACTTTGGTCTTATCGATATTTCGATTATTTGATCTCAAAATCGAATATTTTGCGAAATGCTGGAAAATTCTTTAAATATACGACGCTATATAAAAGAATTGCATCCCAGTTGTTGTAGTCAGTTTTAAACCAAGTCATTGTGGTGTAAAGAGATGTGCTTGACCAGACCTCTGCTAATGAATACAGCCCGTTTTCTGTGTGTTATGCTTACAGTACAGTTTATGCAGTGATTTTTATGTTGTCAGCTGTTATATAAGTTGTGTTTTCTGGTGAAACTATAGTTGATACTTGTTTGACTGACCTATAATCTTCTGGAATATTCTGTAAATGAACTTTTAAGCCTCTGCAAGACCTATCTTTCATTCACGGACAATTCATGAACCCCGAACACGCAACAATACTGAATGTCATTGTTTTCGAATATTATTCATTCCTTGTCCATCATCTCTAGAGAAATCGTCATTGTCATACACGAGCAGTAGCGGCTCGTGAAAGACTATTTGGAGGTGCTGCAGCTTGACGTCTATAGAAAGTATATTAGAATGTAATACTTCTTCATCTTATTGGCTAATTCGATTATTTCGTGAACGAACGTAGCAAGGGTGACATTTCAGCAGCCAATCAGATGAATGATGTTGTTATGATAACGTACTGTTTCTAGTCACCTGTATTCAGCAATCCCGAAACGTTATTTAGAAGCTGCTATTGCGTATGAGTTAGAAAACGAACACAAAAAATTAGAAAAGCCTCATAATCAATGCTACAGCTAGAACGCATATCAAGAATTATTGTTTACAGGGTGATCTAAAAATTCTGATTTCTTTTTTTCTATTGCTCCCTTTTCACCAACATTTGCTGAAACATATGCGGTATAATATATTCTTTGCAGAACAGAAGTTTCGGAATAACTCGTCAAGTACAGTCGGCAGCAAAATTATTGAAGCACACATTCGCATTTTTTATACATATATATATATATATATTAGTTTGATCGCTAATTTTTATCATCAGCTTACTTTTTTATAAATAGCATAAGACTAAGATCATGACTCGACAAATATTTGCTTAAAAAAACAATATTAAGAGTGCATCTTTTAAATAGGAATTATTGCTAGCGCTTCAATAATTTTGTTGCCGACTGTATTTTTCAAGCTATTTGACAAAACGTCTAAAATCGAAAAAGCCCAATCATTTATGGCAAAATTATGTACTCATATTATGTATGCATAAAATTGGACTCAATTGCGATCATTATTTTAGTCGAATCACTTATAGCTAGTGAAAGCAAGTTGATTTAATTTAATATTTCACTACCTTTTGGTTAATGCCTACGCAATTTTCGGAAAGTTCTAGCTGTTTATTTAATGTAACCACATTAAAACGGTGTGAGAAGTCACTTCAAAGAATTAATGTTGCTCAAAGTAACAGGATTATACTGTAACTGTACATTAAAAAAAGATTCATAATGTCATTTAAGGCGTAAGCTTGGAATACAAAAGAACTATTGGAGGAAACCTTTCGTGATATCTAATTGAAGCATCAAGTCTGATTAATGTTTAATGTGTAAAAGCATAGATAACCCATTTAAAATCTGCGAAATTGATAATGTCACCGTGTTTAAGAGCCAATCCTTTGCTTGTGATAACAAGTTAATTTTATGGATTTCTCTATCTTGAATACTCAACCCACGAAGTTACCTATATGTATGCATAAAACGTAAAGTCCTTTATAAGCATTTTTATTAATGCTGTTTGTCAAGTTTCCGTTGAATAATATTAAATACATACGTAGCGTAAAGTCTTAGGAAAGTTTTGCTTTCATTTAATTCCGTATAGTATGGTATAACGAATAAGACCGATTGTTTAGTGCTGGGACCTAGGCCTGGAAGTTTGGAAATGGGTAAGAGAAAGTAAAAATGGATGAAAAATCAAAATAAGAGGAAAAGGAAAATTAAAATTAATTTTCACTATTGACACTATCGTGTGGCTATGTTTTGCAAATAGTTTTTTGTATTTTTCAGTAAAATAAATACGATTTCTTACAAAAAAAAAAAAAAAATAAAAATAAATAAATAAATAAATATGTACATATACGAATAGAGCTATATTTCTAGAAATATCATTTAATAAGGAAAAAAATCAACTGGCAATATATACATTGTTATCTAAATAAATAAAACAACTGCCTTTTAATTGGGTCAAAAAATTAAAGCAGTTCCCGAAACTTTCTGTCAAAAGTTATCACGATAATAAAGAAAATGAAAAGAAAAAAACTTGTTGGCTGATTATTTAGTTTTGTAATACGATGCGAAAAAAAAAAAAAAAGAAGAAATGTTTAGATGTCACCAAAAACGAGATGAACACAAATATAAATTGAATAACATTTTCATATTTGATGAAGTTTTGTTGATTAAATTAACTTTTTTCTTTGAATTTCATTAGAAATATGGGTTTTTAGTTGAACTTTTGTAATTAGGACAGCTTTATTGGGATAAATCACAGAAAGAGTGTAGTGTCCCAGTTATTAAAATCTACAGCGTGCAAAATGTTAATGTCGGAGGACCCTTTATTTTTGCAATTATTATGTAATATCATATTTTATAGTTTTAATTAATATTGCTATTTCTCGTTTTCTTCTTTTGCACATAACTTTTAAACAAATAGACATATGAACATAAAATTTGTATGGCATGTTCATTATCATATCATTAACCGAATTTTATATAACTTTAGCAAATGTAATAATTTTTAAGCTAATAAATATTTATTTTTTCTCAAAAACAAGCCTTGGAAAAAATTAAAAATTTCAGTCATTTTCGGAAACAAAACTTAATGAAAAATGGTCATAAGGATGCATTACAGATAGGTGAAGATGCACATGCATCCATGTGTTAGAACCAGACCTTTTTACCTGTATTCAATTTTCTGTTTCTTATTTTTTCTTCTTTTTTTCGCATGTGAATAACTTCTTTAAAAATATGCATACAAAAGTGAAAATTGGATAAGATGTTCATTATAAAACTAATTTATCGACATTTTTATTATTCTGGTGATGCTCATAGTTTACAAATTTTTAATTATATATATATATATATATATATATATATATATATATATTTAAGTCTATTACAAAGTAAGCGAAAAGTTAATACAGTATAAGAAAAATTGAGATTTAGAATAACATTTCAAGGCATGTGCGTCTTTATTCATCTGCAATGCATACTTAACACCACTTTTCATTAAGTTTTCTTTTCTAAAGTTATTGAAATTTTTCATTTTTTCCAAAGCATACTTTTGAAAAAAAAAAGACTAACTATTAGTTTAAAAATTATTACTCATGCTTAAATTTGATAAAATTCAATTAATGGTATGATAACGAGCATGCCATCTAAGTTTTATGTTCATATGTTTATCTGTTTAAAAATTATATGCAAAAGAAGAAAACGAGAAAAAAAAGTTGTTGCTTTAATTTTGAACACCAGTGTATTATTATTTTATTGCACATTGTCATGGATGTATTTTTTAACACTTTTCTCCCAAAGTTGAGAAATGTTTATGACATCGTTTTGTCTATCAGCTCTAACTTCCGTAAATATTTTCAGAATGTCTGCAAATCGATATATACTATTCAAATTCACTATGAAATGTTCTCGATTGAAAACCGTATAAGTAGCATGGCTGGTTTGTGTACAGGTATACCCATAAGAATGTCAATGTATAAATGTCGAAATAATGTCATTTTTATAAATCATACTTAAATAGCGTACAAATAAGAATAAAATTAATATTTTTTATTCACATGCACAAAAATGTTTGCTATAGAATATAGTATGATTAGAATTAAGGTTTACAAGGCCACATAAAAAATTTAGAAACATTGAGGCTATAAATGGAAATCACTGGAATTGCATTATTGTTTGTGTAAAGCCTTTTAAATATATTTTCAGTGTTTAAGAAGGATTCTTGAGACATGCACCGTTCGTCGCTATCGCTTGCTTCTTGGTGTGCGGCCTCCCTTTTAGTCTATCCATCGGTTTTTCTGATTTTTATTTTCCGTTAATATTTATAAAATGCTTCGAAATTAATTTATGTTATTCAAGTGCACGATGTTTTCCAGTAAAATGGTGTAAATAGTGCAAACTGTTTGTATACAGGGATTCTCAAGAAATTTACGACGTCTGAGGTATATTTTAAAAGCATATTTTAATATTTTTATACTATGTGCAACATAAATTAATACGTATTTTTAAAATGCACAAAACCCTTTTTCTTATAAAATGAAGAATGATTAGCGTAATTGATTGATTTACAGGGACCTATAAAGTTGTTTTGATTTATAATAAGGTATACGGGGTTCAATGCAAATTATTAGGGTTGAAAGGATATTTTTAGTACATCATATGATATTTATGCAAGTTTAAATGATATACAGAGTTACATAAAAGCAACAATTATAAACTTATAAGCAACAATATAAAAAGCAACAATAATACTCTTTAGAAATAAAAAATAAAAAATCCTTTTGTGAGACTGTTTACCGCATAGTTATAAAAGGATTTATAGGACTACATAAAAACAATCTTTATAATGTTTTCTCTTTAGAAACAAAACATAAAGAGGCTTTTGTGAGACTCTTTATCCCATAATTGTAAACAAGATGTACTTTTATACGCTTGGTCTTTGCGTAAGGGCTGCACAAAACGTGAAGACTACGTATGGACTTACACAAAAGCAACCTGTTTTATTTTTTTTTTCTTAAAAAAAAAAAAAAAAAAAAAAAAAAAAAAACTAGTATGTTGTGGCCACCACATTACTTTCTTTTATATTTTCCTATGCAAATTCAATCAGTAAAAATAATTTATTAAACTTATTATTTAAAAAAATTATCGTCCATGATAATGCCGACGATTTCCATATTAGAGAAGTGCTATAACACTAAATACAAAAAAAAAAGTCAATTTATTCTCAATATTACACTTAAAAAAAAAATCGATAATTTTGTTTTAAATTATCGCAGATCGACGGTTCAGCCATTCGTTTTAAAGGTATTGGCGAGCTCTTTTGAAAGATACCCACCCATCATGAAAATTTACTTCTTCCAAGGGGGGACTTCCCATCCAAGGGGGAGGCGAGGTTCTTACATACACAATTTTTTTTTCCCAGTTGACTATCTCTATTACAAATAATTCTTTTAAATTTCATTATGATTACTAAAAAATAATACTATTTATGCACATTTATACAAAATTTTGTCCTATACCACCATGTTAAAAATTTAGAAAAAGCGGGATGGCAACGCAAGCTGTTGGACAAATTTTACCGAAAGTTGATAGGCATTAATTTATGTCAATGTGTAACTATATACCAATTTGCATGAAATTCTATGCAGTAGTACCTGAGATACAGTCGCCACAAAATTTTGTCACACACACGCAGAGAGACAGACAGACATTTTCTAAAAGGGGTCAAATCGTGTTCTACAGCTCTCAAAACGTGTAAATCTATCAAAAACCCGAGGTCGAAAATTTTTACGAATTCAATACTTTCTTCTATTGAATATAGAAGAAAGTAAAAAAAAGATATAAGAATAATTTTTGTAGGTTTTCTTCCTTCTTAATTAAAACCTTTTTTTAATTCATTTTATTTTATTTTTATTATTATTAAATCAAAGAAAACAAATGCATTGAAGGTTAAAAGATACAACGAGTGCGTACAGTTAGAAAGTTTTTATAATGTATGCGAACCGTATCATTTTGTTTCTTCTTTGCGTATAGTATGCAAATGTTATTATGATAAGGCTATTATTTTTGCACCCATTCATCAAAAGGACGTACTTCCAAATGCAAAAATGTGTGACAGGAAATAAGAAATGATGTCATGCCATGGACAAATTCCCAAACTCAATTTTGTAAAAATTACAAAATCTAGACTTTTATGTGGTTCCAAATGCTCTTATAGTTGTATTTAAAAAAAAAAATACTCTGGACACACTAACATAAGAAGAGAAGCATCTTTCTGCGACAAAAATTAACCAACAATTTTCAAAAGTAGAAATTTTTACAGATGTTTTTTCTTTCTAATAAAAGGAAAGTTAAATATATTTTTCATTCAGTTACTTTTCCGTTTTATTTAAATATTCCAATTTTCACATTCTACACGATTTCAAAAAATTAGTTAAAATTTTAAGATAAAACAACTCGGTCAATTTTAATATGATATAAAAGGATAAAAGAATTATTTTTCTAAAAATTCTAAAATCTATATTTTTATATTTATTATTCTATAGTCGTGCTCTAAAATAATCTGGAAACACTAACAGAAAGACTCCTACTACGACAATTTTTCTTTTCCTTTCTTTCCTTCTTCTTTTTATTTATTTTTTTATTATTTTTTTCCCTTCTTTCCTTTTTATTTCTTTTCTTACTGCTGGAGTAAAGAGATTTTGTTACCAAATATAATTTTAATGAATCTGAAAGCTAAATAAAATTTTAAATATCGTAATTTTTTCAAAATTGCTTTCGTAGATTTTTCATTAAGTGGATTTCAAAATTCATTTCGTGACAAGATTTCATTACTTGCTTCATCTGAGCAATCAAAATTAAATAACTAAAAAATCGTTTCATTATCATTATTACTAGCAGGCTACACCCGCTTCTCTGGTCACTATATTTAAATGAATTTTCAAAAGAATTAGATCAGTATTTATTTTTTACATCACATCTATATAAATAGAGAGAAGTGTCTGTTTGTGTGTGTGCCTGCGCGTGTGTGTGTCTGTCTGCGCTCTGGCGCTCACACTACTGATCGCACAGCTGCAAAACTTGGCAGATGAGGTTCACACCTGGGACCCTGTAGGTGTGAACCTCATCGAGATTTTTTCGAATTTCGAATTTGAATTTTTTTAATTAATGTTTTTTCAATCTTAAATATTGGTTTTTATGTTTCATTTTTTTTAGGAATTTATTTTTCCAATGTAATCGTCTGCGTATCTCAGCAACGACTATTACGCAATTTATTTTTTATTTACTGCATGCATTTGAAGGCGAATTTTTTTTTTATTTTTTATTTTTTAATTATATTTATTGAAAATCAAATGGTAATGCAATAGAAATAAATTGTTATGTTTAAGTATATTTTTTTATAGAATAACAACTTTTTATTTTTCATTTTTAATTAATTCCTTTAAAATAAAAATCCCCCCCCCTTTTTTTTTTTTTATTTATAATATTTATTAGGGGGGGGATGGTAGTATATAGTAGAAAAGGTTAAACTGATTAAAATGTATTGGTTTTTCATGTATTTAATTCCTTTTAAAAGAAAATTTACTTTTTATTTTATTTTATTATACTGGTCAGGATCAAATCGTAATATAGTGTAAATAACGGGGGCTATAAAACACATGGTTAAAAAACTAAAATATATAACAGATGCTGAGATGCAGCCATCTTAAAATCGTAGTTCTTAAAGAACGGAAGGTCCACATGTCGTCGATAAAAGATTTGAAGTGCCCGGGAAAGACCTTTCTGCAGACAGTGGGAACCTGGACCTGATGCAGTATACGGGCGGGAAAAGAGCTGCCGCAGGCAGCGGGTACCCAAAGCGAGGTCCAGAGCGATTTCAATGCAATTTCTTTTTATTATTATTTATAATGTGATGTAAAAAATAAATACTGATCCAATTCTTTCGAAAATTCATTTAAATATAGTGAGCAGCGAAGTGGGCGTAGGCTGCTAGTTATAAATAAAAACTAAAAAAAATTTACATTGAAATTGCTCCAAACCTTGCTTCGGGTATCCGCTGCCTACGGCAGCTCTTTTTCCGCTCGCACTACATCGGGTTTAAGTTCCTACTGGCTGCAGAAAGGTCTTTCCTGGTCACTTCAATTTGGGTATTTATCAACAACAGGTGGATCTGCTACTATTTAAGAACTATGATTTTAAAGATGACTGTATCTCAGCATCTATTAAATATTTTAGTTTTTGAACCGTGTATTCTATTGTCCCTGGTAGTTACACAATATTACGATTTGATTCCGACCAATATAATAAAATATAAAATTAAAAGTAGATTTTCTTTTAAAAGGAATTAAATACATAAAAGACAAAAAAATTTCAATCAGTTTAATCCTTTCTACTATATACTACCATGTTTTTCCGATAAATACTATAAATTAAAATAATAATAATAAATAAATAAATAAATGAAAATCTTTTAAAGGAATTAATTAAAAAAAATGAAAAATAAAAAGTTCTTATGCTATAAAAATTGTACATAAACATGACTGTTGTAAATACGTTTTTAACGCTTTCCAACCAGGTTGAAAAGTGTTAATAACTTCGGTTTGTCTGTCTGTCCGCGCTTTAACTCCCGTAAATATTTATGGAATTTCTCGAAACTGATATATGTTATTCAAATTTATTATCGGATGTTCCGTGTTGAAAATGAAGTAAATACCATCACTGGTTTGTATACAGAAACACCCGAAAGTATTCCAAAGCCTTGCGTTCTATGAGAGGTATTTCTATAAATCATATTTTAATACCGTTACTTTACACAAATATTAATGAAATTTAAATACAATGTTATTCAAGTCCACTATCGGATGTTCCCCATTAAATATGGAGTAAATACCATTACTGGTTTGTATACAGGGACACCCGAAAGTATTCCAAAGCATTACGTTCTATGAGAGGTATTTCTATTAACAAATTTTAAGAACTTTACCACGCACACATCTTAATAAAATTAAAAAGTATTATCATATATGCACAAAAGAACGCTTTCCACAGAATACAGTATGATTAGCATTAAATTTACAGGGACACACAAAAATATTCAGTTACATTAATGGGTATTATTAGAAATTTGCTGGAATAGCATTTTCGTTTATATTAATCGTTTTTATCACTTTTTAAATATTTTAAACACTTTCCAATAAGGTTGAAAAGCGTAAAAGACTTCGGTTTGTCTGTCTGTATATCCGCGCTCTAACTCCCGTAAATATTCACGGAATTTCTTGAAACTGATATATGATATTCAA
Source organism: Salticus scenicus (assembly GCA_963930645.1). Taxonomy (NCBI): domain Eukaryota; kingdom Metazoa; phylum Arthropoda; class Arachnida; order Araneae; family Salticidae; genus Salticus; species Salticus scenicus. The sequence goes on from OZ005654.1 coordinate 144,348,252, forward strand.
GTTCACTATCTAGTGTTCCTTATTGAAAATGGAGTAAATACCTTAACTGGCTTGTGTACAGGGACACCCAAAAATATTCCAAAGCATTGTGTTCTACGAGAGGTATTTCTATAAACCATATTTGAATTCCGTTACTTTACACAAATCTTAATGAAATTGAAATATGTTATTCAAGTCCACTGTTCGATGTGGAAAATGTTGAAAATGGAGTAAATATCATCATTATAACTGTTTGAATTTCTAAGATATTTTTGGGGGGTTTTCATATATATATATAGCCCAATACTTTTGGTTATTCAAGTATATGCAAATGAATTTTTTTAAAACCATATGTAGACAACAATTATTTAGTAAAAATGCTCATATTTCGTAAGATATTCAATATTTTTGCATTCTAATTACAGTATGCTGCGTCTAATGTAGTATGCGAAGTTTCCTAAAAATGGCTTTGCACTGGGTCTAATACCCTGCTTGTTATAATTAAAAAAGTGGCAAAGTTTTTTGCATTTTTTAAAGAAACCGTTATATCTCCAAGAATGTACGCGGTAGCCTCATAAAATTTTATACAAATAATTAGAAGAATACTCATAATCACATACTAAAGCCAAAATGCATTTCGAGCACAATTTTTTGCAGGGGGATACAAAACATTTGGATTTTTCTTTAATTTTTTACTGATCTCCTTTTCTTTTCCAGGATTTTTTTTTTTTTTTGCTGAAATATATGAGGTGTAACATGTTCTTTACACTACCAAAGTTTCAAGATCATTCCTAAAGGATTTTTCTAGATATCTGACAAAACGCCTAATTTCGAAAATGTCCAAATACTTATTGGTAGATAGTGCATATGTAAAGAAAGTGTTTTTTCAGATGTCGCCTATAGACCACAAAATTGGTTTACTTCGATATTCAGTTTTATATTTTCCTGAGATGAAAATTATCTGCATTCACCCTGAAAAATATTTTTTATAAGTAATGATTTTCCGTAGTTGGCATTAAGATCATTTGTGATCATGGCATCTTCTTAATTGGTCCTTGCCCCGCTTTAGGGGCGCTCCAGCAAGACCATTCCTGAAAGAATTGCGCGCATAGTACGCAATTCCCCTGATCTTCCTGTACTAGAATTTTCATCCACAAATCCTGATGTGCTTGGCAATTCCGGAGAAGGAATGTTAATGCTCTACGGATGTTACAAAGCAGCTCCTCTATTCCAGCAAAAAATAATCCTCCATTTCTTCGTGTGATATTTATTTTTTCCTAGGAAATGTTTGACAATTGTTTTAATTTAAATAAATAAATAAATATAGTTTTAATAAATAATTTATACTGCGTGAAATTTATAGGAAGATATAGAAGAAAATTTTGTGATGGGCACAATTTTCTAAAATGTATTTTCTTCCGCCAAGAAAATAAATTGCTTCAAATTTAGGCTAAAGAATCATTTAATAGATCGGTAAACTATTTAATGTTTTACCTTTTCCAAGCAAAATTAAACAAAACGTATTTATGTATTGCTTACAAAATTCATATATTTTCTACAGAATTGAAACTATGCTTGTAAATGATAGCCCCATTTATCGCGCTCCTTTATTTTTATTTTACCATGTTTTTATTAACTTCTATTCTTGTTTGTTTGTTTTTATGTTTATTTGTTTGTCCGGTACAAATCTTGCAATCGAATTTTAACTAACTTCCCAACTTGCTAGACATTTGAAACTTTCACAGTGGCTCAGAACCCGGTGACAACACAATACTTCGAAGTCCGATTTTCGAATTTTTGATTAGTTTTCTGATAATTAATTAAAATGTGAAAATAATAACATCCTAATAGCGTTAAAATAGCCATTAAAATTTAATTGTTGCCCCCCCCCCCCCCCAAAAAAAAAAAAAAAAAAAAAAAATACGAGTTCATTTTCTTTCGATATAAAAATAAATACATTTAATTAAACTGAACGTTAAAAAATTGTAAAAAGTTAAATTATGCATCTCACAAAAATTGACGTCATTATCACTTTAAAATTTTTATGCACATTGATGAGAGCTCTATGATTCATCAGAAAATTTAAAAACATTGTATATAAAAAGTTTTTTTTTTTTTTTTTAATCTTATAATTATTTTATTTATTTATTTATTTATTTTCAATTCTAGAGTAAACTATCGTTCTGAAGGTAATTTTGACTGTTGCCCATTTCAGTCTAAACGAGGTCGAATATTTTCTTTCTGTTCTTAATTAAGCAGAAGATGAGTGATTACTTCATTTACAAACTTTCTTAGAAAACAATATACTCTAGAGTTAATTGTAAAATAAAACTTCCATAGACTAGATCCTATTTCAGAAGATGAGGAGTGAAAAGAAAAAAAAAAAATACATCAGCTTCTGTTTTATAATGCTACTTCCTCTTCATGAATTTTCATGCTTCAAAACAAAGGTCAGTTTTGGTGTATTAGTCTCTGTTTTCGCTATAAAACTACTTGATATAGAATAAGGTTTGAGTTATCCGTTAGTCGAATTAATCATAGAATTCCGTCATTCTAAAAGTGCCTAGAATGGCAACATTAAAATTTGGTTCAATGTAACTTCAAAATTTTAACAGTGTGTAAATATTAGGTCTAATGAGTTTTTTAGTGCAAAAATTTTATAACTGACTGATGATTAAGAGATTATTATACAGTGAAATATTCGGTATTCTGTGCAATGATCGGTATTATGAAAAGTATTAAAGAAAGCTGGGTTATGCTGATTATAATCAACTGAATTCAAATGATCCATCTGCTATTTTATTTTTCGAGCGATCAGTTCACCGCATTGGGTCAAATAATATTATTTCATACTACGCGCTTATTTCCAAACAAATTAAATTTTTTAAAGATTAAATAATAATAATAATAATAATAACCAAATGTCTTGCATATCTAAAATTTGTCGTGTAGATATGAAAATTACGGAAGATGCTGAACTATTTTTCTAGATAATTCACTGTAAAACGTGTTAGGCTACAACTTTTTGAAATAATATATTTTGCTGTCTCTTTTTATATATACATGTATATCGTCAATTAACTTGTTGGGCGTAGCAGTGGATAACAAAATTTATACACTGCTTCCACAAAATTTTTGTGGCAGCTCAATATCAAGAATTAAAGCACAGAATTTTATAAGAAAATGTATATGAACTCAGTATGACATGAAATGAGGTTCTTTTAACTTTTAATGTCTAACGCTTTTCTATGTAGCAGTTACTTCCATTTATGGGAAAAGTCTATCTCAGCTATAAAATCTGAGAAAACTTTTGTTTAATCAACAAAAATTAGTTGCGAACAACAAAAGTTTCATTTTAAATGTGTTCCAATAGAAATTTTGTTTAGATTAACGAAATAATTTTTATTGCAATTCTAACGAAAATATTTTTTTTCTACAAAAAAATGTTCTTTACTTACAAGCATACAAAAAATTATTGTAAAGTTAAACAAAATATTTTGGTAACATACGCAAATACAGAAAGATTCTGTTGAATTTTTGTAAAATTGTTCACAATATATTTTGTATTGTCGTAACAAAACTGGTTATTTACTTCTAATAAAATTTCGTTTAAAGTAACAAAATAACCTCAACAAAATACATTTTGTAATTTTAATTAGAGTCCTGCCCATCCGATCCGAACCCGACACATGAATTTTCATTGACCCGAAAACTGACCCGAATTGAACCCGACCTGAGAGAATTTTGGGGACCCGTACCCGATCCAAACTTGATTTCTTTCTATCTAAACCTGACCTGAAACCCAACTTCTTTTCCCCCGAAACCCGAAAACAAAATAAACATTAATAACACTATGTTCGGCATGTAAATTGCCTCTGTCACCATTACAGCATATTCTGAATTAAAATGACTTCCTGAATCCGAATATGACTCCCATTTTGCCCTATCACCCACCGTTTTTTAGAGCGGTCCCCTATTTTTATCATTTTTCGGTGATTTTATGACTATAAATTTTATTTTTAGGAGAGGGGAGGATTATTTTAACCGTTAAATATCTTCTGAGGGGCTACAGAGTTGGAAAATTCTAAAACACGGACATTTGCGACAAGGGATTTTTTTTTTTTTTTTTTTTGGTGGGGGGGGGGGGGGGGGGGATATGCCACTGAAATTATGCGTTACATATCTAATATTTTTTTAATCCGTTATTAATGTTATTTTTCAAACTTTATATATTTTTGTTTTTAAATGCTAATTTAATTAATTTTCATCCATCAAATCAAATTCATGGTCATAAAATTATCGAACAGGGAAAGAAATTGAGGGAGGGGGGATGTATCTAGAAAACTGTGGGTGACAGGACAAAATGGGAGTCATATTCGGATTCAGGAGGTCATTTTACATAAGAATCAGCAAAAATGGTATCAGATCGCAATTTTTTTTTTTTTTTTTTTTCAGAGCAGTGTAATTTATATAAAAATCCTGCAAAATTTTTAAAGGTACAAAATAAATGTCACAGAGTTGGAAAGTTATTTTAAAAGGAATTAAAAAGTGTGGGCAATTAATAATACCCTAATTGAACAATTTAAAAATCTGAAAAATGGATTAATAATAATTTTTAACCGTTTATTTGTGTTGTGTACTTCAAGTGTACAAAAATGTACTTCAAGTTAAGTGTTTATAGTTTATTGTTCAATGCTTATATTGGGGGAAAAAATGTATCTTTGTTCCAATATTTTGGCCCAATATGAATGTTCCCTTTATTATAATAATTTGTGCACGCGTATATTTGAATCATGCATGTCCACATATAGTATGAGTATATCAGTTATAGAGGTACAATTATATCAAACAAATTTCTGCTTATTATTGTATTTTTTTTTTTTTTTTTTTTTTTTTTGGAAAGATGTTTTTAAGTTGACATATCCGACCAGCAGGGAAAAATATTCAATCAACTGCACCCACAAGTAAAAAAAAAAAAAAAAAAAGGTCAATTAATCCAATTCGGTAATATCGGATTAGCCGACCCGATACAGGTATCTAATTTTAATTACATTTTTTCTCTGGGTGTATAATGTATAATTGCACAAAACAAAGTATGCGAGAAAAATTCGGAAGAGAATATTGTTCATTTCAGTAATCAGTAGAAAAAATGACGAGTGAGCTGAAACGATCAACTAGGCCACGGGCGAATAATTTCAAATTTTTATTTTTAGGTTTCATGATATTACAATTTTTTTTTTTTTTTAAATTTTTTATGACGTATATATTTTATAGCAATGATTTGAATAGTGACCTACAAAAACGGATTCATAGTTGAAAACAAATAAACTAAAAGAAAGGAAAAATTATACCAGGCTAGAGTTTTTTTTTTTTTTTTTTTTTTTAATAACGCGTTGCAATTCCATTGCTACTTTCCTTTTTGGCATATTCTTCTGTAGCGTATTGATATATATATTTTTATTCACTTTTTGTTTTTTGACGAACACTTTTTTTAATTAAGAAACAGCCTAAGGTTTATTGTAGCTTGAAATCCTCGTATTGAGATTCAAGTGATATTTTTAAGACAATTTTAAATTTATTTAAAAAAAGAAAAAAAAAAAAAAAGAAATACGTTTCACTTCTAAAAAGTAGCGTTAGCGTTATATACCAATACAGGACAAATTTAATTATGCAAGATAGATCGTTTACCCAATACAAACTAGATAAAAATAGGCATAACTATTTGTTCCTTTAACAATCTTCATAATGTCTGGTTCGATTTATATTTTTACATTAAACAATAGTTCATTTCAATATTTCATGGATTTAAATAACTCATTCATATACAATATTCTTAACTATGTTATTCAATGCGCTGAGCCAATGAAAAGGTACTTCAATGAAAAAATAATTCTGTGACTGACATCTAGAAACTATATTGTAGGCTCTAGTCAAAATAGTTCCATGCCATCCTTATAAATTCTAGTTATTTCCTTTACTAACGACTTCTAAAATCCCTTATTAGAGTTCTAGAGTGTTTTTCTATATTATCGTAGTCAATCTCATTTAAAAATGTCTGAAAATAAATGCGAAGACAAGAGGCGAGTTTTGGCAACTATAATTTTGTTTTATGACCTAATTCTGGGAAAACAAGCGAGAATTTCTCGCAATAGAAAAGATTCACAACATTCATAATATTTATAATATTGTTTCACCTTCTAGAAAAGTGTAAACTAGAAATTCTCGATCATTTCGTCTATTCAGGTTTTTTGTTTACCTTATACGCATAACTCAAAAATGTATATTTCCAGTTAAAAACGACTACTTATTTGTTCTAGATGAAGGCGGTATATATGTATACATATATTTCCCTCAGGGATAAATATCAAACTTTACTTTCTTTCGTAAATAAATTTCACTCTAAAAACACAATGTGTGTGAAATCTTGCGTTATATATAGGGAAAAAAAAAAAAAAACCAAAATTAATTTTTATGCTGTCTGCAAAAACATTGAATCCTGCAAATGGTTAAGAACAAAAGTTGATGCAAGCGTGTTTGTGTGTAATATATCATTATAAAGTATGTGTGTGTTTGTGAACCGATGTTCTAGATTTCTGCTTTATCAACTAAACCCAGAAATGGCAGCATTTGGTTACGTCCGGGTTATCCACATAGAAGCCTATGGTGTGCTGATTGAAGAGATTACGATGTGACGACTAACTAAAAGAGAGTATTGCACATTACATATATATATATATATATATATATATATATAATTTTGAAAATATGTAGAAACTTGAAGACAAGTGGGCGTGGATAACAAGAAAAAACGTTAAAAAAAGTAACGAATTATAGTAACGAAGAACAATTGTAAAAACAACACTACATGCGAAAAACACCCTTCCGCTTCCTCTTCAGTGGGTGGGAGCAGCAGAACAGACAATAAATTAAATTGAAAGAGGCCTAACAGGTTTCGGAAACATGGCGAAACTAGCATACTCCCAACAAAATCAAGATTAAATTACTGGCAAATTATATATAACAATCTTCATGTAAATTAGATTGTTATATATAATTTGCCAGTAATTTAATCTTGATTTTGTTGGGAGTATGCTAGATTCGCCATGTTTCCGAAACCTGTTAGGCCTCTTTCAATTTAATTTATTGTCTGTTCTGCTGCCCCCACCCACTAAAGAGGAAGCGGAAGGGTGTTTTTCGCATGTAGTGTTGTTTTTACAATTGTTCTTCGTTACTATAATTCGTTACTTTTTTTAACTTTTTTTCTTGTTATCCACGCCCACTTGTCTTCAAGTTTCTACATATTTTCAAAATTATATATTTTTGTATAATTTTTAGTGCTGCCTTTGGCGCCTTTTTTATACAAATACACTTTTATTAATAATTATCTAATATATATATATATATATATATATATATATATATAACGCGGATTTCAAATAGTACACCAGCCCGAAAATAATGATAATATAAAGGTATTTCAAGACAGTTCTACATATGTTTGTGTAATAAAAATACAAGCACTGTGGCAAGTGTTGTGTAAATTTTTCATTGACAGTTATGCAATTTCTTAGCTGTATACAGCTATATTGTATAAAAGAATACATTTCATTGTAATTTTCATGCAAATGGAGTCTGGTCACTTCCAATCCTTCTTTTAATATATTTTGTTTTTCACATTTGAAAATGTTTAAAAAGTATCTTCATTTTAGTATACATACAATGGTTCATGTGGAAGTAATAGAAATGAATAAATCGAATGGGATAATATACATTTTTGAGGAATTCTGGGAACTGAAATCCAATGATCACATTCCTTCAATGAAAAATAATGTCCAAGCAGAAAGCTTTTCACGTATTCCGTATATGAGGAAGAATAAAATCCTTCTCATTCTGGCCCATAAAACATAAGCGTCGCCTTCTTAATCTGGTCACATTTCGGGGCGACATGGTCCCGAAGGTAAAGCACCACTAAAAAAGGATTTATAGCCCTTTCAAGATCTTTTATGACATCGAGGTGTCATCATATGGCTATATGTCATTTTCTGTAACGTCGAACGTCTTAGAAGAGATTTTAGCCAGTTAACCTTCTTAAATGAATTAATACTCTCCACTGTTTACCTTTAAATCCCATTAATAGAGGCAGCACTTAAAATTTATACTTAGCTCGGGGATATGTCTGTAATAAATATTGTAGCAATTCCATTTAGATCATTCTAAATGAATGAATGAGTTTTATAACTATTGGTATTTATACATATATAGCATTAAATAATGGCCATGCGAACTCCGAGTCATTTTTTTTTAAAGCCATTTTTTCCTGATAATTATGTAAGGAGTCTACCTAAAAAAGTATTTTTGTTTAAGTACAGAGTTTTAATTAAAAATACATGTTTTTAATTTAAATGTGATTACTAAGAATAGAGAAAATAAACATGCTTTTCACAAGTATTTCTTAATATTTTAAGAAATAGGTCATTTTATATACAAATTAACCAAAATTTTATGTTTAGGCCAAATTATGTACAATCTTAAGGTTACTATACAGATTGAATTGTATTGAATGTTTAGAACATTTTACGGCTATATTGTGTGCACTATTCTTAATTTTAAAGACTGTGACAAAATTCAATGTTCATTATCTCAGTTATTTTTTATTTACATAACTGTACACTGCGAAAGTTGCAAATTGAAGCACACTAGTGCACTGCATTTGATCAATGCTGCCGAAAGGATCAGAGTCCGCTCTTCTATTTGCTGTATTAAAATGAGATTTGTTCGCTGGTTGGTTGGGTTTAACGTCGCACTAGTACTGCAATATGGGTAATTGGCGATGATCTAAAACGAATCCATAAGGATGGTCGAAACACATGCCATCACAATTTTGATCCTCCACGGATATTAAAATGAGATAAGCGGCTAAACGGACAAATCTTAGTTAGTACTAACTTAAATGCTGCAATAATAATATAATGCAGTGAATAGAGTATTTTACCTAAAATCATTAGTACTTATATTAAGTATTAGCATTGATTTGAAAACGATAGGCAGTCAGCAGAAACTCCATTAATTTACCAAATTCTCAATTCAGGAATTTTAGACCGAGCACAAGAAGTGAAATTGTCCATTTAGATATGTTCATTTTGGACATGTATCTGCTTTTTTCTGTAATAGAATGCTCATAATGTTTTTATTTTCAAAACGTATGTTAACTTTCATTTAACAGAAATAATTTTCTCAGTACAATTTTTATAATTAATTTTTGTACTTATTTATAAAAAGTTGATAAAATGTTATATGGGTCGCGGTATAAAGAGCAGTGTGCTCGTGATTGAAAGATTGCGGGTTCAATCCTCGAGCCGGCCGAAAACCATCGTTCACGCTCCTGGTGACTGACGTACGTTGAACCTGTCATGGTCGTAGAGTCCTCCAAGGTCCCACCAAAATTACACCTCTGGGAGTATTAGATCACGGGATTTACTCGGCCCTGATCTGGATCAAAATTCGAGTTCTTGTCGTTTATTGGTGCAGCCATCTTTCGCCAATTAATCGAGCTAAATCGTTCTTCCACCACTTTTGGTGCTCCTCTAAAAGATGGAAGGCGTTCTCTTCTCGTTTTAAAATCCAGGTAGTTTCACTACCGGTGTTCAAAGTTTTCGAGTGGCATAAATAATAACAACAAATATTATATCTTCCAACCTGTCAATTTTTTAATTTATTCCGTAAAACTTTTAGTGTCTGCCTTTTAGTTACGCCACATTTTTTGCAGAGTAATTCTCTCCAATATGTAATTACGATTAAATAGTAAAAAATTGTCCGTTTTTTACTCATGTTTTGTACAGGAAGATGTGTGGTATTGGCCTCAGGAGCTTCCAAGCTCCAAAGTATTCGAAATCAAGTCAAAAGAAGAAAATTACTCTCCAAAAAAAGCGGTGAGAAAAAAAGGCGGGTTCTAAAAATTTTACGAAGCGAATTAAAAAGTTGACAGGTCTGATATTTTACAGTAAATTAATAAATATATTCTGAAAAACAGGGGTTTCGTTTCCTGGTCGTAAAATGTATTCATATTGCTAAATAATTTAGTAGTTAAACTTCTAGAAACCACATGTTTCTTTTTAAGTTTTTCTAATTCTGACCTAATTCATATTTTTATTAAATGCGTGGAGGACCGCAATTTCACTCGGAATAATTGTAAAAGATATTTGGAGAGTAAATAGAGTGATTTTTTTTATTTTTTTCGGAAATCATCGTTGGAGGGTTTTTTTTTTTACTGATTAAATTTTTAACTTTATGTAGTAAAATTATATACATTATTTATTATATTGATTCATTTCCAAAGATTATTATTCAATAGATTAATTTATTGCATTAAATACATAGAATTTAGTTTGAAAACCAACGGTACACATTAAAAGACATTTAAAAGAAACTTAATTTGGACTTCGAAGAAAATATGTAGAACCGTTTTCCTAATACTCTCTTTCGAGAGTCAAAATTAGTGAAAAAATCAGGACGCCTGTCAATTTTCTTGCACTAACCAATTAATGCATACGAAAGGACATCTAAAGAATGGTTTATATATCACCCTTGAAAAAGAGTCGTCGGAGCTATTTTTAACATGCTTTTATTAGCTTCACCTGTATGTATGTTTGTATGTATGTTTGTAACCGCTCTGGGAGCAAACAAAAAATCTATATTGCAAAAAAAGACCTTTCCCAACGTGAACGCTGTGGCTATGAGGTAAAGCTCCGAGCTACGAACCTAAAGGTCTAGCGTTCGAGCCCAGTCAGGGGAGATTTTTTTTTTAAATGGTTTTTGTTTAATTCTAAATTATTTTAATTAAAGATTTAAATGTATGTAAATACTATGGTGTGTCACTCACACGATTTTCTCTTACCCTGCATTTTAATACTAAGATAGATATTTTGTGCATTTTAGTTCACATTTCTATAAGAACGTGTTCTTTAATTTTTTTAAACTATAATATTATTATTAAAATATAAACTTATGGTTCTACTTCTTGTTTTCCTGTCCCATTCCGGATTTCAAATTTTCATTAAAAGTTGTACACAAGAACAAAAGTTGTACTTGTCTGTACACAAGAACTATCTTAATTATACAGTTTCGCTATTCTATCTGTTTTGTTCTGGAAATAAGATTCCCCCACCCACCCCCTACACACACACACACGCACACAGTCTAATAATAATTTAAAAAAAGTTTTTTTTCGGACTTAAGAGACCTTAAAATATGTAAATCAAGTGAAAACTCGATATCGGAATTTTCGGCCGAATAAAACACTTCTGTTACCTACGGTAATCGGGTATTCATCTATTCATAAAAAAAAAAAAAAAAACAATAAAACAAATCGAGTTTAGCAGCTAGATAAGCTTCAATTTATGAAACACCAACCTTTCTCGCGCAGAACAGCTACGTTATAGTATATACGCATCTTATAAGATTTTCAGAAAAATCTCAAATAAAACCACTGGTAGTTTTCAGTTTCCTTCCCTCTTTATTTTTATTATTATCATTGTTATTATTATTAATAGAGAAGTAAATCTTTGATATTCTCATTATAATTTCAACTTTAGAAAACAATTTTTTTCGCTGCTGAGTTAAAAATTCTTAGAATTAAATTAAATTATTGTTATATTAAAAATCAGTTATTTCCTAAAATTTGACCGAATTAAATTACCATATCACCCTACTGTCGACAGCAAAATTACTGGAACACACATCCACATTTATGCATTTGTTGTCAAAATTGCATGTCAGATAATTTTTTAATTATTAAGCTTTTCTTACAGAAAAAAAAGAAAAACAGAAAGAACTTTTTATTTGAAGCGCGATTGTAAATATATATAAGACAAGACAACAAAAGTTGTCACAGTTCAGAAAGGACAAACATGTTGATTTAAATTTTCTTTTACTCCAAATTTCCTAAAAAAATTTTTTACACCAATAAAGTTAGTTTTTCGGAATGATTTACTGTTTGAAAATTTCTTCTGATGTAAATTCAGTACATACACTCCAGCTCAAAAGTTTAGCCAGATTTACAAACAATCAGATTGTTTTTCTTTTTTTAATTTAAAAATTTATTTCTTGATGAAATGTTCTCAAACATTGCTTAGGTAAAGAACAGGGTTGTCCTCAAGCTTTTCAGTGAAGATTAGGTTACGACAATAATTAGGGGGCGGCAACAAATTGAGCAAAATCAGTAATGTTTGTGATCACCCTATCTATATGATTAAGACATTAAGATCTGTAACTATATAGGATATGATAACATACACCTTGTACAACTTATTGATGCATTTGTGTGACGACAGCATATTAAATAAAAAAGATATAAGCATTTATTTAAGAATTTAAAAAAAAAAAAAGTTTTTGAAGCAATATACTGCAATTAGAATACTATTAAATATCTCATTAAATATGACTATTTTTATGAAAAATGTTTAAACTGTGCATGTGCGAACGACATTTTTTTTTTTTTGTTTTGTTTTGTTTTGTTTTTGTTTTACGTAATTTGATAATCAAATGTCGTGTCTGCTTCATACCACAAACTTTGCTAAATATTATTGAAATTCAGAAAGTTGTACGGAAAAAAAGTAAGCAGTTTTTCAGTTATTGACCGAAATTGATTTTCTCTTCACAGGTCATTTAAAATTTAACAGAATAAAAATTAATTATATCTTATTTATAAATTTAAGTTTTTATTAAAAATGCATAAATACTTAATTTAGATCTAAATAAGAAATTTGAACGTTAATAGAGTACACATTTCCTCAAAAGTTGTGGTGTTAGTCATAGCTTCCAAACTTTCTTTTTTTTTAAACCAAATTTATCACCAGTATTTCTAAAACAGAGTTTTTTATATGTATTTTCGACAATTATTTCACTGAAAAAATATTTTCAAACTTCTTAATAACTTTATATAACTAGATAAAACAGAATTAACTGTCCCCGAATTCCAATAAAATATCTCGGCGGATAACTTTAACAAGTGACTTAAATAGGGAAAGACAGGGTACAATGAAACAAAATTTACTAATTATTTTTTCCTAGCCACAATTTTGCATGCACAAAAATATAATTAATGCACATTTATAATCTAGTATTTTCTCCATCTAAACAATTATTTTATTAATTTTTAAACAATATCTATTTACTTAAAAAGTAACAAAAAGTGAAAGCCTAACAGTGTTTCATTGTACCCCGTATATCGAAACCGTATAATGAAATACCTCCAAATAATTCAAGAAAAATTCCAATTTTTATCAAATATAATATTTTTTGTGAATATTTTAGAACACAATGAGCTAAAAAAAAAAAAAAAAAGAAAAAGAAAGAAAGAAAGAGAGAGAGAGAGAGAGACTTTATTAAAATACAAAACTTTGATAATAATAATAATAATCTGGAGTGACTCCACTCGACTTTCCGAACATTGAGTAATTAACGGTCTTGTAGATAAAGTAAAGTAAAAAAAGTCATTAAATAAACAAAAGAGAGACAATTATAATAGAGTGTTTGAGTATTTTTCTCCATATAGTACACGATGTTTAATTTAACGTTACTGAACTTTGAGCCAAAAGATCATAATGATAAAGAATTTTTCGTTGTGTCCCTGTGAAAACCTATAAATGCTAGATTCACCAAAATGCTTATATTTAGTGCAACGGTGATTTATAATATTCATATAAATTTTCAGCTCAATTGAATAACGCGTTTAGACGCTATCGCACTTATAAAAATTTGGTCCCATAGGTCATAATGAAAAAGAATTTTTCTTTGAGTCCTTGTAAAAAAACTGCTAGCGCTGAATTCACAAAAATCTATACAGTTCGTGTCACTGTGACCTATAACATGTACATAAATTTTTTGCTCAGTTTAATAAGGCATTTAGACGCTATCACACTTTTAAAAATGTGGCCCCATAGGACATAATGATAAATAATTTTTCTTGGTATCCCTGTAAAAACACTATAAGTGCTAGATTCACAAAAATCAATAGAGTTCGTGCTACGGTGACTTACCATATGTACGTACCAATTTTCAGCTCATTCGAGCAAAGCATTTAGACGCTAGCGTGTTCACTCATACACATACACACATATGCATACACACATGTATACACACTTACATACATACATACATCATCGTAAAAATAGTAAAAACGGACTAAGGCACCTTAAAACATATAGAAGCATCAAAATCATAAATTCCGATTTTTGACGTGGTTACATTTCTTTCCTTACATATATATGTTCGGAAAGTAACAAATTAATAATACAATTAAAAAAAAAATCTGGAGTGACTCCACTCGACTTCCCGAACATTGAGTAATTATCGGTTTTGTAGATAAAGTAAAGTAAGAGGAGTTGTTAAATAAACAAAAAAGAAAATTACAATAGGGTATTTGAGTATTTTTCTCCATATAGTACACGATGTTTAATTTAACGCTATTGTACTTCGAGCCCATAGATCATAATGATAAAGAATTTTTCGTTGTGTCCCTGTAAAAACATTTAAATGTTAGATTCAAAAAAATGCTTATAGTTAATGCAACAGTGACTTATAATATTTATATAAATTTTCAGCTTCATCGGATGAGGCATTTAGATGCTATCGTACTTTAAAGTTTGGGCCCACATGCTACAGTGATAAAGAAATTTACATTGTGTCCCTGTAAAAAGAACCATAAGTGCTAGATTCTATAAATTTCATAAAGTTCGTGTAACGGTAACCTATAACACGTATATGTATTTTCAGTTCATTTGGATAAGATGTTTAGTCGCTGTCGCACATAAATAATTTGAGCCCATAAGCCCTATTAATAAACTATTTTTATTTGCGTCCCTGTGAAACTCTGTAAATGTTAGAGTCACCAAAATCTATACAGTTTGTGTAATGGTAACCTAAAACATGTATATAAATTTACAACTGAAACGGATGAGGAATTTTGATGCTACCGCACTTTAAATAATTTCACCCCATAGGCCATAATGTTACAGAATTATTTGTTGCGTCCCTGTAAAAAAAACATAAGTGCTAGATTCACAAACACCTATACAGAGCGTGAAACTATGATCTATAATATGTGTATAATTTTTTTGCTCAATTGAAAAAGGCGTTTAGATGCTATGGCACTTTTAAGAATTTGGTCCCATAGACCATAATGATAAAGAATTTTTCTCTGTGTCCCTGTAAAAAAAACGATACGTGCTAGATTCACCATAATCTATACAATTCGTGAACTGTGACCTATAGCATGTGTATAAATTTTTTGCTCATTTTAATAAGGCGTTTAGACGCTATCACACTTTTAAGAATTTGGTCCCATAGGCCGTAATGATAAAGAATATTTCTTTGTGCCCCTGTAAAAAAACTGTAAGTGCTAAATTCACCAAAATCTATACATTTGGTGCAACTGTGACCTATAACACCTGTAAAATTTTTTTGCTCAGATTAATAAAGCGTTTAGACGCTATTACACTTTTAAAAATTTGGCCCCATAGGCCATAATGATAAAGAATTTTTCTTTGTGCCCCTGTAAAAAACCATAAGTGCTAAATTCACCAAAATCTATACAGTTCGTGCAACTGTGGCCTATAACATGTGTACAATTTTTTTGCTCAGATTAATAAAGCGTTTAGACGCTATTGCACTTTAAAAAATTTGGCCCCATAGGCCATAATGATAAAGAATTTTTCCTGGTGTCCCTGTAAAAAAAACTATAAGTGCTATATTCACCAAAATCAATAGGGTTTGTACTATGGTCTTACAATATACGTACCAACTTTCAGCTTGTTCGAACAAAGCGTTTAGAGGCTAGCGTGTTCACTCACAGACATACACACACATACATACACACATACATAGACACATACATACATACATACATACATACATCATCGTAAAAATAGTGAAAACGGATTCAGGGGACCTCGAAACGTATAGAAACATGAAAATCTCAAATTCGGATTTTTGACATCGTGCTGCGGTGACTTACAACATATGTACCCGTCCAGGTTTCGAACCGTCTACATTTTAAATGCTTTTAAATATATATTTTGTTTTTAAATATGTATTTTAACTGAAGTTTTGTCTGGTAAATAAAATAGTTTTTGTTTTTAATATATATGTAATTGAGACGGTTTGATGTTTGTGTACGTTTCCTTACATATGTATGTTCGGAAAGTAACAAATCAATTTTAATAATAATAATAATAATAATAAAAGAATTTGATTAAAATAATATAGTTTTGGATGAAAAGCAGGATACACTTCTATTATATTAAGAAATGTCATTTCATTTCATATTAAATTGGCTCAAGTCAATTTAGAAAATTAACATTTCTGCATTTCTTTCGATTGTTCCTAAAAATGATAGTTTCAGCACAATTTGAGGTTCCTCGAATATATGTGTTTCTGCAAAATGCATACATTTAAAACTAGATTGAAGTCTTTTTACTTTCCGAATACTATAGTGAGGAAAGTATTGTAATCACGTCAAAAATACGAGTTTGAGATTTTGGTGTTTCTACATGTTTTGAGGTTCCCTGAATTCATATTTACTGTTCTTACAATGATGTACGTGTGTATGTATGTATGAGAGTGAACACGATAGCGTCTAAACGCTTTGTTCAAATGAGCTGAAATTTGGTACGTATGTTGTATGTCCCCATAGCACAAACCCTATTGATTGTGGTTAATCTAGCATTTATAGTTTTTTTTTACAGGGACACAAAGAAAAATTTTTCATCATTATGGTCTATGGGCCCAAATTTTGTAAAGTACGATAGTGTCTGAACGCCTTATTCGTTTGAAATGGAAAATGGTACACATGTTATGAGTCACCACCATTCGAATTGTATAAATTTTGATGAATCTAGCGTTTATAGTTTTTTTTACAGGAGCACAAAAAATAATTATTTATAATTATTGTCTGTATCGGCCAAAATTTTATTTTAACTACTCTAGCGTCTAAATGCTCCATTCAATTGAATTGAAAATTTACACACATGCTGTAGGTCACTGTTGCACGAAGTGCATAAATTTTGATGAATCTAGTACGTATTTTTTTATTTTTTTATTTATTTATTTATTTATTTTTGGTACAGGGATGCAATGAAAAATTCTTTATCATTATCGCCTACGGGCTGAAACTATTCGAAGTGCGATAGTGTCTAAATGCCTTTTCAGAACGAGTTAAAAATTTATATACGCATTGAAAGTCACCGTTGATCGAACTGTATAGCTCTTGGTGAATCTAGTACTTATAGTATTTTTACAAGGACATAACAAAAAGAATTTTCATCATTATGTCCTATGGGCTAAAATCATTAGCGTCTAAATGCCTTATCCGGCTGAGTTAAAAATTTGTACACTTGCTATAGGTCACCGTCGCATGAAGCATAAAGATTCTGGTGAATCTAGCACTCATAGGTTTTTACAGAGACACAATGAAAAATTCTTTATTATTATGCCCTATAGGCTGAAATTATTTAAAGTGCAATTGCGTCTAAAATACTTATTTGAATGAATTGAAAATTCATACGCAGGTTAGAGGTGCCATTCGTAGACACCATATAGATTTTAGTGAATCTAATTCGTATAGTTTTTTTACAAGGACACAAAGAAAAATACTTTGTCATTGTGGCTTATAGGCTCAAATTATTTAAAATGCGATAGCGTCTAAATGCCTCATCTGATTGATCTGAAAATTTATATGCGTGTTATAGGTAACCATCGTACTAGCTTTATAGATTTTGGTGAGTCTAGCACTTATAGAGTTTTACAGGGACACAACGAAAATTTATCATTATGATCTATGGGCTCAAATTGTTTGAAGCGCAACAGCGTTAAACTAAACAACATACTATATGAAGAAAAGTACTCATACACCCTGTCATGATTTTCTCTTTTGCATATTTAACGATTTCTCTTACTTTAACTTTTTTATACAACCGTTAATTACTTAATGTTCGGAAAGTCGAGTGGAGTCACTCCAGATTTGTATATATAGTACTTCACATTCAATTTAATTTAAATTTACGATTTCTCCAATAGAATACATTTTCTTATGTTTCAATATCAGATTACTCTCCTTGGTTAAAACATAGTCATTTATACAGACACTGCTTGTGTTGCAGATCACATTGAGGAAAAAAATATATCACCTTCATCTAGAATGAATAAGTGGTCATTTTCTATATCCCTAAACTAGAAATATAGATTTCCAAGCTATGCGCATGAGACACGCCAATAAACTGAATAGACGAAATGATCGAGAATTTCTAGTCTGCACATTTCTAGATGGTGAAACAATATTCTAAATATTCTGAATATTCTGAATCTTTTGTATTGTGAGAAATTCTCGCTTGATTTTCTAGAATTGGCTAATAAACCAAAATTATAGTGGCTGAAACCTGCCCCTTGTATTCCCTTTTATTTGCAGAGATTTTTAAATAACTTTGCCCTCGATAATACAGGCAAACGCTCTAGAATTCTAACAGGGGTTTCTAGAACTCGCTTTCAATGGGGACTAGAATTTATAAGGATGATATGGAATTATTTTTTCTAGAGCCACAATTTAGATTCTAGATGTCAATTGCAGAATTTTTTCTCAGTGTCTGTTGATAGCTCGTTTCTTATTACTTCGATGATCAGCTGGAGCTGAAAAATAGCATGGATCTGGATCATCGTCATTTTCAGAGCCAGCTTTGATTTGAGAAATATTTTCCTTCCCTTCCCTTCTTTTGACTTTATAATTTCTAAACTAGAACATTTTTTTATTACTGTGATTAGAACTGTTTTTTTTTTTTTTTTTTTTAAATCTGTTTCTTTACTTTTCTTTCTTTTCTTGGAACAGCCATGACGTAACGTTTTATTTCTGAAGAAGAAATGAATTTCCTGCAGATTGAGCTAATGCATGGTACAAGAACAGTAGCATTTTGCATTTCCTCTTAATAAAAATGTTTTATTTTTACTAGCGACAACCAGTGATAGGTTATTCTACACCAGTGATATTATATTTAACAGTGACATGTTATTTCAAGTAAATGTACTCACCTGGAGCACAGTAAAATATGTTTCAATGCACCCCATCTACAATTGTTTCATTGTACTCCTCATTTGAGTTTACTAAATAAAAAATGATTTAAGAGTTTCTAATATTTATATTTTTTGTTTTGTTTTGGGGGTATGAAGAGAACAACACAAATATTACAACATATTAAATAAATAAATAAATAAATATATATATATATATATATATAGATATTATATTTAACAACAAGGAAAAGAAAAATTACTTTTTGTAATGAAACTTAGTTTAAATGGTAAAAGATCGAATAAACTTCTTTTACTAGCGTTGTAGAAGTGCGAATGTATCCAAATCACATCAGTAACTGGAACACATATTTGTAAAACGTAGATTTGAACTGAAACTTTCTGAGATAAATCTGAATGATCTTAATTGTAAAGTTTCATCGTACCCCATGTTTCATTGTACAGTCGGAGAAAAAAAAAACGCAACCCTCAACTTAACTTCGTTGCTAATCGATGTAGAAAAATATAATAGGTATCATTCGACGGGAAATTGTGAGTAGTTTCAGAAAATGAACTGAAATTTTGAATTTGGGGTCGTCTATGTATTAAAACGTGGACCAACTTTGATTTTTTCAATGGTAATGCCCCATTTTTATTTTAGATTTGAATTCCTGGGATCGGGACAACGCGAAAAAGTATATTGGTTATATATTTTACTTATTTTTTCACAGAGTTATAAGCGTTCAAAGTTTGAAGGTGATAATGTTAAATTCATATTTCAAACTTTTATTAATATCTTCACAAAAAATAACTTGATCGATATAATTTTTTTTTACAAGATACAGTGAAGAAACTCAAACATAATCCATCATTACTTATGATTCTGAAAAATATATTTAATTCTGAAAAATATTAATAAATTCATATTCATAAAAATTATGAATTATGACCTATATTAATTTTTACATAAAATGAATCCTAATGCTGAAAAATATGGGTATGCAAATTTGCAGCTCATTCCAGTTATTAGTTTTCGAGATATAAATAAATCTTTCTTTTGGAGTGGTTTAGGGGGCCGTCTCTTATAAAGTTTTGCATGAGATAACGAATCAAATCTTAAAAAATAACAAAGTTAATTTATTAAATTTGTTAAGTCAGTTAAGTTAACTTTGTTAGTTGAGTCATTAATTTTTATAATTCTTTTTTACCTGAAAGATTTCCTTTGTGAAACATTAAAATTTTATCTGTTTCTTATAGCATCTTAATTTTATTTTTCTACATTTACTGATAACCCCCTAACACATTTTTGATTATAACTCTATAAATACTAAAGATAAAGTATACAAACAGTATACTTTTCCGCACTGCCTGACTCTCAGAAATTCGAATATGAAGTCAAAATTGGGTGTTGCTATTGAAAAAAAAAATCAAAGTTGGCGCTCATTTCAATATGTAGATGACCCCTAATTCAAAATTCGACAACATTTTCAGAAAGTGCATTTAATTTCCTGTTGAATTATGTCTATTAGATGTTCCTGCGTCAATTAATAACGAAATTACAGCGGGTGTTGCGTTTTTTCTTTCCCCGACTGTACCTCATCTTCCCTTATATCGCAGTTCAACGAAAATGAATTTTAGTACTATAAAAGGTAAAATATTAACGTGTAAAAGTTATGCCCAGATCATCAGCTAAAGAAACTAAAAAGGAATCGAATTTGGAATTGCTATATTTTTTAAGTTGATGGAAGCATATTTTATAAGAACTCATTTTAGAAAGTCTCAAAATTCAATATTTCACTTACAAATTAAAAACAACAAGATATAATATTATGAAATCGAAGAATATATGATTATTTCAAAATTATTACGTCGTACAGATACAAAATAAAATACATTTTTATGTATTTGAAATTTGAGTACCAAAATGATTCCACTTAAATCTTTTTTTCTTGGAAATGTTTAGATTTTGGAATAAGAGCTAAGAGTATATTGGCGCCAGGCAACGTTTGAGACATTTATATCTCAGGTTGAGTATTTCCGGAAATAAAAAAGTAAAAGAAACATTTTGAGTCACGTATGACATATAAGATATATAAGTCACTGTTTATGTAATGGGACAATTGAGAGGAAAAATTTTACCCTCTCAATGACATGTCTTCATTTTATATGTTTTCTACACACAATTCTATGCATCCAAAAATTGTACTCTCTTTATACACGATTTAAAGTTTTTTTCTCACCTAAATGTCATTTTATTTTACAAAAAGAATTTCCAAGCTTGCAACTTGCTTGCAATTAATTTTTTTTTTTTTTTTTTTTAATTTATTTTGCCATCATATAAATTATGTCTTCTGTTTACAAACAATTCTAAAATAGATACTTATTTTAAAACCATTAAGTATTTTAATACTAATTAATTTATCAAATTATACTAAATTCATTTTACAAAAATAAATACCAATTTAAAAATAAATAATAGTAATCTTTCGAATTTTTAAAAGATTTTACAGTCTTTAAAGCTACACTTATTTCAGTTTCATAATAATGTATGTTAATTTTTCTAATTTTTTTTCAATGTCTATTTAAATGTTCTTATGAGTTTATAGAAAATGATCTGGTTGCAATGAAAACTGTCTTTTAAATAACATCAGTTAAACTTGTCGTAATAATTATTCTATGATTCAATATAAAAATAAATTTTATCAGTTAAATAATATAAAGTGCGGCCACATATACTAAAACTAGCAGTGAGGACGCGTCCAAAATGTTGGAGGGATGCCAGCTTGACTGACACTCTGAAATTTGGAAAACATCCAATAATTCCGCGCTCTGTGTTATTGCTCATTTTCTCTGAGTCAGATGACTGTCACCCCTATTTTAGCATTGGACTCGTTGAGTTAGCACTTGCGCAAATGCTTCCATGGTTTCATGAAATGTGGTCGAAGAATAAATATGTGTATATATATATATACATATGTATAGTAACAAAAGAAGGTAGAATGCAAAGACTAAACAAATGATAAATTTCCACGATAAACAGCAAGAGCCTAGATACATTATTAAGTAACTGTAATAAAGTAAATAACTATTAATGTTTTTAAAAGGATATGAATAACTTGACCAATATAAATTTAATATAGATATGAAAATAAAAACAATACTTACCTTAACATATTTCCATTCAAAAAACAAACTTTATTGTATAAGAAGGAGCTAAGAAAGAACATAATCAAGAATGTTCTTCTCGATCAAATATTAACGAAACTAAATTATAAGAACGACTGGAAATTTTAATTAAGTGGAATAGGATAAAAACAAGAAAGGAAAAAAAAAAAAAAAAGGTTTTAATTTATAGTAGCAAGCTATTTTAAGCTATAGGGTGACCTACCTTGCAATAAAAAAGACATGTCCTTTCAATGAAAAACAAATAGATTTGAAATTAAATATAAAAGCAAAAGGAAATTAATAATAAAGGAAATATGAAATATAAATATTACAAAATCGGAGCTATGTAAGAAATGATATCCACATGTCGATAAGCATTCGATTCACTTTAAGAGTTGAGATATTTTAGCAAACTACAAAGATGAGTCGAACCATTCAAAAT
This sequence comes from Salticus scenicus, assembly GCA_963930645.1. NCBI lineage: Eukaryota > Metazoa > Arthropoda > Arachnida > Araneae > Salticidae > Salticus > Salticus scenicus. Next base: position 144,370,891 of record OZ005654.1, read on the forward strand.
AATAAATGAATTAACACAATTAGTGTAACTTTCAAAAAAACTTAGACAAACAAAATTTAAAGTGATTTTAAAAAGTTATTAATTAGCTTAAAAAATATTAATGAAGTAGCATAAATCATTTGTTTAAAAATGTATTTTTCATTCATAAATACATAATCCAAACATCGCGGCGTGGAAGCAATACCACTATTTATTTAGAAAAATTATAACTACATAATTCTAGAGCAAAGTGCAATATATTTTACAAATTTTATTATAATAAAACGATTATTGATAATTGATTATCCTCATATCTTAATATCGTAATTAAGCTAATTATGATTAGCACACTTAATGTCAAAATTATTATATATATAAAAAAAAGGTTGAGAAAAAACATATATTAATTACATAAATTTAGGAAATTATGCTTCGTTAATAACTTATCATTAGACTGATTTTGTACATCACATTATGAAATTTAGTAGATTTTATAGAAAAGCTATTATAATTAATTTTTATTGTAATACGGAACTATAGTTAGTATTTTTAAGAATTAGAAAGCTATTAAATTGAGATTAAATTGAGTATAATTAATATTATTAAATACAAATAAATTAATATATAAATTTTAATATATAGATAGATAGATAGATAGATAGATAGACAGATATAGATATATATATCCTAATTAGGTCCACATAATTCCACAACGTCACAGGGCGTATGTTTCCGAAGCCCTCAGGCTTAAAAAGCTCTTCAAATTGTAAAAATTTTGAATTATTATGTTTTTACCTCTATCTATTTTGATTTATTTTTTAATAAAAAAATATTCGTAGAAAATTGGTTAAAAATGGAGAATTTTTAAAATTGTGAATTTTTCGCTTTTTAAAATACTATTAGACTTTCTCTGCTTCTTATTCTCTATGCTTTATATTGCATAGACAATAAAAATGAAAAAATGTGAAGCGTTAGAAAATTTTAAAAATTGTGATAAGTGTAATATTGTAAGCAGTAATTATTATTATTATTTTTTTTTTTTTCGTATTGTGTAGGAAAGCGGGAGGAGACAAACTGTGCCAATAAGATAAAAATACTAAATAATTGTTAAATAAGGGGCTATAAGTGTTAAACTTTACTGGCCAAAATGCGTGTATCTGCGCATTAAAATTAGGTGTAACATGAAGATGGGGGGCTTGGAAAAAGTTATGTCTCGAGGTCCTATATGATGTTATAATCGGATCCTAACAGCAAGTTTTTTACAGCCATCTCAGTTTTTTGCCAATTTTCAGTCTAAGTTTGTGTTATCGATATAAAAATAGAATGAGGTGCTTTTGGTTGAATTCAACTTATTTGTTTGCAGTTTTAGTAGCAGTTCTGTTGATCTTTTAATTTTCTCAAGAAGATTTTATTATATTTCAAAACATTGTATCAGAAAATTATTATAATTAAATACCAATATATTAGCTATTTAATGAACCAAATAGTCTTACTAAAATCAGTTTTATTAATGGAATTTATCCGTGTTACGTCATAAAATCCTTCACGCGTGACTTCTGCAAGGAAAAGTGCAACATGGTAATGTTTATATTTGTACTGCATGGGTAAATGTTTACATTATCAAGAAAAATATTTGTATCCTATATTCACGGGGAAATGGAAAATCAGAAGTTACATGATGTGGAAGATTTAGACTCGAACTCCAAGAACAGATACTGTCCGTTAATAAAGACGTATTCTGTAATTTAAAATACGAATATTTAAACGTATTCTTTGACGCTCGTGTGGACTTTCTATCTACATTTATGATAAGTTTTCAATATTACAACGCAATGGTTTTAATCAAATCTATTTTTTCTTTAATGCGATATTAATACTGCCTTAAATGCTCTTGTGAGATTCTCGGAAAGGCTTTTAATGGCTGAAAAAAAAAGCTGTCAAAAAGTTAACATCAGTGCGATTCAACATATTAACTCTTTTATCAATTAATGCTATCTTACAAGCGTGTTATTTTTCCTGTTCCTTTTACCACACAAGTTGTCAGAGAATGTGTCATAAAGTGGCAAGCGCGGACGTTTGAATTTGACTTGAGCTGGCGAGCATTAGATTTGTTTCCGAGAGATAGAATTTCATGTCTGCGAATAATTCTGTGGCAGCAGTTTGACAGTTTTGTTTCATTAGTATTCTCCAGAAGATTTCCAGGTGGAACAGAAGCGCATAAACAAGATAGGTTCGAATGGAATGCGATATTTGGAAAATTCTGCAGTTTTCTCTTCCAATTGTGTGGTTTCAAATAGAATGTGTAAATAAATAGTTACGAAAGACAAAAGCAGAATTATATTTTGGACATTAAAAAGTAAATGGAACTCGTTTTGTGAAAGCACGTTTTGAATTTCTGTCGAAAATATGGAAGATGGAGTTTCAAGTTGCAGAAACATTAATTTGAATTTTTAATGAGATGATTAAGACCGTAAATAATAATACTTCTCTGGATCAGAAATGTCTTATGTTTTGTTTATAATTTATTTATTTATTTGTTTTTAATAACTAATAATATTAAATAATAATTTTTTTGAAACATAAACTTACGCATGTTTTAGAAGCAACTGTAACGCGTCACGAAAACATATTTAGTGTTTCTACTAAGAATATGATAAATAAAATTTCATAATTTTGGAAACATTAATTTAAATATATTAATTAAATTCCAATAATTATAAAATATACATTGATTTTTAATAATAATAATAATTATTATTATAATATATATATATATATATATATATATATATGTAACAGCATAACGTCTACCGTCCCATTTCTATTTCTATTTTCTTTGACCTATCTTGAATTTCATTCCAAGTATTAAATAAAATATGACACTTATAAAAAAAAATAATTATGTTTAGGTTATTAAAATTATACGTAGAAATCGTTTTGAAAGAATACTCGAAACATGTGAAAGATAAAGATTCAGATGATTAAAGAATTACTTTAAAATTTAAGTAGTAAATCGAAATTTTTTCTTCATTAAAAAAGAAACTAGTATGTTGTGGCCACCACAAGACTTTCTTCTATATTTTCCTATACATATTCAATCAGTAACAATATTTAAAAAAAAAAAAATGATTTTTTTTCCTTTCTTTTTTTTTCTTTTTTTTTTTTTTTTTTTTTTTTTTGTGAAAATTAATACATATTCAATCACTAACAATATTAAAAAAAAAATAAAAAAAAAATAGAATTTTTTTCTGAGTTTTTTTTTTTTTTTTTGGTTAAAAGTAAAAAAAATCGATAACTTTGTTTTAAATTATCACAGATTTATAGTTCAACCATTCGTTTTAAAGGTATTGACGAGACCTTTCGAATGATACCCATCTTCAAAATTTACCCCCCCGGGGGGGTACTTCCCCCCCAGGGGGGGAAGCGATGCCCCCCATGCACAAAATTTTTTTCCTAGTTACGTACTACTATTATCAATAATTCATATTAATTTTACAAACACAAGTGTAAAATAACTCTTATTATGCACATTTATACGAATTTTTGTCCTATGCTGCCATGTTAAAAATTTAGATAAAATGCTATCACAGCGCCACCTGTTGAGCTATTGATCCCCAAATATAATCAGCAACAGTTTATGTCGGGGACCAACTAAATACCAAGTTTGGTAAAATTTCGTTTAAAAAAAAAAAAAAAAAAAAAAACGATTATTTTTCTAAGTTTTTTTTTTGTTAAAAGTAAAAAAAATCGATAACTTTGTTTTAAATTATCACAGATTTATGGTTCAACCACTCGTTTTAAAGGTATTGACGAGATCTTTCGAATGATACCCATCTTCAAAATTTAACCCCCCCGGGGGGGTACTTCCCCCCCAGGGGGGGAACCGATGCCCCCCCATGCACAATTTTTTTTTCCTAGTTAACTACTACTATCATCAATAATTCAAATTAATTTTACAATCACAAGTTTAAAATAACTCTCATTATGCCCATTTATACGGAATTTTGTCCTATGCTGCCATGTTAAAAATTTGCATAAAATGCGATCACAACGCCACCTGTTGAGCTATTGATCCCCAAATCTAATGGGCACCAGTTCATGTCAGGGTGCAACTAAATACCAAGTTTGGTTAAATTTCATTCATTGGTTCGTGAGAGACAGCGTCCACAAAAAAATGATACAGACACACAGACAGACAGACAGACACACAGACAGACATTTTTTAAAAACTATCAATTCGTGTTCAGGACATCCCAAAACGTGTAGATCCGTCAAAAAACGGAGGTCGAAAATTTTCGCGAATCCAATACTTTCTCTATATTACATATAGAAGAAAGTAAAAAAGGAAGGAAGGAGAAGAAAAAGAAAATCGGAGAAGAGAAGGAACGCGACTATCTTAATTTTCGTTTCATTTCTCATTTTGTTATTAATACTAAAAATGCATTATTATTTTTCTCCTAAATAAGTTTAATTAATAATAACTGCAAGTACATATCAAGCGGACAAGAGTAAGCAACTGAGTAAGTATATTCGGGACCACGGTAACCCTAAAGTCTCTTCTATGCAAATCCAGGGCCAAACGTTAATTCCGAATTTCCATATGGCATCCCACCTCATTAGAAAGCTTAGGAATTTTGCAATAAAACATAACGTAAATATTATTATTATTATTTTTTTAATTTTAATGAGCAATTTAACATCTTATACAGCTTAATGTTATATCCGTAATTGGAATTTAAAGCAAGTCCTTTTTGCTCAGTCAGAAGAGTAGATTAGTTTTTTTGTTCCTATCAAGTGGTCACCATTTTAAAGCAAAACGGCAGCTAAATTGGTTAATAAACATGGTTGAGATCTTTATATGGGCTATAATTACCAACAGAATGTAAAAATTATGTCTCCTTCACTTATATAAATTTCCAGAAAGATTTTAACAACTTTTCCTAGAAAAAACAATGAATGCACTACTACAAAATTCTCCTATTTTTCGTATATCCTTTCTTTCGAAAAGACAAGCTTGCATTGATTGCCAATCCCCAGATGTCTTACATTTTTTTTTTTTTAATTATTATTATTTATTTTATTTATTTATTTATTTATTTATTTATTTTTGTACAAAGAGTAGTCCGCAAGGCTCGTGTTGTGGTCCATTTCTATAAGCTACATCCTAAGATTCTAAACTAATATAATTTTTATCGTATAACTGTGAACTGGTGGCATATGTGGATGATATCATTTTAATTATATGAGGCAATCTGCGTCACTATATAGAACAGTAGCTAATCATGGTTTAAATAAAACTGCCCTGAGAGTACAAAGCAAAAGCATAAAAATTATGCATACTATAACAAACTCAATTACTTTTGACAAACCTTTTTTTTTTTTTCAATGGCGGGGTACATGAACTAGAAAAAGGAAACCAGGAATGAACAACAACAAAAGAAAACATCGAAAATGTTCATGAGATAACCAAAGGTTATCGCTCTATGAGTCTTCTCGCCTCCCAGTTACAGGCTGTCTCAGCCTCACCATGGAGGGCTTCGCAGTAGCGCAGGTGGTGCCTGTCCTTAGGTATTTTGGGATCTATATACAAAGGGCAGGATGCCGAGATGGTTTAGAGACGTAAAGCGAAGTAGTCATGACTAGGGTGCCTATATTATCTTATCGAGGCACCCTAGTCATGACTGGTCAATAGGAGAAAAGTTACCCCTGCCTCCCCTTCTCGGCTTTTCGGGTACATCCAGAAGTCTTTTCCTGTATTTGGCATTGATTTTATTGTTGAGTTTATCTTGGTATTTCACCTTCGTAAAATGCTTTAAAATTAGTTTTGCAGTGGGGGAAAAGGTCCCTTGTCTTGAAAATTGTGTCAGCATAGCAGCCTTTTTGGCTAAAAAATCTGCCTGTTCATTGCTATACAAATTGTAGTGGCCAGGAATCCGCTGCAGAACAACGTGCTTATGCTGTGACCTCAAGTAATTTAAAAGATCTTGAGTTAATTTAAAAAAAAAAAAAAAAAGAGGCAGAAAGGAACTAATGAATTGAATGGCAGCCTTTAAAACGGACAGTATTACAACCTTATCGAATTCTAAAGGTTTGCTTCGAGCAGACCTGAAAGGGCCAGAAACTCGCATGCCAAAACTGTATGTAAAATACGTTGCCAGGGTGCACCAGCTATACTACTAGTACAATAGCAAACGAGGGGATGGAACTACATTGCACCTCATTTTCAAATTTAAGGGTACTAATATTAAAAATGTTAAACAAATGGTCTATTTAAAGATCCTATAGACAAATCGCTTTTCTTTTTTCCTCATTTGGAAGAAAAGAGTCGAGAACTATTCAAAACATGAGAATTTGTTAAAATTCGCGTTCATAGAAGGGGGTGGGGGAGGTGTTTTTCATATTTTTCCAAACTTTGTATGGGTATATTTTACGAAGAAAAATAGAGGTACAAATCTCCCAACAGGTGGCGCTGCTGTGGTGCGATTCACGAGAAGGTTATATCTCAGGAAATGTGTTTAATTTTCTGGGTTTAATGGTTTATTAATTTATTTACTTTTTTAATTAAAAAATGTATAACTTTGTTTTAAATAGGGGTGGGAATCGATCAAGAGTTTTAACTGGGTTAATCGTAGTTCATTAATCGATTAATCGGTCGATTAATCTGATTTTTAATCGGTTTTTCTTTTTCTATATATAATTTTATTTCAATGACGAATAAAACTCTCAGATTGTGTATATATATATATATATATAATATTCATAAGTTTGACTGTTTTTTTTTTTTTTTTTTTTTTTTTTTTTCAAAATTTTTTGTCTAATCAGTTATATTTGTTTCATAACTGAAATTTAAATCAATTTTCAGAGTACCTAATAATTGAAGATTTTAAGTGTTAGTTTCATATAAATATTTTCACTTATTCAATTTTATTTATTATTATTATTATTATTATTATTATTATTATTAAATTTTTTCGATTCATTTTGAAAGGAACATTAAGTGAATTTACACATATTTTAGTTTTATATTTGCAGGCCTTGTCCATCTCGCTTGTCACTATTTTTAAATGAATTCTCAAAATTCCATATCATTATCATAAAAATCTCAAATTCTTATATTTTAGTTCTTCTTTGTCACTTCGGACTAGAACACAGAATGCTATTTTCTGTTTCTACTTCAATAGTTACTATCAGAGATTTTGAACAGACAATAAACGCTTGAAGATACTGTGAAACTCTGTTGATATTTCCCCCATCAGAGGGATAGTAAAAATCTCAGTACCTTCTTCTTTTTTTTTTTTTTTTTTTTTTAAATCTTTTGCATTTCTATTTTTTGAAAGCTTCTTGTCTCTGAGAATACTATTACCCTAGCCAACACTTTCTGTAGAGGGCTACAGACAGGTGGTGTTGCTCCAGCATGCACATGAAGTGTCTTCCCCCTTTTCTTTATCACCAAAAGTGCAACAACTTCTTTTGAGAGGTTTTATTTTTATTTATTTATTTTATTTTATTTATATTTATTTATTTATTTATTATTATTATTATTATTATTATTTTTTGATTTTTCATTATTTGATGAATGTTTCTTACAATGTTTGTTAGCAAAATATGTGAAAAAATATTTTATAGGCAGAACAATATTTTTACTTTAATTCGTAGTTTGAAAATTTTAATCGGATTTTGAAAATTTTTAATCGAATTAATCGATCCGATTAACTCGATTAAAAAAATTGACCAGGACTAAGCATTGATAGATTAACAGAACTGATTAATCGATTAATCGGCACAGCCCTAGTTTTAAATTATCACAGATCTATGGTTCAATCATTCAGTTTAAAGGCATTGACTAGTTTATATTGAAAGTTTATGCCCACCTAGGGGTACTCCCCCCTCCCTCCCTCCCTTCGGGAGGGGGATGAACAAGACTTGGAGACTTTTTTATTCAATTGTCATCAATAATCTTGATAAGTGATATTTAATATACATAACAGACGATTAAACTTCGAAGTGATTAGACAACCGTTACAATAAAAATTTAATGGTCGATATTAAATTAAAAAATCCCCAAATTTGGCAACGCTTTGAGAAGCGCTCTACTAGAATCCTGCACCAACCCGAACACGACAGGGGAATTTTAAATCAACTCGAAACCCCCCGCTAATCGCCAAAAAAAAAATAATAATAATAATAATGGACAAGGGAACCGACGGAACCCGCAATTTTGATAAATAGAGAATTTTGACGTCCCGCACCCGACCCGAACCTGATTTCTTTACGCACCTGAGCCCAACCCGAAACCCGAATCTAAACGAAAATTAATAATTCATCTAAAAATCATGCAAAACACTTTTAAGTTATAAAATAATATAAATTTTCATTCTCACATAGGTTGTAAATCATTTTAAAAAGAAGTAGAAATTAATTACACAAAGTTAAAAATTGAAAAAAATCTGAAAAATGGATTATTAATAATTTTTAACTATTAATGTGTATTGTGTACTTCAAGCGTATAAAAATGGATCTTAATTTTAGTATTTCTAATTTATTATTTAATGTTTAACACACACACACACACACACACACACACACACACACACACACACACACACACACACACACACAATAATAATAATAGTAATAATAATAAAATAAACAAGAAGGAGTAACGCAAACTGGACACAAATTGACATACATACAGGTTTTGATGGAATCAAGCACCAATACATCATTATCGTCGATCCTACGTGAAACTGGTACTTCAGTAACTTCAAATACCCTTAATAGGCGGCTCAGTGAAATGGGGTTGAGCTCAGTCCCCGGATCTCTCTTCCAATGAGGACGTTTGGAGCATCATAAAAAGGATCCTACAGCCAGCTCGGGATTTTACCAATCTAACGCAACAATTGGACAGAATTTGGCACGATACTTCACAGGAGCACATCTTTCAACTCTATCAATTAATACCAAGCCGAATAACTGCGTACATTAGGGCCAGAAGTGGACCAACGCGTTATTGACTTGTTTACTTTGTGAGGCCCTTTCTCTTGAATAAATCATTCAAATTTTCTGAAACTGTAATCAATTGTTTTTTTCCACATGTACATCACATATACCAATTTTTGTCCCATTCGGACCACCCATTCTACCAATTTCTATCCATTCACCCCATCTACCAATTTTTGTCTCCACTTTTTCTTGGTGCGTCGTTTTTTTTTTTTTTTTTTTTTTTTTTTAATAGAGTGTGTGTATATATATATATATATATTAAAATGATACGGGGTTACAGACACCGACTAAACGTTCATTTTCATCTAAATCTATATTTCAATAACTCCTTAAAAATATCTGCAAGAGAAAAAATATTAATTATCAGTTTAAATTCATAGTCTATTTCAAAGGGATGTGAGTAATCAAAATAACATGTAATATTCATTATTGGTATATTTAGCAAACACATTTCTGTTTATTAAGGTAAAAATTTTCTGAAAGATGTTCTCAAGTCGACACGATTCATTAAAAATTAAACCCGGCCGGAACCCAAATTCGACCCTCAGTACAAAAAAAAAAAAAAAAAAAAAAAAAAAAAAAATCAACCCGACCCAAACCTGAACCGCGGGTTGTGTCGACTTCAGGCAAACTCAGGTAACCCGAATCGATGCAGGACTCTAACTCCTACTTACACATTTATTTTCCTTTGTTGACTATCACTATTATAAATAATTTTATTTAATTTCTTCGCGAAATTTTCACTACATTAGGTTAAAAAATAATCATCATTGTACATAATTATGCGAAATTTTGTTATATTCTGTCATATTAAAAGTACGGTTCTACGCTCAAAGCTGGTAGATGGGAGGTGCCGGGTTCGATCCCTGGTCGCGCTCATCGACCTAGCCGTTCGGAGTTTTCCGTGGTTTCCTCCGAAACTCGCGTAAATACGGGCTAGGACCCCTTAGAAAGACCCCCACGGAGGGCATTCTCCCTCTAGGCCTAGGACACATCAGGAGTCAATCGGCCTTAAAAATCCTACAACAACAACATATTAAAAGTATTAAAAAACATCTTTTAATTGATATGTAGTAAAAGCTAATCAGCACTAATTTAAATCAAGGTCTGACTAGTTATTTACTTATGTCGGATTCCGTCTATTGGTTCATGAGATACAGCGTCCAAAAAATTCTGATTGCACATACACAGACATACAGACAGGCAAATGTTTTCTAAAAATGATCAGATTGTGGTAAGTACATATCAAACCGTGTAAATCCATTAAAAACAGGAAATCTAAATTTTTCACAAATTCTACATTTTCTTCTTATGTATATAAAAGAAAGTAAAAACATTGAATACTATCTAAAAAAAAAAACCAAACAAAATATTAATATTTTTACACTGCATTTTTTTTTTTTTTTTTTTTTTTTTTTTTTTACGAGAAAAATTTGATTTAAATTTATGGAGAGAGAGACCGAGGGACATCAGATTTCCAGTCTACTTCTTTTATAATCCTGAGTGATATATGTCACTTTCTTTTCTAACCGCGACAAAGTTTTACCCGTGAACCTCCATATATTTTAACCTCAGTGAAAAATTTTCCTAACTTGGAAAACTACGTTCTGTGGCACCTGTCAGTTGAGCCTCTAATCGCCGTTTTATGACTCTCTTTCTATCACCTCAACTTTTTTATTTTTATTTCGAGGGTTGGCAACGGTCTCAAGTTTATGTGACAAGCAGGCGATAAGGTATCGCGTTCAGAAAACTTTTTTTTTTTTTTTCGTTCACTATTTTAAGGGTAATGGAAGATATTTTTAAAGCAAATTATGTAGCTAGATTTTTTTAAAAAATTTCTTTCTCAATATATATATATATATATATATAATTTGAAAAATTTAATACCCTTGTATGAAAATACCAACATTTAATTAAATTTTAAATGAGATTTATTTCGAATAAAATTATTGTCACAGTGATAATTTAATTTGTGTATGTATATATATACTTGCCTATGTGTGTGTGTGTTAAGAGAGAGAGAGGGGGTGTGTTTGTGTGTCTGTGTGTTTGTATTAGGCATTAATAAATGTATCTGAAATAATAATATTTGAACATTTATTTGAAAATTAGTACTATGAAAACAAATTTATCTTAGATATGATTATAATACATTTTAGCAGCACATTTCTGTTAATTTCAGTACTTTCCAGTACTATGGGTATTAGGTACGAATTTATTTCTGATCAAAATAATTTTATAAATAATAACTCTTAATAATCATCTAAAAATATATTTCTTCATTTAAAAACCAAATTCGATTTTATATGTATGTATAAATATATATATATATATATATATATATATATGTGTGTGTGTGTGTGTGTGTATTATAATTATGTCTTTCTTATTCAATTTCTTACATCATGATTAGTATTATTTCATATTATAAAGAATGAGATATAATGACGTAGGAAAATGATAAGAATAATTGGGAAGTTTTAATTGTTTCAGTTTTATTTATTTATTCATTACGCTGTCTAAAATTAAAAAAATATAATTTAATTTGTTTTATAATTTAACTTTCATTATTTATGAATAGTTTAGAGCAGAAGTCGCCAGATTTTTCGACTCCATGGATCAGTAAATTCACTATCTAAAATTCCGTGGACTACTAATATGATTGGTTTAGAAGCGCAAATTTATATCTAGATTATCTTGAATAATGATCAGAGAACACTCGTGGATGAAATAAAACTCTTTAATATAAAACTTTAAAAATATTTATTTTACATTTAAAAAAATACATAAATAATATACTACATATTTTTTCAAAAGGTTGGTTGGTTGGTTGGGTTTAACGATTAACATTGCACTAGTACTACGCAATGGGTAATTGGCGACGGTCTGGTACGCACCCCTAAGGATGGTCTGGAGACATGCCCTCACACTTTTGATCCTCCACGTAATATTTTTTCAAGGATGGTGAAAATTATCAGAAGGGATGCAATTAAAAGTATCTAGATAGTTATTGTAGAACGTACTAATACTTTTAAAGTGATATCAATCTGCATTCATTCATTTATAGGTTTATGCATTCTGTTAAAGAACGTCAAAATTTCAGAATGCTAAAAATATTATTTATTAACTAACCATTTCGAAGAGCCTAAAGAGGGACCATAATAGTTAATAAGCAAATTTTGACAACCCGATTTTTTTTTTTTTTTTTTTTTTTTTTTTTTTTTTTTCTAATTTAAAACATTCTGATAATATACAGTGCCCGCCGCTTATTAACCCTACAAGGCACCCAGTTCCATATGTGGAACACCGACTTTAATCGTTCCTATAGCTATAAAACTATTAGTAGCGGCATCTCTTGACATCTTGATAGAAGCTACTGACATTTAGCAATGTAGGAATACGAATATTTACCTAAAGATGTCGTTCGTGTTTTTGTTATAGTGCACTCAATGTGAAATTTGAATGAAAGTGATACGTTAGTCGCTTGTCTGAATTCAGAAATAAAAAAAAATAATTATTGAACAGTTTTGACACGAAAAAAAAATACTGTGTGTTATAACGAAGTGTACATTTTGCAGAGGTAAGTCTTTATATATATATATATATATATATATATATATATTACAATAGTAAACGTATTAGTAAATCAAATTTTTATGTATGTTCCACATACGGTACGTTGAGCTAAAAAGTTGATTTCTCCGTAAAATATGGTTTTATTTTTATTTTTATAAGTTTTCCCTATCTTCTGATCACTAATTACAACCTATATATTTTTGTCGCGCACAAAAAAAAAAAAAAAAAAAAAAAAAAAAAAATTGAGCCTTGTAGGGTTAAAATCACATTCGTTTTTAGCCAAAGTGATTTTATAAAGCGGCTGATTTTTATATGCGGCGAACGTTCCTGCATTCAAGAAAAAGGTATTACTTTCCGGAATTTGGAAAGAAATTTCAAAAGGTATTAGATAATGGAATTAATAAACAATATTAATTAACTTTTGTCACACAATTAGTTAATTGCTACTTCAAAATAAGTAAATTAAACACATCTCAAATTCTGATATACTTTTCTTTGAGAAAATCATCTTTACTTTTGCCAAAAGTTCTTTTACATTTAAAATGTTTTTGTTTAAAACTCTTGCTTCTTAGTTATTTCAGAATAATAACAAGAAATTCTCTTGTGATAATTAACAATTAAAAAAATATATACATCACATGCGAACCAAATCAAATTTGTAACTTATTACCGCTTTGAAGAAAGTGCTACTAAAACAAGTGATAGGGCCGGGCCTGCTTTAAATGTAAACTTTTCGGCAAAGATTGATAACAGAGAGATTGCTGAATTTTTTTTTCATTTTTATTTAAAAAATAAAAAGTCACAGTGTAAATAAAAATTTTGCTTAGCGTGCATAAATGGCATTTTTGCTACTGAAGATATATATATATATATTTTTTTTTTTTTTTGAGTTTATTAACCGGCGATGTTGGTTTTATTAAGCGGCGGTTTTAAAATTGGTTTGTATTGATTTAATTCCGGTCCTGGCAATTTGATCAAAATAAGCGGCTGATTTTATTATCCAGTGAATTTATTAAGCGACGGTTACTGTATATCTGAATTTGATTATGTTTTTTAAATCATTGCAGATGAATCTTTAACCTATAATAACAAAATAAATAAATAATAAATTTAAAATAATATTTTGAATTTTGAAAAACTTTAATTAACATTTTTATTTAAAAGCCTAAAATAAAATAGAAGCCAGTTGGTTATATTAGTCTTGAAAACAGGTTTACAGACTATTACAGGGTACAGACTATTGAATTTTCAGTGGTTTAATCATTATTTCTTGGAGTGGTTTATTTTTCGTTAATCGTAAACAAAATTTGATAGTTTTCAACCTATTCAGAGATTAATTACAAATTATTATTATTATTATTATTATTATTATTATTAAAAACAATCTCTGTTAAATATTGTTCTGTCAAAGTGCCAATGATGGCGAACCTATCACCCGAGTGTCAGACATTGACACTTGAAAGCTATGTAAAAGATCCAAGCATTGATTGTCATAAATATTTTTATAACCTACACTGTTAAAAAAAAAAAAAATGCAACTTTGCTGCCAGATATTCTCTATAATTACAGAAAAATATGTATTGTCAACGTAATTTTTCCGTGATTTAGGACATTTTTCTCATATAACAGAGAATTTCTAGCAGCAAAGTTGCATTTTTTTTAACAGTGTACAAGACAAACAAAATATTAAAAAGTTGAAGTATAAATATCTAATAATGAATTTATAAAAGGAAAAAAATATTCAAGTGTACGTGGCAAACGGATTTTCTGTCATGTTAGTGACCTGTCAAATCAGGTAGCTACGTACACTTGGAACTTCTTCTTTTATTAATTTTATTAGTTTTTAAAATTCATTATTAAATATTTATACTTCAATTTTTTTTAATATTTTCGATCGTCTTTCACTGCATTTCCACATAATTCATAAGTCATAACAATCGATCATAATCTTTGCACGCATATTAGTTGTATCATGCAATAAAGTTGTACTGCTGCGCAGTGAACTAATTTGTTATGCTCTACACTGTTAAAAATTTCAACAGAAAACTCTGTGTAATGTATTATCTTAAGTCTTACGTAAAATTACAGAGAAAAATAAACGGAGATGTTAAAAAACTTATTTTATACATTCACTTTAATAACTAATATTTAATTAATTATTGGTGAGAATATATTTCGGACTTAGAATGCTTTTTCTAAAGTCGAAGCAGTCATTTTTAATTTTAATTAAATAATTAAATAATAAATTAAGTAAAAATACAGAATAAAAATTGAGAATCTCGATTATTCACTTTTAATTAAGAATTACTGTAAATTTACAGAGACTTTGGATAAATATTTACATTAAATTTACAGAAATTTTTAACGGTGTAGACTAAATATTTTGAATAATAACCACTGGCTATCGGAGTTATGAGCAATGGTAGCCACTTTTAGACATAAGAATTCCGTTAATCAATAAATTCACGCTTTTTTCTTTTTAAAGCTAATTCCAGAAGTGATATTTTTGTGGCTGATTGGAGAAATACAGGATTTCACCAACCATTGTTTCCAATCGATAAAATTCACACTTTTTTGAAAAAGTACTTTTTATAATACGCGATAATTTTGCGACCTATTATTCAAATGTGGTATCGTTTAGCAACTAATTATCAAAATTTACGTTTAATAATGCAATTAATTGCAGAAGGCTATTATTACGCCGCAAATCGAGAATATTCAACCTTTTTACAAAGTTATTGATCGAAATACGCTATAAGTTTGCGGTTTTTTTTTTTTTTTTTTTTTTTTTTTAAATACGGAATTAATTGTCAAAATGTACGTTTCATAGAACGCAAACAATTAAATAATTGCCCTAATGAGCAATTATTTCTTCTCTAAATGATAAAATTCGCGATTCTATCAAGCTATTTGCCGAAGTAAGCGACAATTTTGTGGCCTATTATTGAAATACAGAACCATTTCAGTGTTGATTTACAAGATTTACCTTTAATTAACCAGAATTAATTGCTAAAATAAGCTATTATTTCGCCGTTAATAAATAAAAAGCACACATTTTTTTTTCAACATTTTGAACTTTTGAATGGATAATTGTCGGTAGCAATACGTCCTGAGAATTAGATGATTTTTTTCAGCTTTAGAATGGGAAATTCATTCTTGCAGCGAATTGTTTTGAAATCTCAGTTATTTTCAAAGTTAAAATAATAATAAATAAATAAATAACAGTGAGAGAAGCTTAATTCTGCAGATTGTCACATTGCTCTCTTAGAAACTACGGCGATTCCGTAATTGTTGGAAGGTGTGTCATTTTATTCCTTGCGTTATTTATTTATTTTTATTTTTTATTTATTTATTTTTTATTTTTAAGTAAACTATAACATGATCGGGGGTCACCACTTTGGAGACTAGAGTTTGATTTTTTGGTAGCTATTTTTAACATAATGGTCGCCCATTGGCGACTGGTGACCGCTAATCTAGAGCTCTTAACTGATACCACTTACGCATCTAGAAATATTTAATAATTCAGTTTTATTACATGTACACATATCTGAATGACATTTTATGATATAAATGTACTTATTTTTATTTCTTGTTCATTCAAATATTCAATGCTGGAACATGGGCTAGGCTAGTAACCCTTAGAAAGACCCCCTCAGAGTACACTTTACCCAGGAATAAGACACAATTGTGGGGTGCAAAATCATGTACAAAGTCCATGCCAAATCAACACAGCTAAAAACCTGACCACCTTAGATTTTTATGAAACTAGGCTCATTTATTTGTGCTATAGAGATATGAATGTGTACCAATTAATAAGTGCCTACCTCTTTCAGTTTTTTATATAGAGGGCTGCAAAAATGGGTAAAAAATGCAAATTTTCAAAATTCGTTTACTACAAATGTTCCCATATTTTATTTCCCAATTAACTTAGAGATATAAGATTGGTATCATTAGAAAGCTTATAATACAGGTTTTCAAATGATATTTCACATGTATATATATTTTTAAATTTTTTCAGTTTAATGTCAAACATTTTGTCTTTTGACCTTCAATATCTCAAAAAGTACATATTTAAATTTCTTTTAAAAATTATATGTTATTCTTACGTTTAATTTGTATACTTACTGTAAATTCCAACAGGGGATGCTGAGTTATAAATTAATATGCAACCTTCCATCAGTATTTTCATACTAATATAGCGTAAGTTTTACCCATATTTTGTTTCCCAATTGACTTAGAGATATAAGATTGGTATCATTAGAAAGCTTATAATACAGGCTTTAAATGATATAACACGTGTATACGTTTTTAACAAGGTTGAAAAGTGTTAATGACTTCGATTTGTCTGTCTGTCTCTCTGTCCGCGCTCTAACTCCCATAAATACTTATGGAATTTCTTGAAACTGATATATGTTATTGAAGTTCACTATTGGATGTTCCCTATTGACAATGGAGTTTATACCTCTACTAGTTTGTGTACAGGGACACCCGAAAGTATTTCAAAGCATTGTGTTCTCTGAGAGGTATTTCTATAAACCGTATTTTTATACCTTTACTGTACACAAATCTTAATGAAATTGAAATATGTTATTCAAGTTCACTATCAGATGTTTTCTGTATAAAATGGAGTAAATACCACCACTGGTTTGTGTATAGGGACACTCAAAAGTATTCCAAAGCATTGCGTTCTATGACAGCGATTTTTATAAACCAAATTTTAATAACTTTGCTTTGCACGAAGTTTTATGAAATTGAAATATGTTATTTATATGCACAAAAAAATGCTTTGCATAGAATATAGCATGATTAGCATTAGATTTACAGGGTGATGCAAAAATATTCAGTTACGTTAAGAGCTATTAATAAAAATTTGCTAGAATTGAACTTTCATTTACATTAAGTGTTTTTAACACTTTCTAACATTTTCTTTTAAGTGTGAATATCATTTAAATTTTTGTATCTGTCTGACTGTTCTTCTGTCCGTCTGTCTGTCTCTCTGTCTGATTTCTGCGCTCTAACTCCCGTAAATATTTATGGAATTTTTTCAAACTGATATATTTTATTGAAGTTCACTATCGGATGTTCCCTATTAAAAATGAAGTGAATACCTCTTCTGGTTTGTGTACATGGACACCCAAAAGTATTCGAAAGCATTGTGTTCTATGAGAGGCGTTTCTATAAACCATATTTTAGTACCTTTACTGTACAGAAACTTTAATGAAATTTTAATATGTTATTCAAGTTCCCTATACAATGTTTCCTATGTAAAATAGAGTATATTTCTAACTGGTTTGTGTACAGGGACACTTGAAAGTATTCCGAAACATTGCATTCTATAAGAGTTATTTTTATAAACCAAATTTTAATAATTTTACTTTGCACAAAGCTTAATGCAGTTCAAATATATTATTCGTATGCACTAAAGAATGCATTCTATATAATATAGCATGATCAGCATTAGATTTACAGGGCCACATAAAAATATTCATTTATATTAGGGAGTTATTAATAAAAATTTGCTGGAATTGCACTTCGTTTACATTAAGCGTTTTAACACTTTCTTATAATTTTAGTGGGAATATGATTTCAATTTGTGTATCTGTCTGTCCGATTATCTACCTTCCTATCTGTTTGTCTCCGGCTCCTAGCGTACGTAAATATTTTCAGAATTTTTAAAAAATGATATAATCAAGTTCGCTATGGAATGTTCCCTATTTAAAATGACATTGATAGGTCCTGTACAAATAGTTAGTGTACAAGGTCAACAGAAAAAAAAAAAAAAAAAAAAGCCAATGCATTACGTTTTAGGAAAGATATTTTTAAAAGTTATTTTTAAAAAACTTCTACTGTAAAAATCATAAAAACACTGACACGTATTGTTAATATTCTAAAATAATATTTTGTATAGAATATGATATGATTAACATTCAGATTTACAGGGCTACACTAAAATATTCAGATAGATTAAAAACTGCAAATATAATCTAATGGCTGCATTTTCTTTTGCGTTAAGCCTTTTTAACACTTTCCTAAATGCCTAAAGATGATTTTAAAATCAATTAGACTATTTGTATATTTTTCAATCCTTCTGTCTGTTGTGTGATAACGTAGGCAAAGAATATTAAATGTTATACGATACAAGAATTACGTACAGTTGCAATGTCTTACTAATCAATGCGCACTGCATGATTTTTCTTTCTTGTTTAATTTTTTTCATTTTAAGGTTAAACATTTTTATCTTTTATTTTCAATATCTCAAAAAGCGCATATTTAATTTTCTTTTAAAAATTATATGTTATTTTTACTTGTATTATCTATAATTATCGTAAGTTTCAACATGGACGGTCATGGGATACGGAGTTATAAATTAAAATGCAACCCTTCATCAGTATTTTTAGACTAACATAACGTAAGTTTTACAAAAAAAAAATAATAATAATCGTCGTCCCATGTTGAAATTTACAATAAATATAGATAATAAACATAAGAAAAACATATAAAATTAAATAATTATATATTAAATAATTATATATTAAATAATTATATTTTTCAAAGAAAAGTAAGTGTGTACTTTTTGAGATATTGAAAGTCAAGGGTCAGAATGTTTGACCTTAAAATGAAAAATTTTAAAAATATATGCATGTCATATATCATTTAAAAGCCTGTATTATAAGCTTTCTAATGATACCAATCTTATATCTTTAAGTTAATTAGGAAGTAAAATATGGGTAAAATTTACGTAATGTTAGTATGAAAACACTGATGAAGGGTTGTATATTCATTTATAACTCAACATCCCATGGCCGTCCCATGCTGAAATTTACAATAATTATAGATAATAAAAGTAAAAATATCATATAATTTTTAAAAGAAAATTAAATATGTACTTTTTGAGACATTGAAGATCAAAGGTAAAAGTGTTTGACCTTAAAATGAAAATTTTTAAAAATATATGCATGTGATATATCATTTAAAAGCCTGTATTATAAGCTTTCTAAAGATACCAATTCTATATTTTTAAGTTAATTAAGAAGTAAAATTTACGTAATGTTAGTATGAAAATACTGCTGAAGGGTTGCATATTATTTTATATCTCAAAATCCCATGGCCGTCCCATGTTGAAATTTACAAAGCTAATAAAAGTAAAAATAACATATAATTTTTAAAAGAAAATTAAATATGCACTTTTTGAGATATTGAAGATCAAAGTAAAAGTGTTTGACCTTAAAATGAAAATTTTTTAATTATATACATCTGATATATCATTTGAAAGCCTGTATGTATTGTAGCTTTCTAATGATGCCAATCTTATATCTCTAAGTTAATTAGAAAACAAAATATAGGTACATTTGTAGTGGACGAATTTTGAAAATTTGCATATTTCACCTATTTTTGGAGTCCTGAGTATCAAAAACTAAAAGAGATAGGGACTTATTAATTGGTATACATTCATTTCTCCATAGAACAAATAAATGAGCCCAATTCATTAAAAACTTGAGGAGATCAGGTTAAAACTGCAGGTTTTTTGTGTTTGACTTGGAATAACCCTGTAATAAGTTAGCCTTAAACCAAACACATATTTAATGCAGAAGCGTCATTGGACATGTTGTCCACGGGTGCGGTAATTCATGGTGACATTTGGTTGATATATACTATAAATGTATTTGGTTATTTACCAGTATTATTTTTTTTTTCCGGTTACAAATTTAAAATACTGCACAACAATAAAGACACATACATAAACATTTTTAGAGGATTTTAAAAGTGAAAACCAGAAAGAGTTTCAATCGACATCAATAGTTTTTGGGTGGTGTTCCTAAATTAATTCAACGAACTCCCCTCGTTCTCCCCCTACCCTACTACTTTCAAGGAGCAAAATTTGACTTACCTTTTCAAATGATTCTCCATCACAAATTTCATATTTTCTCTGGTGCTGCCATCTTTTAACAGATTGACGCTATATATTTTATGCACTTTGGTAATATTGTATTAGAACTTGGAAAAATATAATTCGTTAATTTGTTTTATTTAAATTTCTTCTTAATAAAGATTTTCGATAATTTTGTTACTTCTACGATGATATTTTCTTTTACAGAATAAAAATTCTTTAGTGACATCATCTAAATTATTTTATGAAACTGAAATTATTAAGATTAATTTATCTATATTTACATAATATAATACGAAACACAATTTCTTGATACAACTACATTTCTTTTATTACTCAATTCTTTGAAATAATTTTTACAAATTAATAAAAATATTTTTCTTATATTTTAGGTAATTTTGGGACAAACAGCTCCTCTATAAAAGTAAGTTTTTTTGAATTATAATCCATTCTTTTTTGAAATTGTTAAGAATAAATATCTTGTAAACTTAAAAGGAATATTTTGATATATCATAAATTAAATTCTAAATAGAAATTTGGCAATTGTTTTATGCTTGTACGTTTATTGTATTCTTAATTCTTGGCGCTCCTTTTTAGTCACGTAAACTTGGGGGGGGGGGGGAATCATTTTGAGGTAATATTGTGTAATTTATAAAATACCAGCTTCCTGATTTGTTATTCTTATTTCTACAATTAAAAATTGTTTCATAAAAAATATTACTAATTTTTTATTTTATTTTATTTTTTAATGCACGTGTGTGTGACTTTAAAGTGTTTTAAGTTACATTTGTAAAGGTTATAATAA
Organism: Salticus scenicus; assembly: GCA_963930645.1. Lineage (NCBI taxonomy): Eukaryota > Metazoa > Arthropoda > Arachnida > Araneae > Salticidae > Salticus > Salticus scenicus. Next base: position 144,392,142 of record OZ005654.1, read on the forward strand.
CATAGGGCTTCCTGGGTCATATACATTTTACTTTTACTCCCTATAAATAAATTGATATATTTTAAATATTTCATTACTTAATAAAATTAATTAATAACATAAAAACTGCCATACATTAATTAATAATTTTTTACTAAAACGAATTCATCATTCAAATTAATAACTCATTTCAGCAAATATAAAATTGCATTAAATTTCGTTTTTTTCATTCTTTCAATTTTTAAAGTTCCTGTCTGAAGCTCTTTTTAACTTGTTCATTCAACTTAATTTTTTATCATTATTGTTAATGTAAACTAATTCTGCTAATTTTTTTATATGAAAATGTTAAATAATTTTAAATATATTTTGGAATTTTATACAATAAATAAATAAATATTTTATTTTTTACTAAAAAGTTAATTCAAATAATCGTTTGATGGTAAAATTTTAGAGGATTCGTGAAGCAATATACATTTATTATTTTCTTATTTTTAAAATTCTGTTTCCAACTTGCTGTTTTATTTTATTTTATTTTATTTATTTATTTATTTATTATTTTTTCCTTGTGGAAAAACGTATAAATCCTTTTATGTATATTGAAATTGAATTTTAGTATTTTTTAATTTCAAAAAATCAAAGTGATTTTTTTTTAAATATACAAACATGTATATAGATATACATAATTAAATATACAAATATTATCAATAATTCATTTCTAGAGACGAAATAGCTATAATACAATTACTTTTATACGTAAGTACATAAGTTTTATTTTATTTTATTTTTTTCTGCCTGAATGTATAAAATTAAAATAACTCACAGAAAGACATTCAAGTAATTTTTATATACATCTTTATCAATTAAGAAGATGATACAATACAATTTCGCATTTTGACAAATATTTATGGGTGTCTGATGGGTCCTTTTTATTTAATTTCAAAAACTTTTTCAATATTTAGTGCTGCCATCTTGTGTGAAAAATAAAAAATAATATTATAAATCATTTGTTCAAAAAGAAAGAATTTGGGCAAAATTTTGAGAAAAGCGGGATTTTTTTATTTTATTATACGCATATAAATATATTATTTTATTTATTTATTTTTAATTTGTGCTTTTTCAAAACTTTAATTAACTTTCCTGTTAGTGATCAAAATACTACCATCTTAAATATGTTTTATTTATTTATTTTTTCAACATAAAAAGTTAAATCTTTAAATCAGTATTTAGCAAAATATTTGTGTGAAATAAAAATAACAAGTAAATAAGTCTAAAATTTTCACTGGTGTGGCCGATTGACTGTACGTGAGTCCTAGGCCTGGGTGGAATGCCCTCATTGAGAGATTTTTCTAAGGGATTTTAGCCCGTATTTATGCGAGTTACAGAGAAAAGTCCTAGGTTATGCTCATCAACTAAACCGTTCGCAGTTTTCCGGTTTTCTCCAAACTCTCATGAATATGGGCATGGATCCTTTAGAAAGATCCCCACATTGGGCAGTGGTTTTCCCCGAAACTTGTGTAAATACGGGCTAGAACCCGCTTAGAAAGACCTCCCACGAGGGCACTCCCCCTCAGAACTAGGATCCTAGAGTAGTCAATAGAGCAGTTTCATATGACGTCATAGTGACGTAGATGGAGGGCTATCAACTCCACGTGAAAATAAATAGACGCCATTTTTAGAACAGTAAGCAAATGGCAGTTGAAAACAGCTCACAGCACCATGGCAACCGTGCATAGCAACCAATGATGGAGGGCACGCTGGCCAAGTTGCCATGCTGTTATCAGCTGTTTGCAACAGCCCTATTGGCCTTACTCCGAAAACACCAAACAAACACCTACGTTGGACAACATTCCTAGGACTAGGTCCCTAGCGCAGATAATTGACTCTACACTACCAACATCACTACCACCGTATACGAAATATTGTATATATATGTGTAATTTGACTAACATAAATTTCCACATGACCATTGGTGCTCATTAAAATAAAAATTATCACATGAGATTCCCATCTGCTGTAGTGAATTTAGTAACCATAATTTCTTGATTACTATGATATTTTTCGTGTCCTTACGGATGATATTTTTTAAAAGTAGCTGTAAAATGTTGAATATTTTGTGTATTTTACATTCCTTGATTCTGAGCAATTTGAAACAGTGTCGCATACAATATCTAACCTCGCCAAAGGCTAAAGCCTTTTGGTATTTTATGGAGGTATATGTATATCCAGAATTAATCATTCCCTAAAGTATTTTTTAAAATTCCGTTTTCACATTCAGAAAATTTACAGCAGTTAAATTAGCACTCGTTTTATAAAAAATCATTACTTAAATTTTAATATTTTATTTTTCAGTTAAGAAAATAAATAAATGCATTCCTTAGCTAGAAAATAAAATATTAAAACGTGAAAAATCAATTTTTCGGAAACGAGTACTCATATTTAACGATTGTCAATTTTTTTAATGGGAAAACGGAATTAAAAAATAAATACATTAAGTAATGAGCAATCATAGAAACAAATTTTCCCATAAAATAACATAGGCTTTGGTTGTCGGCGAGGTTAAGTAAAGTGTGCTCTTAAATGGATTTTATGATTCAATTATTACCTATAATTTTATAGAGTAGCATTTGATATGTATGATGTTAGATTAAACAAGACAAATATTATAATTAAAAATTAGCGTTGTTTATTAAATAAAACATTTTCTATAACTAGGCTACACTGACGTAAAGAAAAATGAAGCTGCATTCCATTCTCTTTGATGCCGGCCCTGCCTTATTAGGTTGTAGGCATTAAGGCCGATTGACTACGCTAGGGTCCTAGGCCTACAGGTGGAATGCCCTGTGTGGAGGTCTTTCTAAGGTATCATAGTCCGTATTTACGCGAGATTCGAAGAAAATCACGGTAAACTCCGAACAGCTAGGTCGAGGAGCGCGACCTGGAATCACTTCCCATCTAGCAGCTTTGAGCAGAGAACCGCTCGGCCGTTGGTGGGCCTGCCTTAATAGGAGTTTCAAACGAAATTTATTTTAATTAATTATTATTACTGTTATTTTGCTAATACTCTTGAATATTTTAAATAATACAGGAAAGTAGAAATGATAATGCAAAAATTTTTTTCACCAGGATTACACTTCGGTAAGAGTATTTTTTTTTTAATTTAAATTTTAATTTTATTTCTGTTGACTAGCAAAGAATGTAAAGGCTGTACATTGGTCAAGTTCACTATTGCTCCCCCCCCCCCCCCAATGCATTCATATAAACTTCGTAGTACATGGATATCTTTCAAAAATAAAGTTTTTAGTATTCTTTTTTTTTTTTTTTCTTATAATTTTATTTTTTGAACATGTCGCCTTTTATTTCAGTGGGCAATTTTCTTTTAAATAAATTCATTTAAAATTCTTTTAGGGATAGAAAATTAGAGCTCAAAATTTTATTTAATAAAATAAACTATTTATTTTATTTATTTTTATTGCTCATTAAGATAAAAGGCTACGTGTTCAAAGAGAAAAAATTAGATCTCGAAATTTTTCATTTTTGAATGAGATATTCTTGCAAATCAAAGCAACAAAAACCTTTTAGGAATGCATGGAGGTGAGAGAGAAACAGAGACAGAAAGAGTGAAAATGACTGATCGGACGACGATAGATAGTCATTCGTAAATTTACGAAACGATCCAACTGCTAACAACTATATATGGTCGTGTATGTGACGACGCCTTTTATTATTTGCATCACGAGAAAACTAACACTATCTAAAAATAAATTTATAAAACGTTACAAATTGTTCAATTTCTTTTCAAAGGGAAAATAAAAATGTTTGTGGATTTTTTTTTTTTTTTTTTTTTTTTTTTTTTAATATTACATACTGTTTGATGCCAAAAATAAATATACGTTAGTTAATACATTGGTGATAATTCTTCAGATTTTTTTTTTTTTTTTTTTTTTTTTTTTACGCCAATATTATTAAATAGCTATATTCATTTTATTTAATTGCAGAATCTTGATCATTAAGTAAAGAATAATTTTTCTTAAGAAATACCGGTGTGAAAAAATTGGAAGAATTGGCACCTATAGTAATAAGACATGCATTGACATTGACATAAGGAACGTAGCAGAATTATCACCCAAAGATTCTGATTTTTCTTATGTGCAAACGCTGTTTGCAAAAAGAGGATTGATTGTTATGTTTGTTTATATTCTTTAAATTTATTTATGTTATCCACATGATATACAATTTTGCTCTCAATATTTAATTTATTCTCACTTTATTTCGCATTAGACATTTTTTCTTCTTCTTTTTTTCCATTTTGTAAACATCATTCTTATTTTAATTTTAATGGGCGAATTTTAGAATATTCATACAAATTTTATAAATTCATCAAATTAGCCCAAAACTTATCGACTTTATAGATACGATACTTTTGATTAGTACTAAAAGAGTTAAGATTCCCCCTCGATTTAACATTTATTAGAGTTTATCAATCTATATCCTAAACATATATGTGCATCAATATATGGATTGATTGGTAAGTTAATTAAAAAAAAATAATTATATTTGTATGTTTAGAAGATGAAATTTGAATGAAATTTCTGTTTTCAAACATAACAATATAAAATAAAATAAAATGTATAACTTATCATACAATCCACACATTATTGCATGAATATGTTAAAACATATTTATAAACTATAATAATGTAAAATCGAGGGAAGTTTTTGAAAACTCAGTCGCATGGAGCTTTTTGAAGTTCAAAAATAAATAAATAAATAAATAAAAATAAAAATAAATAAATAAAATAATAAAAATTTTGATTTTTTTTTTTTTTTTTCTAAATTTCAATATTTTTTGAAAATTTTTATTATACATAGTATTTGTACATTTCAATGCTTATGTTTGCTAACTTTCTCAACTCTAAAATAGTAATTTCAAAGAACGATTTTTAACGTCCACTTTCCCCTACATTCTATCGCTTCTTAAATTATATAATGTTGTGAAATCTATCTTTTTTTAGTTCCCCATCATACTATAGGTATGGGGAACTTAGGTAATCGGGAAAATTTTCGACCTCGGTTTTTTGACTTTTCTACACGTTTTCAGGTGTGAGGAATCCGAAAATGACAAAATTTCTATAGTGTCTGTCTGTAGGGTGTCTGTTAGTCTGTTAGTGTGTTAGTCTGTTAGTGGGTCAGTCCGTTAGTTTGTTAGTCTGTGTACACGATATCTCAAGAACAAATTGTCGCAGAGAGGATTTTCTTAACAGACGATTTTCTTAACATGGGAGAATAGGACAAAAATTCACTTAAACGTGCATTAAATGGAAACTTTTTACTGTAAAAATGTCAGACCAGTTTTAAAATATCAGTTTGGATGCCGGAATGAACATCAGTAACTATAAATATGCTACTTTGAAAATTTCGCAAGTTATTGGAAATTTACGAATTTCTTAACATGGCAGTATAGGGCAAAATTTCACATAAACGTCAATTTTGAGAGATATTTTCACCGTAAAGATGTCAGATTACTTTTGAAATATTATTTAGGACACTGGCATGAATATTAATGACTATGAATTTTCCACTATAAAGATTTCGTAAGTTATTGGAAATTTACGAATTTCTTAACATGTCAGAATAGAGCAAAATTTCACATAAACGTCAATCTTGAGGGATATTTTCATCGTAAAGATGTCAAACCACTTTCGAAATATTATTTAGGATACTGGCATGAATATCGTAGACTATGATTTTTCCAATTTAAAAAAATTCGTAAGTTATTTGGAATTTACGATTTACTTAACATGTCCGAATAAGGCAAAATTGAGCATAAATTTCCATTTTGAGGATCATAAATACATTAGACAACTTCAAAACTAAGTTTATGATATTTGTATGAACATGATTGAATACAAATATTCTACTAGGAAATTTTCGTAAATTATTCGTAATTTACGATTTTATCAACATAGCGAAATTGTAAATATTTCATATAAATATGAATTTTGAGGTTTATTGCATTGGAAATAGTAGCATGAAAACTAAACAACAGAAATGACCCTGATAAAATAAATTAATAGATTAGAATAAGATAAATATATCGAAGTGAACGGTGGATAGCCTATTAGGCGGGGATTTCATTCTGTCACTGTATCAAGCTTTGGTCAAATTCATTTCTTTTCACATGATTATAATGTGTCTCGCACTAGAAATTTCTGAGAACATAAATATGATGAGGAACTGAACAGAGTCCACCTATGCCAACTGGTTTTATTATTTATTTATTTAATCCATAGAGCATATTTTATAGGATAAAAAGTAATTTTAGAGATGGAAAGGTCTCTTTTGTGGGGAACAGAAATACAAAATAAAGCCTAACTTCAAAATGTTGCATGCGAATTCTGTATTATTTAATACCTAAAATTATTTTACTATACTATTTTTGTATGCAACTGAACTCGTCTGAATATTTCAATATTATAACTTAATTACAGAATCAGTTACAAAAATAAATAAATAAATAAAATTTAAAATTTGAATTTTTGTCTTGCGACTCAATTTGAGAGTTTGTAAGTAAAAGTAATAATTTCTTGATTTCAAAATGAATACCCAGTTTTGTGACAAATGCACTGATTTACATTCATGGAAATAAAAAAAATATATTGGATGAAAAGAAAACAAATTCACATAGAGCAACTGGTTATTTCAGAAATTTGAAATCAATAAAAATAAGTTTAAAATTTTGTAAAATCTTTTAAATAATGTTTGAGGAACTGCAGAATGATATTATTTTAAAAGTATAAAATAGCTTCATATATTTTATAACAAGCCACCATCGGCGACCAGCTGGTTCGCGATCCTCCAAAAATCTGAACGTATTAAACTCCCGCTCGGTGGCGTCTGTGGCGCCTTCTCCCCGTTTCAGGTCCTACAGCGGCTTTCTCGCTTATAGAGCAAGCACCTTTGAAAATTTTAACTGTAGCAAGTCCCGATCGGTCTTGATTCATGATCTGAAACAGCCTTTTTGCTTGATATTGCTTCAACATTATCCATTGCAAAAACAACTGTTGATAATATTATTAAAAAAATGGAAAGAAACAAAAACTTTGGCAAACAAATCAGTACCTGAAAGACCCAGGAGAAAAATGATTAATTTAGTTGATAAAGTTATTAAATGAAAGGCAGTTGTAATCCAAAGGAGAAAGCTGCAATTATGGCGCGTGATTTACTGGAGGAAAACTTGGTTGATGTTAGTCGTGGTCACGGACTGTTTGGCGTATAGATTAAGCCAAGATGGACGTTTTATATGCGTCGAAGTAAAGAAACCGTTGATTAGTACAAAGAATAACAAGGCAAGATATTTTGCTAAAGCACATGAATATGGGACATTCGAAGACTGAAAAAAAGTGTTATTTTCAGTCGAAACAAAGATTAATCTTTAAAAAAAAAAAAAAAAAAATGAAAGAGATATGTTCGACGATCAAACAATGCCAGGTATGATTCTAGATATCAAATGTTGACTGTGGGGGAGAGTGGGGATGAATGGGACAATAGCAAAATTTTTATGTTTTGCAAGCACTAGAAACTTGGCAATTTTTTTGATATATGGCAGTACTGAGGGCATTCATCAAGTGTAGTTTCAAAATTGTGCTGACTATTGAAGGGCAGAAAAAAATTAAAGTGTATTTTTCTGCCGCCAGAGTAAGTTTTTACTGATTCAATTAGATAGTAGTTAAAAGTTAACTATTTGCGTAAAGTTAATATAACTCATATATGCTGAAAAGGCATAATCTTTTATTGTGTTTATGACATTCAAGAAGAATATTGACAATTGCTCCTTAGGCCTATTTCATGTTTTATATAATCATGTGGTTGTAGGGATGAATGGGACAGTTTGAATGGGGATGAATGGGACATTCCCCACTATGTTCTAATTTAAAATTGTACGCAAGAATTATATTAAAACAAATCGTAAATAGATTTTCAATATTTTTATAACCTGTAGCTCAATACTTATAAAATGGAATTATAAAAGTAGCATGGATTTAGAGAAATAAATTAAAATTAATTGTTCTGATTTTTGTTTATAATAATTATGATTAAAAAAATTACAAGTTAGACTATTCAAGGCGACTTAAATCAATAATATCAATAAATAAATAAACTATTATAATAATAATTGGATTAAAATCACAATTTCAATCAAGCAAATTAAATAAATCCTGGTGATTATTAATGTAATACAGAATAGAATACTTATTTTTCCCGATCAGTCGGAAACAAAAATTTATGTGGATAATCTGTACTCTATTATAATGATTTATATCTTTCTAGTGTCTTATTTATTTATTTATTTTTAGATTAGATCTTATTAGATTAAATTACCAAAGCATAGAGCACTAGGAACTGTGCGAACCAAAGGACTTTTGCCTTTTGATGTTAATTTGAGTCAATACATCAGTTTATGTTAATTTCAGAAACTTCATAGTGTGTAATAAAATCACATAAACCAATTTAACTTAAAAAATTTATTTACTTTCCATTTTGTTTTGTTTTCTTTGTTAACTCCAGTCCTGTCCAATCATCCTCATAGGTGGGGATGAATGGGACAATGCACATGCATGTAAAAAAAAATATTATTAATAAAAAATGATAACTTTTTATTAAAGTTAGTATGTTTATATGTAACTGATTACTGAAGTGTACTTATGAGCAATGTTATAAAATTCTGAATTACATGTGGTGAACGACATTAATAAAAACATGAAAAATATCCCATTCGTGCCCAATTTCCCCTAAATCATGGAGGAGGAAACATGATGGCGTGGGGAACTTTTTTGTATAAAGACGTTCGTCCTTTAATGACAATAGAAGCACTGTGGACAAAGTTATATATAAAAACATCTTAACGGACTAAATGCTTCTCTATGCGTTCCGAAATATGCTGCGAATGTGGATTTTGCCCAAACTTCTCAAGACATTTTAACGGTAAAAATTTCGCATTCTTTAATGGCTAAGTCAATCTCATTAAACCTCTCAGTTAAATCCCATTGAACATTTATAGGAAGAGCTAAAAGTAAAAGTAGGAGCTATTAATCCTTCAAATGAAAACGATTTATTGAAAAAAAATTCAAGAGAAATGGCAAAAAATTGTCCATACAAGGATTAAGACTTTAACAGATTCGATGCCACATAGATGTTCTGCTGTGATAGCTTCAAAGGGCATATCAACAAGATATTAATATTATTTGACCTTCTGATGTATTAGAAATAATATTTTTTGCTATTTTGATAGTTTGTTTTTCACAAGTTTGTTTGGTCCGAAACTTTTGATCACATAAATTTTATATGTTTTGTTACAATTTAACATTTTTTAGTTAACATAATTTGTAAGTCGTTTAGTTCGACATTACAATTGATTTACTTTATATAATAATACTACGATTTTTTAAATATTTTTTCATACTACAATTATTAACGAAAAAATGTTTGGCCCGAAACTGTACATACATTCAGACAAACCTTTTCTTTTATTGTTATAGATAGATAGATAATTATCTGAATTTTTAAATTGAATTGGTTTTAAGAATTTTCATTGTCCTTTGTCCCCTTAACAGATTTAATAAAGTCATGGAAAATTATTTATGTGAAACTAGATCTACGATATTTTTTGTCTCCTAACAAGAATGTTTCATAAAGAAAACAGCTAATGAATCCTTTCAGAAATAAATAACTTTTTCAGTGTGTTTAAAAGATTTATTAAATTCTCAATACCGAAAATTAAATCAATAATTTTCTAAAAATTTGTTCAAATTTTAGTTAATTATTTTGCATCGTTTAAAAAAAGTACTTAAAATAGAGTAAAATAATTTTAAAGAATGCGTTGCATTGACATTAGAAGTGAATTTTATAACAAGTTTCACAGTTTGATTTTTATTATTAGAAAATGGGTGTATTGGTGATGGTGTAGGATTTAAAATGGATTGTTTAGTCTAGGGGCCTATACCTGGGAAGGATGCCCTTCATAGGGAGTTTCTACAGGAATCCCGGTCTATATTCACGCGAGTTTCAGAGAAAATTACGAATGGCTACACTGAGAATATATATATATATATATACCTATATATATATATATATATATATATATATATATATATATATATATACCGCCTCCAATTGAATTAAATATTTTATAATTGAAAAAATTGAATTAAATATTTTATACAAAGATTAATGCTAAATTTCTGACTTGAATCTTTTTTTACCAGTGGATTTTCTCAAAGACTAAGTGACATGGATTTAAATCCTTTATACCAATCGATAGAGAATTTTTTTTCTGGGTCTGACTATGTACTTAACTCAAAATCGCCATTTTTGGACTTAAATCCTTTATACTTATCAGTACAGAAATAGTCATTTTCTAAATCCCTAAGCTAGAAATATAGATTTCTGAGTTATTCGTATAGGGTAGGGTAAACAAATAACCTGGATAGACGGAATAATCAAGAATTTTCTACATTTTTCTAGAGGGTGAAATAATATTATGAATGTTATGAATCCTTTGTACTATAAGAAATTCTCTCTTGATTTCCTCAAACTGTGTCATATAACAAAATTATAGTTACTAAAACTTGCTTCTTGTGTTCGTATTTATTTTCAGAGATTTTTAAATGAAATTGAACACGATAGTATTGGAAAATGCTCTAGAATACTTATAAGGGTTTTAGAACTCGCGAGCAAAGGGAACTAGAATTTATAAGGATGACGTGGATCTAATTTTACTAAAGCCTCGATTTAGCTTCTAGATGTCAGTCTAAGTATTATTTATTTATTTAATTATTATTATTATTATTTATTTATTTTGCACTGAAGCATCCGATTTCAATGCAGTGCGTTTTAAAATCTTATTTTGTTGAATTTTTCAAAGTAGAAGAATAAATAAATAACTTTTTTAAAGTTTTCTCTGAGAGTTTTTTAATATTTTTATGTGTTTACAAAAAGCTTAAAGTAGTGTAAAATATTTTTTGAAAATAAGTTGTTTTGACATCAAATGTATATATTTTACTTTTAAAACAGAATATTATGGATTTTGTTAGGTAACGGGAAATCCCTTTAGATTTAACATTAGGTGAGGAAAACCCGCTGCTGACTACAGAGATTATTATACAACCTGAATTTGTAAACATTTTATCTGCATTTTGCCTTTTTTTTAACTTTTTTGAAAGTTTGGGGTAGTGGGCACATGTATGTTATAATTAGCATGAATGCTTTCAAATTACTTGTATAGTATCCAGGAGTGTTTGCGTTCCGGGTTATTTATTTTATTTCCCACCAGGAATTACAAATTATAATTTTGGTTATAGTCAATTGCTAAATTTTGCTAGAAAGCTATCAATAACATCACTGTTAAAAAAATTCTGGTAGCAAATTCCGGGGTCACAAACACCCCTGCATGGGTATCTAATCTATTATCATGAAACATCACTTTTAAGAATGATTTTTTCTCATCCCTTCTGTTACCCACGCACTGAGAATCTTCCATATCCACAGTATGTTTTCTGTAATAGTAAATAATGAGTTATGATAGCAATAAAATACACCGATGAAGTGGTATCAAAAAGCAATTTATGGTTCTTGCTTACAAATATTTTTCCTTTCTCCTTATTGATAAATAATTTAACTTTTTTTTTTTTTTTTTTTCTTTTTTCGAATTTCACTGAGCGCATCACTTGTACTACATAGTGAAATAAATTTTGTTTCGATTAGAGCCATAGGACTGGTACTAGAGCCTTCTGAATAGGAGAACTTTAATTATAACAACCCTGCACTTATTCGTAACACAACAATCCACGATGAATTTATTTATAAAAATTTAAGTAAGATGATCTTACTATTAATTACCTCACATTTTAATGGAGAATCCATTGATAAACTATAATTGTACTCATAAATATATTCGTGAATATAAACTTATTTTATTTTTCTTTGTACTCAAGAATTGAAGCAAAAAACCCCCTAATTAATTCATTAATTTGTATTAGTTTAATTAAGTAAATTAATACATAAGGAAATAATGCTTTAATGCATATATAGTACCAAAGAGTTATTACCCAAAATTTTTAAATGATACTGATAACTCTTGGCTTTTGCATAATGAACTTTTTTTTTTCTTTTTATTAGCTTTTTTTTTTTTTTTTTTCTATTACCCCTCAGTCTCTATTATTTATACATTTCTAAATATATAATGAATTTGATTTTTCTTTTTTTATTCAGCATTTTTCAAAGATTCGCAGACCAATAATTTGTTTTATAAGAACTTAAAAAAAAAAAAATCTAAAATTTAATTAGTTCTGTTAATTACGTGCTTTTTTATATATAAATACTGTTAATTAGTGAATTGGTATTTTAATAGAGAAAAAAAAAGATTCAGTGAAGAAATCGATTATTTTATTGGCGTTTACTCTTTTTTTTTTATATGATTTAACAAGAAAAATCCCTTGGTAAAACTCAAAAGCTGAATTTTATCCCCTCCCCCCTTAAAAAAAGTGTGTGTGTGTGTGGGGGGGGGGGGTGTCGTGTTACTTAATGAAACATTTAAACATTTATTTATTTATTTCAAAGTTGCTAGTGATTTGGCAAAGAAATTTTCTTAATATAGTTTTTGCTGATTAAAATATGCATCAGGAATTGTCTAGTAAAAAGTTAAAATATTGATTGTTGAACATTTGTTTAAGTTGGGGTTAAAAGCATGCAGAGCTATACTATTTGCTCAGATGATAATTTTACGTTTTTCATAATAGATAGAGTCTTAAGAGAGATCTATAATTCGAACTTTAAAGGAAATGGGAGTATATCAATATAAACATATAAACATTTTTGTATAAAAAAACATAGTTGTAATCTGCCAATTTCATCAAACATATCGGGATATCTTATGCATAAAAATCGAATACAGTTATTTGTTTGTATATTTAACAACATGGAAGATGCATTGATTAATGAATCTACAACAATAAAATACCTTATAAATCATATTTATTTTATTAATAATAAAAGTCCAAAAGTCCTGAAACTAACGTTCGAAACTGGCGTCATTGCTAAAAAAATATAATGAATAGATAAATAAATAAAAGAATTTTCATCTTTTGCTTGGGGAATAAAAATAAAATAAAATAAAAGGGAAAAGGATGAGTTAGCAGAAAAAATTATGTCACAATTAAAGCAATGTATTATTATTATTATTGTTATTATTATAACTATTTATTTTTTACTTTTTATTTATTTATCTATTTATTTATTTATTTATTATTATTATTATTATTTATCCGTGATTTGAAATAAATACAGGGGAATCAACATTAGAAAATTTCCAAATTCCCTGACTTTTTCATGACTATTTTTTCCCATTTTACCTGATTTTTCCTTGACTTACGCTGTTCCCCCCCCCCTCCCCCCAAAAACTTTCACAAAATTAGTGAATAATTTAGCAATTTTTAATAACGAGATTTCAAATATGGACTATTTCCGCAAAATTTGTTAAAATTCCCTGATTTTACATGAAAATCCTTGACTATTCCATGATTTGTCCAGACTCACTTAAATTCCCTGACTTTTCCATTATAACCTGATATTTCCTGCCTAGTGGCCATCCTGAAATAAAGTAAATCTAAAAGAAAATTTAAAAGACTAGGTGTAATGTTATATAAAGACCGCCGCTTGGCGGTTTTCTTTCGGTTTTTCTTGGAAGTTTTCTTTCTTGGCCTCCGCTAAAAGCTGCCAAATTATGGTCAAAACAATAAGCTAAACTAGAAGAGAAAACCTGCAAAATTAGTTACAATGATTATAATAAAATAACAAATAATAAAAATTATAATATTTGGAAAATATTGACCTCTAGGCGAGCGAAGGACGAATGCACATATTCATAAATATGAAAATATGTACCGGGTGATCCAAAAAACACGAAAAAAAAAATGCCTTATTTAAAAAATACTAATTCTAGCTCTATGCGATTTTCACTGAAATGTACAGAGAAGCATGGGATTTTTTAATGCATGTAAGAAAAAAATATTAGTTGCATTTTTCGCCGACGCATCGCGCTGTATTCTCAGTATCCCTTTACATTTTAAACAGATCCGCCTGATCAAATGACGCTATATTGCAAATACTGAAGCTTTTTTTTGGGGAGAATTTACAATGTGCAAAAGCTTTTTTTTTTGGAAGAATTTACAAGTGCAAAGTCTGAAGGTCATTCTAATAAACGGCGGCCATTACATTGAGCATTTGTAGCCCTATTTGCGTTGTTGCATGTATTGCGCCACTGTAAAAAAGTAAATTTGCAGTTATAGCGCCACCTTATAAAGAAACTTTAAACTAATTTGATAATAAATCTTTTGTTACCTATAAAAATCCCATGTCTTTCTGTGCATTTCAGAGAAACCCATATAGTGCTTACGGTAAAGATTTTTTAAATAATAAAATTTTTATTTTTTTTCTGTGACCTTTTGGATCACCTTGCATATATATATATATATATATATATATATATATATATATATATATATATATAACACTACGCTGAAAAAAAAAATCGACCTCTGTTACCACTCTTGCTGATTCTTATGTAAATGACCTCTTGTATCCGAATATGACTACCATTTTGCCCAGTCACCCACCGTTTTCTCGAGACACCACCCCTCCCCCAATTTTTATCACTGTTCGGTAATTTTATGGCCATGAATTTGATTTGGAGAACGAAAAAGAATTAAATTAACACTCAAAAACGAAAATATATAATGTTTAATAAATAACATTAATAATAAATTAAAAAAGTATAAGAAATGTGACACATAATTTCAGTGGTAAATCCCTCCCCTCCCCCCCTAAATTTTCTCCTTGCCGTAAATGTTAACGATTTAGAATTTTCCAACTCTGTAGCCCCTCATAAGGTATTTAACAGTTAAAATAATCCCCCCACCCCCACTAAAAATCAAATTTATACCCATAAAATTACCGAAAAGTGATAAAAATAGGGGACCGTCCCTAAAAAATGGTGGGTGATAGGGCAAAATGGATGTAATATTCGGATTCAGGAGGTCATTTTACGTAAAAATTTGTCAAAATGGTGTTGGGGGCTATTTTCATGCCGAGCAGTGTAATTAATTGTTTCATTTAAATATAATTTTAAAGTAAAAAATTTCCTTCAAGTATAATTTTAATTTAGTTGAAATTGCTAACTGCAGTTAACAGTATAAACAAACTGTAAATTTAACCTTTCTTAATTCCTGGTTTAATGCTATTTCTTAGATTTATTACGTACTATGTTATTAGGTTTAGTAATATTTTTTGTATTCATTTAAATTAAGAATTTTTTAGTTCGACAGATTTTAACTATGGGGTAAGAAATATTTTATTGAGTTTGAAATAAATTAATATTTCCTTCTTAAATCTTGTAAGGAGTAAATTTAGCTTTATAATTTGAGAGTAAAATTCAAATTTCTGATTTTTACAGTCGTTTCTCATTTTGCAGATTTTAATCTAACAAGGAGACGGCAAGGGTGTGGGGTCCTCAAATCGAACGGAGGTTCTGCGTGTAATTAGCACTCAGTGAGTGTATTCATATACTCAAACCCCAGAGCGCACTACTTATAGCCATCGCCGAGAAAAAAATTCCTGAAGTTTGAATTTTTTTTTTTTTTTTTTTTTTTTTTTTTTTTATTTGTATTAAAATTTAATGAATCGTTATAAACAATTTCTTTTCAATTTTTATACATTGTTAAATCGCGAATTTAATGATTTCTAACTTTTTAACGATTAGAACTATAGTAACAAAATATAGAACTATAATTTACAAAATTAAAGTGGTCTTATAATTTCTTAACGGACTGTAAACTAACGAACTGTATATTTAAAATGGAATAAGATGCAGCTTATGAAATCCAAGGACACCGCAGGTATAGAAGGTCGAGAGACCCTTCTTTTAATGTGGGAATCTTTTGTATAGTGCAACGGTCAGGTCAAAAAAATGTACGTCGAATGGAGCGTTACGAACAGATGAATTTGTAATTTGTAAATTCTTCATATTATTTTTGATATATTAAATTTTATTTAATTCCAACCACATGCGAATAATAAATTTCCACATGTTTAATGTTAAAAAGTTAGAAATCATTAAATTCGCGATTTGACGATGTATAAAAGTTGAAAAGAAATTGTTTATAACGATTTATTAAATTTTAATACAAATTAATTTTTTTTTTTTTTCAAACTTCAGGAATTTTTTTCTCGGCGATGGCTAAGTAGTGCGCTCTAGGGTTTGAGT
Organism: Salticus scenicus; assembly: GCA_963930645.1. NCBI lineage: Eukaryota > Metazoa > Arthropoda > Arachnida > Araneae > Salticidae > Salticus > Salticus scenicus. The sequence continues at coordinate 144,408,435 of OZ005654.1, forward strand.
ATATGAATACACTCACTGAGTGCTAACTACACGCGGAACCTCCGTTCGATTTGAGGACCCCACACCCTTGCCGTCTCGTTGTAAATATTTTTCCATTTTTTCGTATGATTTTCAAATTTTAAGTCTTATTTGGTATATATTGGATTGGGACTTGGTACTGTAAAGTTCTTGGCTTATGTGTACAGTACAACAGAAATATACAACTTTTGCATACAACATACAATCAAGACCCCCGATGACGTATTGTACTGTTGTATGCTTAGAATAAAAAAAAAATAATAATTAATTGTTCTTATTTTTCGCATTGTTCATGCTCTCCAAGTGATATTATTTCATTTTTTGCAATGTCTGAAAAAGTATTCATAATATATATACATACATTCATGTATATATATATAAGCTTGTAACTCTCACGTAATTTTGTTTATTTACTAAGATTTGTAAGATCATAAGGGGTTTTTCACAAAAAAGAACTTTGGAAAAATACCTAAAATCTAGCTCGTTTTTTTGCCGACAATTTGCTTAATTTTTCCTCTATTCGAATGAACTTTTGACAAAAGTTGCTCAATATATCTAGTTTTCACCCTATGTAATATTTTTGTTTTCTATTTTTCGCGCATGTATGCACAATGAAAACATATTTCATAAAAATGTTCATATTTTATGGGATATTTAAAATATTTCTATTCTGATTGCAGTATATTATTTCTAAAGTGTTTTTTCAATTTATTTGGAAGTGGGAATAATTTTCTTTAAAACTCTGTATATTACATAGAATAATAATAAAGGAAGAAGGAGCACGTCAATACTCTAATGCTTACAAACCACTTCTAGTGAATTGCCAGCGAAAGTTATTTTTGCTACTCAAAACCTTAAAGTAGGGCACCCACGCTGTTTGTTGTGGGTGCTGCCTCGCTGACTGATTGACAGAGAGATGAGACGATTGAAAAATCTCGCCAACAAGTCGCCAACCAATCAGATTGAAGCATTGTTACAACCCTATACCCGGCATTTCTGGATTTTACAAACCGAAACCGAAACATATACGCTTCTTCTACCTTTATTATTATTCTATGGTATATGTATATTATAAATAAAAAACATGCTGATTTCTTTTGGAGTTTTAAAATAAATGCTTATATCTCCGTTATTTAACATGCTATCGTCACGCAAATTTATCCACAAATTATATTGAGTCCATATTAACATATCTTAAAGTTACAGATCATTTCGTTCATTTAATGATACAGGGTGATCACAAACATTATTGATTTTGCTCAATTTATTACCATACCCTTAAAAGCTGTCTTAAGGGGTTACATCCAGTTGTATGCACGAAAAAACGTGTTTTTTTGTGAATTTTTTGTGAAGAGGCCTTTTATTAAAGAAATATATACAATACATATACATATAGCAAATTTAATGTATGTTAAGAATCCGTGATGAGTTTACAAAAATATTGGGTTCCGCTGTTCCTGTAGTAGATCTCCTAGAGGACTTCCACAAAAAGGTGTCTGGCGGTGAGCAAGATATCTCTGATCCAAATTATCTGAACTGAAAAAAACCAAAAGATTTATTTTTAGGATAGATGAATACAGGTAATGATCGTAGGAATAGTCAAATTTTTGATTTTTGACAAAATGGCGGCTTCCCCCCAAAAAAAATCGTTTTTTTCATGAAAATTTATACTTGAAAGTGGCTGAAAAAATCGAAATTATTATCAGAAACCTTATTCCTTCGATCATTACCTGACAAAAATATCTAAGAAAATCGTGTCAAAATTTCAAGTCAATCGGTCCAGCCGTTTCGGAGAAATTTTGCTCACCGACTTTGAAAACACCGTTTCGAGATAAACGCGTTTAAAGTTTTGGGAACCATTTAAACTAAGTAAAAAAAAAAAAAATTTTCCTACTTACATCGAGTCATCTATTCCAGGACCATAAGAGGAACCCTCTGCTTCATCATTTGCTTCTAGTACAGCCAACTGTTGTTGTCTATGTGCAGGGCTGCCAACAACTACACATTTGGTGTAGTAACTACACTTTAGCCTGCTTCTACTACACTCTACACATCGTATACTTAAAGCTACACTTTTCCTTTCCCCACCATCATCTTGTTTACAACGAGCGAACTACGATTTCACACTGTATTTCCAAATCGCTGTTATGAATGAAGTAGCTTGAAAACTCCGGAGGTTGATAGGTTGTTTCATTTCCTCCTCATAAACTGTGACGATAGCGTGACTGTGTACGCATGGTGATTGGATGTTTGGAGAAGTCCTTTTCTATCGCTAGAGCTTGTCTAATCTGTTTACTTTCGATTTTCGGTGTTGTGCGTTTGTTGTTGGCTAGACTTGCTTTTCTGTATTTATTTATTCTTATTTTTTGCTTAAGAGTGTACAAATTTATTTAGTTTTTTATTTAATAGTATTTTTAGTTAAAATGTGCGATGATGATGATAATACAAAGAAGAAAAAAAAATTCCTGATCAAAAATCTCTATCGGAGTATTCTGCTACAATCTGTAGATTGCAAATTCTGTAGATTCTGTGGCCGTGTTTGCATTCTGTAGATTCATCCCATGAGGCATATTGTGCAATATGTAATAGCAATTTTCGCGTAAATCATCGTGGACTTTATGATTGTTCGCGTCATATTGCAACAAGCTGACACAAGCGTTTAAGTAAAATAAAAGCAACGATAAAGCCTTTGCCATCCAGTTTTTATGTGAAAAGTGATGCAGCATCAAAGACTACCAAAACAGAAATGCTCTTTACATCATTTCTAAGTGACATAATGTTCCAATTTCTACAGCAAATCATGCTGGAAATTTATTTAGAGCTATGTTCCCGGATTAAAAAATCGCCAGACAGTGTCCTAGCGGTAGAACAAAGACGGCGGCCCTATTGAAATGCATTGCAAAAATATCCTGTTCTGATATCGTTGGCGATTTGAAACATTTGCCGTTTTCGATGGCAACTGATGAAAGCACTGATCAAAATGCTGTTAAACTGTATCTAATTGTTGTTAGGTATTTCGATAATTTCCAGAAAAAATTTTGTGTGCAATGTTATTTTTAAAAGAATGCAGTGATATTTTGTATGTTTGATTGTTAAAGTCAATAAATTTTAGAAAGTAAGTCTTAATGTAAACAAAAGATTTTATGCTTATTTATTTTAAGCATTTTCTTATTTTTTAGCGGCTACACTTTGTACCTTAAAACTACACTTTTTCTTGTTTGTTAACTACACTTTAGCGCTCCCAGAGGTTGGCAGCCCTGCTATGTGACATTCTCCCCTCGCGCGTGCTCCCTTGCGCTCGTGCGTCAGAGATCAAGATGCGCTCTGCGTCCTCTTTTTCTACATAGGCATGGGCATTAGGCCCAAGCAATAGTCTCATTGCGTTCATGAAGTATAGAAGAGATGTTTTTCCTTCATTGAACATGCCGGCAGCAAGATAAGCAGCAATTTCAACGATCTTAGAGCCACATGGGATTATTTTTGGAGTCATTTTCCATATCAGCTGATTATTACTTACTGTATACCTAAAATTTCTAAATATAGCTCTCAGATATAAGATAAACCTTTTATATTCTTATTCTAAGAAGCAAAACATTATGAAAAGCATGGACAAGGGCATAGGGATAATGAAAAACAGCTGCTACTCTGGTTTACGCTCCGCCTACTTTAAAACGCTCGGAGACGTCTTTACAAATATGCAAATTTCTTCGAAACTAATTGCCGGATCAATATGAAATTTTCAGACAATATTATCAAATATATGTACATTCAAAATATGTAAAAAAAAAAAAAAATCGATTTTTTGAAAATTACAACTGGATGTAACCCCTTAAACCCAATCTTCACTGAAAAACATGAGGAAGAAACAGTTCTTTAAATATCCAATGTTTGAAAACACATTTAATCGAGAGATAAATTTTTAAATGGAGAATAACTGGTCATTTGCAAATCTTGCTAAACTTTTGAGCATGAGCGTATTTGAATTCTCTTAGATGTCCCTGTACACGAATTATTCGCTTGATTTCAACGAAAAATTAAGTGTAGCATCCCTATATGATACTGATGTAGAAAACTGAATTTGGACTTAATATTACTATTTGTTCTTGATATATGCTGATAACAGACACTCACACATAGACCAACTGCTAAAAACTTGTTTTATGAATTCAGAGGGCCTCAAAACATGTAAATGTAACAACTCAATTTTGAAAATGTGATCCCAAAACAACATTTTATTTACCATAGATATGGGTGAGAGAAAGTAAAAAAAGAAGTCTATGCTTTTAAGATAATATATTTCTTAAAAATCACCTACATCAACCCATTTATAAAATGATACACTTTTTATCTTTAAATATCAGAATTAAGTAAATAAGAAACCACCAAACTTCTACGTTAATTAACAATTTCATCAAGAAAGTTAATTAAAAGAGTAAAAGACAAAAAAATAAGAGCAAAAAGTTCCTTTTTTTGTTCTTGATTTTTTTTTCTCTTTTTCCAGGATGAAAAATAAAAATGTCAGACTAACGCCTTTTCATTAAACGAATGACATGATGATTAAATTGAAAAATTTTCAAACCTAGATTACGAAAATATTGTACTATAGTATGAAAAAACGATAGTCCAGAATTGAGAAGATATGATTAGAGTGTCATAATATATCATAGGCTAAAATATTTAAAAAAAAAAAAAGCTTAAAAATTTAAAAAGTATTTTCTAACATTAAAATGAAGGTCTTATAGTGATAGAAAGGGAAATTGAAACGGGATAAAAAAAAAAAAAAAAAAAAAAAAATGTGATAGAAGAGGGGAGATGCACAAATAGTGTTACACAACTTATAAATATTTAACTTTTACTTCCTGCGTCTAACCGAACAGCCGCCGAGGTGTTTTGCTCTGGAAGTGGTAGACGGGAGGTGTTGGGTTCGATCCCACATTACGTCGCTGGCCTAGCTGCTCAGAATTTTCCACATTTTCTCCTGAACTTGAGTAAGCATGAGTTATGATTCTTAAGAAAAACCCCACAAAGGGTATCCCAACCATCCTTAGATTTCTAAATAAAACAAACGGACTCAAACCTTATACTACTATCACCATCACCACTTTTTACGGATAACTATTTTCCAATAATGATGGATATTTTAATAAACAGTATGTCATACAGGAACCAAATATTTTAAATTGACGTTTAATATCGATAGCTTTAGCGGGATTCACGTAATGACACACAATTTTGAATTATCGTGGATATCGTTATTATTAATCTTATTGATTATTAAGCTTATGAATTTGTGCTTTTGTTATTTAAATAACCCATTGCTTTGTGTTTATTTTAACAATGCTGTTTTTGATAAACTTGACAATAATTCAGGTGTATCCCAAGGTTCTAATTTAGGACCCTTGCTTTTTATTTTGTTTATTAATGATCTTTGTGATAGATTAAAGTTCTTTGATTCTATTTTGTTTTCCAATGATTTGAAATTATTTATCCGTATAAATACCTTCTGTTGCTGATGCTGCTCTTTGTAAAATTGTCCTTGAAAATTTGAATGAGTGATGGCATACGGCCAATAAATTATTGCTAAAGGTTAGGAAATGTATGGCCTCCTGTGGTATGTAACGTAAATATCAGAGCTTTTAATTTATCAAGTCAATAATCATGTTTTAATTCGTCCTGTATCTGTAATTGAGTTCGGTGTTACTTTTAATATAAAATTCGATTTCCTACATTCTACTGATGGAATTGTTTCCAAGACTTATAAAAGGTTCGGTTTTCTCTAATATAGAACTAGTTAGTTCTTCTAACCAGCAAGCTGTAAAAGTTTTTATATATCTGTATTGTATGGTCTACTCAAATCTTGAATATTACAGTTTTATTATGATAATTAAAGCAAAATTCTTGCACATACTAAATTTACACGCTATTTATTTTACTAAAGTTAAAATAGCAATTCTCTGGCATTCCCAGCTTAAAATCTCGACATGATCTCGTGTGTTATTACTTTCTTCTATATTCAATAGAAGAAAGGGTTGGATTCGTAAAAATTTTCCACTTCCTGTTTTTGACGGATTTACACGTTTTGAGTGATCTAGAACACGATTTTATCATTTTTAGAAAATGCCTGTCTGTCCGTGTGTGTGCGCGTGACAAAAATTTTTTGGCAACTGTATCTCCGGAACTATAGCTCAGAATTTCATATAAATTTATATGTAGATGCACTTTGACCTGTCAACTTTTGGTGTCAACCTCTCAACCGTTGGCGCTGCTATATAACGATTTCCGCAACTTACGGGGAGGCTAAATCTCAGGTTCTGTTGAGTATAAGCAAACAAAACTTGATATATAAGAAGGTCATTATGAGACATTATGCTGATTCAATTTGTATGCTTATCGGTCAACAGGTGACGCTGCTATACAGCGATTTCTGAAATTTAAGGGAAGGTTATACTCAAGAACTACTGCACAGAATTGCATATAATTTTATATGTGGATGCACCTTGATATAAATTAGTTCCTATCAAATCTTGGTGAAAACTGATCAACAGGTGGCGCTGCTACACAGCGATTTCTGTAATTTAAGGAAAGGCTATATCTCAAGTTCTATTGCGTATAATCAAACAAAACTTGATATGTGAGAAGGCCATTATCAGGCATTATGCTGATTCAAGTTGGATGCTTATAGGCCAATAGATGGCGCTATTATACTGGACATTTCCTCGATAACGAGAAAGCTATATCTTAACTTGTATGGCATATAACTGTACGAAACTTGATACGTGGCATAACCATTATGAAAACACATTCTTTAAGATGTTATTTATAGACAATAAAACTGTCTTTCTTTTGAAATTTAGTGTTAGTTTTCGCTAAGATGAAGATCATTTTCATTCATCATGTTAGATAATTTTAATAAATTATTTGCACTTAGTGATTTTGTATAGGAAAATATAGAAGAAAGTCTTGTGGTGGCCACAACATACTAGTTTTTCTATAAAGTTGTCAGTAAAATGATTGATGGCATTGACATACATAATTGATGTAGAAGTTTTGCTGCAAAGTACAAGGCTGTTAGAAGTTATTTGTGAATGCATTTATACTCTATTTCCTTTACGCAGTCGCCTCAAGGCCACGCTCAGATGAACTGTGATTTCACTTTCCCGTCCGTTGCTAGGTTACTGAAGAAACAACGACATCTCACTGGATGGAACTGAGCACGTGATATCAGTCACGTGATCTCCCTCTCCGCATTCCGTGGCCTTGAAGCGCCTCTGATGAGGAAATGGGCTATAACAAATCTAATTACATAGGCAATTTTTTTTAAATATAAATTTTATAAAACCTTTAACAAGTTTTGCGGGGGGTTATATTTTTAATATGTCCTTAACATAACGGTGTTTAAGACTAATTTCCTACTTTAAAATTTTAAACATATTTATTGAATGGCGTATGGGGTATTAATGAATTGTATTCTATTTTATTTTCATGCAACACTGTAAATGAGTTTTTCTATAGAGTGTAAATTTTTATTAAATAAATAAATAAATATCTTTGACACGGCAGGTTATAAAGAAACTAAGAAGGAAGATGCACAGGTAGATGCGATAATAGTTCTAAATACGAAATTTCAACGTTCCCCAGCTAAACATTTTTGAGCAACGTGAAATAAATATATAGTATCTAATTGTTTTTCATGTTTAGAATGCTTCTTTTATTTTGCAGTACGCTGGAATTTTCGTCAACCTTTTACTGTAGATATCATTTCGAAATTTATAGTTTATCAAATTGTTTTGCGTAACTTATTTTGCATATTTATTTACTTTCTTGGATATTTCGTTATGATTCCAGGTGACTAAACTGTAATTGTTGAGTAAGTTTGTTTTGCAGTTTAACAAGCACTTTCTTTTTCTTTTTTTCAAATCATAGCATTATCCAGTTTATACAATTAAATCTCTGTGGTTGATTATGAATCATATATTACGTAAAAAAAAATGTATCTAAAGTATTACGCATATAGTCCTCACGATAAATGGTAATATACTCCAGGATCATTAAAAATAGCGCAGTAAGAAGGGAGAAAGGTACAACCACGAAACTTTGCAAATAAGTACAGTCAGGTCCGATATGCAAATGATCCATGTTTGGTGCCAATGCGCATGGCCACACACGCTGCAGTGGCGCTGCAATCAGTAAGTGGACCATATATAAACCGGCGCATAATGGAAGATTCATGAACGTGACGATCTCATTTCAACTCTAGAGGAATTTTAGTAAGCGAAAAAGCCAGGTAGAAGTGTGAGAAAACATTTCTCACAGTTAAGCGAGTTTGAGAAGGGCCTCATCATTGGCTTGGAAACTGCAGTCTGATCGACACACCGTGTTGCTCGCTACGTTATCCTTTCTGAGTGTGCCGTCAAAACATGTTGGGAGCAGTGGACACGAGATGGTATCCACGTGCGAAGAAATGGGTCTGGAGCTACCAGGAAGACGACAAAGCGAGAGGATCGAAGGATTGTGAGACAAGCGCTCATGAAACCCACAATGTCTCGTTCCACGATACAATCAAATGTAGGGGTACCAGTTGTTCCAAAAACCATTTCCAGACGGCTTGCAGAAGCTTATCTGCAAACCAAGCGCCCTTTTCGTGTACTACCTTTAACACCGAAACATCGGCGGCTTCGTCTACAGTGGTGCCAAGCCAGAGCACCGTGGAATGTTACAGACTGGCAAAAAGTTGTGTTTAGTGATGTATCCCGATTTGTTTTGGGGACAGATGATAACCGCGTGCGGGTACGAGGACGTCCTGTATGATAGCCGATTCTTTCTAATTGTCATACGTGGAACCTTTATTGGCCAGCTTTAAGTTGACGACATTCTTCGACCCCACGTGGGACCTTTCTTCAATAGTCTTCCACAGACAATTTTTCAGCAATATAATGCTCGTCTGCATACAGTTCGAGTTGCTCAAGACTTCCTACGTCATGTTCAGACTCTTCCATGGCCGGCCCGCTACCCGGACCTGTCTTCTATAGAGCATGTGTAGGACCAGCTGAAACGCCAGATGCCACCGTGTCACTCTGTACTTGATCTGGAGGTGGTTGTTCAAGATATGTGGGATCTGCCTCAAGACAACATCAGACGTCTAATCAATTCAATGCCGGACCGTGTTTCGGCATGTATTGCAGCAGGAGGCAATCCGACGCGATACTGAAGTTGTACTGTATTTGTCTGATTGGACAAACTGTATTTGTTTAATTGTCCTGATTCCGGGATCAAGTGAATCTCTCATCTGTATGATTAGGTGTATTAAATTTCATTTCAATCCGATGCGATGCTTCCTTCTTGGTGCGCTGTTTTCAATGTCCCTGAGTGTATATGGTGAGGACTATATATTACTAATTAATGATTACTGAGAAGAAATGTTGATGTCTGTCTCTGTAAAAATGGTATGTGTGATGGTGATTTTTCAAAAGAGATTTTTAATGTGTATTCGAATTGTATAAGAAGCAAATTTAAATTCCGTAGCTAAAATAATGCTTAGTTTGAATTTTAGATTTGTTGTTAAACAATTTAACAATAAATACAAAATTCAAGGTGTTTGGACTGCTCTGAAGAAAATTATGGCTCATGAAAACGAATAAACAAATGGACAAACAATTAAATATTATATTTTTATTTATCCTGATAAAAGAGATCAATGAAATCTTTTCGCCAAAATAAATAAATCGATAAGTAAATAAAATAAAATAAAATAAAAGGAAAGGAAAGATAAAATAGAACGTTCGATCAGAAAATGAAGAAATTTAGAACATCAACAGAAAAATTCCAAATAAACATATATTAATAAAAGTTTATTTTTGACTCACTTTTCATTTTATTTGAAGTCAGTAAAAAGTAAATACTTTTTACGGTTACAATATTTTTAAAAACTTTATGCTACTTTGCTGGCAACAAAAAGTGACCAAAAGCTTTTCCCTACAAAGAATGCTGAAAAACAATAAAACTCATCGCCGAAAGTGAGAGAAAAGAAAATAGAAAGAGAAGGAAAATTCGGTTAAAGGAAAAATAAATAAATAAATATATGCATTATATTTACATTCAAACATGTTTTCTGTTACTTTTTCGCCTCATAAACTACAAAATAACACACCATTTCTTCCACCAATAAACAGTTTTATCACAGCAAACCCTTTCTGCCTGCCTGCTGACCTCACCGGAGAATTCTGGCTGGAGATCAATCAAACACGCCTTATTCCTGCTGTCCAACGATGATGGATAGACCCCAGGGGAGTTACGAAACTTCTCTCATGCAAATGAAACTCCACTGAGCCCCAAAGGCTTTTCAGTGGGAGGGTACTGTGCCCCCCTTTTTTTATGAGCCTTAATTTCGTATTCCAGAAGAATGGGGAGTGTTTTATTGGTTCCAATTATACCTGTGGCTGTTAAACCTCCATCGAGATGATATGGAGGATATTGCTTTCTGCATATGAAATTGTGAGAACAATTTTGGTGAAAAACGAAAGTTTCTTTTTTTCTTAAATATATATTTTCAGATAGTTTCAAAAGTAATGAAATGAATATGTGTATCACATATTGCTTAGTTTTTAAACGATTTTTTCTTTACTTTAACAGAAAGTAAGATAAGCATGAATGTATTAATGGGTTATCTGATGGATGCACTTGCAATCGAATTGATTGATGGATGAATTGTTAAATGAATGCATTGATGGATGAATGATATTTATATATCAAATAATTCAATCTGATATTAAAAACCGCTTTAAGCACTTAAGTTGTAAATAAAATCTGTCATTAAGGTAATTTTATTTGCACTTATTTCTTTACTCATCTTTCTTTATTCATCTTTGCACATATTATTCATCTTCAACAAAACATTTGTAACGACCGTAAGTTTATAAGAAATAAAGAATAAATTTCTTTGCAACAAAAAAAAAAAAGGAATTAACAATTTTTTAATTAACAATTGTTTTGTATTTCGAAAATGAAAAAAAAAAAAAATAAAATAATAATAATAATAATAATAATGCATTTTGCATCTCTAAATAAACATTATATTCCTTCCATCACAGACGAAAGAAAAATAAATAAATAAGTACTTAATTTTTAAAATAGTAACGTCTGACGTCATGACGTAAAATGTGGCACCAAAATTTCATGTTATTGAAAATTGCAATTATAAATCGTTTTATCAAAAGTAACCCACCTAACATATAAATAACGAAGGATAGTGTGCTTGCCTTTTCAGGTAAATTGTCAAAATAACGAATAACTTCATAGCTGATAATTATTTATTTATTTTCATTGACAAAAATAAATAAATCTTCGCATTTACAAAAACAAATAAATTCTTTCGAAAAATATTATGTTTGATGCAGAATTATTTCGCAGTAATCACATTATTTATTTCTGACAATGTGTTCTAGAAGTATATTCACGTAAAAACATTCCAAATCAGCAAAAGTTGCATGCAGAAATTATTATAGTTTGTAAATGAAAAACGATATTTTTTTTTTCTTTATCCGAATACAAATATTTGTATTATATAAATCCGCTGAGTTACTGGCATTAGGTTAATGCCAGTAATAACCATAAATAATAAAAAGTTTGACGATACGTAGCACAGATAGTTTGGGAAATTTTCGAGTTCACGAAACATTTGAAGAGGAAAACGTGTCCTCAGCCAGGTGTTAACCGTCACGGGGGAAGAAAAAATTACAAAATAATAAACAGTGCGTGATTTTCATGTTGACAAAAATAAAAAAATACCAGTTTAAAAAGAAATAAAAAATTACAAAATTATATTTATTAATAAGAGACTTTTTGTCCTCCACAAAAATAATACATTTAAACTTGTATGGAAATGAAACAAATTGAAGTATTTTTTAAATCATGTATTATTCTGTCTATAAAATACGTTAAAAGATAGCTTTCATATGGGTATTTATTACTTATTTATTTATTTATTTATTTTATTTTTTTTCTTTGGGAGGGGAGGGGGTGTTATTCTCTTGTACGTTCCTACTTTTATCCATATCTCTCTTACTGTTTCCCCGTCTCCGGCCACCGAATACCATGTAACTCTACGGAAAAATTTGTTTTTATACATTCCGAAAATTCACAACTGTTTGATAGGTACATGTTTTCCAGAGATTTATTTTTAAAATTTTATTTTACAGCTGAAGAATTAGAAAAATGAACTTAATTTTTTCGCATTTTTAAATTCAAAATGAAAATATTAATATTCAATAAATAAATAAATAAATAAGTTTTTAGAAACCGAGTATCAATTTAAAGGTTATGAATTTTCAGAATGCAAAAACGGAAATTAAAAAATAACTGTTAAGTTAATATGTAATTCTATAAACAGAATAACACGAACTTTAGCTGACCTTGACGATCTGTGATGTATCCCCTTAACAAAAATCTAGTTTCTAAAAGTAGAATTAAAAATAAAATGTTTCTGATACATCGGGTTTAAATTATTAAAAAACTATCATTTTAATAAAATAAATTAATAAATGAAGAAACACTGTGATTTGCTTTTTCTTAAAAATAATATAAAATATTATCCTTTGTTTTCGTGGTCATTTAACTGTTATAAAGAAAAATAAAACCATGGTAATTTTATTTGATGAACAGTTATATCTATGGTTATATCATCAGGGAAACAATATTCCTTGTCCTCTTCTTGTCTTATATAAGACAGAAGGTTATTATTATTTATTATTGTTATTATTTTACATTAAAAGCATTTTTTGCTGACTATATTTTATTACTGTATAAAAACAATAAAATCATTTTTTTAAAGGGTAAAAAATATCAAACGTTATATTGGTTCAAATTGTTCAGTTTAAAGAATAAGACCCACATACACATAAAAATGAATTCGTTCAACTATAAATGCACACTGACCTTCAAAAAATGCACGATACTTTATTTAATGAATAAAAGTAAAAAAAAAAAAAAAAAAAAAAAAAAAAAAAAAGTTTATTATATGTAATCAAAAATACACTATCTACCAATAAATATTTGGACACTTTCGAATTTACACATTTGGTCAAATGTCTGCAAGAAATCTTTAGGAATTGTCTTGAAACTTTGGGAGTATAACGAACGTGTTATGCCTCATATATACCAGTGAAAGTTGTGTCCTGAACATGTTCTTTATACTCCGAAAGTTTCAAGATAATTCCTAAAGAATTTTCCCAAATATTTGACCAAATGTGTAAATTCGAAAGTGTCCAAATACCTATTGGTAGATAGTGTAACAAAATCAAAAAAGTGTATGTAAAATCATATGAAAGAACTGGGAGTCAGTATAATTTTTACATTTTCATTTTAATTAGAATTTCATATTGAGCAAATTGCGGAAATCCCAATTTTGTAATTTGTGTGTAATTTTTATTACTGTTTTTATTTAGTTGTTTTTTATTTCTTTTTACTAATATGGCGACATTGCAGGCAAAGTCTGATAGAACATAGAATACACTAACTCTCGATTTCTTAATACGGCATGCGAACAGATAGACGTAAATGGGGTTATAAAAAACCTCAGGCTGTTTACAGATGTCTTTCTGGGATCAGTTTAAATCCGAAAGTTCAGAATTAAAATGAACTGATTCTTTTCACACCAATCAAAGCGCCATGGGTTACAATACAACTCTAGAGTATCAACCCCTACGATCCTGTGAAAAACTACTGTGAAGAAGGCAGAACAGTAGTTTCTTAGATAATTTTAGATTTTTTAGAGACGAGACTATCTATTATTAAAATTGGAAAACGGTTATATAATCACATACTCAGTACGAGATTGGTATTTATTCAGGAGTAGTAGTTATATTTCTTCATCGAAAATGAAGTTGTGGTGATATTCATTCGTTATTTTACTTGTTACAATATTTTCTTGTGGGAAAAGAAAAAAAAAATATCCGGCTTTATTAATTTTGAATTTTTTCTGCATTGAGAAAAAAATTCAGTAGACTAATTATTAATTTTACACAACTCAAATATTTGAAGTTAAAATTTCTTGTAATGATATATCATCACATGCACAATTAAAACATTACATGATATTCTCTTCCAATCGCAAAAATTATAAACAAAACGAAATGAAACAACAAAATAAAATGCTCAGAATAATAAACTCTGATATAAATTTTCGAAACTTTTTCATTATATCATAAGCATTTTTCATTATTATTCTTTTTACAATTAAATTACAAATACACAATTATTTTGAGTTTTATCTAAGTATTTTTATTTATAATAAAAATAGAAGAAAGACTAAAACAACTAAATTTTCGAACTTGACAAAGAAATTCTTTTTTACCGAGACATATTATATGCGAAATTCGTCTGCGCGTCATAAACTTACATTCGATTCATTAATAATCGCGTCCTTTTTTACATAATTGGGAACTTAAATTTTTTTAAAAATACGTCGCTTTTAGACAAAAGGTGCTTAAAAATTAATGCCATTTTTATCCATTAAGCAGAGTTGAGTTGCGGAATTACAGAATTCTGAATCATACCGGGGAAGAAATATCGATTTGCGTTCTCTTGTCACTAGATGGCGCTATGTTCGCCTGTCACACGCACTGTCGGTTGATTGATGGTGTCGGGTTAGGGAGAGATAAGACCCTCCGGGCTTTGCGTATATTATTGAGGAAAATACTGTGAGATTTTAGTAGATTCTATGCATCTAATGCTATGTCGACTTTGTTTAATTAAAACTTGCAACCAAGGTCTTTGAGACGATACGAACTTTATCTTTTGTTTGTTAATTTGTTTAAAATATATCATAATTTTTTTTAATTCCATTCATTATAACAAATTTATTTCAAAATTTAACAATGCAAAGAATTTATGTTGCTCAATACTTAAGAAACAAATTATAATATAAAAGTTAACAATACAGCATCTTTCAAGATAATATTATTTTATAACATTTTTAGATAATTATTTATACCTATCCGCGTTTGTAATGATCGATAGACGGCGCTTTGTGAACACTGCAGTTGTTAGTAAACATTACAGCCACGTGTGTTCCATTAGTATTCTGTTATTCTACTTAATATTCGTACTATAATTTCTCCGCCATTACATTATGGAAAATTGATTGCTTTTGGAAAAAATACTTCAGTTTATTCAAAGTTCGATCGGAAGTAGATTTTTAACTGAAGTTGAACAAATATTAATTTTAAATCATCTGATTAATTCTTTACTTCCATTAGCCGAAGCAACTGAAATTTTAAATTTGTCATTTGGAAATAAATGGAAGCTCAATTCTGGATTTCTTGATCCTTTGGAGTTACACTGTGGCACACAAAAGTATGTGTTATCTTTTTTACCGTATTTATTCATTTTTATTCAATAAATATATGTGAAACTAAATATCGGCAAGCAATGGCGGCTGTATGGAATTCGAATTAAACCATGTTTATTGTAATTTCACCTTAGCCCACCAGAGGGCGAGCATTTCATTACAATCGCGGATCAGCTATAAATCTGGAAGGGGAAAAAAAAAAAAAAAACTATTTAAATATATTTAAATTTGTGATAAATTCAGGCGGTATACCCAAAGGATTCATCTTAATTCTGCCCCTGTAGGAACAAAACTGTTCTTTTTTTTCTTTCGTTTTCTTTCTTTCTTTTCTTTTTCTATTTATTGTTGATCTAGAAGTTCAGTTCCTTTCTGGACTTTTATGATATTCCCCCGGAACAAGCATTCCTCACCTGGTAAAAAAAAAAAAAAAAAAAAAAAAAAAACTGATTTGACATTGATTTTAATTAGTTTCAATAAAAATTTCTTCAGTAATTTATACAAAAGTTAAGAATAAAAAACACGAAGACAAAATTATGCACACTTCGTTAGATTTCTTAATTATGCTTCATATTTGTTTTTAAATTCAAGCAATGTAACCAAAGTTCAGAAATATTTAATTTTGACTTCGCTTTTTCAAAATATATTTCTAATTTGAATCTCTTGACAAAAGTAAAAAAAAAAAAAAAAAAAAAGGAGGGGGGTCTAAACGAAAGCTGCTTTAATCCAAAAATAAAATAATAATAATAATAAAGAAAAAGTACCTAGTAGCCATTATAATACTTTCTTCTTCTTCTGCAGTCGGCAGCAAAATTATCGAAACGCTAGCAATAATTCATGTTTAAAAGATTTTCAATCTTACCAGGAAATCATCCCAATAGCGTAATAATAGAAATCAATTAAATTATGTTCATTTGAGAGGGCATAATCTAACGTGATTTTTGACGCATAAACTGTTAGCCCTCTTAAGCCCGTTCTCGAGAAATCTATATTTAAGTTTGGGTAAAAGCATAGTAATCTAAAAGAAGTGGAAAGAGTCCCGTGAAAACCTGCCAGAAACATGACTTTTATCAACTATTAGAATCTATTTTAGCGAATTTTTAGACATTATATCTCGAAGGAATATATCTCAAAGCTGAAATGGGCAACTGATTATTCCATCAAAGAACACATTTCACTATGCTCTTTCGATTTCTGCTTGTTTTGGATTTTATTCTTTATTTCAGGTAGGCGTGGTGTTATCGATTTAGGCGGGGTTTCACCGATTATTAGCGAATTTTCAGAATTTATAATTCGAAAACGAGATGACGAGGGCTATTGCTTTATGCGTCAAAAAACATATTTATATATGCTCTTTCGATTAATGCTTGTTTGGATTTTTTTTACGATTACACTATGGGATAGTTTCCTGGTTAGTCTTATGCTTTTTATATAAAAGTAAGTTGGTGATAAAAATTAGCGAACAAACAAACAAAAGAAAAAGTATGAAAAGTTTCGATGTGTGTTTCAATAATTTTTCTGACGACTGTACAGAGCCCGATTAAGGCCTACTGGGGCCCCCTCCCCACCCGAAACAAATTTAAGCAATTTTATCAAAGCAAATATCTAATTTGTGCATTAAGTTTCAATGTTTAAGACAAAATTAAAGAATTGTCTTTAAAAGAAATTATTTATTTATTTGATTTCATTTGATTGATTTATTTATTTTTGCAAAGAAAGATCAAATGATTATTATTATTATTGTTGTTGTTGTTATTATTATTATTATTATTATTTTATTTATTTTTTTTTTTTTTGGGGGGGGGGGGGAGTATGTTAAAGCTCCTTGAGGAAAAACAAAAATTATTGTTTAGAGTTTGGACAGAAGTTCTATAAATACATTAACATGAACATGTTTTTATCAACCTCCTGGGTTGAGTCTGGAATCTATTCAAAAGTTTCACTCACAGTATCATAATGCTGGGAGATACAATAAAGATTACAAATAAAGATTATTACCATTAGCTAGATTTCAGTTAATTTTCGTAAGGAAACCTTTACCAAAAATAGCACTTTGAATTTTTAAAATTATTCTGGTGCACCTAGATAAAGGTGCCCTAGGCTGAGGCCTAGTTGGCCTGTGCGATAATCAGGCCCTGCGACTGTATACCACTTTATATAAAAGTACTACCTACTGGTTTACACACAAAAAACATTAATCATGGATTTTCACAATAAAAATTTAACAAATGAAATTTGGTGCAATTTTAGACACTATATGCTAAGACTATATGGAAAACTGCAGAAGGTAGGTAATAACTGTTTCACCTGCAGGCGGTATAGACTCAAACTGAATCAGCAATCTTTTTCAGAATGGCCATCTTACATATTGAGTTTGATGCATTTATACGTTATAGAAGTTAAGATATAGTGATTCCAAACACAATAAAAATTGCAGTATAGCAGAGCAAAAAATGAGTCGATATGTACCGAGATTAAATTTGCATAGTGTTTCATAACGACCATTTTACATAACAAGTATTGTGCAACGATACAGTATAAAAACTGAGATCTATATATATATTTAAAAAATAAATAAATAAATAAACCAAAAAAAATTAAATCTATAAAGTGTTGAATTCAGCTAAAAAAAGCTAAAAAATATTATCTCTATTCTTATAAATATTAAAAAAAAAAAAAAAAAAAAAAAAAAAAAGAAAGAAAGAAAGAAAGAAACTGACAAATTTGCACAGTTTTAAAACTTGTTTTTGAAATTTGACAATCACTAAAAGATTTGTTTATCGGATACAAATAATTAAAATGTGAAAATTAAGCCAATTTTTTAAATAAACTTTTAACATTAAAAACTTTGTATGCATGCACATGGAGAAAAAAGATTTTTAAATGTATAGAGAAAAAAAAAAAAAAATTGCGTTTTTCCTGCAGAATATGCTGTGTATTCGAAAAAAAAAGATTTCGATTTTTATTCCTTAAATAAGGAACTTACACTTGCGGTATAAAACGCAAGGATTCAATAATAAGAAAAGAATAAATAAATAAATAAAGCTACAGAACGTTTTTAAATTAATCAAAAATTTCTTAGAACTAATCTGTGAAAAATTTTGTTTAAACTTATTTTCCTTGGACTCTTTATGATAAAATGTTAAAATTTTTTACACTACCTAATCGGTGTATAAAGCATATTTTACTCATTGATTTCTTTTTCTTTTTTCTTTTTCTTTTTTTTTTTTTTTTTTTTTTTTTCACTGATATGCCATTTTTATAAAAATTAATAATTAAAACTCTTAGAATTTAATTCTCCTAAACATTTTGCAGATTTTATTGAATTTTGTATATCTTTTACAAATTTTTGTAATTTCTTACTTACATCTAAGATAAAATCAACATTTATAGAATTAAAAAATAGGTCTAGGTTTTACGAAAACTTTCCATACCTTCTCTATAAATAATATTTAATCAAATACTTACAAATACTTTAATGCAAACAAAAATTTAAATAGAAATAGTATTTACATACTGCTTTTTGCAACATTTTTTTACTATCATAATCCAAATAAAATGATAATTAAAATTTAAACGTGAAATCAAATGACTAAAAGTTTAATATTTCTGTTTTAATATTTATCAAAATAGTATAAAAGTATATAAATATTGTTACCATGGATTTAGTCTTTTTCCCTGCACCAATTTTTCTGTTGTAATAAAATAGTTTTTCAGGCAAAGTGAAAATAAAGACTCGGTTCATTCACTTTCAGTAAGTCAGCCTTGGTGACAAACTTGGTGACTTTGCGACAAATTTGGCGAAAAAAAGTCGTGGTTTCCGAAGTTTTGAAACTCTGAGATGCACGGGAGACAAGTTCTAGAACTTTCCATGCCATTCTGGATTGTAATTACCGCCAAAAGCTATAAATAGAAGAGGGGAAAGGGTTTACTTCTGCGAGAGATAGTGCAGTTACTACGATTCAGAGTTGTTCAGAGATCTATTTTGAGCAATTGCTCTGTATGTTCGTGAGCTAGCGAAGATTTCTGCTCTGGAGTATTTGATGTTATTTGCTTTACTCCTGTGAAACAAGGGACTGTTTCTTTGGACTGTTCCAGAACTTTCGTCGACTAGTGACTTTGCGGTACGAGTGACAGCTTCATTGGTCTGGTTCTAGAATATTCGATGAAACAACAGTACTATTGGACTGGACTGTTTCGAGAATATTCGTTGTAATCACAGTTTCGTTCTACTGATTCGAGAAGTTACATTCAATAAAGAGCCTTCATCGACTAGAACCTATCGGTTTCATTACGAACTACTTTCTCACACAAAAAAGACGACAAGTTTTTCGTAACAATATATGTTTTATTTGAAAAGCGCATTACTGCAAAATTTTCCAAACTTTATTAGGCATAAGAATGGAAGAAAAAAGTTTTTTTTTTTTTCTTTTCTTTCATAAAAACAATTATTATTAATATTATATTATTATTTCGAATTCCATCTGCTTTCACCTTTGTTTTATTAATGTTATTAAAACAATGTTCCTTCAGAAATAATTTAAATATAAGTGTTGCAATTATTGTTAAATGCTTATCCTTTCTCCGTTGAAAGGTTCATAATTGCCGAAACGTCAGTGGAGGCCCTCTGTTGAGACTCAAAACGGTTTTGGGCTGTGTCTGTGTGTCTTTCTGTCTGTCTGTCGCGCGATAGCGGCCGCAAAAATAGCGGTATTGACTTGAAATTTGGTACACATGTTCATGAGCCCCACGAAATCAGCTGTATAGTTTTTGGTATGTATTCCATTTGTAGTTCGTATACAGGAACACGCCAAAGTTTTTTTTATCATTACGGCCTATGTGAGAAATTTGTATGTATCGAGATAGCGGCCACAAAAATCACGCTATTGACTTGCAATTTGGTACACAAGTTCATGTGTCGCACGAAATCAGCTGTATAGTTTTGGGTGTGTATTCCATTTGTAATTCATGTACAGGGACACGCCAAAGTTTTTCTTATCATTACGGCCTATGGAAGGAATTTGTATGTACCGCGATAGCGGCCACAAAAATCACGCTATTGACTTGCAATTTGGTGCGCATGTTCATGTACCCCACGAAATCAGCTGTATAGTTTTGGGTGTGTATTCTATTTATAATTCGTGTACAGGGACACGCCAAAGTTTTTCTTATCATTACGGCCTACGGGAGGAATTTGTTTGTACCGCGATAGCGGCCACAAAAATCACGATATTGACTTGCAATTTGGTACACATGTTCATGAGCTCAACGAAATCAGCTGTATAGTTTTAGGTGTGTATTCCATTTTTAATTCGTGTACAGGGACACGTCAAAGATTTTCTATCATTACAGCCTATGGGAAGAATCTGTATGTACCGCGATAGCCACCGCAAAAATCAAGCTATTGACTTTTTGCCGAAACGTGAATGGAGGCCCTCTGTTGAGACTCAAAAGGATTTTGGGTTCCGTCTGTCCGTCAATCTGTCTGTCTGTCGTGCCATAGCGGCCACAAAAATCACGCTATTGACTTGCAATTTGGTACACATGTTCATGTGCCCCACGAAATCAGCTGTATAGTTTTGTGGGTGTGTATTCCATTTGTAATTCGTGTACAAGGACACGCCAAAGTTTTTCTTATCATTACGGCCTATGGGAGGAATTTGTATGTATCGCGATAGCGGCCACAAAAGTCACGATATTGACTTGCAATTTGGTACACATGTTTATGAGCCCAACGGAATGAGCTGTATAGTTTTAGGCGTGTATTCCATTTGTAGTTCGTGTACAGGGACACGCCAAAATTTTTCTTATCTTTACGGCGTATGGGGAGAATTTGTATGTACCGCAATAGCAGCCGCAAAAATCCTTCGATTAACTTGCAAATTGGCGCACACGTTCCAGCTTTGCATATAAGCAGCTGTATAATTTTTATCGCTATATTTTTTATAAACTGTGTACAGCGACACGCCAAAATTCTTAACATTACGGCGTACGGGGTGAATTTCGTTTAAACGCATTTTAATACCATTACTTTGCAATGAAGAAAATGAAACTAGCGTACGTGAGTAAAATGCTTAAACTTATGTTGTTTGAAGTAAATATGTGCTCTTATGCTTTCTAATTAATGTACAGGATCTTACAAAAGTGTTCTGACAATGTCACGTAGTCATCCAAACGATGTTACATTTGGAACAATTATTAATTTTAAACGCAAAATATGCTGAATAGTTTTTTACTAGTGTATACAATGTTTATGGTTCGTTTACAAAGACACACGAAAGAATTTCGTAACATTAGAGCCTATGGACAAATTTTTAATTTAAGCGCGCACTTTAATGCGTTTATGCTGAATTGAACTTAATAAAGTTAACATACATTATAAAGATGCTTAAAATCATGTTTACTCTTAAAAAAGATTATGTATAGACTAAATAATTTATGGGACCACACAAAATAATTCCGAGTATGTACTGTAATTATCCAAAAGATGTCAAATTAGTTTGAAAAATTAATGAGTTATTATTAATTAGGTTTATTCTTATTATTGGCGTTTATAATGACTGTGGCTACTTTTCCGGGATACATAAAGGAATTTCGTACTATTACGGTCTATATTCGGTATTTCTTGAAAGTGTATTTTAACATGGTTACATCCCCATCAAGTATAATGAAATTTTATTAGAATTTTAAAAGCATGTTTTCCTATTGAAATATGTGGGCAGAGAATTGAAAATTAGTTTAAAGATTACGCAAAATATTTCCGATATGCTATGTAATTTTTTTTGTATGAAATTTGATAGTTATGAAATTTGGTATTTATGAATTTCAGGGAAATAATACAAGACCGTCGTTTATTAAGAATACATATTGTTTCGTACTTGGGGGTGCGTAATTTGTCAGAGAATGAAAGGCGAAACTTGCAAAAATTCAGTTATTTATTCACAGAAAGTTCCAGAAAAATACAGGTTTATAAACCAAGTATCAGCTTCAATTCAACCAGTAAACATAGCTTAAACAACAGCCGTTAACAGCAAAACAACATTACAAACTGTTTATCAATAACAAGTCTCATTCAAAGAGGCTCAAAGCAAAGCAAGCATTTGACGAAACTGACACAGATCTGAGATTGGCCGCCTTGGCTAAAAAAATGCTCCTTTTATACTATTCTATCGAACACAGACTCTTCTGGAAAATTCTCGTATCTCATCAGCCAATGAAATTAGAGCTTCCATATTTGGTATATCCCTAATAAGTATTTTCTCGTCAAGGTCGCCAAAAAAATCGCCAAGGAGGGAAACAGTCGCCAAATTTGGCGCCAAATCCATTTCTTTCCTTAATGTAGCTTTTTAATGCGTTTTTAAAGGAAAATTAGGCTATTTTAACGCTAAAACGACTAGAAATGCACAAAATTAGCATTTTATCGACTTTCTAAGCCTCTTTGAAAGAATTTATACAAAAATAAATGCAATTATTTACAATTCCGTAACACTTTATATGATATACAAATAGGTATAGAAAGAGAAATACAGCAGGGGGTTGAGGGGGGCGGCAGCCCCCCTCAGGAATGTATCTGATTATGGTAATAAGTCGATCGAATCAATATATACTATTAAATAATAAGGAATAAATAAAAATGACCTATTGAATAATGTCTGATGCAAATAGGACGTTGAGGCTCCTGATCTGCAGATCCACTAGTTATATTCTTTGTAAAATATTAAAGTGTATAATTAGGAGACGTAAATATTGCGTGACAAAAGAGTTAACCAGGGCCTTGCTTTTGACGTGGATAGATTCTATTGAAAAATTGTGGAGGTTGACAACAGAAAGCGTTTGTTTTTTCTTTGCAAATGTTAATAGTTATTTTTCCTTAGACAGTGTAAGAGATTTTACTATCAAAGCTTGCAGAAGGTAGGTGCCGAGTTTGAATTCAGGCCGCACTCATTGGCCTATCTATTCGAAGTTTTCTATAGTTTTTTTCCGGAAAATGCTTATATATACGGGATGTGAGCCTTTAGAAAAACTTCCAAGAAGACCCCCCCCCCCCCCAAGACAAGATCCCTAGCATGGACAATCCGCCTTAGTCCGCGCAGAATGGAAAAGTCCGAACGTTTTGGCTGAAGGACGTTAACTGGGTTTGAACCTGACACGTACCATCTACGAGCTTTGACAGTGGAACCTTTCTGCCACCGGTGGGAGTATTCACTTTGGAAAATATTGAGATTTATGAATTGCAAATAGTATAAATATTGAGTGATAAAAAGCTTATTTTTAATATCTATAAATGTAATAAATTAAAACTTTTTTTCCCCCATTTCAACTGCATTGGTTATATATATATATATATATATATGTGTGTGTGTGTGTAATAGAAAGGAAGAAAAAAAAAAGTTAAAAAAAAAAAAAAAAAATCCTTACAATTTTTAAAAACTTTTAAGTCCCCCCCCCCCCCGCCCCATTTATAAATGCTTATAGTTATTTCCTTTGGAAAATATTAAGGTTGATAATTTTCAGAGATAAATATTGAATAATAAAAAACTTATTATTTTTCAATACATTAACACCATTTTTTCTCTTCAAGTGTAATCATCAAAAAAGGAAGAGGGGTCGAAGGAAAAGAGAAGAAAATACAACTATGACGGAAAAGAAACGAAAACCTATTTTTGTTTTCTAAGTAGAGGATATAAAATTCTGTACAAAACAGAATTTAATTTAGTACGGCAGGACTTATTTTAATCTAGTCTTCCTCATAAAGTCACGTAGTAATTGTGTTGTGTTCCTTAACAATGGTTACTATATTCACTTAAAAAAATTTCTTTCGCATGTTTTTTCTCAATTTTATTTTTGATGTTTATTATTATCATTATTATTATTTAATTTGATATGACGGGGAGGGGGAATAAATTTTTTTTCAGTTGGTATAAAAGCGTAAAAAAAAGAAGAAGAAGAAGAAGAAGATTTATTAGAGAACAAAATAGAAGCAACAATAATAATAATAATAATAATAATAAATAAATAAATAAATAAAATAATAATGATAATTCATAATAGTGGCTGCAAAAGTCACAATGAATAATAATGCCTACTTAAAAATACAATAGAAACAGCAACAATAAGAAAATTCTAGCTGTTTATTTCTTTATTACCTTCATTTTCGTCACAGAATTGTTTTAAACAAGCATGAAACGATAAAACAGCGAAATTTTTCTCTCTTTCTCCCCGTCCCTCTCAAAAAATAAAATAAAATAAAATCCTCGAAATTACAACCAAAAACGTTTTTATTTTTATCTTTAAATGAAAATAGAAGGTTTTGAATAATTTTTATTCGTTAAAATGTTTGAATAAATTTGAAGATATTCTGGTTGCTTCACTATCTATGTTGTGTAGTATGTTTACTTTTACTTTTATCCTTCATTTAAGATTCCTAAAATTTATTTGTTTCGTGGCAACAATGCCAACAACTTATGTACAATATTACTAAAATGTTTTCTAAAAATTATGTTGAAAAATTTTTTTCTTTTAATTTAGTTCTCTTTAAATAATGAATTAATGTCGTAAAAGTGTTATATTTTCTTTAAAGGTTAAAAATATATATATAGGGTAAGTGCACCAGTGATTGGCACTTTTAGCGCAATCTCTGATGTTTTTAATGTTCTAGTCATCAGAAAATATTTTTAGAAATCTTAAGTTAATACATATGGCATGAAAGACATTCAGAACCACATATATGTTAAAATATATACATTTGATAACAATCATTATTATTTTTTTTTTTATGAATTTTTATTTGACACCACTCAATGTTCCAGTAATTGACACTGCCAGTTTTTCTTTTTATTAGTAATTGGCACCCTATGTTCCAGTGTTTGACGCTGCTAGCTATTCATTTTACCAGTTATTAGCCCCCTATGCCCAATGTTTGACATAAAATGTTAAAATTCTTATATGTAAAATACGTGATTTTATTATTTTATTTATTTATTAATTATTTCGGGATAGATGTCAATTACTGGAGCATGCTAATCACTGGAGCACCTACCCTAGTTAATTTAAAATCAAGATTTTTTTTGTACACTTGTAACGGTATTTTGGGGTCGACTAGATAACACGTGTTGCTGGGGTTATGTTTTTCCGTCGGCAAAGTTTCTCTGACAGAATCCCAAGTCAGACACAGTAGCTCAAATAACTCGCTAAACTCCGCTTCCATCATCCATCCATAGGGATCTGCTCCTGCTCAGAGCCGAGTGCGTTGACAGGACTGGAAAAAGAGAAAAAAAAAAAAAAGGAAAGGGGAACGAGGGAGAAAAATCTCAGCCGACATAGTTGAAATAAATGTAAGCGGCATTTCTTTGAAACTTCTTCCTACCCCTTTAAAAATGTCTGGGCTATATCTTTCGTTTCAAGCTGCAAAATTATTAGACACAGCATACGATATTGGATGTCAGTATTTATAGACAGAGTCTGCATTGCATAGGTCGGAGAATCGACAAGATATGGCGCAGAATCAAGGGATGTAAAAATTATTTAGTACTATTAGACTGATACATCATATAGTTTCATTGGGAAAATACAATTCTTATAAATGCTGTGAAAAATAGAAAAATAACTAATATCGGATGGTTTAAAAGAAAAAAAAAAAAAAAAAAAAAAAAAGAGAAGCAAAATTATTCGCTGTGTAATACATAATATCATGTGGTGTAATTATTTTTTCATTGAGTAAGAATATTGAATGGTTATGGTGTTTTGTTTATCATTTGGTATTAATGAAATGTGCAATCTATTATTCTATTTAAATTTTTATTTCAAAGATGGCGCCACTGCATCGCGAATAAATCACCTTTTGTGTTCGGCACTCGGCAGCCAAAACCTATGTTATTCTATGCGGAAATTTATTAAGATTTCTAAATTTTCATTTTCTTATTAATGAAATTTACAATTTTTAAAATGATTCGTGTTTTCATCTTCTAAATTTATAACATTCCGTTTTAAAGTTATAAAGGGCGGGAAATAAACTAAGTGTATTTTTTACAAGTTTTTCGGTGACGATTGGTGTGTTTTTGAATGCTGTTTGCAAGGGTGACCCAGCTAAGAGGCTGGGGGAGGGGGGAGGGCACAGGCTTCTCTATCGGGGAGTCCGTGCCTCCCCCCCCCCCCCACCTTTGATTTGTTCGAATGAGCTGAATGTTGGTACGCATGTTATAGGTCCTCATTCTCATAGCACAAACCCTATTGATTTTGGTGAATTTAGGGCTTATAGTTT
Organism: Salticus scenicus; assembly: GCA_963930645.1. Classification (NCBI taxonomy): domain Eukaryota; kingdom Metazoa; phylum Arthropoda; class Arachnida; order Araneae; family Salticidae; genus Salticus; species Salticus scenicus. Next base: position 144,435,053 of record OZ005654.1, read on the forward strand.
TATTTATTTATTTATTTATTTACAGGACACAAAGAAAAATTCTTTATCATTATGGCCTATGGGCCCAAACTTTTTAAAGTGCGATAGCGTTTAAGTGCCTTATTCGATTGAGCTAACAATTTATACACATATTATAGATCACTGTCGCACGAATTGTATTAGATTTTGGTCAATCTATCCCTTATAGATTTTTACAGGGACACAATGAAAAACTCTTTTTTATTATCAGGCCCATATATCGCATGGGCAAGCCGGGACTTTGCCCAGGGGCCACGGATATTGAGGGCCCCCAAAAGCCCGAATATTAAATTGAAAATTATTCCCTTTTATTTCAGTAAAAATTCAAATCGCACGTCTATTTACTTTTATGAAATTTATCTTTTAAAAATATTGAACGTTCTCGGAAACAAAATTTTCATTTTGGATATATTTTGCCTTTTCTATTTCTGCTGGCTCATCTGGTGCCTAAATAGTGGGCCTTGGATCAACATATGCCGGGTTCATTCAGGGAGGGAGTTCAAAGTGATTCGAAATTCATTTTAATCAGTAAATCCCACTGTAATTAATCCTAGTGTGTACATAACGGCAGTAGAGCGATAATCCAAAGCTGGCAAATCTATGACTACTAAATTTATATATCAGTTCCTGTTTAGTGTAAATTAAACATATTACACACACAGTGCTTTTTTTATTGCCGTCTGTCAGATAGGATATCATGAACGGATCAGCAGAACAAATCCATTCCATGTTCAATTGTATGTAGCTGTATAACATAAATAGTAATTGAAAATGTAAAAAAAAAATATTAACATATTTAAATATCTAGCCTCGAAAATATTGTTTATGCATTGGATATACGACTAGTAATCATCTATCGTACATAAATGGAGTTGCGACGGTTTCGAGGGGGCCCCTAATTTTGCTTTGCCCAGGGCCTCAAACATTCATGATCGGGGCCTGATTATTATGATCTATGGGCTCAAATTATTTGAAGTGCAATAGTGTAAAATTAAAGAATGGAGAAAAATACTCAAACACCCTATTTATAATTTTCACTTTTGTTTACTTAACGACTTGTATTACTTTAATTTATATCCACAACCGTTAGTTACTTAATATTCGGAAAGTCGAGTTGAGTCACTCCAGATTTTTTATTTATTTATTATTATGTTTTAGATAAAATTGTCAGAGATAATTTTTTGTCGATGTATAATATTACGCGCACAATATTTCTGTGATAGTTAGCCAGAATTTAATGAAATTTTGAGAGCTTTTACAAAGAGATATTAATATATGAAATGAGTAACAATTAACTCTTAAAAATTAAAATTTTTGTAATTGGGAATATAATTATACCAAAATTAATGATAATTTTTGTAATAATAATTATAATATATATACATATATTCTTTTTTTCAAGAGAATGGAGTTTTACAGCGTAATTACTTCTCGTCATTTTAATTACAGGATATTTCCCATGTGTAAAAAAAAATTTAGGTTCTTGTGATGTATCATTTGCATGTAATCTTGCGCACAAAACTTATATCAATTAAAAAAATAAATAAATAAATAAATAGCTCTGGCATTTTTAAGAAAAAAAAAATTCAAATTAAAAATGTATATTTATTGAAATAACTGTAATAGAAACCTTTTTTAACATTTAATAAAAATTATAATTAAAAAAAAAAAAAGTTATTTTTAAAATTATTGTAAAAAGAATTATGATCATGGATGTTGCCAGATTAAAAAGATTCGGAAATTGTGTTATAAAATAGTACATTTGGTTTTTTATTTCGACAGCTACATTACATTTGGAAGGAACTATCCATACTAAACCAGCAAATGATTTCCATATAATTTCTGTTTGTAATAACTTTCACATATATGCATGAAATGGTAATAACCCTTTTTCTATTAAACATTTACTACGTGTCCTTTCGTTTCTGTCTCTGCTCACGAGGTGCGCGCTTGGATGGCAAACTATAGGGTTGTGCAGGCAGAATCTTGGTGGATTAATTACAACTTGCCAGAGACCTTGCTAGATCTTATTCCCTTGCGAGTAGGCCCCCTAATTGTAACTATGCGAAAGCACGCATTTAATTCGTATTCTGTACCCCTTGGTTCGCCACGGCCATTAATCTTATGCGGCCCAAGCATAGAATTATGGGATGTTCCTGACAATCGGGACAGAAGTATGCTTTGGATGAAAAATTGTTTACTACTGAATATGTTGAATAACGTGTATGCATAAGTAAGCTAACCGAAGATGACTTGTGCTTATTGTTAGGTTTGGGAGATACGTAACAGTTTTTTTAAGCATGTAAATATTATAAGCATAATAAGCATGTTTTTCCTAATTATACAGAAGCATGGAATTTATTAGAATAATTGTGAATTTATATATATATATATATATATATATATATATATATAATTTGAATCATTATTACCATTGTATCATACAGCAAACAAAAGATAGAGGAAGATACCAACATAAAATAAATTTTAATTGAAATTTATTTCGATCAAAATTAGTCACGGTATTAAATTAATTTGAGTACCAATGATTAGTAAAAACAAGTTTAAAGTACTTACGTAGAAGAGGAATGACACTAACATAACACATAAGCCTAACGATGAGAGAATTCGAAAAAACTTTGAATTATTAGTAACAGTCAACGTTTGAGAGAAAAGAGAAAGGATAAAATCACCAAAGAGTTCCGTTAAAAGGGGAAAAAAAGTGGAATTCATGAATTGAAAATTGGAATTTTAAATACTGAAAAATAGAAATGTACTCATCAGGAAACTTGCATTTCTATCAGCATATGCAAGATTTCGTAAAACTGTATAGCTAATTCCAGCAAATATACAGCTCAAGTCTCTATCTTGCAACAAAAAAAAAAAAGAAAAAAAAAAAAAAAAGAAAATTGAAATACATATTACTATTTTAATGCATACAATAACTAAAGAAAAATTATTTCATATATGCATGAAATGTGAGACTAAACTATCTTATGTTACTTATCTTTAATTTCTTAAGAATAATTAAGAGGGTGTTAGTGTTTGAGAATAATGCCGATTGATTACTCTAAGGTCCTAGTCCAGAAGAGGAGTGCTTTCCGTGGAGGTCTTTCTAATGGGTTCTAGCCCGTATTTATGCAATATAATAATTAGGAGGGAATAACACTATCTATCAAAATTTAATTATGTTTATGACTTCAGTTAGTATGTCTGAGTTTTTACTTCAAAAAACATATTTCAAATTCTGTAAAATTTACCTACTATGTTAGTCAGGTTTTACCTTCACCATAAAATGCTTCAAAATAAAATTTTTACATATAAACACTGGTTTGTGTAGAAGGATTAAAAAGAAAAGAAATCGAACAAATTATGGTCTGAGAGACGTATTAAGTTAATGTAATTTATCTTCACTTCTTTAAGAATAGTTTGGAAGCTACTTTTAGCACGTAAAATATTTAAAAAAGACTCGGCGCTAGTTAAATAAACACAAGAAAATTCTTCATGATGTCGAAACACCAAAGGGAAATACGGCAACCCTACGTGTTATACGTGGTTTTTCGTAAAGAAATTATTTTGCTTACTGGTTAGATTGAATGCCGTGAAATACTTTAACTAATACTAATAACTTAACTAATAATAATAATAACTTAATAATAATAATAATAATAACTAATAATAATAATAATAATAATAATTTAATAATAATAATAACTAATAATAATAATAACTTAATTAATACTAGTAACTTAACTTTCTTACTCAAACTTACAAATCGCGCCAACCTGGTTGCGATAATACGTAAGAACCGTCTGTTTTTCTTCTTATATATAGAAACTCATTTCTTTCATTTCTTTACGCACTGATGACGATACGCTCGATGCTATTCAAACAGTTGTCTGTCTGTGGTTACTTCCCAACAAATTTTGAAAGTGTTTATGACTTGCTTTTCTGTATGTCTGTGTTTTCCTTTCCATAATTAATCTTAGAAAATCCATAAAAAAAAAAAAAAAAAAAACCTTATAGAAAATCTTATGTTCAATAAATGAAAAACACTTTAAGGCTCTTCAAAAATTTAAAATTTTTATTTAACTCTAAACTTTGATGCAGTTAAATTTATTTTCTTTTACGCAAAAATGTTCATTAATTTTAAGTTAGATAATAGAAAAAAGAGCACTTTTTTTTTTTTTTTTTTTCCGTTTTTCAACAGAGGCAAAAACAGTTCAAACGATCGTGTAAAAACTAATATTTAGAACTGATCGACACATATTGCCTATTTTAGGAAAAATCTTTTGAGATTTTTTTTTTTTTCTTTCTTAAACGCATGAAATAGGCATGAATTATTAAGTATTAAAGCATCCTATATGTTGAATACCACTATTTTTAAAAAATAAATTTTCGTTTTTTAATTAATAATCGAATTTCCGAAATAAGGTAAAGTGTTGGGGGGGGGGGGGATCCTCAAAATAGAGAATACACTGTTAAAAATTTTTGTAAATTTAATGTAAATATTTATCCAGAGTCTCTGTAAATTTGCAGTAATTCTTAGTTAAAAGTGAATAATCGAGATTCTCAATCTTTATTCTGTATCTTTGCGTAATTTTATTATTTAATTATTTAATTAAAATTAAAAATGACTATTTCTATTTTAGAAAAAGCATTCAAAGTCCGAAATATATCTCACTAATAATTAATTAAATTAATATTAGTTATTGAAATGAATGTATAAAATAAGTTTTTAACATCTCCATATATTTTTCTCTGTAATTTTACGTAAGACTTAAGATAATAGATTACACAGAGTTTTCTGTTGAAATTTTTAACAGTGTATTGCAACTGTGAATATTAATTAATTACTATTAACTATAATAATTAATCACATATATATATATATATATATATATATGTAAAGAAAGAAATAGCATTCTTTTTTAAGTTATAGAGGGAAAAATTTAGAAATTTGAGTCAATGTTCCAGGGATTTGATCCAATCTTTAGACAGAGATCGTCGTAAAGAAAGGAACTGGTTTATAATAATCACTCAACTTTAAGAAAGTTATAAAATGCCATATTAATTCTTTCAAAATTCACATATTTCCACCTAAAAATTGTTCCAAAAATGTATTAGTAAATTTTCCGTTGATAAGAAGATATTTTATTCTGCCCCCCCCCCCCTTAAAAAGACGTATTTAATACTCCATATTTTTCGTTTAAATAATATTTGTTTAATGGTTCCGTTTTTGTGAAGTTAATTTCTATAAACCATAATAAGATTTATAAATGTCCTCAATCATTTATTTTTTTCTGTCACTAGATTATTTAAAGAAGTTTTTCACGAACTAAAAGTTTTCCACCTACTATACACAGCTTTCGCTATATTGCGTGCAATATTATTCATAGTGCTATTTATTTCCTCAATCTCTAAGAGATCAATATTCCGATAAGCAACTGCTAATTCTTTTCGAATCAATATACACAAATAGTGAAATAAATATACATACTGAAAGTTTTCCAATACACTAGCGCCAAATTTCTTCTTTGCTTAAATCTAACAGCTTCATATATGCATTATGGATTACTTGGGAGAGAAAAATACGTATACTACAATGCGTAAAATAGAAAATTGAACAAAACTGCAATAGTTTATTCTGGAGTGCATAATATTGGTGATAGTTTAATCTCTCTTGTTTATAAAAGTTTTGATCATCAATTTAGATTTTTGATTGCATTTTTATTTATTTATCTGCTTATCAGTTTCATGGGTTTATAGCACAGAACTAGGCACAGTAAAGAGGCAAAAAAAAAAAAAAAAAAAAAAAAATCATTTGAGATTCATTTTTAGTCAATAAATAATTTATACTTAATGTATAGATATATAATAATTCATCATTACAATAATCAAACACCAGGAAGGTAGCCGAGAATTAATGAACAAACAAATACATATGGATATAAAGCATTGTGCAAAGCAAAAGACATTTAAAAAGTTAGGGGATCATACATAGCAAATATGATCAAAGTATAACAGTAAAAAATAAATTAATAAATAAATAATAAAAACTGGAAGAAGAAGAGGAAGGAGAAGAGGCCATTACGGCTTAAGACGAGTGGAGCTGGTTAAACTAATTTTCCGGGCTTCCAACTTTCCCCAAATCCTCTGCAAGACCATCCCTAACAACACATCCTCTCTACCTGACATCCTCAGGATATCCTATGGGTGAAAAGACGTCCAGAGGACATCTTAAGGATGTACTATGAACAAGTGTCTTGTATAGTAACAAAGTAAAAAGTTAAAATGAAGAAAAATAATTATTGAAGAAGGAGAATATAACACTGCTCTGCATGAAAAACGGCCCCAACACCATTTGTGCAAATTGTTATGTAAAATGACTTTCTGAATCCGAATATGGAACCCATTTGGCCCAATCACCCACCGTTTTTCATCTACTACCACCTATTTTTATCCCTTTTCAGCAATTTCATGGCGATAAATTTGATTTGTAGGAGAGGAAAGGATTATTTTAACTGCTAAATATCTTCTGACCTGAGGGGCTACAGAAATGAAAAAATTTAAAACATAGACATTTTCAGCAAGGGGATTTTTTTTTTTTTTTTTTTTTGGTTTGGGGGGGGGGGGGAGGGGGATATGCCACTGAAATCATGAATTGCATTCTTTTCGTTTTATTAATCAATTATAATTAATATTTATTATACTTTTTTTTTTAAGTGTTGAAATAATTCTTTTCCATTTCCAAATCAAATTCATGGCCATAAAATTACCGAATAGTGTTAAAAATTGGGGGAGGGTGTAGCGTTCCAAGAAAGCGGTGGGTGATTGGGCAAAATGGGGGTTATATTTGGATTCAGGAGGTTATGGTATCAGAGCTTGAATTCTTCTTTTTTTTTTTTTTTAACAGCACAGTATAATAAGCGAGAAAAAATTAAAAACGAGAAAATCATGAAATATTTAATTAATTAACATAGTATTTATATAACTAACTATAAGGTAAAGTTTTTTTTTTTTTTTTTTTTTTTAATGGGGTTTAAAATGTGATTTGAGGCTATCTAGTAGTTGAGTAATTTTTATGATATAAACAAATGTGTTAGTTAAATCACATTTCATATTTATTAAAGATACTCATGGAAACAAATTTCAATTAAATATAATAATTCAATACATGTAAACACTTTCATTAATAAACTTAATTAAAAAAATAAAAATAAATAAATAAATAAAATAATAAAATACAGTTACGGTGATATTAATTTAAACGTATGTACATATCAATTGCATTTTTAACAGTTATTTTTAAATAAATAATTCTTTTTAAACTAATCCTTATAAAGATCCAGTGTCTTATTTTCTTATTTAACAGAGTTTGACTCTAAATTTTCATAATAAAAGAGAACAGTTGATAGTTGGTTATTTTATTTTCACTTGCTTTATTTTAATTTGTTATAATTCTTTACCAAAAGTTTTAGTAGCAATATGAAATTAAAAATTAAAATATATTGATTATTTTAAGTAGATAGTGCATACAAAAACATGTACTTCTTTTACTCTCTAAACTAATTTCAGATATTTATTTTTTTAGAAGTCGGATGCTCTAATTTGAAAATTTAAGTCAATTTAAAGATCTTCTTTGATATATGTCTTTTCAATTAAAAACATCTGCAGATTTTGTAATTAAAATGATTAATTGAAGTCATGTATTGTCAATTGTTCGTAGCGATATGAAATAAAAAATTTAAATTCATTGAATATTGCAAATTACTAGTACACATGCAAAATCAAGCACTTCCCTTTTACTTTTTAAACTAATTTCAGATATTTTTTTTTTTTTTTTTTTTTTTTTTTTTTTTTTTAGAAGTCGGATGGTTTAATTTGAAAAAATTTCAAACAATTTAAAGCTCTTCTTCAACACATTGTGTTTTTCGTTTAAATCATTTGTAGATTTTGTAATTAAAATTATTATTTGGAGTCATGTATTTTCAGTTGTTTTTAGCGATATGAAATTAAAAATTAGAATACATTGAATATTTCAAATAGTTAGTACATGCAAAATTATGCCCTTCTTTTACTCTTAAAAATAATATCATAATTTTTTTTTTTTTTTTAGAAGTCGGATGGTTTAATTTGAAAAAATTTCAAACAATTTAAAGCTCTTCTTTAAAACATTGTGTTCTTCGTTTAAATCATTTGTAGATTTTGTAATTAAAATTATTAATTGGAGTCATGTATTTTCAGTTGTTTTTAGCGATATGAAATTAAAAATTAGAATACATTGAATATTTCAAATAGTTAGTACATGCAAAATTATGCCCTTCTTTTACTCTTAAAAATAATATCATAAATTATATTTTTTTTTTTTTTTAGAAGTCGGATGGTTTAATCTGAAAAAATTTCAAACAATTTAAAGCTCTTCTTTAACACATTGTGTTCTTCGTTTAAATCATTTGTAGATTTTGTAATTAAAATTATTAATTAGAGTCATGTATTTTCAGTTGTTTTTAGCGATATGAAATTAAAAATTAGAATACATTGAATATTTCAAATAGTTAGTACGTGCAAAATTATGCCCTTCTTTTACTCTTAAAAATAATACCATAAATTATTATTTTTTTTTTTTTTTTTTGGAAGTCGGATGGTTTAATTTGAAAAAAATTCAAACAATTTAAAGCTCTTCTTTAACACATTGTGTTTTTCGTTTAAATCATTTGTAGATTTTGTAATTAAAATTATTAATTGGAGTCATGTATTTTCAGTTGTTTTTAGCGATATGAAATTAAAAATTAGAATACATTGAATATTTCAAATAGTTAGTACATGCAAAATTATGCCCTTCTTTTACTCTTAAAAATAATATCATAAATTATTTTATTTTTATTTTAGAAGTCGGATGATTTAATTTGAAAATTTATCAAGCCAATTTAAAGATCGTCTTTGATATATAACTTTTTAATTAAAAACGGTTGTAGATATTGTAACTAAAATGATTAATTGAAGTCACGTATTGTCAATTGTTCGTAGCAATATGAAATTAAAAATTAAAATACATTGGATATTTCAAATAACTAGTTTATGCAAAATCATGCATTTCTTTTACTCTGTAAACTAACTTTAGAGATCCTTTTCTTAGAAATCGGATGATTCAATATGAAAATTTCTTAAACTAATTTTAAAGATCTTCCTTATAATCTGCGTTTTTAATTTAAAACATTTGTAGATTTTATACATAAAATGATTAATTGGAATCATGTATTTTCAGTTATTAGTCGCGATATGAAATTAAAAATTAAAATACATTGAATATTTTAAATAGCTAGTATATACAAAATCATGTACTTTTTATATTCTTTAAACTAATTTCCGAGATTTATTTTTTTAGAAATCGGATGGTTTAATTATATATATATACATATATATATAACTACTTACTGCTTGTTTAAATTTTGGTTTGTGGTATTGATTAATTTAATTTCCTTTTTTATTAATTTCCTTTTTTTCTTTTTTGTTTTGTTGCAAGATAGAGACTTGAGCTGTATAATGCTGGAATTAGCTGTACAGTCTTACGAAATCTTGCAAATGCTGATAGAAATGCAAGTTTCTTGAAGAGTACATTTCTATTTTTCAGCATTTAAAATTCCAATTTTCAATTCATGAATTCCATTTTTTTTTTTTTTTTTTTTTTCTCCCTTTTAACGGAACTTTTTGGTGATTTTATCTTTTTTCTCTCAAATGTTGACTGTTACTAATAATTCAATGTTTTTGCAAATTCTCTCATCGTTAGGCTTATGTGTAATGTTAGTGTCATTTCTCTTCTGCGTAAGTACTTTAACTTGTTTTACTAATCATTGGTACTCAATTTAATACTGTGACTAATTTTAATCGACATAAATCTCAATTAAAATTTATTTTATGTTGGTATTTTCATCTAACTTTTGTCTGCTGAGTGCTACAATGGTACTAAAAAATTTAAAATTATATATATATATATATATATATATATATATATAAACTAATGTAAAGGTCTTCTTTAATATTGTTACGAAAACCATGTCGACTTTCTTGTGTAAGAAAGTAACTCGCAAAGAAACAGGCAAGTCGATGAATTCAACTCTCTTTATTCAACTACTACTCGAATCAGGGCAGTAAAACTGTGATTATAACGAATATTTTCGAAGCAGTTCAATAGTACTGTTGTACTGTTATTTCATCGAATATTTTAAGTAACAGTCCAACGAAGCTGTTACTTGTACAGCAGAAACCACTATCACTGTAAAAAAATAACTATTACCAGCTGCAAGAAACTCTCTATGATTGGAGAAAATAATTATTTTATCCAACCACACATAGTTTCTTGCAGCTGGTAATAGTTACTTTTTTACAGTGATTCGACAAATGTTCTGGAACAGTCCAGAAGAAACAGTTACTTTTTCCACAGGAGTAAAGCAAATAACATCAAGTACTTCAGAGCAGAAATCTTCGTTAGCTCACGAACAAAGTTCAGTCACTTAGAGTACAATCTCCAAAGTGCAATCACTCTGAATAGGTCCCTAAACAACTCTGAATTGCAGTTCAGTGACTACTCTGACGAGAGAACGATTGCTTCAGAGAATACCTGCAGTTGGTCGCGGCCAATGCTTACCTCCAACGAAATTCGTAAAAGTATAACGAGAAATTTTCTGAAAAAAAAAAAAAAAAAAAAAAAAAAAAGCCAAAGGGGTTTTAATTTAGAATTTTGTCTCTGAATAGATCCCCGCGTGAACAGAGATTATTCAGAGCAAAACACCAGGAGTTAAAATAATAATAATAATAATAATAAAAATCCCCTTGAGAAAACTTAAGGGCAACAGAGGATCTGTTGCGTGCGATACACACTGTCTCCGCATCCATAGAAGTCAACTCACTCCTGTTTATACCTTTTGGCGATGGGTCTCGACAGTAATTCTATCCAGTAACGCATAAAAATTTCGAAATCTAGGCTTCCGTGTATCGGAGAGATTCGAAACTTCGGGAACCCTAAACTACTTTTTTTTGTACAATTTGGTCGCCGAGTTTGACACCAAGGCCGAGTTCAATGAAAGTGAATGAATTGCCTCTTTATTTTCACTTTGCCTGTAAAACTACTTTCACTACCACAGGAAAACTGTTGCAGGGAAAATACTTAGTAACAACATATTGTGTTTTTGAGTTAAATCATTTGTAGATTTCGTAAATAAAATGATTAATTGGAGTCATTAGTAACGATATGAAATAAAAAATTAAAATACGTTGAATATTTCAAATCGCTAGTATATGCAAAATCATGCACCTGTTTTACTTTTTAAGCTAATTTCAGATATTTAATTTTTTTTAGAAATCCTATGGTTTAATTTGAAAACTGTTTAAAGAAATTTAAAGATTTTTATTATATTGTATTTTTGATTTAAATCACTAGTATATTTTGTAATTAATATTATTATTTGGAGTTATGTATTTTCAATTGTTAATAGCGATGTGAAATTAAAAATTAAAATACATTGAATATTTCAAATCGCTAGTACATGTAACTTCTTTTACTTTTCTAACTAATTTCAGATATTTACTTTTTTAGAAATCAAATGCTTTGATTAGAAAATTACTTAAACAAATTTAAATATTTTCTTTTAATTTTTTTAATTTCATTTTTTAATTATTATTATTATTATTATTATTTTAATTTTAAACATCGTAGATTTTGTAATAGAAATGACTAATTGGAGTCATATGTGTTGTATTACAAAGGGTTAATATTTATTGGATTATATTTAGTGCATTACTTTTAAAATATCTGAAAATTATACTACATTTACAACATTGATTCAGTTGTTGTATTTTTATTTATTTTTCATAAATATAATGATTAACTAATAAAAGTTTGTTAACCAAAATCAATCTTCATGTAAAAGTTCATGACATTAATGTAAATGGGTAAAAAGTATTATTTATTTTATTATAAAAAAAGACAATTTCTATACATTTAGCGCAGAACTATTTAAATCGAATCTTATGTCATAAAACATAATTTAAATTTACCCAATGACATTGCTATGACAATTCGATTATTACTATATTTTACAGTTCGACCCCTGGTGTCATTATAAGCAAATTTAAAGCTATCAAATTTATATTACGCTTACTTTATGGGGTTGAAAGCGATATTAAATCTTAAATTTGCAGCTCTTGATGGAATATGATTTCGAATAGCTAAAGACTGGAAAAATTTGTATTTTTTCCCCCTTTTTTTCCGTTCTAACCGTTTCATAGACTGACTGGTAAATGGAAAAATCAATAAAAATCGTTTTTTATGAGACGGCAATTTGCTGGTGTTAAAGAAACTAAATCTTTCAAATGTGTATTTTATTATGCAAGCTATCAGGCATTTTATAAACTGTAATTTCAATACTTTTTTCACAAAAGAAAATTCACTTAATGTAAGCGTAAAATTAACTTATTTATGATTCTTTTTATTTCTTAATCATTTATCGAATGCAGTAAGTAATAAATAGTGTTGAGAATTTTCTAGAAAGAAATCAAATAAATAAAAGGACATAAGCATTTTAAATTTCATGAATTTTTGGAATGAAATTATTTTTTAAATGTTTGGATTACACTGTCGATATGTATTTGTTGCAATTTAATGTATAAATGCTTGTTAAATGTACCCTTTAACAGATGTATGTTTTTTATAAATTTGAATTTTAATGCATTGCTTTATTTAAATGTATAGAAATAATTATATGTTTGTATCTTGTTTTAATTTTATAATTGTGCTTGAAAGATTTAAATTGTTGAATCAGGAAGAATTATATATATATATATATATATATAAACTCGGTTCATGGCGTCAAGTGTCGCCTTCCGACTGAATCCACAAGGTCTGCTCCAGAGCTTTCGGTTCTGATTCCATTCCTTCTCCAAATCCCTATATCTCATCGTTTATATATATATATATATCATCCATCCAGCTCTTTCTTGGCGTTCTTCACTTCCTTTTTTTGATTTGCTTCATAGTTAAAAGAAATTTTAGGTAACCTTTCATCTCTCATTCTTTTAATATGACCATACCAGATTAGTTGCTGTTATTCAAGATAATCTAAAACGGTTTTTCCTATTTCCAAAATGTCTTTAATTTTTTCATTTCGTATTTTTTCTGTCCTGATACCATGCATGATCATCTTAGAGCAACCATTTCCATTGCCACTAATTTCTTTTTCTGTGTATCCATAATTCTTCATCCTTCTGAAAGAAAAAATTAAAGGTTATAAAATTTATACGAGTATCCTTTTTTTTTTTTTTTTTTTTTTTTTTTTTTTTTTTGGTTATTGTACTTGGGTATTTTAACATAAAAAAAAATAATAATAATAATAATAATCAATTTACAACCTGGAATTTAATGTACTATTATTTCTAAAATGATACTCCTCTCATAAGAATATTTTATAATTTTAGGGTTAAATTATATATATATAATAATCCATTTGATAATATTAGAAAAGAATGAGAACGACGAATAGTCAGTCAAATAAATCACCACAGAAAAATACACGGGCCAAACAAAGTACCTAGTTATCTTAAATAGATTTAATTTTTAGATATTTACTTGAACTTTCTTGTTTGTCATTGTATATTTGATATCGCATTTTGTATACGCATCGTTTTTAATTATTAATTAAATCTTCAATTTCTTCATGTGCTATTTCATTTTTATTTGAAAATATTTTATTTATTTATTTATTTATTTATTTTTAATCTTATTTCACCTTATTTTTAATGCAAATTTTTTCATTAAATAATATTTTTATATACCCTTAGTTGTCTATTCCTTTTCATAAAGGCTAAATTTACGGAAACATGACTTGATGATGCGCAACGATCTTGTATTTTGCTTCTCAGTGTGATATATTACATTTGCTTGAAATTCCTTTTCTTCTTTCATTGTGTGTTTGATGATCGAAATCTCATAAAAAAGATAGAAAGAGTTTTTTTTTTCCTTTTGTGTTAAAAATGGTAAAAAAAAAAAAAAAAAAAAAAAAAATCTTTATTTTTAAAATTATCACAGATCGATGGTTCAATCATTCATTTTAAAGGTATTGACAAGTTCTTTTGAAAGATACCATATCGAACAACCCCCCCCCCCCCTCCGGAGGACTCCCATCCGAAAAATACGAAGCGATGCTCCTACATATACAAAAAAAAAAAAAAAAAAAAGTCTACTACTATTGTCAACAATCTTTTTCTTTTCAGAATAATTCGCTAAAAATAATTCTGATTGTGCAAATTTATACGAAATTTTGTCCTTTACTGCCATGTTAGATAAATAAATTAAACAGGATGACAAAGCCACCTTTTGGGCGATATTTACCAAATGTTGCGAGGCATTAATTTTTGTCAAGATGCAACTAGTTATCAATTTGCATGATGTTCTAGGTAGTAGTTCCCAATATACAGTTGCCCCAAAATTTTGGCCCACACAGACAGACATTTTCTATAAATGGACAAATCGTATTTTAAATCTCTCAAAACGTGTAAATCCATCATAGACTCGAAGTCGAAAATTTCTACGAACCAGTACTTTTTTCTATTGAATATAGAAGAAAGTAAAAATGAATCAGGGTCTCATTCTTTAAAAAAAATTGTACTATTATTATTATTATTATTATTATTTAAGCAGATATTTTATAATTATTTTATTGCCTTTAAAATCCACTATTTTCCAATTTTATTCTGTTTGTAATATATACTAAATACAACGGAATACCTAAAAAAATAAATAAATGAATAAAAATAAGTGTTACATAAATTTTTTCTTAACCAAAGAAAAATTTTAGTTTTTAATCACATTTTTGTGCCCGACATGATGGAGATGTTTTGGGCTAGTTCCATAGTTATTTCAGAAATATAATAAAAATATATTTTCAAGAAAGATACATTTTTGTAGCATATGACACTATATGAAACAAAATTTCAAAGTAAATTTATCAAAATTTTGTATATATATTTTCGATATCCCAGGGTATGTTATATCTGTACGCAAAATAACAAAATTTAGTAAACAGCGATTTTTTATTCAAATCTCAACTCAAACAAATATTAGCGAAATGTTATAAACTGTTTACATTTTTTTTTATATATACATCGTAAACTAAACTCACTTCACATTTGATATGCATGTACACAGCAATGTTTTCCCAACAGTATTTATATAGTATACAAACTATCGTTTCAAGCGACTTTTCTGCTAAATTTTCAACTATTTTTAATGTATACGAACAGCTGAATATATTACAGCCTCGAAATACAAAACATTTTATTATTGCTATAACACGGCAGATATTTAGTCGAAACATTTTAATAAAAGCATTTTTGAATATTGCACAAATATTTAGTTTTCCATTCTATATCTCTCTCCTAGCTTTATCTACATCTCATTTTCATATCTTTTCTCGGAGTTTGCTCTTAAAACACTGGTTTAAGAATCTCAAGCAGCTATTTGGAAAATTTTCAAAATAAACTATTGTGTTTTCCCTAAAATCATAAATATTAAACGCGTGAAATTTCCGTATAAACAACCTCCATATTCGAGCTGTAAATGAAGCAAATATTTTTAAAAACCTTCAATAACTTGAATTCTACTGAACTAAAGTTTTAGAAATATCCATTCAACAGAAGGAAATGATCTTTGGCAATTGGCCATGTTTTTGTCTTGAACTGAGAATGTTTTTTATCTTTTAACTCAAGGTTTTTGAGATATGTAAAACACTGATGGTGAAAGACACAGAGCAACTAACCACAGTCACGTGAAGGAGATTTTTTGATTTTTGAGAAAAAGAAAAATATATTTAATAAAGACTTAAAATGTAAAAACCTGGGTAAAAGAATATCGATATTTCAGATAGAATATACTTTTGATAATTAAGATCTAGAGGTAGGTATCAAGTAGAAGTTAAAGAGAGAAAAGAAAAATATACTGCACAAATTTTAATTTAAAATAATATTAGAGTTTTAAAAAATTAAAGAACACGCTTTTATAGAAATGTGAACTAAAAAGCACAAAATATCTATCTTAGTATTAAAATGCAGGGTAAGAGAAAATAGTGTGAGTGACACACCACAATATTTACATACATTTAAATCTTTAATTAAAATAATTTAGAATTAAACAAAAACCATTTTTAAAAAATATCCCCTGACTGGGCTCCGTAGCGCGGAGCTTTACCTCACAGCCACAGCGTTCACGTAGGAAAAGTCTTTTTTTACCATACAGATTTTTTGTTCGCTCCCAGAGCGGTTACAGACATACATTATACATACAAACATACATACAGGTGAAGCTAATAAAAGCGTGTTAAAAAGGAAACAGTTTGAATGCAGATTTAGAAAATAATATTTTCTTACATGAAATATTCATACAATAATTTACAGTATGAAACAAGAACGAAAAATCATGCGGTACGCATTGATTATTAACTTTCCAACTGAACGTAATTGTCGTTTGGTATATTTCAGTTTTCTTTGCTTTCGTTATCACACAACGACAGACAGTAGTTCTGAAAGGCATACAAATAGACTAAATGAATTCCTTTATATTAAATTATTATTATTAGAATGTTATAGTAAAATAGACTAAAAGTTATTTATACTAAAACAATAGCTAAATTATTGAGAACTGTACATATGATAGATGTTGTTCCTTGGGACATGTCCCAACGTACAATATGATTTACTGTATCACCACACAGATTAATTAAAATCAAAATGGTGGTTAATCAAATTGTAGCATCATTACTTTCTCATAACAAAAATATTTAAAAATCTTCTGTTGAATATCTAATTAAAATTGAGTAGAATATTTTTACAAATACTAGTTCAGAAATCGAATTAGAAAGAGATAAATATTTACTTTTAAGTGATGAAATTTTCTTTCACTCACCAAGTCCTGTGTTCAGCGTTTCTGATGCTGCCTTTTACAGTGCTGTTATCTATATGTTAGAGTCACACTTAAGAATAAAAATTTTTTTGGTGTTGCCAATAGGCTTTTAGAAGTTGTTAACGTCCCAAGGTCAACCAACACTCAGCCTTTAGGAAAATTGTTTTCTACTATTACTCATTACCTAATGTATTTTTTTTTATTTCGTTTTCACATTCGGAAAAATTAACACCGGTTAAATTAGTACTATACACACACACATTTATATATATATATTTAAATAATTTATTACTTTACTTTTTTCTTTTTTTTTTTTTTTTTTGAGTTTAAAAAATACTAAATGCATTTTTTGCGTGTACCTTAAAAACGTAAAAAATAAATCTTTCGAAAACGAGTATTAATTTAAAGATTTTTTGAATTTTTAAACGGAATTTAAAAAATTATATTAAGAAATGAGTAATTGTAGAAACATATTTCCCCATAGAATAATATGGATGTTATAAAACGCCATTCTACTGAATGGCTTCAAGCGAATCTTCTCGATTCTTTGTAATATAAAGATTGCAGGTTATTTTATTTAATCGAATGTCTTATTTAATAATTTCAAATCATTTTATATTTCAAAGTAACAATCTTCAAACTGATATAATAATATTCTTCTTACCTGTAGAATTCTTCGACGTAAAAAATGACGACTAATAACGGACACTTGTTTTTCTAGAAATAATAGCTTCTTCTTTAAGATGATAAAATATATACAGTTTATTAACTAAAATAGTTACATGATGAAAATAACACTATTTACAAAAAGTATTTACATATTCGAAATTTCACGAAAACAATTTTCTATTCGTAATATTTTAATAACTAAGCCACCAGCTTTCTATTTCGTAATGACAATGGTGGTTCCATAAAAATAAATTAGGCCAAAGATGGCCTGAGAGCATTCTATTTCATTGTGTTGCTCTCTTCACTAAAGCGAAACTAAAACTAACTAATCTATGGGCTACTTTTCTTATTTCTTCAACGGTATAGCTCCATGAATAATAAAATCAGACCATAAAGGCCCCGAGAGCAAACTACTATTGCATTACATGTTGCTCTCCATTCTAGAACAGAACTAAAACTAACTATGTCCCGCGAGACAACAAAAATGTTATTCGAATCTTATCTCAACGGGACCTCTGGCGCCCTCTAGTGGGGCAAAAGTATATCAATACCTAACATCCTCCCACCTTTAATTTTTTAGGTGAGAGATAAAAAATTAAACAGTTAATTAATTAAGAAAATTTAAACTTATAAAACTACATACTAAGAAAAATTAAAGCTATAAACTACAAATAGTAAAAATTAAAGTTACAAACTAATGAAAATAAAGAAAAATAAAAATAAAATATTTTAAAGTTCAATGCAATTTTAAAACAATTGTGATTGTCTTTCGAAAAGTTTTTTTTTTTTAGTTTTTGACCACTTTCAATTTATTGTCTCTTTTGCTGCTTGTATCACTGGATCCTCAGCATCTGATATCTCTAAGGGATAGAGTTTTTGAAGTGGTCTAATCAATGTCCCAGAATGCATTTTCACTTCCACAACCCTGGCACGGCCATCTCGGCTGGGAAAGATTTTCACTACTCTTCCTATTGGCCAATGTAGTCTTTTCACACTGTTGATTTCTACTAGCACAATGTCGCCTTGTTTAACAGGCTTACATATCTGTCTACTTCGTTGTACCAACTGCGCTAGATACTCTTTTCGAAATCTACTTTGTAGTTGCCTTCGAACACTTTGGCAGTGCTTGTATCGTGCTCTCAGTTTTTTAGCATCAATGGCATCCAGATCTGGTACACCAATTTCTTGAATGTCTTGCATAAAACAGGAAGGTGTCAAAGGAATGAACTTGTCTGGTTCTTCTGATAGGCATGTTAAAGGTCGACTGTTCATTATGGCTTCAACTTCACACAAGGTAGTAGCGAGATCTTCAAAATTGAGGGAAGATTTTCCAAGAGTTCTCAGTAGGAGGTTTTTTACACTTCTAATGAGACGCTCCCACCATCCGCCCCACCAAGCAGCGGTTCGGGGGATGAACTTCCATTTTATTGGAGCTATGTCATTCGTCTTTTGAATTTGATTCCAGTCAAGAGATTTAAAGAGATTGTTGGCACCGCGAAAGTTAGTTCCATTGTCACTGTAGATTGTCGAAATTCTTCCTCTTCGGGCTACAAATCTTCTTAGCGCTTGTATGAATCCCTCTGTTGATAGATTCGTCACTAATTCCAAGTGTATGGCTCGATATACTGCACAGGTAAAAATGACTATCCATACTTTGGATTTATTTTTCAGGTAAAGAGGGCCACATAAATCGATGCCAACAACTTCAAAAACTTTTGAGTCTCTGACTCTGTCAAAAGGTAAATGGATCGGAGGAGTAACAAATGGTTTGGAAGAAAAAATTTTACACTTTGTGCATTTTATCAATTCACTTCGGATGTTACATTTTGCAGAAATAATCCAGTAATGTTCACGTAAGATCGAACCAACTGTCTGACGTCCAGCATGGCAATTCTTCAAGTGGCAGTCTCTAATTAGGCACCTTACAACATGATGTTTTGATGGCAACAATATAGGATACTTGAAAGAAAAAGTGTCTTCTCGATCTAACAATTTTGTTTTGACTCTTAGAATATTGTCTTGATCTTTCATAACAACAAGTCCTTTTATTGTTTCTCGCACATCACCAAAACTTTCTAACTGTATGCGTGACCAGAGAAATTTTTCCGCCTCTTCCTTTTCTTCTGCCGAAAGTTCAGCTGGGAAAATATGATTTCTATTTCTACATTTTGTTGCAAATCTTCTTATCCAACAAATAATATTTACAAGTTTACTAAATTTCGAAGTTCTTTCATAATTCATAAATGGATCTACATTTTGACTCGAAAATAATGACACTGCAGTTTTCTTTCTTTCCGACATAACTAAGACTTCATTAGGGGCAATCTTCGGTTGGGGCCAGTTACTTTTTTCATCTGCTAGCCATTTAGGACCCTCCCACCATCCCGATTCCAGAAGGTATTTAGGACTACAACCACGGGAAGGCAGGTCTGCCGGATTTTGACTTCCTGGAACTAAGTACCACTGTTGAGGGTTCGTAAGTTGGCATATTTCTCTGATTCTGTTGCCCACAAAGGTACCCCACTGGTCATTTCTTTTAATCCAGGCCAAAACTGTCGAAGAATCAGTCCAAAAGTAAGTTGGTACTGTAGGGATGTCCAAAGCTTCTACGACATACTTTGATAGTCTGGATCCCAACACACAGGCAAGCAGCTCAAGGCGAGGAATCGTTAGAGCCTTTTTTGGAGCCAACCGCGATTTTGCTCCCAAAAATTGAATTGAAACTCTTTTTTCTTCTTCGCACCGTAGAAAAATTACTGTTGCATAGGCACTTTGACTTGCATCGCAGAAAATATGTAGGGTCCAATCTTCTTTATTTCCATAACCTATTCTTCTCGGGATCTTCAATTCTGTTAGCTGTTTTAATTCGCTGTACCATTTCTGAAAGTCTCTTTGAATTTTCTCTGGAAGCGGAGTGTCCCATGCTGATTTGCTGGACCAAGATTCTTGAATTATTATCTTGGCTGGTAACAATGCTGGAGCTAGAAAACCGATGGGATCGAAAATTCCTTGAGTTATGGATAGAATTTGACGTTTTGATGGATTCACTATTTCTAAGTCAAATTTATTGCAGACCATCAAGCTATCATCTGTTCTGTCCCATTTAATTCCTAAAACTGGAATTGGAGTTGCGAAATCTTCCTTTTCATTTTCTAAAGACAACTTTTCTATTTCTTTTACAGGACCGAATTGCCACAATCTTAGTTCCATTTTAGCTTCAGCCATGATTTCTGTTGCCTTAGATTTAAATTCTTCCAATTCGGACGTGTTGTTTACAGATGTGACGCAGTTATCTACATAGAATGACTTCTGAAGTTTCTGAGCAATTGCCTTAAGTTCTTCTGGAAACCCATTCAAATGATGTTTGATAACTGCGCCAAGTAAAAATGGACTGGAAGTAATACCAAACACCACTCTATTATGCTGATAGACTTTAATTTCATTCGTCTTCTTCCACCACAGGAACCTTAAAAAATGCCGATCTTCCTCTTTTATTTCGATCTGAAGGAAGGCTCTTCTAATGTCGGATACAACAGCGATTGCCTTTTCTCTGAATCTTAACAATATTGCGGGAATCTCTTCTAATAAATTTGGTCCTTTAAAGAGACAATCATTCAGTGACGGTGCTCTTCCGACTTTGCATGATGCATCAAAAACTGGTCTGATGGAGGTGGTAGAACTATCAGGCTTGATGACTGGATGGTGGCATAAGTAGTGTTCCCTAACTTCTTTCAGTTCTGTCTGAGGGACTTCCTGTATGACATTTTCTCTTTGCCATTCCTTTAAAACTAGATCGTAATCCTCAAATTTATTTAATTTCTTTAATCTTCGGGTAGACAGGATTCTAACATTGGGTACAGCCACGCAGAGTTCTGATCAATGTTTACACCCATGCTTTCCAGCGATCTCAAGTGTGCTTCTATCTTGGTCACTAAATTACACAAATTTTTTCTATTTCCCCTAGTCTGTACATTAGCTGTAATTAATTTCAAAAATTCTCGAACATATACTTCGATTAAGATATCTTTATCCCCATAGCGTTCTTCAAAAGCCTTTACTGCCTTTAAATAATTTTCTGATGTTACGGGTAACTTTCGAGTAATTCTCTGGCTCGAGTTCCTGGTTCTACGCACTGTAAAAGGTACTGAAATTTGTCAGCGTTGTCTAATTCTTCATCCTCATGAATTTTCTTAAATTGGGCCCAAAAGGGCAAATAATTTATCAATTTTGAATCAAATTTCTTGATAGCTAATTTTGGTAATTTATATCGCTTTGTTTTCAAGTTTGTTTCGCTTTCTATTTTATTTTGGCTTGTGTAATTAAAATTTACATTTGAATTTAACTTTTCATTAATTAGTCTTTTAACTGTGATAAATTCATCACAGTATGCTTCGCTTTCTTCGGCTTCTTTTATAATCAAAGCTTCATCGCATTTACTATCTTCCTACATAATATCTAATATCTCATTGTCGAGTGTCTTTAATTCTGTTATTAAACCCTCTAATTTATTTAAATTATCTAAAAGTATACCCTTCTCAAGATCTTCTTTATCTAGTTCTGTTTTTAAAATATTTAAAGTTTTAGTAAAGGAAGATCGTAATGGTGTTCTACGTCTTTTTATTTTTTCCATTTCAGATTTTTAAACAAAAACAGAACAGTTTTATGTTAATTAACCAATTACTCGTTATTTATGCCTTTTAATTTAAATGTAAAAACTTTCAATTTTCTATTTACCAAGAAGATTTTATTTAAAGAACAACTTGGAAAAAGTTCTAATTTGAGAGCCATTTTCTTTTCGTAAAATGTAAACAAAAGAAAATAACCATTTATTATTTTTTATTTTACTCTTATAGCAATATTTATTTTCATCTGAATGA
Organism: Salticus scenicus; assembly: GCA_963930645.1. Lineage (NCBI taxonomy): Eukaryota > Metazoa > Arthropoda > Arachnida > Araneae > Salticidae > Salticus > Salticus scenicus. The sequence goes on from OZ005654.1 coordinate 144,457,568, forward strand.
TAATTTTTATTTATTTAATAACTGTAAAAATTTATTGAATTAAACAATCACCAAATGTAATCCAAAAAATAAATTAAAATCGAAGCTTCTATCTTGCACATTCTGTTTTCATTCATAAATTCTAAAATAATACTTTATTTCATAATCATTGCGAAACAAAAAATAAAACAATAAAAATTCACTGCAATCAGATTTTGACATCATCAAATATTTAACCATGAAAAAATGCTTTTTTATTCCTTCTTTCATCAAATGATGCTTCTTTTTCAAGGTCAACTCAATACTCAATTGCTTTTTTTTTTTACTTTTATTTATTTCAATCATAAAATAAACAACTATCTTATTTTGACCTTGATAAATTTACGTTTTAAATGTACAAATAATATATAGCAAATAAAAAATCTTGTTTTATTTCAATCAATCAGACATTTTTAATTTTATTTACTTTGAAAAAGGAATATTCTATATTCTAAATAATTTCAATCTTAGATATCTTTTGAAAAACATTTCATATAATAATAATATAATCTTTAAACCATTTATTATTTCAAATGAAAATAATTCTTTTCTTTTCAGTTAATATAAACAATATATCCTGTATTTAATATAAACAATACATCCTGATGTGGCGGACGCCATAAAATTATGTTATAAAACGCCATTCTACTGAATGGCTTCAAGCGAATCTTCTCGATTCTTTGTAATATAAAGATTGCAGGTTATTTTATTTAATCGAATGTCTTATTTAATAATTTCAAATCATTTTATATTTCAAAGTAACAATCTTCAAACTGATATAATAATATTCTTCTTACCTGTAGAATTCTTCGACGTAAAAAATGACGACTAATAACGGACACTTGTTTTTCTAGAAATAATAGCTTCTTCTTTAAGATGATAAAATATATACAGTTTATTAACTAAAATAGTTACATGATGAAAATAACACTATTTACAAAAAGTATTTACATATTCGAAATTTCACGAAAACAATTTTTTATTCGTAATATTTTAATAACTAAGCCACCAGCTTTCTATTTCGTAATGACAATGGTGGTTCCATAAAAATAAATTAGGCCAAAGATGGCCTGAGAGCATTCTATTTCATTGTGTTGCTCTCTTCACTAAAGCGAAACTAAAACTAACTAATCTATGGGCTACTTTTTCTATTTCTTCAACGGTATAGCTCCATGAATAATAAAATCAGGCCATAAAGGCCCCGAGAGCAAACTACTATTGCATTACATGTTGCTCTCCATTCTAGAACAGAACTAAAACTAACTATGTCCCGCGAGACAACAAAAATGTTATTCGAATCTTATCTCAACGGGACCTCTGGCGCCCTCTAGTGGGGCAAAAGTATATCAATACCTAACAATGGACTTTGACCGTCAGGGAGATTTGGCAATGTCCGTTCTTAACGGCCCTCTTCACTTGGAAAAAATTCCGAAGTCGGCTGAAAACAGATAAAAAGTGTCCCACGTGGTTTTGACAGGAGGTGTTAACTAATTTGAGAAGATTGACTGACTCACTGACGAATCGTTGACTTTTTGGATGAATAAATCAAAAATCAGCTACCTCCTTGCGGTTTCGCTCAAGCTTTGTTTTGTTTTGACTATTTCTTTCTTTTCTTATTTTTGTGTTACTTTTTTTTTTTCTTTGTCATTTTCACCTGACATCAAACAACTTTCTACATTTATTCTTATCTATTTATATGTATTTTAATAACGTAGCCCGACCCGACGAAGTATTTTATTCTATATTCAGCCCGTTTTAGGCTTTCAGTAGTTGTATCGGCGAATTCTGTAACAATGAAATTTAAAAAAAGTAAATATTCTTTATAATTAAACTTGCAGTTTGATATAATTAATTTAACTAAAATATAACAAAGATATACCATTATAACATTACTGATGTATAGTCCAGGCAACGAAGGCCAAAATTTGACGAATAGAGGAAAAAAATCGTGTAGTTTTGAAATTTTACATACTCATAGCCGAGAGGGTCCTGAACAACATACTAAAAGTCCCCGCTCGTGGGGGGTGAGCGGGGAGCAGGGGGGGGCATTTAAGGGGGGCAATTTTCAGTTTTTATTAAATATCGTAAAAACTATCGCATTTAGAGAAAAAAATGTCAATTACAAAATTAATCTACGTAAAATTTCCTACAAAAATGTATATTACATTTTGTTTGTACGATCATTAGTTTAGAAGATATAGATAGATGAAATAACACATTTTCTTGAAAATTCTTTTTTGCAATAGTAAAATCAACTAAAGTGTGCAATTAAAAGGGTTCTTGTCAACTATTTTCTAATGTAAAAAACAAATATATACATAGGGAATATGCAAGGATAATACAACATGTTTTGTAAGTTTTAAATAATTTTAAGGCTAGTAGGCGCAAGTGGCGGTTTGAGTAAAAATCTGGATAAGTCCAGTCAAAATAAGAAAAATAGAAAAAAAAAAATCGTGTAGTTTTGAAGTTTTGCACACTCATAGCCGAGAGGGTCCTGAACAACATACTAAAAGTCCCCGCCCGTGCGGGGTGAGCGGGTGGCAGGGGGGCATTTAAGGGGGGCAATTTTCAGTTTTTATTACATATCTTAAAAGCTATCGCATTTAGAGAAAAAATGTCAATTACAAAATTAATCTACGTAAAATGTCCTACAAAAATGTATAGTACATTTTGTTTGTACGATCATTAGTTTAGAAGATATAGGGAGATGAAATAACACATTTTCTTGAAAAATTCTTTTTTGCGATAGTAAAATCAACTAAAGTGTGCAATTAAAAGGGTTCTTGTCATATATTTTCTAATGTAAAAAACAAATATATACATAGGGAATATGCAAGAATAATACAGCATGTTTTGTAAGTTTTAAATAATTTTAAGGCTAGTAGGCGCAAATGGTGGTTTGAGTAAAAATCTGGATAAGTCCAGTCAAAATAGGAAAAATAGAGAAAAAAAGTCGTGTAGTTTAGAAATTGAGCACAGTTATAAAGTTAAGTACCCTGAATAACATACTAAAAATCCCTAACCATGGGGGGAGGGGCATTTAAAGGGGGCACATTTCAGTTTTTATTAAGTATCTTGAAAACTATCGCATTTAGAGAAAAAAAATCTCAAAGCTGTAAGATTTTTTTAAATGTTGATCGGTTTTGGGTCTTCGTTATCTGGATTTTTACCTAAACACCACTTGCGCCTACTAACCTTTAAATTATTTAAAACGTACAAAACATGCTGTATTATCCTTACATATTCCCTATGCATATATTTGTTTTGTACATTAGAAAATATTTTATCAGAACCCTTTTAATTCCACAATTTAGTTGACTTTACTATTGCAAAAAAAAAAAAAAAAAAAAAAAAAAAGAATTTTTCAAGAAAATGTTATTTCGTTCCCCTATATCTTCTAAACTATTGATCTAAACTATAAATCTAAACTATAGATCTAAACTATTGATAAAACCTTCTAAACTATACAAGCAAAATAGAATATACAATTTTTTTAGGAAATTTCACGTAGATTAATTTTGCAATTGAGATTTTTTTTTCTCTAAATGTGATAGTTTTCAAGATACTTAATAAAAACTGAAATGTGCCCCCTTTAAATGCCCCCCTCATGGCTAGGGACTTTTAGTATGTTATTCAGGGCACTTAACTTTATAACTGTGCTCAATTTCTAAGCTACCCGATTTTTTTTTTTTTTTTTTTTTTTTTTTTTTAATGTTGATCGGTTTTGGGTCTTCGTTATCTAAATTTTTACTCAAACCGCCACTTGCGCCTGCTAGCCTTAAAATTATTTAAAACTTACAAAACATGCTATATTATCCTTGCATATTCCCTATGTATATATTTGTTTTTTACATTAGAAAATATTTGACAAGAACCCTTTTAATTGCACACTTTAGTTGATTTTACTATTGCAAAAAAGAATTTTTCAAGAAAATGTGTTATTTCATCCCTATATCTTCTAAACTAATGATCGTACAAACAAAATGTAATATACATTTTTGTAGGAAATTTTACGTAGATTAATTTTGTAATTGACATTGTTTCTCTAAATGCGATAGTTTTTAAGATATTTAATAAAAACTGAAAATTGCCCCCTTAAATGCCCCCCTGCCCCCGCTCACCCCCCACAGGCGGGGACTTTTAGTATGTTGTTCAGGACCCCCTCGGCTATGAGTATGCAAAATTTCAAAATTACACGATTTTTTTCTTCTATTTTTTCTATTTTGACTGGACTAATATAGAGATGGGTTATCTGCACTCTGGAGCTCAGACTACTGAAGGCAGAGCTGGACAGGGTCAGAGTGTGCGACAGGTCGTGACCTTCGGGACGGTATTTCGAAATCACGGACAGGTGCGGTCGCACAAGTCCTCGTGCTCTGTTTTCTAAAGGAAGTGTACTTGTGTTGTTAGTGCCTACATTTATTTAAAAATCTGGTGTGAAACCACACGACTTCCATTACCCACTATTACACGTATTATATGCATTTTTGAAGATAATGTTATCAGAAGACATGATATTTTCCTAATGAAATAGACACCTAAAAATTTTCCGGTAAGGGAAAATTAATACACGTGTAAAAACATAAAACAGAGTTTGCACAGCGATTTTTTTTTTTTTTTTTTTTTTTTTTTTTTTTAAGAAAAAGAAAGGGGAAGAAAATTGATAGAGTTTATTTATTTGAAACACCAAGTTTCGAGATGTAAAACTGATCTGTCTGATCAGGATGACTATTAATTTTCCTGTGGTAACCAAGTAAAGTATGAGAAAGGATATCTAAAATGGGTTTATGTAACAATTTTCAAGAAAATCGTTAGAGCCGTTTTTGAGATACCGATTTTTACCAAAGCTTGACAAAATTAATTGTTGGCCAGAAAACAACAATTATATGTAAAAGGATATTTAAAAGAGGGTCAATATGGCAAGTTTGAAAAAAAAAAATAATACAGCCGTTTTGACAGGAAGCATTTGCAGGACCTGAAATTCAGCTATTTGTACAGGACGCCTATCAATTTTCCTGAACTAACCAACTATATCCTTCGAAAGGATATCTAATAGAGTGTTTATACAGCAATTTTAAAGAAAATCGTTAGAGCTTTTTTGAGATATGGACTTATGGCCTCACTTCCGGTTTCAGATGTCCCACTTCCGATTTTCCAATTTTATTCACTATTAATTATTTGCGAGTAGTAAATTAAAAATTATCTTTATTCTTTCAATTTATAAAAAAAAAAAAAAAAAAAATTTTACTTCCATTATCCTACTACAGTATGTAATGGAAGTATTTGTATTCGGTCTGAAAATTCGATATCGAGATTTCACCTGATTTACACGTTTTAAGGTTCTCTGAGTCCAAAAAAGTGGTTTTTGGCAATTGGTCAGTGTGTGTGTGTGTGGGGGGGGATCTTCTGGCTATTATGTATCGGAGACTAATAAAGATAGAACTACGAAACTTTAGAATTGAAACAAGTTTGGTGTTCAGATGAATTTTCCATATTTTGGAGAAAATTGAAAAACCCTAAGTGGGACATCGGAAAACCGTAAGTGGGACCATAAGTCCGTATCTCAAAAACGGCTCGAACGATTTTCTTCAAATTTGTTACATAAACACTCTATTAGATGTCCTTTCGAATGATATAGCTGGTTAGTTCAGAAAAATTGATACGCGTTCTGTATAAATAGCTCAATTTCAGGTTTCGGATGCGCGTTCCTTAAAAACCAGCTGTACGGATTTTTTTTCAAACTCGCCATATTAACTCACTTTTAAATATGCTTTTGTATGTAATTATTGTTTTCCTGTCAATGATTGAGTTTTGGTAAAAGTTGGTTTCTCAAAAACTGCTCTATCGATTTTCTTGAAAATTGTTATATAAATCCATTTCTTTCTTGTGTATCACGTAATTATTAGAGGAAAATTAACAGCTACCCTGTTTAGTGTTGGGCGGATATTAACCAAAATCAGACTACCCTCCTTTTCGTGGCTCTAAAGTGACAGCTTCATGGTCGTACACTTTGAATATCAATTCGATATTCGGGCATGCGTTGTGAAATGCCCTAAAATTAATCCTAATTAAAAAAGCAAACATTAATCTGAAAAATAATATGGTTATTAATAAATAAATTTACTCTCAAATAATACTAGATTCATATAATTTTAATTAATTTCTTTATTAAATATCCAAATTTTGAATACTAATTAAATTGATTATTCTATGATTTTACAATACAATATAAATGATATAACAATGATCTTTGATTTTGCATCAATGGTGCTAAAGATGAGTACTTAGAAAACATGTATCTAGAAATGCGTTTTTGCAAAATAAAATGAATGTTTACTGACCAAGTAACAAGAAAACTTCTCACCAGATTTACCAGATGATATGGCACAGTCAAGGCACAAATTTCTGTCTTAGCCTTTTAAAAGGCAATAAAACAGCTTTGTAGTCTTCAGTAAAACAGCTTTTGTATTTTTATATTCTTTTTCCTTTTAAATAATGCCCTTTTGTATCTTTATTATTTTGTTTTTAACAAAATGGTTGATTTTGCCCATCATTTAGGTAGGTCAGAAGCTTAGGTAGATCTCGAAAATTGGTGTTTCAAAAAATAACTCTACTACATATATATATACATATATATATATATATATATATATATATATATATATATATATATATATATTTCTAATTTTTTACCTCGCTTTATGTAAGCTTCGTTTTATATGTCTCTACATGTGTATAAAGTTTATCTTACCAGAAAAATGTTAGGTTTCTACTTCTTTAGGTCACTTTTATATCTTGTGATCATATTATCTCCAAAAAATGCATATAATATGTGTAATAGTTTGTAATGGAAGTCGTGTGGTTGTTTCACACCAGATATTTTATTAATATGTTTGTATAATCAATTTGAATTTTTCAAAATAGACATGGAATAAGCAAAATTTACAATATTTAATAAATGAAATATTTGTATTTTTCTAAGGGTGGATGTAAAGGTATATTTTATATCTTGAATTTCAATCCTCCACTTTTTCCCTCCATTGTTTACAACTACATTGTCATTTCCTCTCTCATAGACACATATATCTTTTAAAAATTAGTTATTAAGCATGATGAAATTAAATGATTCACGTACCTTTCATGCAATTTTTTGCTTTCCGAAAATACATACGTAAGGAAATCATTGTAATCGTGACAAAATTCTGACTTTGCGATGTTGGCGTATCTACATGTTTTGAGGTCCCATGAGTTAATTTTTACTATTTTCATGATGATGATGATGATGATGTATGTGTATGTATGTGAGTGATCACAATATCATCTAAATGCTTTTTTTCGAAGGGTAGGCAAAAAACCAGGGTTTTTTTTAGGAAAAAAAAAAACTTTTTAGGTTGATTTTTTTTAGAAATCGACCTATTGCAACCACTTCGTTTATCTATATATTTATCTGTCTATCTATAATGAAATTTGTCATTACGATAACTCTCGAAATAATACTCCAAATAGAACCAAATTTGCATTGCTAACTGATCTTATAAATATCTTGGATGAGTACGGTAACCAAATTGCTCTGACATTTTGTTTTCAAGTGGCGGCCACTTGAGAATTTCAAACCCACATTGTGAAAAGTGTATTTAAAGCCAGATTTTTTGTATTTTAATGTAAATATACATAACATAAGGGTTTCGATGAACTTTATTAATGAACTTTATCCGCCCTTTTTATTAAAATGGCGGGTATCTTAAGTTAAGGGGGGCCACTTGAAATCAAGATACCACTTGAAAATTTAAAATCATGATAACTTCCAAATAATACTCCAAATCGAACCAAACTTGGACAGTGAACTTATCTGATAAATAACTTGTGTGAGTTTGTTCAAGTTGCTCCGTCATTTTGTTTTCAAGCGAAGTCCACTTGAAAACTTCAAATTTAAATTGTAAAAAGCGTATTCAGAATTTGTTTCTATTTGGATGTATACATAGACCATAAAAGTGTCTCAATGAAGTTTATTAATGAACTTTATCTGCCATTCTTAATAAAGTGGTGGATATCTTAAGTTAAGCAGGGCCATTTGAAATCAGGCTACCATCACATGAAAATTTAAAATCACGATAACTTCCGAAATAATACTCCAAATCGAACCAAATTTGGACAGTTTCTTAACTTATTTTATGAAGATCTTGGATGAGTTTCTTAACCTAGTTGCAGCGACATTCTGCTTTCAAAAAATTTTCAAATTCGAATTGTAAAAAGCATATTCCGAATTTGTTTGAATTTTAATGTATACATAAACCAAAAAATGTCTCAATAAAATTTATTAATGAACTTCATCCGCTATTTTTACCAAAGTGGCAGATATCCATATTATCGTAAGGGAAAAACATAGATATAAAATACGAAAAAAAAATCTTCTGTCATCGGTAGAGTAATCAATCCGGGTCCCCACTGACTGCGACAGCGTACAAACCTGCACATAACGCGCATATTCGCCCACCGTTCCCGAGCCTCTTAATTGTTTTACACTTTCAAAAATATCCACAATCGTTTTATCAGGCTTTTAAACCTAATAATACTAAATCCCAACGTTCTATCTAATTTCTTATTTTTGCCCCTGCGCTGGTCCTTCCCGCCCCTCATAATAATTCTACACTTTCGTAAATATCCGCAATCGATATATCGAACCTTAAAACCTAATAATACTATTTTTGAACGTTTAAACTCTAATTTCTATATTTTTGCTCCTTCGCCCCCACCCCCTCCCTCCTTCCCGTCTATCCTAATACTTTTTCTCTTCTCTTCAGGAAATGTAATCGATTTGTAGGTCCTCAAAACCAACACGTACCAATTTTGTACGGTTTAAATCTATTTCTATTGTTTTGCCCTTCGCTCTTCCCTTCCCGGCTCTCTTAAAAAGTTTACAGATTTGAAAATCGACTTGTAAGTATCAAAAACCTCTATGTACCAATTTTGAACGATATCTAACTCTATTTTTTCCCCTCCGTCACCCCCTTCCCGCCTCTCCTAATAGCTTATTTACACTTTCGAAAATATCCTCATTCGACTTGCAGGCCTCTAAAATCTATCTATACACTTTCAAAAATATCCGCAATCGTTTTCTCAGGCTTTTAACCTAATAATACTAAATTCCAACATTCTACCTAGTTTCTTTATTTTTGCCCCTGCGCTCACCCTTTCCGCCCCTCGTAATAATTCTACACTTTTGTAAATATCCGCAATCGATTTATAGGGCCTTAAAACCTAATAATACTAATTTTCAACGCTCTAAATCTAATTTCTATATTTTTACCCCTCTATCCTAATAATTCTACAAATTCGAAACTATCCGCAATCGATTTGTAGTTATCAAAAACCTCTATGTACCGATTTTGAACAATCTAACTCCTTTTTTTTTTTTTTTTTTTTTTTTTTGTCCCTCCGCCTCCCCGCCCCCTTCCCGGCCCACCTAGGACGAATTTCTAAAATTCTAGAAATTAGTTTTAGGCATTTGTGTGAGCTATATTTTAGAGCAAAAGTCTCATATATATATACTAGCCGCCTTCGGCGACCAGCTGGTTCGCGATCCTTGAAAAATCCGACTTTATGAAACTCCCGCTCGGTGGCGCCTGCGGCGCCTTTTTCCCGTTTCAGATCTTACAACAGCTTATTGACATATAGTAAGAATATCTTTATTGAAAAGTTTAATCGCAGTAAATTCCCGTTCGATAGCCTGCGGCGCCCTCTGCCACTTTTAATATCTGAAACAGCCTGTTCGCTCACCATGTTATGATCTTTCAAATTTCTGACTTTAGCAAAGTCCCGCTCGGTGGCGCCTGCGGCGCCTTTCCCCGTTTTAGAACATACAACTCCTTCCTCGCTCATTAGAATTTAAAATATTGAAATTTTAAAATATTACATCACCATCTGGCGGTAGAAATTTCTGTAATCTACTGTTCAATTCTAAATCAACAAACCTTTCAAATGATGTATTACTTGTGAAAATATTTTAATTAGTAGCTGAGATACAAAAGAAAACCTAAACAGGAAACCTTAAAACGTGTAAATCGGGTAAAATCTCGAATAATACTTTCGATAATATAAAAGAACTTTAAAATATCTTTCGAATGATGTATTAAAAATAATATAATCATAATTAGAATTTGAAATATTGAAATTTTAAAATATTTCAGCGCCATCTGGCGGTAGACATTTCTGTAATCTACTGTTCAATTCCAAATCAACAAAGCTTTCAAATGATGTATTACTTATGAAATTATTTTAATTAGAAGCTGAGATAAAAAAGAAATCCAAATACCTTGCCTTAAAATCTTAATATGCCAACCAATTTCAAACGCTGTAACTCTTTTTTTTTTTTTTTTTTGCCTTTTTCCCCTCTCCTTCAAGCCCTCCCTAATAATCGTACTCTTTCAAAAATATTCACAATCGAATTATCGGGCATTAAAACTACATACTACGAAATTTCGACGGCTGCAAATACTGCAAAATATAAAAGACGACAATCTTTTTCCAATAAATATGTCATTTTTTTAATTATTCATATATTTTCATGAAAATTGAACAGTAGCTTTATAATATGCTGTCTTGGCCGAATATTAATTCAAATGTAACGTGAATGAAAATTTGAAAAAAATTGAAAATTGCAATTTCCCCCCCCCCAGTATAAAACACATGATATCTTAATTGATTAGAACCATTTCCGATTTCATCACAGACAGTTGTCTCGTATGTGTTTTGTTTCCGATCGAGACCGCTTAGAAAATCGTCTGCCTGTTGCCAAATAAATTTCATAGTTTAGTTAATTTTAAAAAATCTAATTGATGTATCGATAAGCCGCTTGCACTCTTAGATTCGGAAAAAAATCTCCTTTCATTTGGTACCAAATTTGTAACGATCGGACTAATATTTCTAATTTATTTTCCATTTTTTCTGCTTTTAACTCCGTTAAAATATCTATTTTTATGCAATTGCGGTGAATTCTCAGTGATTGAGATCGCGTTTTGATTTGACATAGGTCTATATTTTAATTAATATCTCCGCAACTAATTAAAATTTTTAAATTCTGTTTTGACTATCAACTCGGGAAGGCTTCTGAGCACCCGTATGTCAAATTTTATACTTCTGCGTTCAGTAGGGGCGAAACGTATAGATGCACAGACAGACAGACAGACAGACAGACAAACATCTTCTTTTATTATTATATATATATATATATACATATATAAAGGATTATTTGAAATTACGTTATGACCCCTCCCTCCTCCCCCCAGTGCGGCTGAATTTTTAAAATTCCAGAAATTAGTTTTTAAGTATTTGTATTAGCTATATTTCAAAGCAAAAATTTTACGGATATATCTTTTTACTTCCATTACTCTACTACCGTAGGTAATTTGTATTCTGTATTGTATTCTGCCCAAAAATTCGATATCGAGTTTTCACCTGATTTACACGTTTTATGTCCTCCTGTGTCCAAAAATGTAGTTTTGGGCAATTGGTCAGTGTGTATGTATATGTGGAATCTTCTGGCTATCATATCTCCAAAATTAATAAAGATAGAACTACGAAACTTCACAGGCGGAACAGGTCTGGTGTACAGATAAAATTTACAAATTTTAGTAAAAATTTTAAAAACAGAAGTGGGCCATCGTAAAATGGAAATGGGAGCGTAAGTCCGTATCTCGAAAACAGCTCTAACGATTTACTTCAAAATTGCTATGTAAACACTCTACTAGATGTTCTTTCGACAGATATAGTTGGTTAGGTTTGGAAAATTGATAGGCGTCTTGTATAAATAGCTCAATTTAAAGTCTCGCAAGTGCGTTCCTTTAAAAACGGCTGTACGGATTTTTTTCAAACTCGCCATATTAACTCGCTTTTAAATATCCTTTTGTATGTAATTATTGTTTTCCAGTCAATAATCTAGAATATCAAGTTTTGGTAAAAGTTGGTTCTCAAAAACGGCTCTAACGATTTTCTGGAAAATTGTTTCATTGATCCATTTTAAATACTCTTTCTCATAACTCGCTATGTAAACTCTATTTTATATGTCTTTATACGTGTATCAAATTTCTCTTACTGGAAAATTCCAAAGAATGCATGTAATATGTGTAATTGTGGGTAATGGAAGTCGTGTAGTTGTTTCGCACAAGTCCCCCCCCCCCAAGATAATTTAAAGCGATTTCAAAAGGAAAAACGAGATTTCACACGTGTTTTTTGTCCCCCCCCCCCCCGAGTGGTAGGGTAAAGGTGGAATTTTGTAAAATCCCGTTACAATAATGTCGGATACATATAAAAAATTTACGCGCCAAATTTAGCGACCATTAATCCCGTGGATTTCCCAAGACAAATTTAGCGCTAAAAGGGAGGGTCTCGAATTAGCTCCGTCGTAACGCCCCCCCCCCCCCCCCGCAAAAAAAAAAAAAAATCGAAAATCTCACACACACAAAAGAGAGAAAGAAAATGTTTTTGGAAATATCCTAAATAAGACAGATAGCTTTTTTCAATACATTTGTACCATTTTAGTAGAGCTCTACTAAAAAGTTCGGGATTTCTGAAATTTCCCCCCAAAAAACGATTTCTTTCCTCCCTCCTGTCAAGAATTCCAAAATCGTACATAATGTTTTATTTATACTCAAATCTAGTTTTCTCATGCGCAATTTCTTCAGCGTGAAGTAATTTGGGGCCGAGTTATGCTTACAAACTTTTTTTTTTTGCTTCCTAACCCCCAGGGTGAAAGGGGGGATATTTCGATATATTCCGTTACTTTAGGGGTCGGATACATATATAAGCAATCCAAGCATGAAACTTTCTGACCCTGACCACAGCTCTCATAAATTTCTCAGGACAAATTTAGCGCTAAAAGTAGTGCCTCGAATTTGCCCTTTGTAACACATACCTATCCCCCCCCCCCCCTAAAAATACAAAAGAAAGGCAAATCACAAAAAAAGCGTGTTTTGAAAATGTCCTAAAGAAGACCCATGGCTGTTTTCAACATCTTTTTTCCATTTTTGTTAAAATTTTACTAAAAATCTGGAATTTGCACAATTTCCCGCCAAAAATTGATTTCTCTCTTCCCTCCCCTTAAAAATCGAAATTTCCTAAATCGCAATGTTTTATTTATTCAATTACTTTAGGTGTCGGATACATACATATAATCCCAGCACCGAAATTCGTGACCGCAGCTTCCATAGGTTTCTCAGGAGGAATTTAGCGCTAAAAGGGTTGTCTCGATTTTGACCCTTCGTAACCCCTCCTCACAAAAATATCGGAAATTAGGGGGGGGAAATGTGTTTTTGGAAATTTTCTAAGGAAGTCTCGTAGCTTTTTTTAACATCTTTGTTCCATTTTTTGTAGAGTTCTTTAAAAAATTCGGAAATTGCGAAATTTCTCGCCACCGGAATTTACGAACAAAATTTAAATAAAAGAAATTTTAAATTTTCAGGTAAAAAAAAGGGCCTTATGTTATAAACGTAAATTTTTGCTAAAAAGTTTCCGGGATGAGTTTTTGCACTTGAGAATTAAAATAAGGTGTTCCATCAGCGGGAACACTGCGACTGAAAGGGTTAATAATCTAAAATTCCTAAATTGCAGATAACGTTTTTTTTTATACTCATGACTATTGTTTATATGTGCAATTTCTTTACAGTGAAGTAATTTGGAGCGGTCTTATGCTTACAAATATGTTTTGACTTTTGTTCCCCCCATCCCGGCGAGAACTGGGGAGGGAATTTCGAAAAAGTTGGCAGATTTTAGTTGGGTAAAAGCCTAAATTTCTGCCAAGCGCCGTTGAATTCCGTCCAGCCATTCTCACGTGATACCCGGACAATAATAGCGTTACAGACATACAGACACGATGACACACACACAGACAAAATTTTCTGAAGTAATTTTCTACTTTTATGGTGTGTGGAACGTGAAGATATCGCATTTTTTTTTTTTTTTAATTCTGATAAATTTACAAACAAAATTCTGATTTTATTAATATCGATACACAGCTTGATATCCAGTTACTGTAATTCTAAAAGAACGCATAGAAACAGTGTTCATGTTCAGGTACCATACTTTCAGCTGCACTTTTATGTTAGGCGCGAAAATAAGAGCGCAAAATCTTTGAAAATAATAGTGTGATTTCGTCGTGTATAAATAATTTCATAAACATTTGACTCCCATTTCTTGCAAACTTTAAATTGTTCTAGTTTCTTCAGTTATAAAATCAACTTGCTTATGTCGTTAAAAATATTTGTTTCATTCAATTCCTAGACTTCAATATTAATACAACTTATTTTGCTCAGGAATGTAAATTAATTCTCCATACCTAAAGAGCAAATAAAATATTTAGTTTAATTTGAAGTCTTGTTTTTTTTTTTTTTAATAACTACGTATTTTGCGGTTCCGTGAATAATTAAACAATTTTTAACAGTTGTTCTTTGTGAGTCTGTTATCAGTGTAACTTTAAAAACTAAATACCGGCAGGGAACTCAAGTGTTATATTTTAAAGTTCATATAAAATTCATACTTGAACAGTTTGATCAATATTGATAAGTTTCAACGAGTGATACGGGTTAAAGTTGTCAATAAAGGTGATTGAAAGTTATTGTTGAACATAATTTTAAATTTAATATTAGTCGTGAATTCTATAGAAATGTAGATATTAGTTTCAAATGTGGGTTGAGAAAGGTGGTACTCCCCTCCGCCCTTCCCACAGAAAATTATTTGTCAAATTAAATAATTCGTAAAGCTAGCTTAAATTCTTTTTACTATAGAATTTTATACAGTACTTGATATTTTATTCCTCAATCTGAATCTGTCTGCATAAAATTTAAATGTAGGGTAAGAAAAAGTCGTGTGGGTGCCACACCAAATTATATACTTTAAAATAAAATTTATTATTGAAAATCTGTTTAATTTAGTAAAAAGTTTTATATAACTTGTTAAAAAAAATGTTTGTATATTGTCAATCGTGGCATTATCAGTAAAATATCAGATTTATGTACAAAGTATTCATATAATAATAGTATTACGGAAAACTATTGAAAATAAAATGTGATCATATATTTCCTATAAATAAGTCTCTGAACGATTGTCTTCTAAATTGTTATGTTACTCACATCCGTAATACAGGTGAAATCTATAATAAAAATAAAAACTGAATAAAAAACCACAACGCCTAGACGTATCTTCACCACAGAAATGTAAACATCTTTCCATCGAAACCACGAACGAGAGGCGTAGCCGAATAAAGGGTGTGTCAAAGAGAAAAATCGGCACAAATTTGTAAAATTTTTGGACTTTCTTTGCAAATTTAATTGATTTAAAATTTTATTAAAATACAGGATTTTTTTCCGCATTGAAATAAACTCTTTGAGATTGACGCAGCTTTTTAAATTCTGTTTTAAAAAATTGAAAGAGTTTTTTATAAGCCATTTAATGCATCAACCCAAATATTGCAATAAAACAGCTTTCTTAAAAAACAACTGTTATTTTTTCATAAAATCTACAAAAGCTGCGTCAGTTTACGAAATGAGAGTAATCCAATAAAAAAAACCGCATCTCAATCAATTAATTTGTCACTGTTTTAAGTGCAAAGAAAGTTTTACATAGGATAACATTGGATTTTAGAAAAGGAAATGCTGAGTGAAGAGGGCCCTTAAGGGAACAATAGAAGGTCAGCTAAATAGTGTAAAATTTTGAGTTTGGGGGAGGGGGGACTTAAAGCCATTCACAGGGCGTTTTAATAACTTAAAGAAACTTTTTTTTTTTTTTTTTTTTTTTTTTTTTTAAATGTAAAAAAAAAAAAAAAAAAAAAGTTTTTGTGAGGAAAATATGTAAAATCAAGTAATTGGTTAAAAGTGTTAATAAGAAAGAAAATAATGATTTTGCTAATAAAGTTAAAAACATTGAACGTTCTACTGCAGATATTTCTACTGCGTAAGTTTCTACTGATATATATATTTATATATGTATATATATAGTCACCTAATTTTCTTTAAATAATGATACAAAAATTTCATTATTTAAAGAAATGTTCTGTGTACAATTATCTTATGCTTAAATAAATCTTGCGTTGAGGTATTTGGTGTTTAGGATAGAAGCCTATTAACCACACTTGGATCTTAGGACTGGATGGGGTGTCTCCGTGGGAAGAGGTGTCGGGTCCTGGGAGCCTTGCCCGAATTTATGTGAACATCGTTCAAACGAATGAAGAGAATATTATTTAAAATATTTTAAGTTTTTTAAAACTGATTTTTTTTTAAAGTAATTAATAAAAAATGACTAGATTATTTTTATTTTATTTTATTTTAAGTGGGCCTTTATTTAATCTTAAAATTTGTAATCAAAATTTTTAATTCAGATTTTCAGTCAATATAAATTTTATACTATCTGATATGAAAAATACAACATGCTGTTTATACTATTTAATGCAATGTAATATATTTGACAGAACATTGTTTTACTACATAGTTAAATCAAGCTGTACTCATATGTCGCAAATTTCCCATGATTTCAATTTTCTGATCGTCATTTTTAACGCTTTCATTCTCTAACAACGATAACATCTTAACTTGCTTTTCTTTAGGAAAAGAAAAACGATTATTAAAAAAAAAAAAAAAGAAAAACTTAACAACAGAAATTTTTTGGAATGCAAGTGTCACTTAGAAGCCAAAAGCATTTTTTTGTATAAATACCTCTTTGATAAATATGTGCAGCAAAATGTATAATAGAATAAATATCGTTAAGAGAATAAAAAAAAATACCATTCAAATTCCTCTGTTTCCTTTCTAATTAAGTGCGGTTTTATCTTTGTTTTCCATTTCCGTAGAAATCTTATTTGTTTTGTGGGTAGTTGGCTGAAAGAGATACTGCAATTTATTGTATGTAACGACCTTGTTTTCCCGACGTCAAGGTCTCTATTTGTTTTATTTATTTGTTTTTTCTATTTGTCTTTTTATAATAAGCATTTCTATGTCTGGAAGTCTGTGCACGATTTTTCAATATTTTCAATATTTTTTATTTCGAAAATGGGAACAATGGGTAGCTTGTACATTTGTTTTTTAATTAGTATGTAAAAAGTCACATATATATTATTTTCGCTTACGTATACCTGTACGTCAAAATCGAATAGATATATATAATTTCTTTTTTTTTTTTTTTTTTTTTTAATTTGCTGTTATCTATATTTTCCAAACTAGTTTTAGCCTCTTTGTAAGCTGGAAGAATCTGTAATTTTTTAAAAATCTACTATAAGTAATAATCCCTTTTAAGTTGTATACGGCGACATAATGAGACTTAGTATATGGAAAACAGGAACGTAAAGTTACACAGCTAACACCCTCATAAGATCGACAATAAATGTCCTTTGTAGGGAAATTTTTGCTGTTGGTGTTACATTAAATGCTATCAAGAGTTTCCAAATATTAAAAGTAAGATCTTGCATAGCTGAACAGAATAAATAGAGAGAATGTAAGACCATAATCTGAATAAAGCAATTACGATTGATAAACTTATTTTGGCTTATTTTTATTTCATTGTTTTATTTTTACTTTCTTCTATATATAGAGAGAGAAAGTATTGGATTCGAAGATTGGATTGGAAGAATCTACAAGTCTTTATCCTCTGTCTGTTCGTTAAGTAATAATCCATTTTAAGCTGTAAACGCCGACCTAATGAGACTTAGTATGTGCAAATCGTGACCGTACAGCGGCACAAAATGATATATGTTACTCAAGTTCACTATGGAATGTTTCCTATATAAAATGGCATTATATGTCCTATGCAACTGGTTTGTGTACATGGACTACCAAAGAAATGCTAATACAGATTTTTATATAAATCACATTTAAATAATTTTCTACTGGAAGTTCTTTCAATCCTTCAGTCTGCGGTTGTGTGATATGCCGCAGGCAAACAACATTGAAAGTTATACGATACAACAAGTACATACAGTTGGAAAGTGTTACTAATCAATGCGTACCGCATGATTTTTCGTTCTTGCTTGTTCTCAAAAGTAATTTTTCTTACTCTTACTATACCTTAGAGGCCTGCACGGGCCGAAATTTCGAGGCCTGTTCCCGGCCCGGCCCGTACGAAAGCTTTGCTTACCCGGCCCGGCCCGGCCCGTTATGACATTGAAAAATTCGGCCCGGGCCCGCCCCGGCCCGTTTATGTTTTAACGGTGTATGGCCCGAGCCGGCCCGGACAAAAAACGATTAAATCATGCCCGACCCGGCCCGGCTCAAAAATATGGAAAATAACAAAAATAAATAAATAAATAAATAAATAAAAAATGAATGCCTTTCTATGAAAAAGATTTTTAGCATGTGTTTCGCAGAGATATCATATAACCAAACAATAGTACGTTCTTTAACAAAACTGCCAGGGCCCGATTAACCAAAAGGCTCGGGAAGCACAAGCTTCCCCTCAAAAATTAACGAGGGGCCCCAAAATGACCGAAAACAGGGTTTCGAATTTTCTGTTTGGGATTTTCACACCGAGATTGAATTTTTTCTGAGAAAATTCGCCTAAAGCAAGGTAAAATATTTCTATTTCGGAAAAATTCTATTATTTAACCTCAAAAATCTGAATGTTGTTAATTAGTAAGTTATACGATTTTAAAGTTCTGTATAGAAACCACCCAGATATATGAATGGGGAAAAAAAAAAAACTATAAACACACACTAATCTTTGGTCTATAGCATTTTTATATTACAATATGTAACAGAAAAACAAGATTTCCAGAAATGAAAGGGGGCCCCGAAAAGATACCGAGCTTCCCCTAGCTTCAAAACTTAATCATGCCCTGAAAACTGCTGAACTTTTACAAGATTATTATATATAAACAGAAATTCATTATTATAGACAAGGCACAAAGACAAACAGAAAGTCAAATCGAAAATATTAGCATTCATCAAACAATATAGGAAGGTATTTAAAATGGTTAATACTACTAAAAATGCACTTTCAACCATTTCCTCTTATATACCGTAATGTATCCGAATCTTTCATGTGCTCCGGTAAACAAACTTTAATGTTAATCCAACCACAATTAAATTGAAGTTACAGACACTTTTTAACAAAATAGAATTTTATGTGACATAAAAGCCTGTAAAATTATGTAAAATAAATGACTGAAGAAATATTTTATAATTTTCCTTTTTCGTTGATTAACGAGGAAACCAGTAAAAGATTCGGGCCGACACGGCCCGGAGAAAATTTCATTCAGGCCCGGCCGGGCCCTAATATACCCAAAAAAATTTGAGCCCGAGCCCGGCCCGGCCCGAGAGCAAATTCAAAAATTCGGCCCGAACCCGGCCCGTGCAGACCTCTACTATACCTATCTTACAAGTAAACCTTCTCTCCTTTGATACCGGTTTTCCGGAAACCTATATATTTTCTGAAAGCTTATGTCACAAGTATAAAAACTGTGAAATCTTAGGGGCAGAGGGACAAGCGTTTAGGAGATACAGGGCCCACAAAGTATCAGTAAAGTGTGTATAGAGGGACATATTCCCATAAAAACGTCTCTATTCCTTGTATGTTCCCGTATATTGCTGTCAAGTACTAACGTATTGTATGTCGTCTTCTTACATTGCTTCTTATTATATGGATACTACAGTCGTTGTGGTGGCCTTGGTCTCCCGATTCGGAACAAGTAATCGGTCTCCGAACATCCAGTAATCGGAGATGATAAAACACATAATTATTCTCCTGGAAAATGATATGGAGATTGTGGGAGGGATCCGGACATTAGGGTTTGCTAGAGGCGATGGAGAAGAACGGACGAGGTTATGGACTTCGAAGATGATGGTGTCTATAAGGAACAGCAATGCTCGTCGCAACAGTCACAGTCTCGACTTCTGTCATGACATATTTTGGTCAAGTATGGCTAATGACAGGAAGAAAATTCTACTTTTAGTGGACTCATCGTGTTCTAACAAAGATCATGCATTGTCTGCTTCCGAAGTACTTGATGGTAAAGTCCTACAAAAAGAATTGGTACCTGAAGGATGTACAGGAAAGATTTAGCCTCTGGATATTCATTTTTTCAGACACTAGAAATCTTTTGTTCTTTACATAATGGAAACAATTATTATCGAGACACATGAGCACATCTGACACCGCGATAGTTTTCTGGCCCTGCAGTCTTTTTTCCCTATATCAGTTCAATGCTCCTCGTTTCAAGAACTTGATTAAGTATGCTTTTTATAAAAGCGGATACTTGGACGACAAACCTGGAATGTGGATTGCGCCAATGGATTACTGCTTCAATCCATTGACAAATGATGAGTTTGCAAATGTGCGGCTATCGCTTTTGTAAAATGTGCCCATTGTGAACTGTCTTTCTGCCCATCTCACTGTTTATTTGGTGAATTGTACATTGATTGTCTCTTGTAATGGACTTCGTTTGAAGTCAGTAGCAAGTATCCCAACGTATACTGTTTCTTTTCAACGAGTTGTTTCTTCCTTTAAAATGATACCTCCACCTTCTTACCATATTATTAGTTCATATAAATACGTGAAACGAACATTTTAGCGACTTTTGGTGTCATCTTTCCAACATTTTATGTCCTATAGCTCCTAAACGCTTATCCCTCTGCCCCTAACATTTTACAGTTTTTCTACTTGTGGCATAAGCTTTCAGAAAATATATAGGTTTCCGAAAAACCGGTATCAAAGGAGAGAAGGTTTACTTGTTAGAGAGCTACAATTTGCAACGTGAATTCTGTGACTAGTCAAAAGAATGCATATATACCGTTTCAAATGGTTAAAAAAGATAACGAGAAAGGATAGATATAAAGAACGAAAAATTTTTTATCATTATTTCAATCATTATTTAATTACCATTGCAGTGTTATGTCATAAATTGAACATTTCTCAATTTCTGTTTAGTTGACATTTTTATCATAATAGTTTTCCATTATTATTCTTTTTTATAGTTCTTTGTTCATCAGTATGTTTCTATCAGTACGTTTAATGTCATTTTCCACATATGAAAATTTTAATGGTGCCGTATGCACGTGCGTATAAGAATGTAATTTTATTAAGACCTATTCGATTACGCATCAATAGTGTAACTCTAAACAATAAATATATGTAATATACCCCCTCTCTCTCTCTCTCTTTAGAGCTTTCTCTCTCGTTCTCTCTCCCTTTCTATCTATTTATCCATCCGTCTATACATCTGTATATATGCTCATAAAAACTTATTCATGAGCCGATTGAGAGTCTTAACCATGTTTAATTTTTAACTCTATACATCATCTTATTAAAATATAGCGGCCACTTAAGAGGGGACAATACCTAATCTCGCTGGCAGCCTTCGCCCATGTTATTCTATGGGAAAATTTGTTGCGACAATTACACATTACCTAATGAATATTTTTTAATTCTGTTTTCGCAGTCAGAAAATTCATAACCGTTAAATGAGTACTCCTTTTTGAAAAATTCATTTTTTTTTAATTTTTACATTTTAATTTTGAGTTCAAAAATGCGATTTTTCACAAAATGCATTTTTCTCATTTTCTAGTCGCAAAATGAAATACTAAAATTTTAAAAAATCAATTTTTGGAAAAGAAGTACTAATTTAACGCTTATGAATTTTCTAAATGTGAAAACAGAATTGAAAAATATTCATTAGGTAATGAGTAATTATGTGAACAAATTTTCCCATTGAATAACATGGGCGAAGGCTGCCGGCGAGATTAGGTATTGTCCGCTCTTAAGAACCTGTTCTTTCGGCTGAATCGGAAAGATTTGTTTTCTCTTTATACTTGTTTTAAAATTTTAGATAAATTTATATTTTGCCTTCTGTCTAAATAAAATACATTTCGTCCTATATATGTTTTAAAAGATAATGGAGATAATTATATATATATATATTACTTCATCTTATTTTAACATATTTAAACTGATTAAATCTGCTTATTTGTTATTATTATTATTGTATTTACAAGAAGATTTCACATGTAAGTATAGTAATGATAATAGAACGCATATGCACAATTATTTTCAATTTTGTTATTTACATCTAAGGGCCTTATTCACCAACTTCTTAACACTCGGATTAAACCTCGGATCAGTGGTAATCGCTCCGATCATACAAAAAACGGTATTCTCCAACAAAAATCCGCGGCAGATCTGTAGAACAGAGGTTCAATGGTGTTTGTTTACATTTTGGCGATATTATCCGTGCGCCAAAGAACCAAGGAAATGAATTTATCTTATGGCAACCTTACAAAACTTTTGTTTACGTTCGAAATGAAAGAAATATTAATGCAGACGACTATTTAACGTAATTAAATAAAATTATCGAAGAAATTTCATAAAATGGCGATGCTTAATTAACTTTTTAACTACAATATTTTAATAAATAAGCAAATACTTAACAAAATGCACGTTTTGTCATCGAAGTTTTAAGAGCAAATTCATTTCAACAACACAATAAATGTAATTAAATAAATGAAAATTCAGAATAAAAATATAACTTTAAAAGTAATTAAAAAAGCATGAAAACTTACAATATATGCAACATGAATTTTATTTATTTATTTATTTATTTTATTTTTTTCCATTTTGAAATTTCTGTTGACTCCATAATACGTAAATCACATATCAAATATTTCACTTCGCGCTCAGTTAATTCGTAACATTCGAGGATTCTAAAACCGCATTCAAATGAATCGAAACACATCGGTATAAAAATTATGAGAATATACAAATAAAATAAAAAAACATATTTTCAAGTTATCAAATGATACGCTTTCATTTCTCCAGACACATATCGTTTCGAATTTTTCATTAACACTTACATTTTAGCGGAGGGGAAAATTCCCTAGTTTTCATAAACTTGACCAACAAGTGATTGAGTGAGTGAGTTTTACGTCGAACTAGTGCTACGTTGTGGGCAATGAGTACTGCAACCAAATATCCCCATTTTCTACAGACAACGTTTACTTTATTCGCATTATTATAATATTTTGAAAAAATTATAGAAAGTAAACTATTTAATATTCAAATTTTATTTTTAGTGCTTGTTAATTAAAAATGAAAAAAAAAAAAAAAAAAAAAAAAAACATGCATAATTAGTTAATTGTAGCAATCTAAAGCTTCTCTGTTTTAAAAGTTCACGGATCCGGCCACTGTAACGACGGGGGATGAATTGGGACATACCCCTAAGGTATATGAACCAACAAAGAAACATGGCTGTATAAAGCTATGAATCAGAAAACGCACGTAACTCGGCTCCGCGGCAAACACTGTCGCGCATGTTAAGACCAAAAAAAACATCACTGGACACCCCTACCTCACTGTGCATGAATCTGAAAACGCACGTAACTGGGCTCCGCGGCAATCACTATCGCGCATGTAAAGACCAAAATTTCCCATAATGTAGCTCTAGTGTAACGTAAAATGCGCTCGAAACAAATGAACCAATCAAATATCGCCTAATTTCCCATAATGTAGCTCTAGTGCAATGTAAAACACACTCAAATCAATAAAAAAACAAATGAACCAATCAAATATAGCCTAATTTCCCATAATGTAGCTCTAGTGCAACGTAAAATACACTCAAAACAAATGAACCAATCAAATATCGCATAATCTCCTGTAATGTAGCTCTAGTGCAACGTAAAATACACTCAAAACAAATGAACCAATTAAATATAGCCAAATTACCCATAATGTAGCTCTAGTGCAATGTAAAATACACTCAAATCAATAAAAAACAAATGAACCAATCAAATCTCTCCATACTGCGTCATAATAGAATTGTTAAGTTATGTTTACAAGGATAGGCAGTTTCTCGCTACGGAAGTTCGCGAAGCAGAAAGTGAACCTCTGTTCTACGGATCAACCAAATCGGCTGTTCACCGGCTACTTTAATTCTCGGATTTGCTGATCCATGGTTTAATCCGAGTGTTAAAAAGTTGGCGAATAAGGCCCTAAGTATATTAAATAACTCATAATAAAATAATCATGCATTTCACTTTACATTATTTGCTAAAATACCTTAATTTATGCTTAGGGCTAGTGATGTATTTTATACAGTGGAGGAAAAAAAAAAAAATCGTTTATAAATTCAGATTTTGAACGCAAATATTCGCTGCATTATTTTAAATGATCTTCCATTCAAAGCAGAGCAGGAAGAAAAAAAAAAACAAGTTACGTACTTGTTTAGAAGAAGAAAACAAAGTTTTCCAAGACAGCTATAAACTAGAATGTTGTGGCCACCACATGACTTTCTTCTATGTTTTCCTATTCGTCTAAATTCAAAAATCATTATTTAATAAATTTATCTTCCATGATAATGCACTACGATTTCCGTATTAGAGAAGTGGTATAACACTAAACATCCAAAAAAAGTTCATTTTATTCTCGATATTATAAAAAAAAAAAAAAAATCGATAACTTTTATTTTAAATTATCGCAGATCGATGGTTCAACCATTCATTTTAAAGATATTGGCGAGCTATTTTAAAAGAAACCCATCATGAAAATTTATTCCCCTGGAGGGGGACTTCCCCCCAGGGGGGAAGGCAATGCTCCTACATATACAAAATTCTTTTCCCAGTTGACTATCTTACAAATAATTCCTATAAATTTCATAATGATTATTAAAAAATAACTCTCTTTATGTACATTTATACAAAATTTTATCCTATTACACCATGTTAAAAATTTAGAAAAAGCGGGATGACAAAGCAACCTGTAAGTGAATTTTTAGCAAAAGTTGCTAGGTACTAATTTATGTCAAGGTGTAACTACATACCAATTTGTATGCAATTCTGTGCAGTAGTTCCTGAGATACAATCGCCACAAAGTTTTGTCACACACACGCAGACAGACAGACATTTTCTAAAAATAGTCAAATCGTGTTCTACAGCTCTGAAAAAGTGTAAATCCATCAAAAACCCGAGATCGAAAATTTTTACGAGTCCAATACTTTCTTCTATTGAATATAGAAGAAAGTAAAAGAACTGAGTGCATTTTTTTTTTTTTTTTTTTTTTTTTTTCCGTGTTTCGAATAAATTTTTCGAAACAGTTTCATTGGCCATCAGTTCTAATAATGTTCTCTTCACAAAATTCCAAATATATATATATATATATATATATATATATGAGAATAGCTATGCGATGTTTTTAGACAATTGTCTAATTTGTATCTAGTGAGAGAAAATAACAATTTCCGAATTGTGATAAATGCATGCTCTGTGCCCAGTGTCTCCTTCGAGAGTTACCGAAAAGTATAAAATATTCGAGCAACGTTATATTGGTATTTACTAGTTTAGGAGCGATATGTACGCTATATATTAACACTGTATTATGTATAGCATACATTAATTTGGCATTTTTATGTATTTTTAAGTTCTGTTTGAGCAATTATTTATATAGTACGCTGACCAATATTTGATGAATGAAAATTCCTTGAATTTCTAATTTGACATTTCAAGTGGAAAAAATAATTGCATAAATATTTAATTTATATTAAATCTATATTAAATTTTAATATAGATTTAAATTTGAATTAAACATGTAAAATTAAAATTACAATATTTTTTTTTTAAGGGTGCCTGAACTCACTAGCACAGGTCGCTTTTACAGATGTAGACGGCTTTTAATTTGCTCTATACCCACACCCATAAGGAAAGAAAAGAAAAATCTTCAAAAAATTCACATTTCAAACAATACAAATATTCACTACATTATTTTTAAAGTGATCTTCCATTAGATATGTAAAGTTTTATTTAAAATTACAATATTTTTTTAAAGGGTGCCTGAACTCACTAGCACAACTCGCTTTTACAGATGTAGACGGCTTTTAATTTGCTCTATACCCACACCCAGAAGGAAAGAAAAGAAAAATCTTCAAAAAAATTCACATTTCAAACAATACACATATTCACTACATTATTTTAAAATGATCTTCCATTAGAAGCAGAACAGAGAGAAAAAAAAAAAAGTTCCGCACTTGTTTAGAAGAAAACAAAATATTTTAAGACAGCTGTAAAAGAGAACTGAGTATAACTTTTTTCTTTGGTCCGTCGAGTAAAGTTGTCGAAATAGTTTTATTGAACATCAATTCTAATAATTTTCTCATCATAAAATGCGAAATACATGAGAATGCATGCTGCGATGTCTTCAGGCAACTGTCTCATTTGAATCGAGAGAAAATAACAGCTTCCGAATTGTGATTAATGCATGCTTTGCGTTGTGTCTTCCCTGCGAGAATTACTGGAAAGTATTGAAATATTCTAGCAACGATTTATTGGTTTTTACAAGTTGGAGAAGCGATTGTTTCTTCATCTTCCGATAATAAACTGTTCCGTTAAGCATCAGACCATTTATTAAAGAAAATACGGGTACGAGCTTTGAACGTCGAAGAATAGGATAAATAGAGTCCGTGATTAGGCAGTAATTTTGTCGATGTTCTTTTTTGGGATATCGTATTGATTATATTCTATAAGAAAAATGTTCTTTATGCAGTGTGATGCGAAGAAAATATTCGGGGTGTAGATTTTATTTTTTGTGATTATTTAGCATTCGCAACATACAAGGACGGAGTTTTTATACCCTTGTTATTTAGCATTTTTATTACATGTTCTAGTCTAATTATTTATAAAGTGATGACAGGCGTAAAATCCTTCTTTTATCATTTTATATCCTTTTATTATTAATGTCAGAAAGATATGCTAAATGTTTATTGTTGCTCAGAATAAATGTATGTAGAAATTTTTAAATTGCTCTCGAACAAGTTTTTTTGGTTACTTAATTTAAGAATTTATGCTTTCTTTATAATCTGTTTTATTTTGTTTTATTATTATTATTATTATTATTATTATTATTATTATTATTATTATTGTTTTATTTCATCTTTAAATGAAACTAAACTTATTCATATTAATTCGCTATTCATTATTTATTCATCATTTCATTTTTTAATGAAATTGATATTAGTGTGATTTGGAGGATTATATATATGATTTAATTCTATGCTACTAAAAAAATATTTTTATGCCATTCGACTTTTTTATATGATATTAAAAATAATAAGTATAATTTTATTACTTGCACTAAAAAACTAGAGCTCAGAATACAATGATAAAACTAATAAACAGACATTATCTATTTTAACTAAACGATTGGTGCGCCACAGTACAACTACAGCAAAATGAATAATGAACATAACATAAATTAACTACCCACGTTGAAAGGTTGTTGTTTTATATATAAATAATATTCAAAACCCATTTCTTTTATTGATTTATTTTTTTCTCTTATTTATTTATTTATTTTTACGCTTTTCGCAAAAGGATGAATTTGATGATGAGTTTTTTGCTTTACAATATATAGTGAAATTGATATCAGGGCAAACCACTGAAATTAGTGATGCAGTTTTAAAAAATCGGTTACAGTAGATCCGCGGTTATCCGGGCCCCAATTAACCGAGGTATTCCCGAAAAGTCCCCGCCCCGGAGGAGGCGTGCCTTTTGATAAATGCAGGGCCAGATTATGGCAAAGGCACACGGGGCACTGGCCCAGGGCCTCCAAATTTAGGGAGCCTCATTTTTAAAAACTGAGAAGCAATGGCACAAATTATTTCATTACATGTCTATTAAAAACAAAAATTGATTAAGTCTTTCTTTCTAGAGAGCTTAAATAATTATTGAATTTTGTGTTTCCTAAACATTGGCTGATCAGTGTGCTTCAGTTCTACATTTGTCTTGAACATAAAACTAATGATTTTGTTATGGGTTACTAAAACAAATGGGGCAATAGAAAGTATAACTGAAGGAAAAATTTAAAAAAATGCACTATTTTTATTTATTTATTTTTGTTTCTGAAAATGGGTCCTTTTAGCGAGCTCTTTAGAGCAGTGTAAGGGGGCCTCCAAATAGCATCAGTGCCCAGGGTCTTCAAAATGCATAGTCGGGCCCTGGACTGGGAAGGGTGTTTGCATTCCGGATTTTTTTTTAATTGCCACCAGTAATTTTTTAATAGTGATATTATTAACAGTTTTCTAGTAATGTTTAGCAATTAAATATAGCCAAAAATACAATTCGCAATTACTGGTGGGATATAAAATAAAAAATCCGGAGCGCAAACACCCCTGAAATGGCGTAGATAACTTTGACAAATTTTACTGTATATCTCTGTATTTTATAATTTATATATGTATGTACTGTATTACATTTTTAACTGGACTACTTTTACATATGTAATTATATGTACGTATTACTTTACTTCACTGACTATATTTTCATCCATTTTAAATCTTGTCGTATGTTTCCCTTCCAATTTACGAGAGTCCTTGTTATCTGAGTTTTCGATTATCCACGATACCGTGACACTCGGTCCACATTATCTCGGATAAGTGACGTTGTACTGTATATATGTCTTCTTTATCTGAATATTGGCAATAAATTGGAAATATCACATAAATTAATTAATACTAAAAAGTAATCGCACTATGGAATAATTTTACTTTTTATTTTTGAATTAAGTTGAGTGAAATTAATAATATATAGTAATTATAGTATATTTTAATAATTTCACTGTTTCTCTTACAGTTGCTATTTTAATTTAATATTTTATAATAATCTGTAGGAACATAGAAAACTTACCCAACGATTTATAAAACCCTATAGCGAATGTAACAGATTAGCTAAAAGTCGAACACTCTCATGGAATTTTTTTTTTTTTTTTATTGCACATAATTCTAACAATCCAGTGGCCGACTGGATTCTTACAATGTGCAGGTTATACATCACTGGACTCAGAATAAAGGGGGCCTCAGGGGATAAGTGAAAAAAAAGGGGGCCCTTCCTGAGCCGGGGCGTGACTTTCGCTGACACCCCAAGGCCACATTTCACGCTACACAAAGAAAAAATGAATAAGTAATAAAAAAAAATTTCCTTCCCTTTCTATACCCCTCGAGGGTGTGCAAGTCCTCCCCCGGCTCACATTACTATAATTCAGTCATGAGTATCATCATATGCGGTACAATGCAGCCAGAGTTTAAAGAAAATCATCATAGTTCCTAAATAAATTTACTTAGAAATTATTACAAAAGACATATTTTATACTGCTTACAAATTATATTTGTACTCGCATAGATAAAACGTAATAATTATGAAAGACAAATTTAATTTTTCTCTCTTTTTTTTTTCTAATTTTCTTTGTTACCAAAAAACAGAGTTTCAAGTTTGTAATAGGCATTTATTTATTTAAGGTAGGGGAGGGGGGGGGGGGTAAAGTTTTTTTTTTTTTTTTTAATTATGTGTTATACATAACTAATAATAGATATCTGAATATTGCATGCTTTTATAAATACTTTATTGCTTAATATAACTCCGCTAACAACCGAAAATTCTTAGTTATGTATGTTTAGCGGTATAACTGTTAATAATCAGAAATTGTATATTTACAATGCCATGCACTACAAAAGAATTTGGATATATCATGTATAACAGAAATGCCATTGCCCATAATTTTCTGAAACCACTATTTTTAAATGTAAATCTTTAGTAATACTTTTATACCATTGAATAAGGTACAAAAATTACTATATGAAAAGTAGTGGTTTTCTTATAGTAAGCGGGTATAATAGTAGCGGGCAGCTGCAATTCTGTGTATGGTAATTATTTAAAATACATTTAAGGATTCTGTATAATTATAAAAGTAAAATGATGCAATATTGAATTAACAGGCAGGACCCGATTAACCTTACTATTGAGGGGAAGCACAAATCCATTTGGAGGCCCCCACTGACTTCTTGGTCTAATGACTCATACAAACATCATGAAAAAATTATAAATTTTTCATTAAATTTTGTAGTTACCTGGAATTGAGAACAATTACATTCGCTTAAAATATAGACAAGCAAATTAACTTGATTTTTATACCAAGATATAAACTGGTGAAAACCTATATTCACCATAATATATGAAATTATTCCATTATAAATGAATGTGTAAAAGCTTCATTAGCATATATCCTATATAATCTAGAAATGATAGTTGTGCAGTCAGGTAGGACTGTGACGTTTTATAATCAGACAATACTTTTAGACCACAAGCTTACAATTCGGGGCCCATTTTTACTTTCTCTTACCCATAAGGTAGAGAAAGTATTGTTTTTGGGTCAAATTTTCGAACGCTGGATTTTGTTATATTTACACGTTTTGAGGTCCCCTGAATACGAAAATCATGTTTTTAGCAAATGGTCTGTGTGTATGTCTGTGTGTGTGTGTGTCTGTCTGTATGTCTGTGTGTCTGTCTGCGTGTCTGTCTGTTATCAGCATATCTCAAAAACAAATTATGGCAGAAAGTTCAAACTTGGTATTCTAAATGTGTATCATATAGGGATGCTACAGTAAGCTTTTCGTTAAGATCAAGCTAATGGTTTGTGTACAGGGACAATCAAGATAATTCTAATACATTACGTCTATGGGGGAAATTGCAGGAAAGTAGAGTTTAACGTCTATAGACTGCACTAAACCAAATGAAACGAATATATATATTTTGTAATAGTGATAGTTAACTGGGAAAATTTTTTTGTGTATGTAGGAGGCTCGCCTCCCCCATGGGGGGTAAGTCCCCCCTCGAGGGGAGTAAATTTTCATGATGGGTATCTTTTTTTTATTATTATTATTTTGAGAATAAAATGGACTTTTTTTTGGATATTTGGTGTTATACTACTTCTCTAATATGGAAATCGTCTGCATTATCATGAAAGATAATTTTTATAAATAATAATTTTAATAAATTATTTTTTAAAAACAGACTTATTTTTTAATAACCGAATTAAATTCTATATAAATGTAGGTGCATTAATGAAACGGGGGGTTGAGGGGGGCGGCAGGCCCCTCACACAGAACTAATTATCATATAAAACTCTTCTGATGCCTAATTTGAATTGTTCTAACATAAGTTTACATAACAGAACTCATTATCTTACCCCTTAATCTCCGACTTGTATTTAAAGTATTAAATTTCAGGGTAAGAGAAAGTCGTGTGAGTGACACACCAGATTATTTTGCTTAATTTGGGGCCTTTTCAAAAATTTTCAGGGGAAGCACATGCTTCTTGTGCCTATTGGGTAATCAGGGCCTGTTAACAGGTCGAGAGGCTCTATTCTACAAGGAAAAAGTTATCAGTCTGAAATGCTAAGTGTGTAATAGCTACAAATCTTATAAAGAGAAAGTATACAAAAGAATTCAGTCTTTGAATAGTTATTATTCGAGGTGCATAATCATACAATTTTGCTTCGACTAAATAAAATGTAGTAAATGTCTCGAAAGAATTTACATGACAATGCTTGTCTATTTATGTGTTTTTAGGACTAGGAGGACTATTAGCTTCAATCTGGGTAAAAACGTCGTCCCCGGTTTTTGCAGACCGGTTTTGTGTAACATTAAAATAAATTAGAAATATCAATCCTATCGTTACAAATTCGGTACAAAATGAAAGGGGCAATTTTTCTGAATCCAGGGGTGCAAACAGTTTTTCGATACGACAATAAGATTTTTTTTTTAAATTAAATAAAATTCGAAATTTAGGTGGAAACACTTAATTTTAGTTCATTTCAGTCATTTTAAAAATTACGTGGCCCAGTTTTACGATCAAAAAATGACATGGGAAAAAAAAAAAAAAAAAAAAAAATTACAGATTGAAATTAATAGACCTCCGTACTAAACTAAATTCA
Organism: Salticus scenicus; assembly: GCA_963930645.1. Lineage (NCBI taxonomy): Eukaryota > Metazoa > Arthropoda > Arachnida > Araneae > Salticidae > Salticus > Salticus scenicus. The sequence continues at coordinate 144,489,302 of OZ005654.1, forward strand.
GTCTTTGACAGAATTTTTTCTTTATTTATTTGTTATTATTATTATCAATATTGTTTTTTCTTTCCCTCATTATTAATTAGAATAGCTTCTAAATTTAAATTGCGCTACTACAAGTTCCTTATAAATGGTATGTATAACAAGCATAGCAATGATGCTTGAAACACAGAGTCAGTCAATTTAGCGATACCCTCCCCCAAGAATTTAACCATTTTTTGAAATCAACTTACACAGCTCGAGTTTTCTTGTACATTGTACATTTATATTGAATGCTTCACTATCTGAAAATGTGCATTGTTATATGGAGTCTTTCAATAGTTCTTTTTAAAAGGAATCAATACAATACAGCCACTGGTTGTAGGCATGGTTATATTACCTTTCACAACAACCCCGTTTTTCTTTGCGCTGCACAAAGTTTGACATGAGTGGTGTTATTTAGTGGTTGCACGTGGGTTAAAATTAAATGTTCTAAAACCTCTTCCAACATTTCATTGTCAAGGTTTAGAAAAGGTGTAAAGTCGTACTCTGATTTATGACAAGTTTATAATTCCGTTTTATTCAGCTTTTGCTTGAAAGACATTTCAAGTGCTTGAAGTTTAACATATGAATTTTCGGCAACATCATTTTTTTAAAATAAAATGTTCTTAAAGATCAGATTGTTTCTTTTTATTACACAGGCATTATTTATTATTTTAAATTCTTGAAATCTATAGGCGTATTATTTGTTGGATGAAAATTTTAATTTGTAGCGTTAGGGAATTTCTTACAATTTATAAAGGACCCAAATATCGAGACTCTTAAATAGTACAAGACAACTTATGTGATTTTCGATTTTTATGTGTGACACGTTTAATCTTTTTGTAACCTCTCACAAAAAAAAAATGTGACATTGACAAAAGAATAACGAGACAAACTTTGCTATAAATTTGAACAAACCGTGATTATTTTCTTGCCACCCCCAATAAATTTGAAAATAAATATTTTTGTTGCAAACAGACATTAAATGAATACAATTTTACAAATAGACCTTTCTATGAAGTGTTACACCTGCCAAAAAATATTTTACATTTTAGAAATTAGAAAATTAAATAGCGGAACAAATCCCACCCAAGAAATGACTCCAAGAAATTGTATAGAGATATTAATCTGAAATGTGATTAATATAGGAGAAGAATTTTCTAATATCATTTGAAAGCACAAAGCACAAGAAATTTAAAGTGCATTGCTCATAAGATATATAAAAGCATGTTTCATATGGAAGAGGGTATAATTAGTATTAGTAATTAATACTAACCATTAAAGGTCATGTTATTTGGGCCATGAAAAGTATTTCAATACATTATGGCCATGAAAAGTATTTTAAATACATTATGAAGGGGCCATAAAAAGTATGGGCTATGAGCATATTTTTCATGACCATGAATGGTATTGTGATACATTATGAAGTGGATACGAACTGATATGCATTTTTAGTTGTGTTCAGAAGAATTTTTAGCACAATGTATGATCTGTATGAAGTTTTCAAATTGTATACAAGGTCACTCAAAAACCTTTTAATTTGTGTTTTTCGTTAAAAACAAAACTATAAATATAGTTTTGGAAGACTGCTTACAAAATAAACAAGAAAGAAAAATCATGCAGTTCGCATTGATTAGTAACACTTTCCAACTGTACGTAATTGTTGTATCGAATAACTTTTAATATTCTTTGCCTACGTTATCACACAACAGATAGAATGACTGAAAAATATACAGATAGATTAATTCATTTTAAAATTACTCTTAGGCATTTTGGAAAAAGTTAAAAAGGCTTAACGCAAAAGAAAATGCAGACATTAGATTATAATTGCAGCTTTTGATCTCTCTGAATATTTTAGTGTAGCCCTGTAAATCAGAGAGTTAATCATATCATAATCTATACAAAACATTATTTTAGATTATTAACAATACATTTTAATATTTTTATGATTTTTACAGTAGGAAGATTTTTAAATATAACTTTCAAAAAATTCTGTCCTAAAACGTAATGTAGTGGCTTTTTTTTTTTTTTTTTTTTTTGGTTGTTGTTGTCCCTGTAAACAAACTAGTTATACAGAACCTATTAATGTCATTTTAAATGGGTAACATTCTATAGGGAAAATATTTATAAAAATAACACTCATAGAACACACTGCTTTCAAATGCTTTTGGGTGTCCCTGTACACAAACCAGAAGAGATATTCACTCCATTTTGAATATGGAACATCCGATAGTGAACTTCAATAAAATATATCAGTTTCGAGAAATTCAATAAATATTTACAGGAGTTAGAGCGCGGGCAGAAAGACAGACAGACAGATGGACAGATACACAAACTGAAATCATATTCACACTTAAAAATGTTAGAAAGTGTTAAAAACGTTTAATGTAAACGAAAGTTCAATTCTAGCAATTTTTTATTAATAGCTCTTAATATAAATCGATAATTTTGTATCACCCTGTAAATCTAATGCTAAACATACTATATTCTATGCAAAGCTTTTTTTTTTTTTTTTTTTTTTTTTTTTTTTTGTACATATAAATAACATATTTCAATTTCCTAAAACTTCGTGAAAAGTAAAGATATTAAAATTTGATTTATAGAAATATCTCTCATAGAACGCAATGCTTTGGAATACTTTTAAGTGTCCCTGTACATAAATCAGTAGTGGTATTTCCTCCATTTTATACAGGAAACATCCAATAGTGAACCTGAATAACATATTTCAATTTAATTGAGATATGTCTACAGTAAAGGTATGAAAATATGGTTTATCGAAATACCTCTCATAGAACATAATGCTTTGAAATATTTTCGGGTGTACCTGTACACAAACAAGTAGAGGTACAAACTCCATTTTCAATAGGGAACATCCAATCGTAAACTTGAATTACATATATCAGTTTCAAGAAATTCCATAAATATTTACGGGAGTTAGAGCTCGGACAGACAGACAGGCAGACAGACAGGCAGATACACAAAACTGAAATCATATTCACACATAAAAAATGTTAGAAAGTGTTAAAAACGCTTAACGTAAACGAAAGTACAATTCTAGCAATTGTTTATTAATAGCTCTTAATGTAACTGGATATTTTAGTGCCACCCTGTAAATCTCATGCTAATCATGCTATATCTGTGCAAAGCATTCTTTTTTGCATATAAATAATATATTTCAATTTCCAAAAACTTCGTGGAAAGTAAAGTTATTAAAATTTGATATATAGAAATATCTCTTAGAACACAATGCTTTGGAATACTTTTGAGTATCCCTGTACATAAACCGATGGTGGTAATTCCTCATTTTATACAGGAAACATCCAATAGTGAACTTGAATAACATATTTCAATTTCATTCAGATATGTCTACAGTAAAGGTATGAAATGGCTTATAGAAATACCTCTCATAGAACACAATGCTTTGAAATACTTTCGGGTGTCCCTGTACACAAACTAGTAGAGGTATAAATTCCATTTTCAATAGGGAACGTCTGATAGTGAACTTGAATAACATATATCAGATTCAAGAAATTCCATAAATATTTACGGGAGTTAGAGCGCGGACAGACAGACAAACCGAAGTCATAAATACTTTTCAACCTTGTTGAAAAATGGTAAAAATGTTAGAAAGTGTTAAAAACGCTGAACGTATACGAAAGTCCATATTTAGCAAATTTTTTATTACTAGCTCTTAAGTTAACTGGATATTTTTGTGCCACCCTGTAAATATAATGCTAATCATGCTATATTCTATGCAAAGCATTCTTTTGTGCATATAAATAACATATTTCAATTTCCTAAAATTTCGTGGAAACTAAAGTTACTAAAATTTGATTTATAGAAATATCTCTCATAGAACGCAATGCTTTGGAATAACTTTGAGTGTCCCTGTGTATAACCCGATGGTGGCATTCCCTCCATTTTATACAGGAAATATCCAATAGTGAACATGAATAACATATTTCAATTTCATTAAGATATGTCTGCAGAGAAGGTATTAAAATATGATTTTTAGAAATACCTCTCATAGAACACAATGCTTTGAAATACTTTCGGATGTCCCTGTACACAAACGAGTAGAGGTACAAACTCCATTTTGAATAGGGAACGTCCGATAGTAAACTTGAATAACATATTTCAATTTCATTAAGATATGCCTACACTAAAGGTATGAAAATATGGTTTTTAGAAATACCTCTCATAGAACACAATGCTTTGAAATACTTTCGGGTGTCCCTGTACACAAACCAGTAGAGGTATAAACTCCATTTTCAATAGGAAACGTCCGATAGTGAACTTGAATAACATATTTCAATTTCATTAATGTATGTCTACAGTAAAGGTATGGAAATATAGTTTGTAGAAATACTTCTCATACAACACAATGCTTTGAAATACTTTGGGTGTCCCTGTACACAAACCAGTAGAGGTACAAACTCTATTTTCAATAGGGAACGTCCGATAGTAAACTTGAATAACATATTTCAATTTCATTAAGATATGTCTACACTGAAGGTATGAAAATATGGTTTATAGAAATACCTCTCATAGAACACAATGCTTTGAAATACTTTCGGGTGTCCCTGTACACAAACCAGTAGAGGTGTAAACTCCATTTTCAATAGGGAACGTCCGATAGTGAACTTCAATAACATATTTCAATTTCATTAAGGTATGTCTACAGTAATGGTATGAAAATATGGTTTGTAGAAATACCTCTCATAGAACACAATGCTTTGAAATACTTTCGGGTGTCCCTGTACACAAACCAGTAGAGGTATAAACTCCATTTTCAATAGGGACCGTCCGATAGTGAACTTGAATGACATATACCAGTTTCAAGAAATTCCATAAATATTTACGGGAGTTAGAGCGCGGACAGACAGACAGACAGACAGACGGACAGACAGACAGACGGACAGACAGACAAACCGAAGTCATAAACACTTTTCAACCTTCTTGGAAAGTGTTAATAAAAAGGCATACTAAATATCTAAATACTGTATACTAATTAACGCTTTTCGTTTATATATTAATTTACAAAGGAATTCGAATATTTTAGGGTACATGAGAATCACTTCTTTAAAACATATTTTAATATAGTTATACTGCATAAAAAATGACAACTACACGCACAAGCACAAAAGCACATTTTACCATAATATATTGTAAGATAATAGAAAGGATTTCTGGCTCAGTAACTTCATATGTATACTGAATAAAATACGAAACATTTTTTGCGATGAACACATGTTTAATACAACAATAATAGCATGCATTATATACAAAAACTTAAGTAAAAAATAACTAGTGGATCTGCAGATCAGGAGCCTCAACGTCCTATTTGTATCAGACATTATTCAATAGGTCATTTTTATTTATTCCTTATTATATAACAGTATATATTGATTCGATAGACTTGTTATCATAATCAGATACATTCCTGAGGGGGGGGGGCTGCAGCCTCCCTCAACCCCCTGCTCTATCTCTCTTTGTATACTTATCTGTATATCATATAAAGTGATACGGAATTATAAATAATTGTATTTACTTTTCCATAAATTCTTTCAACGAGGCTTAGTACGTTGATAAAATGTTAATTTTCTGCATTTCTAGTCATTTTAGTGTTAAAATAGCCTAATTTTCCCTTAAAAACGCATTAAAAAGCTCCAAGAAGGGAAGAAATGGATTTGTCGCCAAATTTGACGACTGTTTCCCTCTTTGGCGATTTTTTGGCGACCTTGGCGAGAAATTCCTTATTAGGGATATACCAAATATGGACGCTCTAATCTCATTGGCTGATGAGATACGAGAATTTTCCAGAACAGCCTGGGTTCGATAGAAAAGTATAAAAGGAGCATTTTTTTCACCGAGGCAGTCAGTCTCAGATCTGCGTCAGTTTGCTTTGCCTTGAGCCTTTTTGAATGAGACTTGCTTTATGTGTTATTGTTAAACAGTTTGTGCTGTTGTTGTGCTGTTAACGGCTATTGATTAAGCTGTGTTTACTGGTTGAATTGAAGCTGATACTTGGTTTATAGACCTGTATTTTTCTGGAACTTTCTGTGAATAAATCACTGAATTATTACAGGTTTCGCCTTTCATTCTCGGACAACTTACGAACCCCCCCAAGTACGCAACAATATGTATTCTTAATAAACGACGGTCTTGTATTATTTCCCTGAAATTCATAATTACCAAATTTAATAACTACCAAATTTCATACCAAAAAAAAAAAAAAAAAAAAAAAAAAAATACATAGCATATCGGAAATATCTTGCGTAACCTTTAAGTTAACTACCAATTCTATACCACAATTTTCCATAGGAAAAAATGCTTTTAAAATTCTAATAAAATTTCATTATATTTGATGGGATGTAGTGTAACCATGTTAAATACTCTTAAGAAATACCGACTATAGACCGTAATAGTACGAAATTCTTTTATGTATCCCAGTAAAGTAGCCACAATCATTATAAACGCCAATAATAAGAATAAACCTAATTAATTATAACTCATTAATTTTTCAAACTAATTTGACATTATTTGGATGATTACAGTACATACTCGTAATTATTTTGTGTGGTCCCATAAATTATTTAGTCGATACATACCCTTTTTTAAGAGTAAACATTATTTTAAGCATCTTTATAATGTATGTTAATTTTATTAATTTCAATTCAGCATAAACGCATTAAAGTGCGCGCTTAAATAAAAATTTGTCCATAGGCTCCAATGTTACGAATTTTTTTTGCGTGTCTCTGTAAACGAACCATAAACATTGTATACACCAGTAAAAATTATTCAGCTTATTTTGCATTTAAAATTAATAATTGTTCCAAATTTAACATCGTTTGGATGACACCGTGACATTGTCAGAACACTTTTGTAAGGTCCTGTACATTAATTAGAAATCTTAAAAGCACATATTTTCTTCAAACAACATAAGTTTAAGCATCTTACTCACGTACGCTAGTTTCATTTTCTTGATTGCAAAGTAATGGTATTAAAATACGTTTAAACGAAATTCACCCCATACGCCGTAATGTTAAGAATTTTGGCGTGTCCCTGTACACAGTTTATAAACAATATAGCAATAAAAATTATACAGCTACTTATATGCGAAGCTGGAAAGTGTGCGACAATTTGCAAGTCAATCGAAGGATTTTTGCGGCCGCTATTGCGGTACATACAAATTCTTCCCATAGACCGTAATGATAAGAAACACTTTGGCGTGTCCCTGTACACGAACGACAAATGGAATACACGCCTAACACTATACAGTTATTTCTGTTGAGCTCATGAACATGTGTACCAAATTTGCAGTGAAAGGTGTGATTTTTGGGGCCGCTATCGCGGTACATACAAATTCTTCCCATAGGCCGTAATGATAAGAAAAACTTTGGCGTGTCCCTGTACACAGTTTATAAACAATATAGCAATAAAAATTATACAGCTACTTATATGCGAAGCTGGAAAGTGTGCGACAATTTGCAAGTCAATCGAAGGATTTTTGCGGCCGCTATTGCGGTACATACAAATTCTTCCCATAGACCGTAATGATAAGAAACACTTTGGCGTGTCCCTGTACACAGTTTATAAACAATATAGCAATAAAAATTATACAGCTACTTATATGCGAAGCTGGAAAGTGTGCGACAATTTGCAAGTCAATCGAAGGATTTTTGCGGCCGCTATTGCGGTACATACAAATTCTTCCCATAGACCGTAATGATAAGAAACACTTTGGCGTGTCCCTGTACACGAACGACAAATGGAATACACGCCTAACACTATACAGTTATTTCTGTTGAGCTCATGAACATGTGTACCAAATTTGCAGTGAATGGTGTGATTTTTGGGGCCGCTATCGCGGTACATACAAATTCTTCCCATAGGCCGTAATGATAAGAAAAACTTTGGCGTGTCCCTGTATACGAACTACAAATGGAATACATACCAAAAACTATACAGCTGATTTCGTGGGGCTCATGAACATGTGTACCAAATTTCAAGTCAATAGCGTGATTTTTGCGGCCGCTATCACACGACAGACAGACATACAGACGGCACCCAAAATCCTTTTGAGTTTCAACAGAGGGCCTCCACTGACGTTTCGTCAAAAATTGGAAGTCAATAGCTTGATTTTTGCGGTGGCTATTGCGGTACATACAAATTCCTCCCGTAGGTCGTAATGGTAAGAAAAACTCTGGCGTGTCCCTGTACACGAATTACAAATGGAATACACACCCAAAAACATGCAGATGATTTCGTGGGGCTCATGAATATGTGTACCAAATTGCAAGTCAATAGCGTGATTTTTGTGGCCGCTATCGCGATTCATACAAATTCCCCCCTTAGGCCGTAATGATCAGAAAAACTCTGGCGTGTCCCTGTATACGAATTGCAAATGGAATACATACCAAAAACTATACAGCTGATTTCGTGGGGCTCATGAACATGTGTACCAAATTTCAAGTCAATTGCGCTATTTTTGCGGCCGCTACCGCGATGCATACAAATTCCTCCCATTGGCCGTAATGATAAGAAAAACTTTGGAGTGTCCCTGTATACGAACTACAAATGGAATACATACCAAAAACTATACAGGTGATTTCGTGGGACTCCTGAACATGTATACTAAATTTCAAGTCAATAGCGCTATTTTTGCGGCCGCTATCGCGATACATACAAATTCCTCCCATAGGCCGAAATGATAAGAAAAACTTTGGCGTGTCCCTGTATACGAACTACAAATGGAATACATACCAAAAACTCATGAACATGTGTACCAAATTTCAAGTCAATAGCGCTATTTGTGCGGCCGCTATCGCGCGACAGACAGACAGACAGACACACAGACACAGCCCAAAACCGTTTTGAGTCTCAATGTAGGGCCTCCACTGACGTTTCGGCAATTATATGTATAGACAAGGCTCCAAGAATTTGAGGAAAAAAATAAATAAATAATAATAATAAAAAAAACTGGTGGCCACAAAAATTTCTAGTAGCCAGTAAAAAATATCCCCCGCCTCTTTTTTTTTTTTAATTACTTGAATATAGAAATTAAAATTTTATGCATAAAAACTAAATAAATACAAGGCTAGAATGATACATCAGGAAAACCTGTTTAAATTTAACATCATGAAACCCTCTTTATTATTTTCCCAAACACGTACACCGGCATTGACACATCATTACACCGGCCAACGATTCAGCACCAGGTTGCTAAGCACGCATAAACAGGAGCAGTGTAAACCAATTCCCTAAAACGGTGCACTAATTTAACACCTAGTTGTGAAACATGCATGAAGAAAAGTGGTGTAAATCTAATGGTGTATTCATTCAACACAGTGTCTCAAAAGTAGTGAGAGGAGCGCGAATCAAAATGGAGAGAGTTAGACTACAACAAGAGTGGAATAGGAGCTGATTCTGGGACAAATTTTTTTAACAAAAATATTAATTTTTTTTTTTTTTTTTTTATGTCGAGTTTTCTTTAAGTCTGGTTGCAATGGCGACCAGTCGACAGTATTTCATAAGACCTATGTATGGATAGCTTCATAGGCTTATTTCGTTCCATGTCTTTCTTTATAGCGATGTTGCAATTCTCCAGAAAACACACGCACACACATAGGAAAAAAAAAACACGTATATTTTGTTAGTTGACTTTTAAAAATAGCAATTTGAGAAGCCTATATAGGAAAATTTTCGAGTCCAAAAACTCCACAAAAACCTACAATCTTGAAATGTACTTTTTGAAAAAATCAACAAACTTGCGGTTCCTTCACATAAAAATTGGATTACTTACAAAAGTTTCGTGAAAAAATTCGGAAAAAAAATTGCTTATTTCAAATAAATAAAGCAAAAAATAAATAAATAAATAAATAAAAAAGTTCATTATAATGTGTCTACATTTTTTTTTTTTTAATAAAAACTGTTTTTTAGAATTTTTTCAATTATTTACAAAAATAACAAATTATGAATTTGGAATACTATTTTTTGTTGTGCCTTACCTAAGCTTAGGTTGTATAGTGCTATTACACGTCTTTTTCCTTCCTTTTAATTCTTATTTATATGCTTTTGCGTAAATCTCACTTCTTAGACAGGAGTTCTAAGACTATGTCAAAGTAATTTAGGTGCATCTAAGCCTAAGCAGAGACTTCTGTAAAATAAATGACAACATATTTTTTCGGAATATCTAAAGTAGTGCAAAAAAGGTTTTACAGATTCAGGAAATAAATAAAATGTCTCGCTATATTTGACCTTAACGTATTATACTGCATGTTACACATGTACGGTGAAGAAATAAATTAGATGAACATACATGTAAGAAGAAATTTATTTTTCTTCTTCAAAATTCATGCACTTTATCTTCCAACATATATCTGCTTATAATGAAAAAAATTAGCTTGTAGCTTATAGTAAAAAAAAAAAAAAAAAAGAGAGAGAGAGAGACTATTTGTAAAATTAAAATATATATAAAAAGAATTAGTTTAACTTTTTTTTTAAAAATAAAACGATAATTATTTATTAATTTTTTAACGATAATTATGTTTTTTCATAATTTTTAAATGTGTGACCCAATTTCTAGAACTTTTTTCTTTTCTTTTTCTTTTTTTCTTTATTTTTTATAATTTATTAAAGTAAAATAATAATAATAATAATAATAATAATAATAATAAACACTTCATTTCTGATTAGTTAATAAAAATTGTTGCTTATTTTATAGCATTTTAAAATATTATTTAAATTATTTTTTTCTTTTAAAAATAATTTGGGTTATACTAAATTTTTGTGTGTTATTTACTTTATTAGAGTAAACAATTATTAATGTCTAAAAAGCAGTGTTTCTCGATGATTTTTCTATTCACAAATATTTTCTTATTTCGTAAAAATTATAAAGGTTATAAAAATTATGTTTTCGCTTCAAATAACAGTTATGAAGCATAATCCTTTCTGTGAGATTTATTCGACAAATCAAGAAGTATTGGGAATTAAAGCATGATTTTTCATAACCTTTTAACACAATTTAAGATTCAGTTTATGAATTTTTTAAATATTGAAATTATATTTATCTGTCTGGTGTGTGTGTGGATTAAGTCCATTTGTCGATTCTAGGTACATGGGTCTAAAGGTGGATGTCCTCTGGGGGGGGGGGTGCTTTATAAGGGGTCCTAGCCAGTATATTTACACGAGTTTCGGAGAAAAACTCATTTATCTTTATGAAATAATTTTGAATCTGAGGAATGTTATAACTGTCTAAGACCAGAAAGATTATTTCAAAATCGTTTCTTAATGTATCATAATTTTAATGATTTTTAAAATTAAGGGCCCTCTTCACTCACCGCCGCCGGAAGCCGAAGCTAATGTTATTCTATGGGAAATTTTTCTTTACAAATAGCTTATTAACTAATACATATTTTTAAATTCTGTTTTCAGATTTTGAAAATACCCAGCTGTTAAATTGACGCACTTTTTCTAAAAAATTATTTTTTTAATTTTTTATATTTTATTTTGAAACTGCAAAATACGAATTTTCAATATGTGAAATTTTTTCTTTTTGCAATTTGAAAAAAAAATATTAAAAATTAAAAAAATACATTTTTATAAAAGGTCCGTCAATTTAACAGTTGGGAATTTTCTGAATGTGAAAACAGAATTTAAAATTATCGATTAGTTAATAAGTTATTTGTAAAGAAAATTTCCCCATAGAATAACATTGGCTCAGGCTTCCGGCGACGGTGAGTGAAGAGGGCCGTTAAGCTTTTCCTTAAATAAATAATCTTGGCTTTCATAAAACATTTCCGTGTTATTTACTTTATTAGTCATAATATACCAAAATTAATAAAAGCAATTTAATCTTTTGCAAAATTGATAGAGATAAAATATTAAAATACTATGAAGTACCGTTAAATTATAATTATTTTAGATTGCTTTCAAGAAGATTACATAAGATTTGCTTCCTCTTAGAATTAATTTATTAAAAATTGTATGTCTCTTTAAATATGTTCTTGATAAGTAAATGTTGTATTGTAGCATTTATGATACAAATTTGTGAAATATTTCTTTTTTCATGGAGGCTTTTAATCTTTTTCTATGCGTGCTTTCATTAAAATAACCTAATTGGATTAACGTTTATTTTTTATTGGCACTGAATATATAGTCTCATTAAAGATAATTTTTAGATATGTCTTTTTAATTATCGAATTTTGACAAAGGCTTTTATTAAAATAATTATTCGTTATTATCGTTTCATAAGTGAATGAATATCATTTCGTATTGGCTATTGTATTTTAATTGTCGGAGCTTTTATTTCCTATAAATAATAATGTGTTAGAAAATTAATTTGCTTAAAATTTTATAATAATAATTATTATTATTATTTTAATCTTTTACTTTTTTTAAAAAGTAAAAAATAATTCGAATTTACAGATTTAAATAATATACGTCTAATCATTTTAAATTGTAGAAGCATGTATAATTTACTGAACATTCTTTTAAATGGCATCTAATTATTATATTAAATCATTGTATTCACAAAATGACTGGGTATTATTTAAAGAATTTTGTCGCATTTTTTGCGACGAATAACAAGTTAGGGATTCTTTGTTATAGTTTGATACTATTATAAATGAATATATCAAAACGTATGTTTCATTAACGTGCAAATTTGCATACTTAACTTATATATAATTGTATAAATATAAAATTAATTTGTAGTTGATTAAATTCTTTAACAAGCGTAAACTAATCTGATAAAAATAAATACAAAAGAGGTTTTATTTATATATTTTTTATTTATTGTTTGTTTTACCAGACTTTTATTTTATTAAAAATGGTATCTTTGATAAATAAATGTCAGGTATATTTAGTATTAAAATATAATCTTCTTTATTGAAAATGTGATTTAAATTTAACTTCCACATATTTATGCAAAATTTTTAAAAATCAAGTCGTAAATTGAAAAATAAATCGAATGCAAATATAAAATGGCCGTAGCAGAGAAGGAAAGAAGTGAATTTTTTTACTTTAAATTGATATCATAATTAGAGTTTTTAAAATAGGTTGAGACTGAGGTAGAGGGCGTCGAACTAGAGCTACATAATGTAGAGGAGGCCTTGTATTATAAAGAGACTGGACATTGGCATGCCAGATTTTTGTCGAAAGTCTCCATTTTAATGTCAGTTGCTTCATTGCTTGCCATTACGACGAGAAGAAATTTTGATTATTTTACATCAAAACTGAAGAAGAACTTTTTTTATTATATTTTTACTTTGTTGGGAGATAAATTGCTTTAATGTTGAAATATTTTTAAAAGATAAAAACGCATTATTATTTATTTTGTATCATGTTTTAAATACTTTGAATTCTCTTATTGTTTCACATATTTATTTCCTAACATATGAGATAATTACATTATTTATTTGCTAGCTATTAATTTTTAAGTTCTGTTTTGTGACATTATTTAAAATATAAAATCTGCATGTATTTTTCTGCTGTATTTTAAAATACATATTTAAAATAACTATATATATATATATATATATATATATGGTTGTTTGCAGGGGTGAGGCGTGGTTCAGAAAACTATGGAAGCGCTGAAGCGAGGCGCTTCCAAAAGCAGAGGAAGAATCAATTCAATATTTCTACGAAGCGACGTTACTAGATTACATTTTGAATATCTTAAATAGGGGAAGCGCTGTTTCCGTCGCTTCCATGGACGCCTCGCCACTGGTTATTTGCTAATACGCAAAATGTATCCGTTTTCTTAAAAGAAAATGATAAAAATAAATAAAATAAGGTGTACATTATTTACTAGCATATGAAATATAAATTTCTTTTAAATAATATTTGCCATAATAAATTTTATAAATAATATTTAAATAAATTATTATTTTTATTTACTTAAAAAAAATTATAAAAAGAACAAAATGAATAAAAACATATTTTTTAATTTCTAAAAATATTATTTAATATTTTTACACATTATTATTAACTAAAATTTTAATTATTAGTTACTATTTTTACAAAAAATAAATAATTACGTCATTATTAAAAATAACGCGTAATTGAGATGAATAAAATATGAATTTTTAGCTTGTAAAAATATTACATAAATATTTTTATAAAGATAATAAAAAATAATTTCCATTCTTCTGCCTCAATTTTACATTTATTCGTGAATTAATTGACAAAAACTAAGATTACCGTATTTTTGGTAAAAATTTTCTATTTTTTCTAAAAATAAAATGCATGTTCTCAGAAAAAATAGGGTAGAATTACTTTCACAATCTACGTATTTTGCTTAATATAAAAATATATAACAAAAAATTCCTCTGTTTTCCGATCGGAGTTAAAAAAGTAACTATCTCTTATCGAAGGTTAAAAAAATTCGTTTGTCTTCAAATTATTTTCTTCTAAAACGGACAAAATGCAGATTTATATTCTGCATTGCTTTCTGAACAAATTTAATACAAATTTCTTCCTTTTATGTTGTATAGTAAAATGTCAATCGCGAAAAAAAAAAAAAAAAAAAGCGTTATGTTCTACAGGTACTACGATTTGGAACTAAGATGGCCGACTTCCCGTCAATGTCCAGTCTCTTCTTAATATAGGGTCTGTAACATAATAGACAATTGGAGATGGTCTGGGATTCAACCTTTGTAACTCTAGTGGGGGTCTCCGACTAGGAATTAATCTGTTTCGTCTATTCTTTTCAATCAAACTGTAGAAGAGAATCAGAGTTACAAAATTAATTTTAAAAACGAAACTGTGTAAAATATTGTAAAATTCATTATAATTTATTTGTAACACATGAATTTTTTTCTTTGATTTTATTGCATTCAAATAAATTCAAAATACATTTTCAAAATTTCCTTTTAAGATTAGCACTCCCATTATGTGTTACTTTTGAACGTAATAGAGGAGTTATTTCAATTTTCATTATCTTCTTGCAACAATAAAAATATTACGGTGGGAGTAAAGGATGCAAATTATCCCGGGGCCCACTAATCAAAATAATGATGTTGATTTAGAGAAATATTTGGCGTTAATTTTTGCTGCGCGTCAGAATAAAGCTGAAAACATGATTTATGCGCCAGCAAACAATGGAAAGAAAGAAAATAGCGACGAAGGCAGTGTGGCGGGTGGAGGTGGACGAGACATTAATTTCCGTTGCTTTCTACGGCGGGGATATGTCTTTTATATTTTATCGGAGTGAAGGTGCGTTTAAAGTTTAGTGTTACGATAGTATTTTGACGTAAAAATGAGATATTGAGTTTGAGTCGTGTGAATCATCCATTTTGCTTTATATCCTTATCACGTATAAATTTTGACTTCTTTAATTCCTTTCTTAAAGTAACTTTTCAGAAATAAGGAATTAATATTTTAATAATAATCTCCAAAGAAGATAATATTAATGAGTATAAAGATTAGTTGTGAAGTAAAATGCTGAATATGGTTTTATTCTATTTACTATATTAATTATTATAAGACGTTTCTTTTGAAAAGCGTAGGCGTTAGCTTGCTAAATTTGCATTGTTTGCTTTTTATATTTCCCTCAGAATCAAAATGTATAAAATTGCTAAATTACTAAAAAGAATTGCCAAAGCAATGAAATATATTTTTAATAAAAGAGCTATCCAAAATTACTGATAGCTTTGGCCTTGATATTCTGTATTTAGCCTGTGTATAAAGTAAAATTGCATCAACACTAATTAAGTAGTAATTAAAGCGAGTATATTTAAACGAGTATAAAACATATATCATTTTTCACTCGGCGAGTTATTGGCCAGATGTGTTGTGCCTTTGATTTTTACCTTGATAGCATTTAGACAATAAAGTTTCTATTGAGTTTTTAATTCTTTATAATATTTGATTAAAGCCAATGGTCTTAATTTATCACATTTATTAATTAGGCCTATTTAACACAGGGCGCATCGGGTTCGAAGATCTGCACATACGAAATTTAGGAGCACCAGAATGACATAGATAATCACAAAATTATTTTTATGTATGAAAATTTATTATTAATATTTTTTTTTAATTATTAATTTCTAAGCAGAGGTTCCTAGACTTTACTAGAATTAGCAAACTAATTACATATATCTACGTTATTATTATTATTATTATTATTATTTTAATGAAACAACTACATATATTTCCACTTTTTATTTACAAGTGAGAAACAAAAGGGTGTGGACACTAAATTGCATCAGGACTTGGGCTTTACATCGTCTTGATTGGCCCCTGCTCATTTACTACAGTAACCGCCACTTAATAAATTCGCTGGATAATAAAATCAGCCGCTTAATCTGATCGAATTGCTGGAACCGGAGTCAAATCAATACAAACTACTTTTAAAATCGCCGCCTAATAAAATCAGTATCGCCGGTTAATAAACTCAAAGAAATCTCTTCTGCTCCAAAAATCTCCTTTATGCCCGCTAAACAGTTGTTTCATTTACACTGTGAGTCTTTATTTTTGAAAATAAAACACAGCAATCGCTCCGTTATCTTGTTTTTTTTTTTTTTTTCCTCTTTTCTTTCTTTCTTTCTTTTTTTAAAATTTTGAATTATTAAAAATAATTTCTAGTTCTTATTTTGAAATAACTAAGAAGCAAGATGTTTAAACGAAAGATTTTAAATTTTGAAGAAAAGCGTGAACTTTTGGCAAAGTCATGATGATTTTCCTCAAAAGAAAGCCCATCGGAACTTGGAATTTTGAAGGAACAATTAATTAATTATTTATCAAGAATTAATTAATATTATTTAATAATTCCATTATTAGTTACTTTTGAAATTTCCAAATTCAGGGAAGTAATACATTTTTCTTGAGTGCAATGAATGTTCGCCGGATATAAAAATCAGCCGCTTAATAAAATCACTTTGGCTCAGAACGAATGTGATTTTAGTAAGCGGTGGATACTGTATTAAAACATCCTATTTGTACATATCTATTCAGTTTATCATACATCACCAACTTTATTATACCCATTATTAAAATTTGCGTTTTAAAACAAGTAATGCAACATGCATAACAATAAATATTCGATTTACAGTCACAGACATTAGACATAAATGTAACAATAAAGCATACATGTGCCTTAAAATAGAACATATATATATATATATATATATATTAAAGTTTATTCATAACTATTAAGTAAAATAAAAATTTTTAAGTAATTTTTAATTTAGATTGCGATTTTTTTTTAAATGCTCCAGTTTTGCAATCTTTTATCCCCCCTCCCGAATTCACATTACTATTGTCCAAATATATATATTGAATACATTCAGTATTTTTTGTGAATCCATTGACAAAATAATTAATAAGAAATATGTCAAACTGTACGTGAAGTGGAGGTTTTTAAAAACTTAAAATTGTGTTTTTGAATCTAAAATAGGATGAAAAATAAAATAGATACACAGATATAATTGAGTCCCACCAGTGGCCGATAGGGCATTCTGGAAGCTAACAGACGGGAAGTGTTCTATCCCAAGTCGCGCTCATCGACCTGAGTTTCCCATGGTTTTCTCCTAAACTCGTAATTACAGGCTATGACACCTGAAATATACTCCACAGGGGATATTTCACCTAGGTCTAGTACCTTGTTTTAACAACCAACGGTTTTAAAGGTCAGTCGACCATAATCCTTACACTACTTAACCAGATGTATTTGAATTAAATGTCTATAAGGTGTCGCTCATGGAGATAATTCTAAACACTGATGTCATTGCTTGCAGGAAAATATTGAAATAAATAAAGTGAAATTTTATCCATGGTTTCCATGCATACATTTCAAATGAATAGAATAATGAAAAAGGATAATTTAACAGAAAAACTTCCATCACATTTACAAAAAATATTGAGAAAAAATAAGTTTCCTTCGTGATTTGAAACAAATAATATGAAAATAGAAGTAATTCTGTCTTTCTATGTAAGGACCACCCATTGGCGGTTTGGCGGTTTTCATTCTTTGTCACCGTAATAAAAACCGCCAAATTATGGTCAAACTCAAAACATTTAGTTAAATTGGAGGAAAATGTTAAGAAAAAAGTTTGAATGTTATAATAAGTAATTAATAGTATGATAATATAATAATCTTAAAGATAATATAAACTAGTTGGCATAGGTGGACTCTGCTCAGTTCCCCACCATATTTATGTTCTCATAAATTTCTAGTGCGAGACATATTATAATCATGTTAAAAAAAAAAAAAAAAAAAAATGAATTTGACCAAATCTTGATACAGTGACAGAACGAAATCCCCGCCTAATAGGCTATCCACCGTTCACTTCGATATATTTATCTTATTCTAATCTATTAATTTATTTTATCAGGGTGAATTCCGTTGTTTAGTTTTCATGCTACTATTTCCAATGCAATAATCCTCAAAATTCATATTTATATGAAAAATTTACAATTTCGCTATGTTGATAAAATCGTAAATTACGAATAATTTACGAAATTTTCCTATTAGAATATTTGTATTCAATCATGTTCAAACAAATATCATAAATGTAATTTTGAAGTTGTCTAATGTATTTATGATCCTCAAAATGGAAGTTTATGCTCAATTTTGCCTTATTCTGACATGTTAAGTAAATCGTAAATTCCAAATAACTTACGAATTTTTTAAATTGGAAAAATCATAGTCTATGATATTCATGCCAGTTTCCTAAATAATATTTCGAAAGTGGTTTGACATCTTTACGATGAAAATATCCCTCAAGATTGACGTTTATGTGAAATTTTGCTCTATTTTGCCATGTTAAGAAATTCGTAAATTTCCAATAACTTACTAAATTTTTATATTGGAAAATTCATAGTCATTAATACTCATGCCAGTGTCCTAAATAATATTTCAAAAGTAGTCTGACATCATTACCATAAAAATATCGCTCAAAACTGACGTTTATGTGAAATTTTGCCCTATGCTGCCATGTTAAGAAATTGGTAAATTTCCAATAACTTGCGAAATTTTCAAAGTAGCATATTTATAGTTACTGATATTCATTCCGGCATCAAAACTGATATTTTAAAACTGGTCTGACATTTTTACAGTAAAAAGTTTCCATTTAATGCACGTTTAAGTGAATTTTTGTCCTATTCTCCCATGTTAAGAAAATCGTAAATTTCTAATAACTTGCGAAGTTTTTTAATTCGAATGTTCCAAATAAATAGGGTTCTTGCCAGTATCGAAAGTAATATTTTAAAACTGATCTGACCTCTCTGCGATTATTTGTTCGGGAGATATTGTGTTAACAGACTAACAAACTAACAGACAGCCTACAGACAGACACCATACAAATTTTGTCATTTTCGGATTCCTCACACCTGAAAACGTGTAAGAAAGTCAAAAAACCGAGGTCGAAAATTTTCACGATTACCTAAGTTCCCCATACCTATAGTATGATGGGGAACTAAAAACCCGAAGTGGAAAAAAAAAAAAAAGAAAAAAAAAAAAAAAAAAAAAAGATTTTTGGAATTTTTCTGTTATCGAGATCAGATTCAAATAGAGTTAAAAAAAAAAGTGTATTTTGAGTAAGTATTATGCTTTCGATAAATAAACTAGCGATTTTAATGAATGAAGTTGCGCTAAAGTTAATTTTCATAAATAATTAAATTCAAATCACATTTCATTATTTTGATTAAAAAAAAAAAAAAGTTAAATTTTAAATATTTTTCTTTTTTATTAATGATTACTTATCATGACATTTGGTCACTGTTTTTGATTTGGCTAATATGGGATATCTGGAAATAGGGTCATTTGGAAATTGCTAGGCGGGCGAAGATCGACTAGTTTTTATAAAATTTAGTCTGCAAGTAGCAAAACAGCAGCATTTTAAAAATTTCCTAAAATAAATAATTAAATAAATAAATTTTTTAATTTTTAATTTTTAATGCACACTTATGCAGATTTTATTAATTTTGTGAGGGTAATTTACATAAAAAAGCTTTATTATTTCCATGAATTCCTTAAGAAATGATTTTTATTGATGACTATATCAATATTCATCATCCATCACTCATTCATTTAATGATTCACACGATTCTATCAAAATTTTTCCTCTAGACTTTCAAGTTTATCTGAATATTGGATCGCCTGAAAATCTCTTGTAAATCTGATTTACATCTATTTCTTACTTCTTCTTTCATCAAGAAATTTTTTTTTCTTATAGATTTATTATACATCAAAATTATTGAAATTTCAACCCATATCAGAAGGACATCCCATATCGAGAATCGAATACTGACGATATAATCGGCAACTTCAATACAGATTTCTGTAGGAAGCGCAAATGCAACTATTGTTGCATCGTCATGAGTTAGATAAAGCTTCGAAAAGCATTGAAAGTTGTTTAAGATATACATGTATAACAAGCATAGAGTTTGATTTTCTTTCAAATTAAGGGGCTACAACAAAGAAACTAGTTGTCCACTGGACGGGAGGGAAGTGAATTATTCTTTCGAATTCAATACGAAATATTGATTTTAGATGAGATATGAAGTCTTTAGAAAGGCACATCATTGTAACAAAAGATACTTGTATGTGATGGGACTCTCATTCTTTTTATCTTATATATAAACTTGATAGTTTGTACATCACAGATATTGTATGAATTTCGTTTACTTATTTAATGTATATTTTACTGTGGTCAGTATTATTACTTTCCTATCTTACCATAGTATTACTGAAGAATTTTCTTTTATTAGAATTTACATAGGAATATCATTTATATGTAACTCTAATTTGGGAAAGTTTTATAAAACTTATATATAAATAAGACAAATTTTCAATTTTTGGTCACATGCTAATTGTATGAAATTGGAATACATTTATACTTACCAAAAATAGCGCCACGAAAATTTTGAATTATTTCAGGTTTTTTTTTTTTTTTTTTTTTCTATTGCTTATATTTATTTTTAATAAAATTGCATTTGTAATTATTTGTGAGATACTTAAAAACGAATTTATTTTAAAAATATTATTAGAGAATTTGAGAGCAATTAGATACTCTTAAACTAGAATTATCAAACAGTCTTTTGTTCCATGCCCCCTTATTTATTTACTTATGTATTTATTGTGATAACTTAAAAATTACTATAGATAACACAATATAAATACATAAGATAGTAAATAAATAAGAGGTAATAAAAGAAATTTTAAAATGAAAGGGTTTCAGTTTTCTTCAAAGCCTGTTAAGTATAATATGAAAACATAAAAAAGGATATAAGAATAATTATAATACACATAATATAAACAATTTGTACATTCATCAAATTAACTGTATGGGGAGATATATCCTTCATAAAGAAAGTAAAGCACTTAGGTCCGACTGCGTTTACGAAAAAAAAAAAAATAATAATAATAAATAAATAAATCTTTTATGATCGATATTCTTATTTGAAATTGCATCAGTAATTTACATATTTAATAAAAATTACAATGAAAGAAGTAATTAGCCAATTATTTAAAACTAATTTATTAAAATGCATATTAAAAAAAAAAAAAAAAAGTTATTTTGTAAACAATAAAGGAAAAATATTTGGTTTAGAAGAAATATTCAATTTTTTTTTACCTATGTTGAATATGTATTTAATGGCAATTAATATTCAGATAATGAATGAAAACAATGGTGGCTAAAATCAATTAATTTTTCGGCATAAAAATAAAATTTTTAAAGTTCTTTAGATACATCAGAAAATTTTGAATTTGACATTTTCAGCTCTAAATGTAATAGTGTCACGTCTAAATAAATATTCGCAACAAATAAAACAAGGACATTATATTTAGATTAGAAATAGATAAATAAATAAGGATAAACAGAATTATGAGATTGCTAATTTCATTTCAAATGGAGAAAAATTAGTAATAATTGTGAATAAAAAACTTTATATATATAAGAAATAATCTGGTGTGTCACTCACACGACTTTCTCTTACCCTGAAATTTAATACTATAAATACAGGTTGCAGATTAATAGGTAAGATAACGAGTACTGTTATGTAAACCTATGTTAAACAATTCATATTAGGCTTCTGAAGAGTTTTATATGATAATTAGTTCTGTGTGAGGGGGGCTACCGCCCCCCTCAACCCCCCGTTTCATTAATGCACCTACATTTATATAGAATTTAATTCGGTTATTAAAATATATTTCTCTTTTTAAAAAATAATTTATTAAAATTATTATTTAAAAAAATTATCTTTTATGATAAGGCAGACGATTTCCATATTAGAGAAGTAGTATAACACCAAATATCCAAAAAAAAAGTCCATTTTATTCTCAATATTAAAAAAAAAAAAAAAAAAAAAAGTACGATTTTTTTTGTTTTTTTTCGTTAAAAGTAAAAAAAAAAATCGATAACTTTGTTTTAAATTACCGCAGATCGATAGTTCAACCATTCGTTTTAAAGGTATTGGCGAGATCTTTTGAAAGATACCCATCATGAAAATTTACTCCCCTCGAGGGGGGACTTTCCCCCCAGGGGGGGAGGCGAGGCTCCTACATGCAAAAATTTTTTTTCCCAGTTATACTGTCTCTATTACAAAAAATATATATTCGTTTCATTTGGTTTAGTGCAGTCTATAGACGTTAAACTTTATTTTCCTGCAATTTCCCCCATAGACGTAATGTATTAGAATTCTCTTGATTGTCCCTGTACACGAACCATTTGCTTGATCTTAACGAAAAGCTTACTGTAGCATCCCTATATGATACACATTTAGAATACCAAGTTTGAACTTTCTGCCATAATTTGTTTTTGAGATATGCTGATAACAGACAGACACACAGACAGACACACAGACAGACACACAGACATACAGACATACACACAGACCATTTGCTAAAAACATGATTTTCGTATTCAGGGGACCTCAAAACGTGTAAATATAACAAAATCTCGCGTTCGAAAATTTGACCCAAAAACAATACTTTCTCTACCTTATGGGTAAGAGAAAGTAAAAATGTATTAAACTGCCAAAAATGTCCTGTATGGTCGATTCTTCTTTTATATGTATTCAACACGTTTTGTAATCTAAAAAGTATTAAAATTTGGTAAGTAATTTTATTAAATTTCTAATAAATTTAAATTATTATAACAATAAAAAAATAAAATAAACTTATTAAACCTATTCAAGTTAATTAGTTACCTAATTGGTCTTTGTAGGGTTTTTGTCATGAATTGTTCGATTATTTGGGTTTTTTCTCATTCTCTTCATTATTCTCATGAAAAATTATATGAATATCTATAAATACATATATACATAGCAAATTTCATATAGAAGCAATGAAGATAACATTAAAAAATAATTTCCTGATTTCAGTTTCAGTTTCCATTGTATTTTATAATTAAATAACATATTTAATTATAAAATAAAATAAAATTGAAACTTAAATGTAATAAATCTCAAATAATTAAAAAATATCCGAAGGAATTGGGAAAAAAAAAAAAAAAAAAAAAAAAAGAAAGTGCAAAAGACTTACATAAAAAAATGGATTTAATATTTTCATCTTTAAATGTAATAATATTAAATCTTGATAAATATTCATGAAAAAAGAAACAAAAACACAATATTTACCTTAAAAAAAAAAAGAAAGAAAGAAATGAAATGAAATGAAAAGAATTGTGAAATCCCTAATTTCAGCTCGAGTGAATTTGAAATAATAATAATGATAGATAAAAAACTCAAAAATAGTCTAACTTTTTTATACATAAGAGTAAATATTACAGTTCTAAAGGCATATCAGAAAATTTTGAATTTAACATTTTTAGTTTTAAATATCAAATCCATAGAACTATTCAATACAAAAAAAAAAAAAAAAAAAAATGATACAATATTTATTTTTAAAAAATGTATAAAAAGGCAATAAATAAATAAACAAAATTGTGAAATCGTCAGTACAATTCAAATGAATTAAATGTGATCTAATTTTTCTATATATAATAGGAAATTTTAAAGTTCTAAAGATAAATCAGAAAATTTTGAACTAACGTTTTCAGTTCTAAATGCAATAATATCGAATCTAAATAAATATTTACGATAAAAGAAACAGACACAATATTTAGCTTAATAATAATAATAATAATAAAATAATAATAATTATTATTATGAGATCCCTAACGCTAGCTCAAGTGGATTGAAAATGATAGTATGATGAATAAAAAACTTTAAAAAACGATCCATTTTTTCTTTATATAAGAGCAAATTTGATTTAGCAACAAAGAAAATAGTACCAATAATGTTTTTCCTGATATCGCTTTAAGTAACACTTAATTATAAACCAAACCAAACTGAAACTTAAATATAATAAATTTAAAATAAAGAAATGCTATTTAAAAGAATAAAACAAATCCAAATCAAGGTACCGAATATTAACCAAAGTATTTTGAATTTAAAGTTTTCGGTTTTAAATGTAATAATATTAAATCTAAATAAATATTACTGGCGAATGATACAATGAAAAAAAATATTTAGCTTTAAAAAACGAAAAATAAAATAAATAGAATGTTAAACAGAATTGTGAGACCGCCAGCGTCCGTTAAATTGGCTAAAAAGAGATCATATTGATGGATAAAATCTTTCAGTAATAATCCACCTTTTCTATATATAGAAGCAAGTTTTGATGTACCAACATTAAAGATAACATTAAAAATGTTTTTCCCAATAACACTTTAACCCTAGACAACTAAATATTCGTCTAATAAACTATTGAGTACAAACCCTGCCAGTTTTGAGAATTTGAAATGTCCCCTTTGCGCTCACGCCACCTCACTCACAGTACCTTCGTAACTCATAGTAAAATGAGTTATCCGAAGTTAATGAGCACGGCTGTGCACTTGTTACTTTTCGAGATTTGCTGTAATCATCGTCTAACAGTCGAATGTTTAGCAACCATCAAAATAAATATTGAAGATATTTTGAATATTGAAAAGCCCACAGAAGATACGACTAAAACGGCGAACAAACGCAGAATTTGTACTTTCTGTCCATCTAAGAAACGCAGAATGAAAAAGTACGTATGCAACTACTGCAACAAGACTATTTGTGGAGAGCACACTTTTAACTTCTGCCAAGAGTACAAACGATAATTTTTACCACTTTTCTACTTTTTAATTGAAATATTATAATGCTTTTTTTAAAGTTACGCTAATTTGTTTGAAATAAATAAAGGAAAAGTTTAGTTATATGGGGTTACATAGTATTTAATTATAAGAAAAAAAATAAACTGAAACTTAAATGTAACAAAGCACAAATAAAAAAGTACTTAAAAAAAAAAAAAAAAAAAAAAAAAAAAAAAAAATCTAAATCAATATTTCAATGATATATCATTTCTTTTATTATTATTATTATTATTTAATTTAACCTTTATATCTTTAAATGCAATAATATCAAATTTAAATAAATATTCACGACATAAAATTTAGCCAAAAAAAAAAATGAAAAAAGAAAAAAGAAAAAAAGGTAAACAGAATTGTGAGATGGCCAATGTCTGTTCAGGTGGATTAAAAAAAGGGGGCCCAGTAAGTCAGGTTTATTTAAGGGGGAATAAAAGTAGGGAGGATGGAACAAATATATGAAAGGAAAGAGGAATAAAAAAGAAGAGATAAGAGACAAAGAGAAAGTATCAGGGAGGGAATCCAGGAGCAGGAGGAGAGGAAGATTTTAGACGGGGAATGATCGGACGTGAGGCAAAAGATGTATTGATCGATATAAGAAACTATAGAGGCTAGAATATGCATAGTTTGGTTTTAATTCAGAAAAGATATATATATTACTCTAACTAACTGTAGATTAATTTTAATTAATTAAAAGATTTTTTTTTTTGGAAAGATTTAATATATTAATATATATATATTTCTATATGTTGAGGTATAATTATGTGAAAAAGAACATGAAATAAAGATAGTATTATTTTTTCCATACTGCTGTTTTAAATAAAATTTAATTTTAAAGCAAAAGCAAATCGAAACCTGAATGTAATAAAGGTTATATAATCAAATAAATAAGTTATATATATCTTTTACCAACTCTTTGATGTAGAGAGAATTGATTTAACTTTGTTAAAAATTAATACTGGGATTAATCGTAAAGTTTCTGTGCTAGTTTTTTTTTACCGTGTTATAATCAGTTTTATTTTTGTGGTGTTGGTATTATCATGTATCTTTTAAAAGCTAAATTTTTATGAAATCTTATATATATACTATTCAGTGAAATTTACTTAAATGGTAATTGTGACAATAAATTTATACGTAATACATCTAATTATTAAATTCATTGTTGGTATTTTCATCTTTCTCTCATTTGCTGAGTATTGTAAAGGAATTAAATAATTTAATATATATATATATATATATATATATATATGCATACAGCATGACAGAAAGATCACCTAATTTGCAAACAAAATTTATTCAATGCCCTTGAAAAAGTAATGAATTCGTATGTTTCAATATCAAGTTGCTTATTTTGTTTTCTTTTCGTCAACTTTATTCATTTTTAATACTTCTTCGTGTGATACTTGGTTTCATATAATGCAATCTTTGAAAAGATTTTCAATACGCACACACACACACACACACACACACACACACACACACATATATTTACATATCAGAGTTTCTAAATTGATAGTCTCTAATAAATTCATCATATGTTTTTAAAGCATAAAGTAACTCCGATATTTTTAGAAAGTTACTTCTTTTTTTTTTTAATTCAGAGTAACATTTTCTTTCTCAATTTAATTGGTTTCTTTTCTTAAATAATAATAATATAATCATTTAAATTTTAACTAATTAATGTTCTAAGGGATGGTTGTAAATGCCACCAAATTAAAAAATAAATAAGAAGAAACAAATTAAATAAATTTATAGATATTAAGTTAGGAACAAAAATAAAACACGTTAAGTGCCAATCATTCTCAACGGATACATAATTACAAAAATGTTTCTTTGAGAACTAGTTAAACACTGAATTGTAAGCGATAGTGATAATTTGCAATAGCAACCTGAACTTTAAAAAATACTCTTATTATACTTTTTACAACTAAACTTTTATTTTATTTTATTAGACAAATAAAACCTATTAAATCCATGCGATATTTCCTTACACTTTATCCTACATTTATTTATATGATAAAAATTCACTTTATATATAATTTTGTACATTACATGATCAAATTGAAATTGAATCGTCATATATGAAATAATTAAGTATTCAAATTCTTTTGAATTATTTCCTCCTAATATTTAAAGAAATATTAATGGGTAAAGCGAATGATTTTATTTTACAGACGCATAAAAATAAAGGATTTTTTTTTATTCATTAATAGGTAATCTTGTTTACATAAATCTGCAATAAAGGAATGTACGCATATAGAATGTGTGTTTGTATGTGCTCATAGGTAATGAAGATATTAAAAAAAAAAAAAAAAGAAAAAAAAAAAAAAACGTTTAATTTTGAAACATTAAATGTAGAATGACTTTTATTATTTTTCAAATTACAACTGATTTGGTGAGTAATTTTGTTTTCATTTTAATTCGTGAAAAATAAATAAATAAAATTAATAAATAAATAAATAAATAAAAATTAAGATATTGCCTTGTTCTTAAAAAAAAAAAAAAAGAAAGAAAAGAAAAGAAAAAGAAAAGAAAAGAAAAAGAAAAGAAAAAATGATTCTGTTATAAAAATAACAAACTAAATAATAACTTTTCAAAATCTTAAATATTTTTATGAAACATTTTTTCTTTCAATGCTTCAATTTGCTTTTATTAAATGTAAAAGTGGCTGTTCACAGTGAGAAAACTTACACTGAAAAAAAAAAAAAAAAAAAGAGAAATTTTTAATTTTACTTTGTTTTATATATTTATTTATTTATTTATTTATTACATAAAAAATAGTTTAAAGAACCTTTTTTCTGTTTCTTATCCCTAACGGAGGCAAAGAATATTAAATGCTAAAGAAACCGATATTTTCATTGTGTCAACGAGAGAGAACACGTTGTTTCTGTTTGTATAAGCGGAGAAAGAAAAAGTATTTCTTACTGCTCAATTAAGTCCTCCCATTCTAATCTCCCCCCGCCCCCCCCCAAAAAAATATAGTAATTTATATATATATCATATTAATACTGTAATAAAATTTATCGGGGAGGGGGATATTATAAAGTATTTTTAAGTATTAAAACTCAAATAAACTACTACGTCAGAAACGCCAAAAGAAAATTTTTTGCGATGCATACAGCTGTTTCGGTAGCCTTAAGCATAATAAGCACAAATAGTACTATTTGTCTGATTGTTGGAAATTTATTTGTCTGATTGTTGGAAATTTTACATTCAGTCCACATTTTCTTAACTTTTTACACAGCTAACATTCCTAAATTCCTATTGGCCACACACTCCACCTTTCCCGTAATCCTATCGGTTGAACTAAATTCGGCCCCTCTCCTATATATACGAGCACTTCTCCAGATTCAGAATTCTTTTTACACTGAAGACGGTACGCTTAAGGCTACCAAAACAGCTGTATACATCGCAAAATTTTTTCTTTTGGCGCTTCTGACATAGTAGTTTATTTGAGTTTTAATATTCCAACGCCAAGTCTACTGTTATTATTTTTAAGTATATTTGTACGGCATCCTTATTTTATAATAATATTCAAGTAGCAACTGTTTAAAAACTGAAAACCTGTTAAAAAATAAGATACAATAAAATAAAATGTTTTCTTATGTGAAAAAATAAATAAATAAATAAATAAATAAACTTTAAGTTAAAATGCCAGTTCGTTTTGTGCAAATTTAGCAAGTTTATTTATTTATTTATTTTTTTTTTCAAAGTAATAATTTAGTTTTTGTTTCTTCAATGAATAAACAATACGTGCATACATTCATTCAAATAATGATGCAAATTATCATCCATTTTATGTATGAGTTCAACCGAAAAAAGATAAAAATTGAATTAAATTTATTCTAAATAACAAACACTATCTTTATACTTATAAATTAAATGCTTATATGAATTATTACATAAAATGCTATTTAATACTGGTAGATAAAATTTAAATTATTATTTTTACAAAATGATTAATTTCAATTAAATTTTATTCAGTTTGAAATTTTTCCTTCCTTTATAAAGTCTTCTAGAAAATCGCTTCAATAAAAGAACACATTTTTCAAACACTGCCTTAAAATTGTGCTAATGAAATGAATCATAGATAACAGCGACATCGCTGACCCTTATTCAAAGCGTAATTCTTCTTGATGAATAGACAAACCTGATAACTTTGCTCTCTTCTATAGGTACATACAATCGCAGAAACTCCGAAACTTCATCCTCAGCTTCCTTTCACCGGTAATGTCGCTTTGTTGTATGGGTGGAGATAAGGCAGGGGAAAGTGAATTCAGGGTTTACAATCTTTTAGTCTCTTGTGGAATTTCGTTTGTGGCATTTTCGGTTTTGTAAGAAAATTTTATCAATAACTATATTTTATTACATATTTTTAATTTACTTGTATTAACCCGTTAACGCCCGAATTAATTTTGCAAAATATTATTAGCTGATTATTTCACTTCTAAATTAATATAGACAACTGACAGTAAAGTACATTAACTTAAACAATTCTTCTGATAGTTTTAAATTTAAAGCCTATCCTCATTTATTGACGTTTAGTGTTCTAGCTAGAAAACTTCGAGATAGAAAAATTTTGAGATAATAGACTAATTTCTTATTATATGTTGACAAAGATCTCGAAAGTAAAGTATTATATTATATACCATTATACAACTTGATTTAAATTAGTATACCTACGCAAAAAGCAAATATATGTGCAACGAATGAAAAATCATGAAATGACTATCAAAATTATGAAATAATAATTAACAGTAGACACATAAAACTTTCAGGGATCATTTAGAGTGACGCTATAAACTGTCACTAAAAAGCAGAAATCCTTCCAAGAAAACACAAAAAATATACGTGCCATTTTATTCGCTGTCCTCAAATGAGGACACTGGGCGTTAACAGGTTAAATCTGTAGCTTTTTGTCTGTATCTTTAAGGATTTTAAATAACATTAATTATCAGATTACCTGTCAGCGTATATACATGTATGTATGTCTAACTATGTAGATTCATATACAAATGCATATAATATATGTCAATATATAAAACACACACACACATATGCATATAAATGTATAAATAAAATATAAATATAAATATACTAGACGATAATAAACATAAATATAAAATACTTGTATAATAAATATGTGATATTATAATATAAATATAAAATGTGTAAAATGCTCATATCTAAATATTTGTGAGTCATATAGGTGATATAAAATCGAATACAATTGGTATTATTAAAAGTTTCAAGCACATAACACAAGTAATTTTCATAAAAACTTATGTTAATTAAGTTTGATTTAATTTGAAATTTTAACTTAGACAATTGTATGTCTTAATAAAAGCACATATCTACCAAAAATGGTTAAAACAATTCGTTGAAATTTCATTCTAAGCTTCCTGTTGCTGCGATGCTTTATTTTGTGGTAAACACGAAAATGAGAAAACCATTTTCAACTTGTTTTTCACATAGAATATGTTTTGCACCGTTTTGTTCTCTATCATTAATATTATTGCATTCAACATTTTAATTCTATATACCTTATTCCTACATGTACATTTAAAAAACACTCCTCTTTTTTTCATTTAACAGGAGATGGAGAAAATGAAAAATATTTTCTAATATATAAGATGCAACATAAATTTGTACTATCAAAAACATTTGCGAACTTGGAAAAAAAAAAAAAAAAAAAAATGTTAACGATGACGACGAGAAGAATTTTTTTGATTTAAATCAGAACTTTTACTCACTTATTAAAAAAAAAAAAAAAAAAAAAAAAAAAAAAACTATTTTTTCGTGTATGATGTGCAACATAATATTTTAACATTAACTTAGTATGCTATGGCTAACACAACTGGTCGATCCAGGCAAAAACTGGGTCCTCTTTGCTGCCCCTTCACAAAATTCTACACCATAAAAGAGGACCCTTCACAAAATTCTATTTCATAAAAAGGGACCCTTCACAAAATTCAAGTCCATAAAAGAGGACCCTTCACAAAATTCAGATTTATGAAATGAGCCCTTCACAAGATTTGTTTTAGAAAAGCAATTTTTTCAAAAATGTTTCCATGTTTTCTGTATTATTTTTAATTAATTGGTTCAATGAAACTATGTTAATTTGTTATTAAATATTATTTAGAATGGCAGTTAAAATGGAAGGTTTTATACATGTTTTTGTTTTTTTCTTTTTCACAAAAATAAATACAAATTTCACAAAAATATTTTGTTTTTCACAAAAAGGGGGCCCAAAATTTGAAACCTGGATTGACCCCTGATTACAATACAGTACAAGTCATTTATTAAAATGTCTTTCCATAATAAGGCAGACTATTTACATTATACAGAAATTTTGTACACAAATTCAAAAAAAAAAAAAAAAAAAAAAAAAAAAGTGTGCTATACAGAAGGTACCTTAGATAATGTGTTCTTTCTTTCTTTCTTTCATTCTTTTCTTTTCTTTAATAATAATAATAATAATAATAAAGAAAAAGAAAGAAATGAAAGAAATAGATACCACATAATAAATATGTGATATTATAAAATTAGATAAATTTGTTTTAAATTATCACAGATCCAACCGTTTGTTGTATAGGTACTGACGAATTTTTTTGAAAGATAATCCATGTTAAAATTTGCACCCCCGGACGAGTACTTAACTTCTGTAGGGAAAGAGATGCCCCTACATATACAAATAGAATAGAATAAAATAAAATAAAATAAATGTTCCCAATTGGCTATTACTATTATAAATAGATGTATAGATTTTTTTAATTTTATAATATAAAATTAAAAATAATTCTCATTATATAAATTTATGGGAAATTATTTAACATTTCATATTAAAAATTATAGAAAAATAGAATGGAAGCGTCACCAGTTGTGTGTGTGTGCGCGTGTATGTGAGCAATTGATCCCTAAATGAGATTAGTATTCAAGATCCAACTAAATATCAAGTTTGGTTAAATTTTATCCATTGGTTTCTGAGATACAGCGATCAAAAATTTTTAATACACAAAAACAGGCAGGCAAACACACATTTTCAAAATCGGGTCAAATCATTTAGGACATCTCAAATCGCGTAACTGCGTCGAATACTGGCGGTCGAAAATTTTCACGAATCCAATACTTTCCTTTTCTTATATAAAAGAAAGTAAAAAAGAAAAAATCATAAATTTAAGAATAAAATCTCCGTTTAAATCTCGAGCAAATAAAAAAGTTTTTTGGTGTAAATCACTGCTTTGATTCACATAATGAAACAAAAAATATTATTTTATGCATAAGTGAAGCATGAAAATTTGATTTTAGAAAATTTTAATATTTAATAATAATAATAATAACAATAATAATAGCATTAATTAGCTGTGTGAAAATTTCTATTTAAAAACATATCCTTTATTTTATGATGAGTGGCTATATGTATACTAAAATTTGATACAGCTTTTCAAACTTTAATAGTAATATATATATATATATATATATATATATATATATAGGAATAGATTATCAATGAATAAAATAAATTATTAATGAATAAAATAAAATAAAACCCCAAAAAACACTGAGGTCTTCATCAGGGAGACCCTCAGTGTAGGGGTGAAAGAGAAGTTTCTGAAAGGACAGTAGAAATTAGATAATAACTATCCCTAGTCCCCAACTTCTCACCAAACAGAAAACCACCATTAACTGAAAAGAAATCTGACATACATATAATTTAAAAATCCAAAACAATTATAAAATTACCAAAATTACAAAAGTAGTACAATTACAACAAATTAATATATGAAATATACAAGAAATTACAAAATACATTAAAGTGAAATACAATAAAATGAAACCCCTACCTGATAAACTAACCCTCTTCGGCCGACGGGGCTGCTCGTCGGTACATAAATATCGCCCTTAATTTAGGAACTAGAACAAACCGAAAGAGGAAAAAATTGGAAACACTCGGTTAAAAAATGAGACGGGTAACAGTTAACTTGCAAAGTTTTTCTTAAATCTTCAAGAGCATATTTTAAATCATCATCATTATTGCAAATCGTGCGAATTCTTTTTTAACTGTGCGAGCATGATATTTTTCAAAACTTTTCTACTGATATTTGAAAACCAAATATTAAATGTATATATTTTAGTTTAACATGTAAAAAACGCAAGCGCGTAAATTACGAAAGATATACATATATATATATTATGGCGATTTGTAAAATTAAAAAATAATGAGGTGAATGCATGTAATTTCCATTTTTTGTAATAAACTATTAATTGCCAATATAAATTTATTTATTTTTTTCTTAATAAAAACATATAAAATCTTTTTTGAAAAGTTTTAGAATTTGAATTAGTCAGATAAGATATCAATACTGTTCCTGTAATTATTTGAGCATTTTTTTTTTTTTTTTTTTTTTAAAGGAAAAAGCATCTTAGTCTAAACTATATTCTTATAGATTACTTATATTGTTTTACATTAAAATGGGTCACGGACTTTTGCTTTAATTTTATAAAAATTTTAATACAATATTAATTGCTTTTATACGATCTAAAGTTTAATCTTGCGCAAATCCTGTCAAAAATGATTGCTTAAACAAAGGCACACACTATCAGAAAAATGTTTGGGAGCTCTACAAACGAAATTAATCAGACATAATGGCGATACCAGCAGCCCATTCAAAGCATAATACTTCTTGATGAATGGACAAACGTGATAATTTTGCTTCTACCTTCACAACAATTGTAGAAATTCTGAAACTTCATCCCCAGCTTCCTTCACCGGCAAGGTTGCTTTGTTGAACGGATGATGATAAGGCAGGGAAACGGAATTCGGACTCGGCCTTGTTTTCGTGCGGAATTGCTTTTGTAACATTTTTGATTTTGTGAGAAAAACCCATCAGTAGTTTATTTTTATTTCATACTTTAATTTGCTTTCATGAAAAATAAAATTTATTTTTATTAGGAAAAATAAATTAAAGTGTTTCCACTGAATAGTAAATACATTAATAAAGAATCATAATTAATACAATTACACACTTTTTATACGTTTCTCATTTAAATGTATTGATTGAGTGACACACATTCATTTACTGTTGATGTTGTGGGTTAGTAACAATTATTGTCGACACAAAGGACGTAAGAATATGTAGGATGTCCTCCATGAGTGAGGAGTTTTTTTTTATTGGGTCCTTGTCCATATTCACGCTAGTTAAGGAGAAAACCACGGAAAACTTCTAGCAGCTAAGTCGGATTGAGTGACATGAGATTGAACCCGGCACTTTCCACCTATAAACTTCGAGAGCAAAATGATCGATTTAGTGTAGACATAATTCATTCATATTCATTGTAATGCAAAAATGTATTTCATTTATACGAAGCAACTATCGGTTATGCATCGATTTTAACCTGTCTTAAATCTTTAAATTTGCTACCTTAGTCCTTAATTTTTGTTCATCTGTTATTATTTTCTTGAATTTTATGAAAAATTTCTTCTTCTTCTTCCTTTTTCGTTTTTAGTTACACTAATTAAAAATCACCCAAGATACTTAATTTGATTCAGAATGTTCTATTTAATACTCCCAGGCAATCAGCTCTTTAGACGATTATTAATGTTTTTTGCAATTGCATGAATCATTTATCTGCATGAACAAATTATTAATTAGTACTTAACATTTGCATTCTATATTACATTATTGCAGAATTATTCTATATTATAATTATTCTATATTCTATAATAGAAATTCTATATTACATTATTATCGACATCCTGTAGATTATATATACAGAGTGTCCCATAAGTCTATAGGCATTTTAAAAATTCATCACTACTGAATGAATTGATAGAATTGAACGCTGTTTGCAAAAAAATCATTCTCATGAAGGGATTTTTTTTTTCTTTTCGGGGGGAGGGGGAGGGAGTAGAGGAAAAATAATAATTTAGCTATTTGTCGATAGAGGGCACCATTTTTATGAAAAACTGTACTACTTATTCGCATGCAAATGTTTACAGACATATAAATCCCATCCTATATGTCCGTCGTCACCACAAATTATAGTTTGCAAACGAGTTATAACACTGCTAACTGCAGCTTCAGTCGGTGGTTCTTACTTGAAAGAAAACATCGTCACCAGTAACGCTTTATCCATCAAGTCAGCAACGCAATTAAAACTTCATGTGTGCACAAGTAGGAGGCAAAATAAGAAATAAACTGCGTTCTAATCTCAAAATTGCGCAATTTATAGGACTTTCATTTGCATATTTTTCTTTCATATCCGTGCGAAAAATTTAACTGTCTAACTATCATCGACAAAAAATTTAACTATATTTTTTTCCTTAAAAAAAAAAAAAAAAAAATCCCGCTTCCCGTTTTTACGAGAATGATTTTTTTTGCTAACCGCGTTCAATGGACCATATTCCCACTTTGGGTTCGAGGCTACAAGAATATCAGCTGGTTAGGCAAAATATCCTCAACTCTACCATAGCAAAGCATTGTGGCTTGCAAAATTTAACTTGCAATATTATTTATAAGAGTTACAGATTATATGAAATTGAAGTAAGAGTGATATAGTGATACCTTTGTTTTGTTTTTTATCCAGTTTTAGTAATATACTTTAATATTAATCAACATATGTAATATTAAAAGTTGCCATGTGAACTGTGGCGATGTTAACAAATTTAAATGGATGTTCCATTTAATAAATTCCTTTATTAAAGTGATTGAAATTCTAATTATTTAAGCTTTGATGTCTATATATATGTGTGTGTGTATAAAATGTTCTTATTAATCTTTTATTTTATATATATATATGTGTGCGTGTGTGTGTATTCATAAAATGTTTTGCAATTTTACGATATGGAATAGTCTTAACTTTATCATTCGATTCAGTTGTTTACATTTCTCTTTTGTTCTTGTTTGAACAGACATCTGATTATTAAGTTTCACTGGAGAAATATTTAGGAAAATGTTATGCGTAACAATAAAATGGCATCTTGAATCTAATTTGTTTACAAAATATCGGCCACGTGTTCGGCGATTTTACCTACTGTGACGTCACAGGAATATTGTCCATTCTATCAATTCATTCAATAGTTATGAATTTTTCAAATGGCTACAGACTTATGGGGCACCCTGTTCGTACTTAAGCTATAAGTAATCCAAAATATTACTCAAAGTATGTAATTAAGATAAGATTCCTCTCACTTTTATATATAAATCTCATATTTTAAAATTTATTTATTGTTTACAATATAAATTCTATTTCGTAATATGAAACGAGCACTATCTTACAATACTTTAAAACTATTGCGTAAAATTGCATTTGTATAGCGTTAAATTTGTAAGGAAAAAACTGTTTGTTAAAAATTCGATTATATATCAAATTTTAATTTAAATGCATAAAATTTATTCATGCTAAGAAAAATTAATGCAAAAATTCAATAAATATGTATTGATTAAAGGCACAAAATTTAATATATTTTAAATTTAAACTGTCTTGTAAAAATTTTAGAAATTGGTACTGAAAAAGAAAAAAAAAAAAAAAAAAAGAAGAAGAAGAAGTTAGGTTAAATTTTATTCTTCAGGTTAGCTACACAGTCAGTTTTAGTTTTAATGAATATGAATAGATTTTAATTTTGCTTTAAATCTATCAAAAATAAATGTCGCGTCTGTTAATTAAGTTGTGAATACGTACATAAAAAAGTCCTACAAATTTCAAGAAACATTGAAATACATATATATACACATAAAGAACCGAACATATTAGATATGAATATATATTTTAAACTTTTTAAGAATATTAAAAAAGCTCTCTATCTATTTCAAAAATAAATATAAATGACAACTAAAAAATTTAGATTTTTGTCAAATGCGTATATCTGCTTCATATATATGTATATATTTTTCAAAAAGATTGTTGTATAATTTAAATAAGAATGAATCTAAGGAAGATGAATCATTAACAATATGGATTTTGAAATTCTTCTGTTTTCAACCCCTATGCACAATATTATAATTTCAATATCCCTCATTGTTAATGCATGTATAAATAAATACATGTCATAATCTATGTTTACCTTCTACAGTAAACTTTTGCAAGTAAAGAAAAAATATTTAATCAGATTTTTTTTTTCTTTTATTGTATAGAAAAATATGATGATAAAAAAAAAATACATTTCTACTAAGCTGGAATAAGATAAGATAAGAAAAATAAAGATTGCTCGAATATAATGAACATCAGAATATTCATTTCTTTTATGATAAGATTCTTTTGTCTTTGAAGTTGCAGAGCGTTAAAAATATGCCTGTGAATATTTATAAGTTATTGCATAGGCAAATATTTCTTTTGTATTGTATTCAGACTAAATTTTAGCAGCCTTGCTTTTGTTTTACCGTTTAAAATAATGAAACAGTATATCTCAATACAAAAAGAAATCTTGATATATTTTTTTTCTTTATTTTGTATTAAGTCCAGAAAAATTCTTTTTGTTCATGGAGTTACTGAACTATTTGGAGTTATATAATTAGCATTGTACTGTAATTTATCTGTATGTGACATTTTGTTTAGCTCGTGTCTCCAATTTTGTCTTATTACTAAGTCTTATTTAATAATATAAATATATTTTAAATTACTTTACTGTCTTTTTTAAAATTACAAAATAATTAACACAGGGGATCATCGACTTTAGTACATTCGGTTTTTTGAACAATTCGCTATTTCGCACATAAAAATAAATGAATAAATAAATAAACTAATAAATAAATAAAACTAATAAATAAATAAATAAATAAATATATATTTTTTTAAATTTTGTTGATTTACATTGGGGTGTGTAACGCTGCATTGTGTGTTGTGCCAATTTATTTTTTTATTGAAAAAATGTTAGCTCCTTTAAAATTACAGACAAAAAAAAAAAAAAAAAAAAAAGAGGACTCGTAAATTTCATGCGATGGAGACAAAAGTATAAATATTCCGACGTTCTGAAAATGCGAACCTTTTGCTTTAACTAGCCGTTTGTCTGTTCAGAATTGTAAAATAAGAATATACTTAACAAACCAAATATGTAGCACAATTATGAAAGACACAGCATTCAACAGAATTTTTTATTAACATAACGGGAAAAAATTCTTAATTAACTATACACAAGTTTATAAAGAAAACATTTAAAATGGCTTAAATAAACCTGGTTAAGTTAATTAACTAATTCAATAATAAAATTAATAATATTGGGGAAAAATACTTATTTAAAAGCAAATTTTCGTTTTTAGGACTAAGAGGACTATTAGTTTCAATCTGGGTATAAACGGCGTCGCCAGTTTTTTTAGACCAGTTTTGTGTAACACCAAAATAAATTAGAAACATCAGTCCTATTGTTACAAATTCGGTACCAAATGAAAGGGACAATTTTTCTAAATCCAGGGGTCCAAACAGTTTTTCGACACGATAATTAGATTTTTTAAAAATTAACTAAACTATGAAATTTAAGCGGCAACACTTAATTTTAAATTATTTCAGTCATTTTAAAAAGTACGTGGTCCAGATTTACGATCAAAAAATACGATAAAAAATAAATTAAAATTAAAATTAAAAATTATAAAATAAAAATAAAAGTTTTACTGATTGTAATTAATAGTTCTCTGTACTAAACTAAATTCTGTCTTTGACAGATTTTTTATTTTCATTTTATTATTATTTTTAAACACATTTTTACTTTTAAAATTCAACATTCGGGCACGTTTACAAAAACCCATATTTGCCACTTTTCCTAATTTTTAAATTAGATTTGTCACCAATGTTGCCAAATTTAGAAACTTTTTTAATCAATAATTATCAATAAGTTTGAGGAGGGGTATTTGATACACATAATAGACGATTAATCTACAAAATAATTAGGCAACCGTTACAATTAAAATTTATTGTAGATATTAAATTAAAAAAAGTTCCCTAAATTTGGTGACAATGTATATCACCACTAATTTTAAAACGGAATCTATCACATATTTTCAATGATTAAAAAAAAAAAAAAACTGAAACCATTTATAAAAACTTTCTGTATGAAGCTTTCTTAGACAATCGAGATACTTGGTGCCTATGAGAACCAATTATACTTTACAACAAAATTTCATCAAGTTTTTGTAAATTCATTCAAATGAGGGTTTTTACATTTCTATGACCACAAAATAACAAAATATTACCACATTACTAATTAATTGGCTCTGTTATGTGAAATAAGATGAAAAACAAGAAATAGGTAATGAATTTAATGAAATACAAATTCGTTTTATTCGTTCTTAAAGTTTTACACTCGGGGGAAGAAGTTTATCAAACTAAATAACTTAGTCTAAGTAAGTAATTTTTGGTCATTATGTTACAAGTTATTGATATAAAGCGAATTCACCAATTTTATATGTAGTCTAAATATTCCAACTTCATAGGATCCTCTCTATTATGTGGTAATGTAAACAGGTCACCGATATTTTGACTTGTAGTCCAATATTTCAATATCGCTTCTCTATTTTATCGATCCACGTATACATACCTTTTCCTCTTCCTTCTCCCTTGTCCGAAATTCATTTCCCGCTGCAACTTCCCTTAATCCCCCCACCTACCTAATTGCTGACTTCGAAATTTCTCATGTACTATCTTTCCTTTTCTATCTCTTTTTTCTTTTACATTGCTGAACTTCAAAATATATACGCTCTGAGGAATAAAGGAAAATTTGATTTAATTTTCCTTTGTGTATTTGGGAGAAATGGTCCAATAATTTTACCCATAATCGGAAAAGTGACTGTTTTAATGAAAAGTTTAAAGCGAGATTAGTATGTTTCAAAAACAGAAAATTATTTAGAATTTTTTTTCTTTTTTTCTTTCTCTTTTTCTGTTTTTCTATTAAAGTAACGTTATAAAAATTATATTTTAATTTCCGATATTTGAAAAAAAAAAAAAAAAAAAAAAAAAAAAAAAAAACGCAATTTTGTGATTTTGCATATATATATATATTAACAAAATGATTAAACGATTTTCAGCACTTAACTTACTTATGTAAAGGATAAATTTAATTACAAATGTGTTGGCAGTGCCCTCAGTCTGGTCCATACATACGATAAATAAATTAGGCATCCGATGATTCGGATTGTGCTCACAGTACATCTGCTGTTACCCTGAATAAGACAATTCTGTAATTTCACTATTTCTAACTAAGTTATCACCATTTACGTAAAAAAAAAAAAAAAAAAAAAGAGTGAGCCTTAAAAATATCATAATAAAAACTTTAACACACACAAACAAACAAACAAACAAAAATAAAATTGCACTGATACAAATTGAATTTGTAATTTAATGCGTGATTTGTAAATTAACGTCCTATATAAGATATATTTGTTGTAATATGTTTAATTTCACTCAATAAAATTTAGAATAAGAATTCTGATTTATCTTATACTACATATACAATCTGCCTGCAAGTACTTAGCTTTATGTTTTCAGTAAGCATGTAATCTGCTGTTTTTAAATTCTTTATTATTATCTTGATAATAAAAGCGGATGTTTCATGGGTGTAATATTTGGAATTAACACCATAATCACAAAAATGTATTGAAATAAAGAAAATAAATTTTTATTTTTGGTTTGGAGGATTGATCACAGTTGCAGCATTGTATTGAGACAAAATAAATTTTAACCATGATTTTAAACAAAATAAGTATAAAATGTAATTAAGAGAGAGAAAAAAAAATAGATTTAATGTTATGTAAGAACCGCCACTCGGCGATTTGGCGGTTTTATTTATTGGCCTCCGCTAAAAACTCACTAAATTATGGTCTAAAGATTGAATTAGAGGAAATAAAACCTAAAAAATTAAATTAAATTAAATTAAAAAAAAGGCAAAATGATTAAAAATAAATAAATAAATAAAATGAGAGGGTTGAAACCTAAAAAAATAGTTAAAATGATGATAATAAATAATTAAAAATATTAATAATATTTGGAAATATCGACAGCTAGGTGGACGGAGGCTCACTATTCACTAACATTCACAAATTTTTAATTGAATCATCAAGAAAGGGTAATATTATATTATATTTCAGAGAACAAAATTTTGTGCTGTCTTTACTCGCAATTTCTTTGATGCGTTCTATTTAGTAACTGTATTGTTTCAATCTTAATGGAATAATATATTAAACTAAGCAATTTATTAATTAACTGTTAATTAGTAACCCTATTTACAATTTCGAACATAATCAAAGGTTAATTGGGGGAAAAAACAAAGTGATATGATTTAGGCAGTTTTGTTTAAGCTTTTTTCTGAAGTTTCAATAAGCTAATTTAAAATATAATCAAAAACT
Source organism: Salticus scenicus (assembly GCA_963930645.1). Taxonomy (NCBI): domain Eukaryota; kingdom Metazoa; phylum Arthropoda; class Arachnida; order Araneae; family Salticidae; genus Salticus; species Salticus scenicus. The sequence goes on from OZ005654.1 coordinate 144,530,772, forward strand.
CACTATAATCTTCTTTAATATTCCAAAACTGCAAGATAACTTAATTTATGTTTCACAGAGCTAAGCAAAATTTTTCAATTTCTCACGAATATAAAATATCTTTCAGAAAACCCATTTACTGCTGGTTTCTAGACGTTGTTTCTAGACAATGCTTAAGACACTTAAAAATCTGGAGTGACTCCACTCGACTTCCCGAACATTGAGTAACTAACAGTTTTGTAGATAAAATAAAGAAAGAGGAGTTGCTAAAAAAAAAAAAAAAACCATAACAGAGTGTTTGAGTATTTTTCTCCATATATCACACGAGGTTTTATTTAACGCTACTGAACTTTGAGCCCTTAGATCATAATGATAAAGAATTTTTCGTTGTGTCCCTGTAAAAATCTATAAATTCTAGATTCACCAAAATGCTTATAGTTAGTGCAACAGTGATTTATAATATTCATACAAATTTTCAGCTCAATTGAATAAGGCGTTTAGATGCTATCGCTGGTCTCATAGGCCATAAAGATAAAGAATTTTTCTTTGTGTCCCTGTAAAAAAACTGTAAGTGCTAGATTCACCAAAATCTATACAGTTGGTTCAAATGTGACCTATAACATGTGTACAAATTCTGTGCTGAGATTAATAAGGCGTTTAGACGCTATCACACTTTTAAAAATTTGGCAAAGAATTTTTCTTTGTGTCCCTGTAAAAAAACTATAAGTGCTAGATTCTCCAAAATCTATACAGATTGAGTATCTGTGACCTATAATATGTGTATAAAGTTTTTGCTCAATTGAATAAGGCGTTTAGATGCTATCGCACTTTTAAGATTTTGGTTCCTTGCCCATAATGATACAGAATTTTTCTTTGTGTCCCTGTAAAAAAACTATAAGTGCTAGATTCACCAAAATCTATAGGGTTCGTACTATGGTGACTTACAATATACGTACCAACTTTCAGCTTATTCGAACAAAGCGTTTAGACGCTAGCGTGTTCACTCACAGACATACACACATATATACACACATACATACACACATACATACACACACACATACATACATCATCGAAAAAATAGTGAAAACGGACTCGTTGGACCTCGAAACGTATAGAAACATCAAAATCTCGAATTCGGATTTTTGACATGATTACAATACTTTCCTCACTATAGTGTTCGGAAAGTAAAAATCGCTTCAGTGTGTCATCTCACAGTAAATAGCTTTAATTTAAAATCATGGTTAAGAAAAAACCAGTATGTTTTGATCATTATAATTTTTTTTTCTGCATAACAGCGCTATATACCAGTTAACATGCACAAAAATTTGAGCCGCATAGCTTTTCACACAAAAGATTTTACATATTCAGTTGGGTTCAATTTAAAAAAACAGATGCTGAGATATAGCCATATATAGAAATCATAATAGACGAGTAAAAGCAGCGTTATCGATCGAATAATGTACATCAAATTAATTCAAGTTAGTTTTTTTTTAATAAAGATCCCCTCACATATTAGGTTTTGTACACTATAGATACTGAGATATATCCTTCCCGTAAAATGCAGAAATGCAGCATACACCGCCACGTGTTGGCCGATTTGTTCCAAAATTAATTCAGCATAACTTTTCAAACTGTCTCCGTCATATGTTAATGTTTGTCAAATTATACACTATAGAAGCTCGGATATAGCCTTCCGTAAAAGGAAGAAATTAAAGCATAACAGCGCCCCCTATTAGACAATATGCATCAGAAATGGATAGACACCAATTTCTGTCAATGTCTTATTATATATATATATATATAATATATGCATTAATTTCTGATTTAGAGCTGCTACAAAAGTTTTGTCATTCACACACATATGGACAGACATTAGTCCAAAAAGGGCTACAACATCTTCAGGATGTCTTAAAACGTATAAAGCAGGCAAAAATAGCAAATCTGAAATTTTACAAATCCAATTTTTTTCTTCTACTGAATATAGAAGAAAGCAATAAAAAATGGGCTGTTATGTTCTTGTGAATTCATAAAGCTAGAAAATGAACCATAATCAGTGCGTAGTCAATACTTTCTCGTTCCTATTTGAAAACGTTCTCATTGCATATTGTATGGATCAGAAAATCTATTTTTTTAGAATACAATGGTAAACAATTAAAGAATAATATTCGTTTTCATTTCATAATGCTTGTCCTTGCGTTTATCAGACCTTACGTTTCTTAAAGCAAAACTTCACATCATTGTTTCTTTCGCTAAGACATTCTCTAGATGATGATTGCAAGCACATACTGTTTTAATGAATTAAAGCGAATGTGTAACCCATTGTAAATGTAATCCATTCTTTTTAAATGTTACTCAATCATTATTTAAAATCAGTGGATTTTCTGGGAAAATTCGCCTCAGTTCTCATATGCACAAAAATACCATAAAATAAAATTCTAATAATCTTGTATTTCTAACGATGGATTACAAATAAATTAAATTTTTTCAAGGGGGGGGGGGGGCGTTATTAACGGCGACGGATGAGACAGTTAAGCAAAGTAAATACTGGAAAAATAAACCTGAATACAAGTATTGTCAGGAATAAAATAACTTATAAACTGAACAAATAAGCGAAAAGAGGAAGAATGAAAAAAAGGATAAAAGGATAAGTCTATGATGACGAATGTAACATTTACTGCAAGTTGAGTCAAATTTTACTTAAAATCACATTTAAAACTTCTTTTCTGTTATAATGGTACAGTATGTGCAGAAATTATAAAAAACTTCTTAAACATTAAATTTTAACTAATGTCTAATTGTTATTTATTTATTTATTTATTTATTTTGGCCCCATTAAAAATTCGCGACATACATTTTTCAATCTAATGAAGTATAGATTTCGTTGTCACAGTTATAAACTCTGAAACTAACCTTAAGATCTTTTGTTTACGTCATTTTAAACTTAAGAATGTGAGAATTAATATTGAATGCGTCGTAAGCCCTAATTACATTCCAAAATGAAACTAAAAGAAAATATTAATAAAAATTCATTATTTTAAATCATAATATATATAATTCATTTAGTTTATATAAATTTGGTTTATAAATATCGATAATTGTAAAATAATAATTTATTTTTCGTTTTAATAATGTAATAATCTTTCTTTTAACTTTTTTCTTTCTTATCATGGTTTTGTGGAGAATTTTTGGAAAGTTGGACTTCTGATAATCTAATTTAACCTACTCCACCCGTCTTAAGCCGTGTGGTCTTTCCCGCGCAGAAACTGCGCGTGATAAGATAATATCTATATATTTAATAAAAAAGCACCACAAAACTAGCGTTGTAAAAAATATTATTTACAAACTTTGAATAAACACCATAAAATGCAATAAACTCGCAACAATTGTTTCGGGTCGAAAAAACACACGACCCTTCATCAGGCGAATAAAGTAAGCACGAGTGCTGCAGTCAAAGCGGCAACGCACGACTGCAGCGCGTTGCCCTGCAGCACACGTGCTTACTTTATTCGCCTGATGAAGGGTCGTGTGTTTTTTCGACCCGAAACAATTGTTGCGAGTTCATTGCATTTTATGGTGTTTATTCAAAGTTTGTGAGTACTACCTATCTATTTTAATATGGTTTTCAGGTAAATCTTATGGTATGGTATTGTATATGGATTAAGGTCGATTGACTGCACTAGGGTCCTCGGTCTGAGGGGGAGTGCCCTCCGTGGGGGTCTTTCTAACACAGATCTTATATTAAAAAAAAAAAAAAAATAAAATAAATAAAAAATAAAAAACATCCACCTTCAATACAAGAGAATTAAATCTTTGATATTTGCAGTATAGTTTCAATTTTAGAAAAAAAAAAAATTTCCGCTGCTAGGTTAAAAATTCTTAGAATAAAATTATTGTTGCACTAGAAATCAGATATTTCATAAAAATTGACGTAATCAAATTACCATATTGCTATGCATAACAGAAATTCCATAGTTAATAAATGTATTTACAAAATAAATGAATAAAACGGAAAAAAAAAAAAAAAAAAAAAAAAAAACGTTCATTCTATAAATGAAAAATCTAAAAGAAAAAATAAAGGGGGTGAGGGGAGAATGGATGATAATTTTGGCTTTCAAAAATTTGCATCTTAATAAAGTGATTTCGATTTAAATCAATAGATGGCACGACCACCACTCTGCCGAACATCCTGCCATGAATAAGAGTTTTAAATGGCTTTAAATTCTTTCAAATATACTTCTAAATATGAGATATTGCACATGTATTTCAGGATAAAAAGTCAATATTTTTTCAATATTTTTTTTTTTTTTTTTTGAAAGAAAATATGAATTTTAATCCTACAAGGCTCAATTTTTTTTTAGTGCGCGACAAAAATATATAGGTTGTAATTAGTGATCAGAAGACAGGGAAAACTTATAAAAATAAAAATAAAACCATATTTTTCGGAAAAATCAACTTTTTAGCTCAACATACCGTATGTGGAACATACATAAAAATAGGATTTACTAAAACGTTTACTATTGTATATTGTAATATAAAAAAAACAACTTACCTCTGCAAAATATACACTTCGTTATAACACACAGTGTATATATATATATATATATATATATATATATATTTCGAGTCAAAACTGTTCAATAACTATTCTTTTTTTATTTTTGAATTCAGACAAACGACTAATGTATCACTTTCATTCAAATTTCACACTGAATGCACTATAACAAAAACACGAACGACATCTTTAGGTAAAGATTCATATTACTACATTGCTACATGTCAGTAGCTTCTATCAAGATATCAAGAGATGTCGTTCCACATATGGAACTGGGTGCCTTGTAGGGTTAAGTGCATTAGATTAAATTTTTGTAGTCAAAATCTGTAGCAACCGAATTTATGCTTTGAACATTCGTATCTGGGTTGACCAATTAAATAGCACTATACGTCACTATCTATCGTTTTGACAAAATTTAATCATAATTGGTTCACGTTAGAGAAATATTATATAGATTGGGGGGGGGGGGGGGGCAGTGGAAGGGGTGAAAACAAAAGAGTGTTCGGGCGAGGATAGTAACAAAAAGAAGAAGAAAAGGTGTTGGTGTTCGGGTTAAGGTGTTCAATTACTTTTTATTTTCCGAACATACATATGTAAAGGAAAGTATTGCAATCGTGAAAAAAAAAAAGAATAAAATAATAATAAATAAATAAATACGATTTTGAGATTTTGGTGTTTCTACACATTAGTGTTTCTACACATATCACCGTAGCACGAACCCTATTGATTTTGGTGAATCTAGTACTTATAGTATTTTACAGGGGCGCAAAGAAGAATTTCTTTATCATTATGGCCTAAAGCTTTTATAGATGTTATAGGTCACCATCGTGTTTTGGTGAATCTAGCACTTATAGTTTTTTTTTTACAGAGATATAATGAAAAATTCTTTTTCATTATGGCTTATATGGGTTCAAATTATTTAAAGTGCAATAGCGTCTGAATGCCTTATCCAGTTGAGTTGAAAGTTTATAACATGTTATAGGTCACCTATATCCTACGAACTGTATACATTTTGGTGAATCCAGCACTTAACAGATTTTTACAGGGACACAACGAAAATTTATTTATCACTATGGGCTCAATTATTTGAAGTATAATAGCATTAAGTTGAAGAACATACTATAAGGAGAAAAGTACTCAAACACCATGCGTTATATTTTCTCTTTTGTTTACTTAACGACTTCTCTTACTTTAATTTATTTATACAACTATTAATCACTTAATGTTCGGAAAGTCGAGTAGAGTCGCTCCAAATGTTTTATATTTCAAACTAAATTTTGTTTGTATTCAAAACTGAAAATAAAATATTTTTTCGTATTTTAAACAAAAATTTAATTACTTAAACTTTACTTTTGACTCATAAACCTTAGAAAATTATGCGAGAATGTAAATTTTTGAAAATTTAATATACAAATAAATAAACAAATAAATAAAACTTGTCATTTATTACTTAGAAACTTGTTTTCAACAATAAAGAACACAAAAAAACATACATAATTACAATAAATAAAAGGTTATTAATTTTCTATTTAAAGTATTTTCATACTCCTGAAAACTTTAAACAATTGAATATTGTTTGACGTTTATAAAATATTACCGAATTTTGATTCTAGAATTTATTAAAGCTTTCGACTGACCATTGGCTACTCCCTCTAATATCGTCCAGCATTCTATGATAAAGCACGTTTCTGTATGAGAAATGCAGAGCTATCCATTCCAGCATCTGCACTTTCTCATATCGATCGCCATAAACCACCCTCTTCCTCTTCTATCCAAACCCTCGCACTAAGTTTGTTTCACCCCTCCCCCATTCCCGAACCTAATTGCTGTCAGTGAATTCTCTTCCAACCCTTTTGTTCTTGTTCTTTGTTTCCGTTGCTCTTTTTTTTTTTTCTTCTTTCTTTTCTATCTGCGAATGAAAATATGAGAGAACTTTTTAAAAATTATTTCTAATCAGAATAAAAAAAAAAAAAAAAAAAAAAGTGGTGTGAGTTTCTTTTTTTTTTATATATTCTAAATTATTCTTTTCATCAGTATTTTTATAAAATATTCTTTTCTCAGTATTGTTTAAAAAATTGATTGAAAATATAATGAATGCAATAAATTTTCAACCTTCTACAGTCTGAATTTAGATAGGTATATTTTATGTTTTTTTTTTTTTTTTTTTTTTTTCTTTTTTATATTTTATATTTTTCTTTGTAATGCTTTAGTTTAACGATATCAATTATTAAAAGTGTTAGAAAAAAATTTATAGATGGGTTTTATAACTTTTCTAATTGGGAATATGAGGATTTAATGAAATACAACAGTTATAATTCTTTGGTAATATTACTATCGACAGAAAAGCTGTCGTTTCTCAACAGAGGAAAAGTTATGTTCAAATATTATAAAAATGCTCTTATTATGGGAACAAATGTATAAAACTGGTAGAAAAAAAATGCAAAGATAGTATTATCAATAGAAAAAAAAATAATAATAAACAGCTTTATCTGCAAATTAGTTGTCGCACCAACGATAAAATACATCTAATGCTTATTTGTTTTTTTAATTATATATCCCCTACGTTAACACTCATTTGTAAAAGATAAAATACATCTAATGCTTATTTGTTTTTTTAATTATTTATTCCCTACAGTTAACACTCATTTGTAAAAGGTTAACATTAATAAATGTAAAACTTTATTAAAGCTCTTAATTAACTTAACTTAAAGTTTAAATTTCTGTTATTAAAAAAAAAAAAAAAAAAAAATATTTAAAGAAGTAGTTTCAGACTTAATCATTATTCCAGAGTCTGAATCAGACTCTATGGTAGTAAAATAATAGTAATTATTAGTAATAATGAATATATAGCTTTGATTGTATTGCGGTGTTTCATATTTTGTTTTTAAATGAATATTCGTTGTTTTGATGTTTGTTTGGACATTTTGAACATTGGAATGAAAATTCTTTCACTTGAAAAATATCACATATTTCGGGAATCAGCTTTAAAAGAAAAATGCACGAATTTTATTAATTAGTGGTATACTTACGTTTTTACTTAATATTTTTTTTAATCAGTTATCCGATTGAACTAAAAAAATACAGCGTTAGCAACATTTTGCCCTTATTAAGAGTACCATTTTTTCTTTCTTTCTTTTTTAAAAGTAAAATCTAATAATCCGGACTCATACAATCAATGAAGATATAATATCAAACTTTAAAGTTTTTTATATTTTAAATAAAAACAAATATGTTCGCCCGTTCATTCAAAGTGGTAAGTAAAAAAGAGACCACGGAAAATCGCTATCCGAAAGAAATAGTACGCCCTGTTGTACTAATAACTAAAGTAAAAATAACCAGTAATAATTTTAATAAAGATATGAAAACAACCCTAGTACTCACTGCAATATTATCTGAAAAATCCCACGTGACAAATACATGATTTATATATGCAAACCGCCTGAATAAAATAGATTTCATAGGCGGCTCACTAAGTGGCTTGAGTTGAACGGGCCTAATTTATGTGATTAACATAAAAACAAATTCTTAGATTTAATCGTAATTTTTTTTTTTTTAAATATATATATATAAATTTAAATATACCACTCACCTTACTTTAACTCATAATTTTATTAACAATAATTGTATTAGTTTTTTAGATTTAAAAATTAAACATAATGGTGGTAAAATCTCTACTGATCTCTATGATAAACGAAAAAATTTTTGTTTTAAAGTAAATTTATTTACACATTTTAAGTCTTGTTTTCATTTATCTGTGTACAGAAATATCATTCTTAATCACCTATTTCGCATACATAGACTTTGTTCATCTAAATACAAAAACAAAAATATTAACCATTTAATTAAAACTGCTACTGGTATGGGTTATCCCAAGCGATTTATTTATTCTATTATCTATCAATGAATGTCAATGTCTACAAAAAAAAAAAAAAAAACATGTAAAATGTTTATTAAATATATATATATATATATTAAAAATAAAATAAAAAATGTGGAGGTTGGGAGGGAAGAAGTTTGATAAGGGAGGAAAGGTGGTGTTGTATGGTTGGGAGGGATGATGAATTTAATTTATTAAAAAAAATAATAATAAAAAAAAGGAAGCATAGTATTATTGCAATTGCATGTTACATATTCTTTTTCTGATTGATATTATGAAATATTAAAATTTTCTACTTAAAATTTGTTTAATTATTCACACTTCAGATTTCATTAAATGAATAAACAAATTTGGTGGTTTCTTTAAAAAAATCTGGAGTGACTCCACTCGACTTTCCGAACATTGAGTAACTAACAGTTTTGTAGATAAAATAAAGAAAGAGGAGTTGTTAAACAAACAAAAAAGAGAAAACCATAACAGAGTGTTTGAGTATTTTTCTCCATATATCGCACGAGGTTTTATTTAACGCTACTGAACTTTGAGCCCTTAGATCATAAGGATAAAGAATTTTTCGTTGTGTCCCTGTAAAAATCTATAAATGCTAGATTCACCAAAATGCTTATAGTTAATGCAACAGTGATTTATAATATTCATACAAATTTTCAGCTCAATTGAATAAGGCGTTTAGATGCTATCGCTGGTCTCATAGGCCATAAAGATAAAGAATTTTTCTTTGTGTCCCTGTAAAAAAACTGTAAGTGCTAGATTCACCAAAATCTATACAGTTGGTTCAAATGTGACCTATAACATGTGTACAAATTCTTTGCTGAGATTAATAAGGTGTTTAGACGCTATCACACTTTTAAAAATTTGGCAAAGAATTTTTCTTTGTGTCCCTGTAAAAAAACTATAAGTGCTAGATTCTCCAAAATCTATACAGATTGAGTATCTGTGACCTATAATATGTGTATAAAGTTTTTGCTCAATTGAATAAGGCGTTTAGATGCTATCGCACCTTTAAGATTTTGGTCCCTTGGCCATAATGATAAAGAATTTTTCTTTGTGTCCCTGTAAAAAAACTATAAGTGCTAGATTCACCAAAATCTATAGGGTTCGTACTATGGTGACTTACAATATACGTACCAACTTTCAGCTTATTTGAACAAAGCGTTTAGACGCTAGCGTGTTCACTCACAGACATACACACATACATACACACATACATACACACACACATACATACATCATCGTAAAAATAGTGAAAACGGACTCGTTGGACCTCGAAACGTATAGAAACATCAAAATCTCGAATTCGGATTTTTGACATGATTACAATACTTTCCTCACTATAGTGTTCGGAAAGTAAAAATTGCAATCTGATAAGAAAAAAAAAAAAAAAAAAAAAAACCGAAATTTATAATAATTAATTCACCAATAATCATAATGTCTTAATCATGACATTTTGGCAACTAAGTAAAAATTCTAAGTTAAACCGTACATTTTAAGTATTTACCTAAAAGTAAATTTCTTTTTTCACGTGAAATGGCGCTTTCTCACGCTACGTTGAAAGTTAAAAATAAACTGAACTTTAAAAAGGTTAACGTTAAAATTAAAAATCACCTTCTTAAAATTGTTAAAAATTTTTAGAGATTAATAACTAACAAATAATGCAATCAATTAAAGTATTTCAGTAGCAGCTAAATCGATTAATCGTTTCTAAACCTTTAATCTTTTCTTTTTACTAATGTTCGTTTGGTAACCTGTTTATTTCTACAATCTCGATAAGTGACGTTTAACATGTGGATTGCTTAAATTACTTATTCCTTGTTTAAATTTTAGTTTGCGTTATTGATTAATTTAATTTCCTTTTTTAATTTAATTCAATTTTCTTTTTTTCTTTTTTGTTTTGTTGCAAGATAAAGACTTGAGCTGTATATTTGCTGAAATTAGTTATACAGTCTTACGAAATCTTGCATATGCTGATAGAAATGCAAGATTCCTAATGAGTACATTTCTATTTTTCAGCATTTAAAATTCCAATTTTCAATTCATGAATTCAATTTTTTTTTCCTTTTAACGGAATTCTTTGGTGATTTTATCCTTTCACCTTTCTCTCAAATGTTGACTGTTACTAATAATTCATAGTTTTTGCAAATTCTCTCATCGTTAGGCTTATGTGTTATGTTAGTGTAATTTCTCTTCTGTGTAAGTACTTTAACTTGTTTTTACTAATCATTGGTACTCAAATTAATTTAATACCGTGACTAATTTTAATCGAAATAAATCTCAATTAAAATTTATTTTACGTTGGTATCTTTTGTCTGCTGAGTGTTATAATGGTACTAAATAATTCAAATTATATATATATATATATATATTTACATCTAATACTTATATTTACATCTAATCCTTAATGTTTAGGACTAGCACAACTATACTAATAAATATTTTATATTTTAAAAAAGACTGCTTTTTTATGTATGGCTAGATAAAAAAATATATGATATTTAAAATATGTTATTTATGATGCAGTATTGCAGAGATTTCATATCAACACATAGTGAATATCGTTCAACAACCTAGGTAAGATTTTTCTATTGACTCTTTTTTTTTTTTTTTGAATTCAAATAAAAATTTCTTTCCAAGGAAGGAATTGGGTTGAAAGAATTGCAGCGTCTTTCTGTTAAGTGCTCAAAATTAAATTTTGATGTAAGCAACGTTTTCGCCCCATTTCATCAAACACCACACTTTCCCATTACCGCTATAAGTACAGTTTTCGGAATTTTTATTTTTCGCCTTCCCCTTCAACTTTTTTTTTCTTTAAGAGGGGAGGGGGGGGGGATATCGAGTGAAGGAGGGAGGTATTGGTTGGTATGTTTACTTCTAGGAATTACAAACATTCCATTCCAGGAGCTAACCCCACTTTCGTCCTCTTTTGAACTTGCAGGGGTCGAATATCAGGGCAAAAGAACAAATCGAAAGTAGGGATTTTTTTTTTTTTTTTTCTATTTTCAACAGGTTCTTGCACTTTCTAAAAAATATTGCATTTAAGTGCCTAAATATTGCATATATTTTAATCAAATATGTGTAGCAGTTATTTATTTCCAAATTAAAGGATAGTTTAGTTACTCATTAAAGGTATAAAAATTGAAATATATTATGTTTGTGTACCATTCTAGATTTTTAATAATGGTAAATATGTTTTTAAAAGTGGATTTCAATTTCTATGTATTATAGCTAGTACGCAGATAGATCAATTACAAACGAAATTTATTTAATAGTGGATTACAATATTAATATACATTATTACGAAAATCTTGTCGACTTTCTTCTGTGAGAAAGTAGTTCATAAAAAAACAGGCAGGTTCCAGTCGATTTCTAGTCTCCTTATTCAACGCAACTTCTCGAATCAGTACAACAAAACTGCGATTACAACGAATATTTTGGAAACAGTCCAATAGTATTGTTATTTCATCGAATATTCTAATAAGAGTCCAATGGAACTGTCACTCGTACAGTAAGAGTGTTCTTGAAACAGTCGTTCCGAAGAGTGTTCTGGAACAGTCCAATAAAAACAGTCACTCGTTCCACAGTAGTAACGCAAAACATCAAATACTCAGCCACGAACAAAGTTCAGTCACTTAGAGCACATTCTCCAAAGTGCAATCGCTCAGAATAGGTCTCTGAACAACTCTGAATTGCAGTGACTGCACACTCTTCCGTAAAAGTCAACTCACTCCTATTTATGATTTGGCGATGGGGTTTTTTGCGGTAATTCCATCCAGAATGACATGGGAAATTCTAGAATTTGACTTACGTGCATCGTATAGCTTCGAAACTTCGGGAACCCTAAATTATATTTTTTCCGCGAAATTTGGTCGCCAAATTCGTAGCCAAGTCGCCAAATTTATCCCCCAGGTTAACTTCACTGAAAATGAAAGGATGGCCCCCTTTATTTTCACTTTGCCTGTTAAACTACTTTCACTGCAACAGAACAACTGATGCAGGGAAAAGACTTAATCTGTTGCAACAATAATGTTGTAGAGAGTATGATATGTTGTTTAAAATTTAAATAGTTGTGTTTTTCTTCATATGTTCATTTATTTATTCTCAATACAAATAATTACATCCAAAAATAATTTCCCATTAACAGAGAATAATAACTGCCAATTTATTTTTAATGAAGAATTTCCTATTATCGTATAAAAATGTTCTATTTTTTTTTTTTTTTTTTTTTTTTTTTTAAGCAAAGAGAGAGGGGGAAAAAAACCACTATATTTATGGTTTTTATAATGAAGTTATGTTGTTGCCACCTTAAAATTTTCTTCTATATTTCCCAATGCAAATTCTCGTGGAACATATTAATTATTAAAATTATTATTTAATATATTGTTTCCTACGATGTACGATGAATACAGAATATTTTCATTTCGGAGAAGTATACCACTAAACAATAAGTACAAAACTTTGAATAAACACCATAAAATGCTATAAACTCGCAACAATTGTTTCAGGTCGAAAACGCGTTGCTGTTTAGATTAGACTCGTGCCTACTTTGTTCACCTGGCGAAGGGTCGTGTTTTCTTTCGAGCAGAAACAATTGTTGCGAGTTTATTGCATTTTATGGTGTTTATTCAAAGTTTTGTACTTATCACTTTAAAACACCAGTACTGAGATGTTTTCTTATTATATTATAACACGAAATGTTGAAAGAAAGACAATTTTCTGTCCTACTAGACGGCATCTTACATTCTCCCAAAGTTTCCATTTAATTAATTAATTAATTAAATTAAATTTTACTTTACTTATTTATTTTTTCGTGGAAGGGGAATTAAAAACGATAGCTTAGTTTTTAAATTGTCAGAGAGATTTTTAGTTCGACCATTCACTACTAATTCTTTTGAAAATTACGATATTGAAAATTCAAAATCCTTGGAGGGAACTCCCCCATTTAAGAAGCAGTGCTACTCCTACATGTACATTTTTTTTTAAGTTGACAATTACTATTATAAATAATTCTTTTTTAATTTCGTAATCCGTAACAGCACATCTTATCCAAATGACATCCTCCGGATGTGCTATGGATGAAAAGGACATCTTATATGGACATCTTAAGGATGTATTATGGACAAGTGTGTTGTTAGGGATGTTTCGTCGAAAATAATTCTCATTGTGCAAATTTATGCGTAATTTTATTTTGTACTGAAATTATGAAAAAGCGAGTAGCAACACTACTTGTTGGGCAATTTTCACCAAAAGTTCATGGACATTTATGTGAATATACAGCTTTATATAAATGTATACCCTAACAACACAACTTATCCACATGACATCCTCAGGATATCCTAAGGATATAAATGCGCCTAATGGACATCCTGAAGATGTACTATGGATAAGTGTGCTGTTAGGGTAGGGAATTCTGTGAATCAGTTCTTGTTATGGAGACGCCACACAATTTTTGTCACAAAAACACACAGAGACAGACATTTTCTAAGGAAGGTCAAGCCGTGTACTGTAACTCCCAAAACGTATAAATGCATCGAAAACTGGAAGTTGAAAAAATTTTTACGAATCAAATATTTTCTTCCATTAAATATTGTAGAAAGTTAAAAAAGAAAAAAAAAAAGATTTAAAATGCCTATATTTGTCTACTTCGTAAACATAACACAATTTTTCATTTTTAAATCTCTACTAAAAAATATTAAACAAAGAATGCATTGCATTTATAACATAAAGTGCAAATATACATCTCAACTATACAATTTTCTCAGTTTAAAAAAAACATATAAGTAAATAAATAACAACTTATCTGAAAAAAGAAATTTAGAAAGGGAAAGTAAATGGTTGCCATGCTTTAAAACTCTTAAAACCGAAACGTAATATACAACTGATAGACGATTAAGACAAAGGCTTGACCTATAAGTTCCTTAACAAAACTTAAGAAACTCTTATACCTATTCTTCTATAACAATCGCATGTATTGTGTATTACTCACTTCTTAACTGTGCTATGTTCGTCTAAACTGTACTACTGAAGAAAAAGTAACAAAAACAATAGACACAAAGATGAACCAAAGAGATAAGATTGGCAATTAATGACTGGATGCTTCATAGAATAATATAAAACTATCTTTTGTTTAGGGAAAATAATGACAAAAATCATATACATCGCCACTGATATTGGAATACAGTAACCGCCGCTTAATAAATTCACTGGTTAATAAAATCAGCAGCTTAATCTGATCAAATTGCTGAGACCGGAATCAAATCAATACAAACTACCTTTAAAACCGCCGCCTAATAAAATCAGTATCGCCGGTTAATAAACTCAAAGAAATCTCTTCTGCTACAAAAATATCATTCATGCACGCTAAACAGATTTTTCATATACGCTGTGATTTTTTATTTTTGAAAAAAATGCACAGCAGTCGCTCCGTTATCTCTCTTTGTTGAAAATTTTTACACTTGCAGCATTGTTGCAAATTAAAAGCACCCCATCACTTGCCTAAAAGAATTTCTAATTCTTATTTTGAAATAACTAAGAAGCAAGATGTTTAAACAGAAATATTTTAAATTTACAAGAAAAGCGTGAACTTTTGGCAAAGTCATGATAATTTTCCTCAAAAAAAAAAAAAAAAAAAAAAAAAAGCCCATCGGAATTTGAAATTTTGAAGGAACAAATAATTAATTATTTAACAAAAATGAATTAATATTCTTTATTAATTCCATTATTGGTTACTTTTTTTGAAATTTTCAAATTCAGGGAAATAAGTAATAAATTTTTTTTTAGTGCAATGAATGTTCGACGGATATAAAAATCAGCTGCTTAATAAAATCTCTTTGGCTCAGAAAAAATTTGATTTTAATAAGTGATGGGTACTGTAATTCTATCTGAAAAATAAATGTCGTTAATCTTTACTTTCGAACTCAACTATAAATATAAAACGAAACATTCGCTTGACATTTGTTGATGAAAAAGGTGCATTAATTTTTAAATTTTTGTGTGTTGGGGGGGGGGGGGGGAATCACACAAATTACTAATACAAACCCACACATGTGTGTGTATGTGTGCCATATTACAAATTCTATTCCATTTCGTAGTAATTAAAAATTTTTATTGAAAGTCCATTCTAAATTTTTATGTAAATTGTATTAATTTATTCCAAGAACCTTATTTCCTTTTACATTGCAGAACATGAAACTCAACGCTCTATTTGCATTATTCATTATTCAGTCGATTATTTTTATTTCTTCGATATTATCCTATATGATATTTAGCAAGAGGCCGCCTGAACAATGTCAGGTACGATCACTCAAAAAAAAAAAAAAAAAATATATATATATATATAGAAAAAAGAAAAAAAAGGAAAAAAATCTAGACCGCAATTTCCTTTTGATAAAATAGTTGTCATGTTAAATCAGGTTTTAATTCGCTATACAAAGTACACTATTCAACTGACAGTTACGAAATTTGGTACATTTATTAATCAGATCTAAAAACTAATTCATAAATTATATACTATAGAAGCTGAGATATATCTTTTCCGTGCATGGGGAAAACTAAAATATATAGAAGTCACATCTGTCGGCAAAAATGAATCAACATAGTTTTTCATAATGACACTCTCAGATATTAAGGTATGCGCCCTTGCACGGTAGAAGTTGAGATACAGTTTCACCATAAATGAGAGAAATCTCAGCAGAACAGCGCTACCTACTACAGACATCATATTTCAAAATATAATGCGCACAACTTATATATAGGTCCAACATAATGTAAATTTTTGTTACATTCCATCCATTATTTCGTGAGATACAGCGCTTAAAAATTTTAGTAACGCTCATGAGCAGACATTTTCTAAACATGATCAAAGCTCAGATTAGGACATACTAAAACGTGTATATCTTCCGAAAATCCGAGAAAAAAAAAAAAAAAAGATATTCACAAATTCAAAACCTTTATTTCTTGTGTATATAGACGAAAATAAAAGTGGTAAATTGAGTGTACTATATACTATTATTATATAATGGTTAATAATACTTTCGCTTCATATTGTCATACTATTTAATTGAAAAATTGTAGTAGGGTAAGTGCACCAGTGATTGACACTTTTAGAGCAATCTCTAATGTTTTTAATGTTCTAGTCATCAGAAAATATTTTTAGAAATCTTAAGCTAGTACATATGGTAAGAAAGACATTCAGAACCACATATATGTTAAAATATATACATTTGATAACAATTATTTTTTTTTATGAATTTTTATTTGACTCCCACTCAATGTTCCAGTAATTCACACTGCCAGTTTTTCCTTTTATTAGTAATTGGCACCCTATGTTCTAGTGTTTGACACTGCTAGTTATTCATTTTACGAGTTATTAGCACCCTATGCTCCAGTATTTGACATAAAATGTTAAAATTCTTACATGTAAAATATATGATTTTATTATTTTTCTTATTTATTAATTATTTCGGGATAGATGTCAATTACTGGAGCATGCCAATCACTGGAGCACCTACCCTACCTACCCTAGAATTAAATCAAATTCCTTTTTTTTTTTTTTTTTTTTTTTTTTATTATTATTTACCAACTTAAGATTAATGATTTTAATTAAAAAAATAAATAAATAAATAAATAAAAAATAAACTATATTCTTTAACTTTCAATTTTTGAATTTCATAAAACTAAAAATAAATTTCTAATGAAATACACAACTTATTAAATGTAGGATAGAAAACATTTCTTTCATATGTACTCATAATGAAAAAGAAAAAAAACTAATTTTTAGGAGGAGCAACTTTATTTATCAATCTAATATTTTAAACAATAGCTTTTGAATCGAATCGATATAGCAAAAAGATTAAAAGTAGAATGCAAAACATTGATTAAGGGAGAATTAATTACTTTAACAAATATCTAGTAGTTTTGTTCTTAGAATACTTAAAAATGCTTCGAAAAACTCTAATTAAAACAGAACTAATTATTTTAACAAACACTGGAATACTTTTGTTCAGAATTTCAAAAAGTGTTTTTGGCTGATAAAAATGCGCAGTTGTTGTTGTTGTAACTGGCTAAAATAAAACTAACGTCAGAATAAAAAGTATAGATCTTTCCAAAGTTTAATTATTACTTTTTTTTTTTTTTTTAATTCCTGAATAAACATAGATAAACAAAAGATTATTTTAGAGCATCCTTGTTTTACAAATTTTGAATAAATATTCGGAGATAATGTTATGTGCATTATTTTATTATTTAATCTCTTTGCTTTTGTTTTCGTTTCTCCATATACGTATATTCGTTATGAAAGAGAGAGAAAAAAAAGTTCTTTATTAATGTATATTCCTTCACTAAAAGTCCATCAGGCTAGAAAAATAATTAAAAATTTTTAATTATTAAATTTTAATAACCTTTTTTTTTTCTAATTATTTTCTAATTATTATTATTTTTTCCTTAAGCAGAAACATAAAAAAAAACTCTCGCTTTATATTTAATAGTACCACTACCACAGAAAACAGCACATTAAGGGCCCTCTTCACTCACTGCCGTCGGAAGCCGAACCTAATGTTATTCTATGGAAAATTTTTCTTTACAAATAACTTATTAACTAATACATATTTTTAAATTCTGTTTTCACATTCTGAAAATTCTCAGCTGTTCAATTGACGCACCTTTTCTAAAAAATTATTTTTTTAATTTTTTATATTTTATTTTGAAGCTTAAAAATACGAATTTTCAATATGTGAATTTTTTTTTCATTTTGCAATTTCAAAATAAAATATTAAAAATTAAAAAAATACATTTTTAAAAAAGGTCCGTCAATTTAACAGTTGGGAATTTTCTGAATGTGAAAACAGAATTTAAAAATATGTATTAGTTAATAAGTTATTTGTAAAGAAAATTTCCCCATAGAATAACCAGAGCCTCCTTAAGTAGATGCCTAGCGAGTCTCTCGAAAACTTGGCAACAGCGCAAGAAGAACATTGCCAGTAGATGGCGCTTGATACCGAGCCGTAAAGTTCTGTTTATTTCCCGCGATTCAATTGAGTTCTTCATGGTTTACGTTTTATTAATTTAACAAATGTGGGAGTTTTTTTTTTTTTTTTTTTTATAATATGCATGGTGTATTGCGTCGTTCCATTTTGTAAATCGGAGTCGCCGTGAAAATATAAGTTTTCACGGTTTCATATTTCAAGACAAGGTATGTAAACTGCATAAGTATTTAATGCAAAATTACCAACCCTCCGGATTTTTTAATATCAATAATATTTTTCACAAAAAACATTATTTTTATTTATTATCGTAAATTCTGTGATTAAGACGAGGATAAATTTAAAAGAAATTATGATATAAAAATTCGAAGGGTTGACACCTCTGTTAGTAAGTTAGATTTAACAAATAAAATAGTTATGCTTATTACAAAATGAAATGAAATTTTTATTTATTGATGTAGGAATACAGAAAAATAACTTGTTCTTAGTTACTTTGAAGTAACTCTATATTGTAGTATTTTATAGTTTTATTCATAAATTACATTAGTAACTTATGAATAAAACTATAAAATACTCCAATATAGGAACAAGATTGATTTATATTTTTTTAATACCACTGTTTTTTAAAGACTTGTGTAAATGCGTATACAAATTTGATTATTTCAGTTAAATCGATACAAAAGTGTTGGGAATATTGAAAAGAAAAAATAGTACATTTTTATTTCTACTTTTGTTCTTTTTAAAAATATTAAGTTTTAAGATTCATAACATTTCTTTTATTAACCTTTTACCACACAAATGGAATATGGAATTAAAAATTCATGTAAAAATTAAATATCATGATTACTGATTTGAAAAATTATCAGGTATAACAGAAAGATGACTTGATTTTTTGAAATAGAAATTCTCCACATCCATACACTCACATATACACACACACACACATATACTGGCTAATTGCCAAAAACTACTTTTTTTGGACTCATGAGACCTTAAAAATATAAATTAGGGGAAAACTCGATATCGAATTTTTGGACCGAACACAATACTTTCATTACCTACGGTAGTAGGGTAATGGAAGTAAAAATATTTCAAGGATGTTATTAATTTATCCTTAAATTTGCCAATCTTTATCAATTTTTTTAAATTGAAACCTAATACGAGTTTTAAAATACAATTGTGAATTTTCTGCATTTGTTTGTTTTTAAGTTATTCTGATAATAAATATGCATATAAATCAATCACTAAAAACAGAAAAAAAAAATGCTTTTTGTATTCAGAGAACCCCAAAACGTGACTTTATTCAAAAACCTGAGTTGAAAATAGAACTTCAAAAAAATACTTTGTTTACATTATAGGTTCGAAAAATTAATTTTCCTTCTTCAACAGTATTCGTCGACATAAAAAAAAGTGTAGCAAAGCACTTTCGTCAATTACATTCTACAGAAAAGAACGTTTAGCTTAATTTTGAATAGCCCTGTATGTTTTCAATAAACTATGTGCACATCAGATTGTGCATTTAAATTTAATCTTATATGAAAAACACCTAACACAAAATGAAATACACTTTCAGCATTTTCCAAGTATATCCGAGATAGACAAACCGACGCGCACAGACCAACCGCTAAAAACATTATTTTTCGTTTCAGGAGACCTCAAAACATGTAAACATAACACAACTTTATTTCGAAACTGTCTATCAGTTTCGAAAGCATACACTCTCGGAACTGGTAAAGCTAATAAAATCTTGGAAAAAAAAAAAAATCTGGAGTGACTCCACTCGACTTTCCGAACATTGAGTAATTAACAGTTTTGTAGATAAAGTAAAGAAAGAGGAGTTGTTAAACAAACAAAAGAGAGAAAACCGTAATAGAGTGTTTGAGTATTTTTCTCCATCTATTACACGATGTTTTATTTAACGCTACTGAACTTTGAGCCCATATATCATAATGATAAAGAATTTTTCGTTGTGTCCCTGTAAAAACCTATAAATGCTAAATTCACCAAAATGCTTATAGTTAGTGCAACAGTGATTTATAATACTCATATAAATTTTCAGCTCAATTCAATAAGGCGTTTAGATGCTATCGTACTTTTAAAAATTTAGTCCCATAGGCCATAATGATAAAGAATTTTTCTTTGTGTCCCTGTAAAAAAACTGTAAGTGCTAGATTCCCCAAAGTCTATACAGTTAGTTAAACTGTGATCTATAACATGTGTACAAATTTTTTGCTCAGATTAATAAGGCGTTTAGGCGCTATCACACTTTTAAAAATTTGGACCCATAGGCATAATGATAAAGAATTTTTCTTTGTGTCCCTGTAAAAAAACTATAAGTGCTAGATTCTCCAAAATCTATACAGATTGAGTATTTGTGACCTATAATATGTGTATAAATTGTTTGCTCAATTGAATAAGGCGTTTAGATGCTATCGCACTTTTAAGATTTTGCTCCCATAGGCCATAATGATAAAGAATTTTTCTTTGTGTCCCTGTAAAAAAACTATAAGTGCTAGATTCACCAAAATCTATAGGGTTCGTACTATGGTGACTTACAATATGCGTACCAACTTTCAGGTTAATTGAACAAAGCGTTTAGACGCTAGCGTGTTCACTCACAGACATACACACATACACACATACACACATACACACACACATACATACATCATCGTAAAAATAGTGAAAACGGACTCAGGGAACCTCAAAACGTATAGAAACATCAAAATCTCGAATTCGGATTTTTGACATGATTACAATACTTTCCTCACTATAGTGTTCGGAAAGTAAAAACTTCGTGCGAGAGAAAACTTATACTCAAGAAATCCTTAATTTTAAAAATTTAAATCTTAATGGTTATTTATTTATTTTTTGTGACGGACTAGACAACAGATTGTTTTCTTCTCCAATTTTTATTACTGAATGTTAACTTATCTCATTAATGTGCTGGTCTATTTTTCTTATAAATAATATAAAATTCTCGATTTAAGAAAAATAATTCACACCTAATAAGGTAAAAATGTAACGTAAAGGACATGACCAAGAAAAAGAAAAAAAAGACATGATTTTAATAATTTATCATTATAAATTATTCATTCTAAACTGAAACTCATTTAAAGTTCAGAGATTTTAATTTATATAAACAAAACTTTCATCTGATATCTAAATTTAAAAAAAATTGAGATTTTTATTGAATAAATATATAAAAAATAATTTAATCGCGTGATAGACATACCATGTTTTTGCTTATTTAATTTTAAATTTCGTTTTTTAATTATTAATATATTTTTAAAAAAGGTGTTATTTATTAGATTCAATTAGTTGAAAAGCTAAAATAGGTCTTGTCCACTTCCGAAGAAAATTAAACCCTATACTTTTTTAAATATAAATATTTGAATATTTTTTTTTTTTTTGAAAATATTTACGATAAAGCACTTTCACATCATTTTTTCAAATTAAAAGAAGAAAAAAATACAATTTTGGACTTTAAATTGAAATTAATAGCTAGATTTTTATATGAAAAATATAACTTATCTATGAAAGAGAAGAAAATTGTTGCTCTGCGTAGGTGCTGTCACCTAGCGGTAGTTTTGTTTTTTAAATGTTGCCTAATTTAACATTGGGATTCGCTGCGCGTGGAAGGCATCTACTTAAGGAGGCTCTGGAATAACAATGGCTCGGGCTTCCGGTGACGGGGAGTGAAGAGGGCCGTTAATGACGGTAAATACAATCATTTGCAGAAGTTTAAGACCAGTCGCCGATTTTCAGTATTTTAACACATTGCATCATTTGCGTATATTATCGCGTCGTTTCATGTGCTGATTGCATCAGACACACTCTACTGCTATAAATAAAGGTGCCCGGCACGTTTATAGCCAGTTGTTTATTGGATTTTGTCGTAGACAGTGATGTTGTGTAATTATTGTAATGTTTAAAAAAACCTTCACTTACTGTTACAAAAATGTCAGAAATATTGACCCTGCATAAAGGTGGATTTTCTGAACGCCAAATAAGTTCGTGGGTAAATGTGAGCAAGACAGCTGTGCATCAAGCTATTATAAAATTTTAAAATTTCGAGAAAATTTGTGGACCTTAAGAGAAGTGGTCGCCGTAGAGAAAACATGTGCACGTGATGATCATGTGATAAGGATGGTTGTGCGAGATCCAAAGACCTCCTGCAATACGATTAGACATTCTGTGGCTGCAAAAGGCACCAACGTCAGTTTGAGTACTATTTCAAGACGTTTGGCCAAAGATTTTGGTCTATCATCCCAAAAACCTGCAAAGAAACCTCGACTTACTCCAAGTATGAAAAAGAAACGACTCTTAAGGTCCACAAACTTTCCCAAAATTTTAAATTTACTAATAGCTTGATGCACAGCTGTCTTGCTCATATTTACCCTCGAACTTATTTGACGTTCAGGAGATCCAATTTTATGCAGGGTCAATATTTCTGACCTTTTTGTAATAGTAAGTGAAGATTTTTTATACCAATTACAATAATTACACAACAGCATTGTCTACGACAAAATCCAACAAACAACCTGGCGATAAACGTGCCGGGCACCTTTATTTATAGCAGTAGAATGCGTCTGATGCAATCAGCACATGATATGACGCAATAATCTGCGCAAATGATGCAATGTGTTAAAATACTGAAAGTCGGCTACTGGTCTTAAACTTTTGCAAATGACTGTAATATATATTCGTAGATGTACTTTAAATGTGAAATCTATCCAGTCATGTTATTATCAGGTTGTCAAGAATGAAACTTGTAGTTAATAATATTGCGACCATTAACAGCTTATTTTTTGACATTGTTTAATATCTTACCATTCTGCTCTTTTTGATGGAAAATTACACATCTCACCTATTTAAAGAAATGATTGTAACCACTAAAAATTATTAAAAACTATTTTTTTTAAATTAATTTTGTTGAAGATGAAATTTTGAGAAATTTACACTATTATGGAATGTGAGATCTTACGGGGAACTACGGCATCGCAGATCGTGTAAAACATTAATTGTGTATTTGGCTCAAGTGTTACTATACACAACAGACAGTATCAAATTGGTTCCCCAAATTTCATACAGGTTACTTTGAGTTCACAATTGAACCACGCAGTCGCCCAGAATCAAACGTTAGTAATGATGATTTAAAGGCCACCCATCTCAGAGTGCCTATGAATTATCGTTGAAGTTTGGTATTAGCAAAAAAGCAATATTAACCCTACAAGGCACCCAGTTCCATATGTGGAACAGCGACTTTAATCGTTCCTATAGCTATAAAGCTATTAGTAGCGACATCTCTGGACATCTTGATAGAAGCTACTGATATTTAGCAATGTAGTAATACGAATCTTTACCTAAAGATGTCGTTCGTGTTTTTGTTATAGTGCATTCAGTGTGAAATTTGAATGAAAGTGATACGTTAATAGTTTGTTTGATTTCAAAAATAAAAGAAGAATAGTTATTGAACAGTTTTGACTCGAAAAAAAAAAAAAAAAAAATACTGTGTGTTATAACGAAGTGTATATTTTGCAGAGGTAAGTTGTGTTTTTATATTACAATAGTAAACGTATTAGTAAATCATATTTTTATGTATGTTCCACATACGGTACATTGAGCTAAAAAGTTGATTTTTCCGTATAATATGGTTTTATTTTTATTTTTATAAGTTTTCCCTATCTTCTGATCACTAATTACAACCTATATATTTTTGTAGCGCACTAAAAAAAAAAAATTGAGCCTTGTAAGGTTAACTCATTTAGGTCAGACTAGTAAAACAAAAAAATCGCATAGTTGAGTTCCACATGCACTGAATGGAAAATAAAAACAAAAGCGTTTGCAAGTTTGCTTGTTTTTGCCTTCTTGTTACAAATCTGATCTATTTTTGAATAGAATTGTCACTTGCAAGGAGAAATGGTTACAATATGCTAATTGTACAGTGGGTGGACAAAGATAAATCACCACACAAACAAAACACACTCCAAAGCGTAATATTCATCAAAAGAAGTTGATGGTGAGTGCTTAATGATCCATTACGATTTCATGAAACCTGGCTCATCGAGCATAGCAGACATATACTGCAACCAACTGGATGAAATAATGGAAAATCTTGAAGAAAACACAGCCTAGATTGGTCAGCGGATAGACTCCTCTCTTATTGCATGATGACGCTAGACCGCACAAATGACTGTAGCAAAACTTCAGGAATTGGAGTTGAAAGTTGAAACTTCATCATCATCCTTCATACTTTGCAAACCTAGCCTTCACTGACTACCACTTCTTCCGCAATTTGGACATTTTTTTAATATGAAAACAATTGAATTCCGAATAAGCTGTAAAACTGGCCTTCCAGGAATTCCCTTACTCTCGTCAACCAGGGTTTTATACCACTCGTTTCAACAAACTACCGCTTAAACGGCAAAAGTGTATAGACAATATGGGTACATTGATATTGATCTAAAATAAATAAATAAATAAATAAATAAAATAAAATAAAAGAATAAACTTTTTCTATATATAAGAAAAAAATATATTGGATTATTGGATTCGTGAAAATTTTGACCGCTGATTTTTGATATATTTCCGCATTTTCAGATATACTGGATACGACTTAATCTGTTTTAGAAAATGTCTGTGAGTCTATCAGATTGAAAATTATCAGAACTTTATGGGTGCTATATCTTAAAAAAAAAAAAAAAATGGAAAGAATTCTACAAAACCTTTTATTTAATTGAGACATAACGTAAATTAATGATAATTTGACTTTGGATGGCCAATCATTATAAAATCGTCAAAAAAAAAAAAAAAAAAAAAAGAAAAGAAAGGAAAGAGAAAGAAAGAAAGAAAGAAAGAAAGAAAATTGATTTATGTGTTGTGAACGCTAGAGAATTACAAGTTTTTCATAGGCGCAAACAAATAAGTGAATTTCATTATTATCTGCCAGAGGGCAGCACTATCAATACCCACTGAACTACTATCTTTGTATTGTAATTTTATAATAAAACTCTCAAATTCTCATTTTCTAAGTTTCGTTGCTTTCTTTTTCTTTTTTATCTATACTGAATGGCTTCTCAACCATCAATTTTGGCATTTATCACCTAACAGGTGGCACTGCTATGTTGTAATTTTCTTCATTATTAAAGAGCTATATTTCATCTTCTATTGTGTAAAAATGCATAAAACTTTACATATCAGAGGGTCATTATGGAAAACTCTATGATGTATAAATGCACCAAGTTTGGTATTTGAGACGTATATTATGAAAATTACTCTGATTTACTTTGGGTATGTATGAAACAACAGGTGATGCTGCTGTTATTCCCTATTTTAAACTTTCTAGATGCCCATATTTTAGTGTTTATTGGTTAATGCTCGAAACAAACAAACAAACAAACAAACAAAAAAAAAAGTTTTAAAATAAATAGCTGATACTGATGTATATTTGGACGCTGATTTCAGGAAAAATAGTTAAAAAAATTCCATGACGTACCTTTTTTTTTTCCTTCCCAGAAAAAAAAAATAAATAAATAAATAAAAATAAGAATAAAATTGAAGATTTTAGAATTGAAAAATTTGATTTTTGTAGCCACCAATCGATTGTGTTATAAATTAAGGAAGGAGATGAGCATATAGAGTCATAAATCGTCATTACTGGCGAAAACTGAAAAGTTTTCTGTCTCTGGGGCGCAATGAATAAATAAATCAAACGGAAAAACAAAACAATTTTTAAGTTAAATAATAAATAAAAAAAAAAAAAAAAAGAAAAAAAAAAAAAAAAAAAAAGAAGAAGAAGAAAAAATGTTTCGACAGAGTTTACTTAAAAATATCTCTAATTTGTCGAGAGCGTACGTTAAAAATCTTCATGAAAAAACAGTTGCCATCGAAGAGATTTCCACGAACATCAAGTGCGATTGGATTTGAATCAATTGATGCAGAGGTCGAAGTCTCGGTCCTTTTTTCATAGTACATAAAGACATTTTAAGGATGAGAAATTTATGCCTTTTTTGCTGCCACTATTTTCATACAGAAATCTTTACCGTATTTTTATAACAATGTGTCGCGATTAAATAGGTTTGAGATTATTTTATAAAAATCATTGTAGGAAAAATGTGAAAATTCCGCATCTATGAATCTGTCTTCATAAATAGGGGGTGATTTCGACCTCTATATCAACTGATTTATTTTCAATCGTACTTGATGTTCGTGGAATTCTTTTAGGAGAAAAAAAAAAAAAAGAAAAGAAAGCATTAAGGATATACAGTCGGCAGCAAAAGTATCCGAGCACTAGCAATAATCCCTATCTAAAAAAAGTACTTTTAATACTGTTTTGTTAATTAAATCTAATCTTTGTCGAGTAATGTTCTTAATCAGTCTAAGAATACGATTCGACAAGGATTAATTTAACACAACAGTTTAAAGTGTACTTTTTTGATATCGGAGTTATTGGCTACTGCTCGGATACTTTTGCTGCCGACTGTATGAATTATTTAGGATTTGATAACTCAATATTATTGAAAAGATCTTGAAAGTCAAATGCCATAATATTGTCTATTTTATCAAATGATTTAATGTAATTAATTAATTGAAAGCTATTTTTAAGGCAGTGTAAATTGTCAACTTTGCATGTACAATTGTATATTTATTTAAGTACAGTCGGTAACAAAAGTGTCCGAACACTAGCAAACATTCCTATGTAAAAAAAGTACACTTCATACGGTTTTGTTAAATAAATCCTTGTCTAATCCTGTTCTTAGTCAGTGTAAGAACATGATTCAATAAGGATTTATTTAACAAAACCGTATGAAGTGCACTTTTTTAATATAGGAAATTTTGCTAGTGTTCGGACACTTTTGTTACCGACTGTATATCCAGTAGAGTTTTATTAGCATTGTTTTTGTAAGTATTAATCTTTTAGTGACTGTGCGAAATTTAATAGGAGTCTTGTGAAACTTAGGTATGAGAACAACATAAGGATAAGTGAAGTTATTAAAAGGAAGTTTAAGAAGCTTATAATAATTATGTATTTTGCGGTTATTAATACACTACTGGCCATTAAAATTGCTACACCAAGAAGGAATAATAATAGCGGAAGGAAATTTGTTGGACACATACATTATAGTAGGAAGAACAATTTATTAAAATTTCAGGACATTTGGAGTAATATTTACTGAGAAAACAGTACATAAAGCAACGACCTCTGTGGGCAATAATAGCACTTGTTTGCCTAGGCATTGAATCGAACAGCGATTGGATGACATGTACGGATAGAGCACTTCATGATGTTTTAACACGATGCCACAATTCATCGATCGAAGTTACTGGTGAGTGGTGGGGGGAGGCAGACGCTTTTCAACGATTAAACATTCATCTTCATTGGTGCGCGATGAGGAGAACGCGCTTGCCAGAGCAACAGTCAATAACATTCTGCATCAAAGAAGGTCCGAACAATATAAACAACTTGCAGTCGTGCGTTATCTTGCTTAATTTTTGCTCTACGGAGGCCTCGAATACAGGGCAGAGGGGCGGGCCTTACCCGTCAGAAATTTAATAGCCGCTGTTCAGAGTGCCAGGAATACGAACAAGAAGTAATCGAGACGTGCATCCAATGGGAACCCATAACATCGTTGGGCATGATGGACAGTATAATGATGTCGAATCCCAGCTGGCAATGTGCATTATTCATAATGCCATTAAATACGGATAAGGCAATCTTGGTGCTGTAAACAGGATTGTGATTTGTCTGAAAGATGACTTCACGCCATTCCAGCGTCCAGGTTCATCGTTGATCACACATTAATGGCGCCCATATCAGTGATGCAGTTTTGAGGGTAATCAGAATTTTGGTAGCCGCATACTGGGTCACCACCTGGATTGATGGTATGTGGTACCATTTGATACACGTCCCGATCACCTCTTCTTTTCATTCTGGCCACTCTAAATACCAGCCATTACATTTCTGACGAGTTAAGGCCCATCGCTCTGCCCTATATTCAAGGCCTCCGTAGCGCAAAAATTAAGTAAGATAATGCACGACCGCAAGTTGTTTGTATTGTTCGGACCTTCTTTGATACAGAATGTTATCGACTGTTGCTCTGGCAAGCGCGTTCTCCTGATCTCGCTCCAATGAAAATGACTGTTTAATCGTTGAAAAGCGACTGGCCCCACACCACTCACCAGTAACTTCGATCGATGAATTGTGGCATCGTGTTAAAACATCATGAAGTGTAAACATCATCCGTACATGTCATCCAATCGCTGTTCGATTCAATACCTAGGCAAATAAGTGCTATTATTGCTCATAGAGGTCGCTGCTTTATGTACTGTTTTCTCAGTACATATTACTCCAATTTTTTTGAAATTTTAATTAATTGTTCTTCCTACTACTATGTATGTGCCCAACAAATTCCATTCTGTTATTATTATTCCTTCTTGGTGTAGCAATTTTAATGGCCAGTAGTATAATAAGGTTATTATTAGTTAAACTAAAAATATTACTATTATATATTGAAGAATTTAAAATAGAGACATAGTAGGATTTTCAAATAATGGCATAATTATTTGGTGATTTGTCAACAGAAATAATCACAAGTCATTCTGAAGTGATTTGATGACGTTCAGATTTTTTAAAATACACCAGATTCGAATAATTGAGATATAATTCGTTTTTAATTTTGAGTAACACTAAAAAGTTCCATTGTGTGAAGTAGGCAAAAGATTTCTTATATATAATAGAAATTTTATAAATAATCAAATCCAGGTCATAAGAAAACTGTTAAATTATTTGAGAAATGCTAGTTTTATCGGGAAGTCTAAATTTGGTGCCAAACTCTATAATTTTTTTAAGTTGTGCACTCTGCGCTGAAAAAAAAAAAAAAAAAAAAAAAAAAAAAAAAAATCGAGCTCTGATGCCATTTTTGCTGATTCTTGTGTAAAATGACCTCCTGAATCCGAATATGACTCCCATTTTGCCCTGTCATCCACCGTTTTCTAGGGACACAACCCCCTTCCTCAATTTTTATAACTGCACGGTAATTTTATGACCATAAATTTGATTTGGAGAATGACACAGAATGAATTTAACACCTAAAAACAAAAAACTAAAATGTTTAATAAATAACATTAATAATAGATTAAAAATAATATAAGAAATGTAATACATAATTTCAGTGGCAAATCCTCCCCCCCCCCCTAAATTTTCCCCTTGCCACAAATATTCATGTTTTAGAATTTTTCAACTCTGTAGCCCCTCGGAAGATATTTAGTGGTTAAAATAATACCCCCCCCCCTAAAAATCAAATTTATAGTCATAAAATCACCGAAAAGTGATAAAAATAGGGGGCCGTCCCTAAAAAACGGTGAGTGATAGGGAAATCATCATCAAATTCGGAATCAAGAGGTCATTTTACATAAGAATTTGCAAAAATGGTGTTGGGTAATTTTAATGCCGAGCAGTGTAATTATCAATACTATTGAGATTACCAGTGATAATGTGACCATGGTCTCTGTCAATATATTTTTCCGTAGAAGGATCATTACATTTACGAGATACAGTATTATTGAAAAATGTTGACTTAGAAATAGAATTACAATTGAATATCTTTCTACGAAGAGAAAAGGATATTTGAAAGTACGAGATATATGTAAATTTTTGATTGGAAACAAACATTCCTTGCCGTTTAAGATTAATATAATGTTAAAGCTATTAAATATCTGATTGGAAAAATTCACAATGATTTGAGCATTTGTCTTAATTTTGTTGAGTTTTTTTTAAATTAAATTGTTTGATTTTGTACATTATTATATCATAAAAAATGTCTGAAAAATGTTTATTATATAAGATTGGCTTTGAAAGACATTCAAATGATTCACTAAATATTTATTTTTAATTGCAAAAATGAATTTTTGAATAATATATATATACACCCCGCGACAAAAAGATAGGTATATACAAAGGGTTTTTTCTTTGGTTTTTCATAAAATAACATTATATAAATTGTGCTTAACATTTATTATTATCATAAAAAAAACACTATTCCCGGACTAATTTTTGTTTTAAGACTAATTTAGAAAAATTTTAAGACTAAAAATTTTCTAATTTAAGACTACACACCGCGACAAAAAAATAGGAACACCGGTTTTTTTTTTTTTTTTTTTTTAATATGATTATTTTCAATATGATCCAAATATTTAATATGTTTTTGATATGATAATATTTTGTTATGATAATAAATGACCAGCACAATTTAGATAATGTTATTTTTTGAAAAATTAAAAAAAAAAAAAAAAAAACCTTTGTTCCTATCTTTTTGTCGCGGAGTGTAGTCTTAAATTAGAAAAATTTTAGTCCTAAAACTTTTCTAAATTAGTCTTAAAACAAAAAATTAGTCCGGGAATAGTGTTATTTTATGATAATAATAAATGATAAGCACAATTTAGATAATGTTATTTTATGAAAAATCAAAGAAAAAACCCTTTGTACCTATCTTTTTGACACGGGGTGTATATATATATATATCTATATAAATGATAGTTATCGTAATAAAATTTAACCTTAATATTTAGCAGTTAATAGACACAAAACAGTACCAACACAATAAAACTAGAACTGGTTGTAACATTTAGGTAAGACTGACACAAAAATGTTGCGATACAGATTAAGAACCAATAAGAGACAAAAACAATTTAAATTACTTACGACGACATGAATAATAATAATAAAAATATATATAATATGCACTAATCTGAAAAAAAAAAAAAAAAAAAAAAAAAAAAAAAATGAAGATGGAGAAGAAATGTTTACTGTAGATTTGTCATTTTTTACTTGCAATATGTACGAATTGCCTGTCGGTAGGGAGCTGCCTTTCTGGGACACCCAATCTTGGGTTCGAATCCTGGTCCAGGCATGTACGTTTGTGATGTTCTAATATGTGTAAATAATAAAGGAATTGTTATTGTGAACTTATGTAACATGAATCATTCTTGACAAATGTCGTTGTAACTATAAGTCTGAAAGCTATAAGTAAATAAACAAATGTACAAATTG
Source organism: Salticus scenicus (assembly GCA_963930645.1). NCBI lineage: Eukaryota > Metazoa > Arthropoda > Arachnida > Araneae > Salticidae > Salticus > Salticus scenicus. The sequence goes on from OZ005654.1 coordinate 144,562,223, forward strand.
CAACAATATAGCAACTAATGAATCAAAAAAAAAAAAAAAAAAAAAAAAAAAAACTAAATAGGAAAAAACATTATCCTACATTCCTAACAATTATTGGGTTGTTTGGAAAGTAATTTCGTTTTTCTCAGCAGAGGGTTTATTTGTATTTTTTTCACACCATCTTCACAATTAAGCTGCATTACCATTATATATTGTGACAGCTGATATAGGAGGGCCTGCTTGTGAAAAAGTTCGTTTTATTCTGCTCAGTAGGTTTTGATGGGTGCCCTATCATATAAAGAAAATCGGAAGCGACAATTTCGACATATTTTGTTTTTGCTATCAAAAAGGTGAAAATACTGTTCAAACAAGAAAAAAGTATACGATGTGTATGCAGAAAATTTATTTAAAGAACGCCAGTGTCAAAACTGGTTTACCAAATTTTGTTCCGGCAATTTTTGACGTTGAAGATGCATTACGTTCTGAAAAACCAGTTTGTGCTAATGAAGACAATATAAAGTATTGATTTATGAAAACTGCCAAGTAATAACTCGTGAGATGGCTAAGAAACCAATCAAAGTGGAGAATATATAATTCAATAAAATATTTATACAATATAAGAAATCGTCTTTCATTTTCAAAGGAAAAAACGAAATTATTTTCCGAACAACCCAATACAATTTTCTAATACTGGGAATTTTATAATTCGTTATTATTGTAAAATATTAGAGGTAAGAAAATTTAAATCTTTTTCTTGACGTGACGTAACTGTGATATCGAAAATCACATATTCTAAACTTTGAAATGTAATACATAATTTAGAATATGCGATTTTCGATATCACAGTAACTTTTAGAATACTTCAGAATGTTATTATTATCCCAATAATTTTCGCCTTGTCTGTATTTTTTTTGAGAAACTGTATAAAAACTGTTTTTATTCAATGCTTCATAGCGTAGATTTGACGCACACAACAGCAATCAAGCACGAAAATTAAGGTCGAATTGGTTGAGTTGTTTACTAGAGAAAAATCAGCATTATAATGGAGTTTTGATTGATGGTTTCATAGCTTTATTTTCTACTTATATCCTATTTCTAGGAAAATTAATGTAACTAACCTGATATGTAATCTTTTTCATGCTAAATTTTCCATTCTATTCTCTTTATACAAGATTTTTTACAGTGTAAATCTAAGTGTGTAATTTAAGACTGTAGAATAATAGTAACACGTGGGTAATTCTCTGTAAACAAGCCATAATGATAAAATTGAAGGATTTTTTTTTTTATTAATATAAAAATTAATATATATTTATTATGTATTCAGCATGTATATTATCTCATAAATTTAAAGTGTTATTATAATTATTTATTATTATTTCTAAGTTACGAAATATTATTTCTCACTTGCAAACATTACCATCTACCAATACAAAAAGTATTATTTCTTACTGAAATAGTCATATTTTCCTAATTTGACTTTTGTTTTTTAAAATGAACACATAAAATGTTACTTTTATGTATAAAGTGATTTTTTCCCCCATCTTCCTGCTTGTTTTTTTATTTGGCAAAATGTTTGAAACTGGTGTTTCAAACCATTCAAGACGTTTCAGATAAAAACCACTATTATACAGTTTCATAAAAGAAAACAAGTTTGCCTCATTTATGAAACACCACATGTTTCCAAATTAATCTCTGTTCACTTCATAACTTATTATAAATAAACTGAATAAAAAGAAGTTCTTTAATAAAATTTCCACAAATTCGTTAAAAAAAAAAAAAAAAAAAAAGAGAGAGAGCTCAAACACAAAATTTATTCCCTCAAATCTGTTGAACTATATTTTGTGACGATTTCATGTTGGTTTGCGGAAGAATACATCAATAAAAATCTACGTTTAGGATATTGGGATTCACGATGGTCGATGCCAATTTTCGAGCGTGTTAATATAGTCAATAATATGTACATCAAATCATCACGTCGGATTTCTGTGTGAACTCTCTCAGTTTATGGGTCCGATCATCTCGATCATGCAAGACCCATTTCTGTGTTTCTTCTCTTCTCTGGTGGAGGTAAGCGACGGTCTTGACCGTCGTAGGTACTCCCACAAGCCTCGTGATGATGATGATGATAATATGTACATGAGATTTTTAAATTTGAGTATATTTACTTCAGAGATATTCTAAGTATGTGATATACTCAAAAATGACACAATTTTACTCTTTTTTTTTTTTTTTTTACTTTGCTGTAAAATAATTTTTAGGGAACCTTAGAATAGTTCTCAGAGTCAAAAAAAAATATATATATTGTACATACAGACTACGTAAGTACTCAGATAATACTATCATTCCCTCATTTAGTTTTTTAAAGTGAATTTAATTTCTAAAAATATTTTAATGAGTAGTTTAATTTTTATCTAAAAAGATAACTGCAGATGGACATGTCATTTTTCTTTTCTTTTCTTTTTCTTTTTTTAATTATTTGTAATTGCAAAAAAGTAGAATTCAGAAACTAATAATGTTAATTTTTTTCATTCCCTTGGTTAATGGGATGTTATTTTTGCGAGAGAATTAATCTATTGGTTTTAATAACAATAATAATAATAATAATAATAATAATAAAAAGGTGGAAAAGAACACGGTAAAAGAAGAAGAAAAAACGAAGCCTTAATCTTGGAACAAAAACGAAAAAAAAAAAAAAAAAAAAAAAAGGAAAGGAAAAAAAGAAAGGAGATAAAAAAAAAAAAAAAAAAAAGGCTAAGAGAAAGAGGAAGAGAAAAGAAAAGAATTTTTTTTTTTAAATATTTTAAAAAAGACTTTAAAAAAAAATCCTTGTAAAATCAGTTTCATGAACAACTAGGCAAGAATTAAAAGCAAAATGGCAAGAACAGTGTAAAAAAGTTCAGAAAAATATAGTATAAGAAAGAAAAAGGGAGAAAGTTATCTAATCATTTGGTAAGCCAAATTTTACAGTGCTTCAATATTATTTTAATATTAAGTATGACGGCTGCTTCTTATTTTTTATTTATTTATTTATTTTTTTTCGGTAGTTTTTCTCGTATCTTGTTAACAAAAAAATTAAAATTAATTTTTTTTTTTTTTTTTTTTTTTTTTTTTTTTTTTAAATCTTTAACCGGTAGTAAGAATGACCTATTTGCAGAGAATCATCCATGTATAATAAATTTAACGTAACAAAAATCTAGTGTATAATAAAGGTGTTCAGTTTATAAATGGAATGATAACTTTCGAAAATTACAGTATCAACTACGAATATTTTTTAATTTTTGGTTTAAACGTTATGACTTCTATAACAGATATTAGTACTTGTATATGAAACAAATAATAAGTGCATTTTCAATCACTTAGAAAAATTAAAAAATAAAAACTCATCTTAATTTTGAAATCTAGATAATTCAAATTGATATAAATAAAATAAGAAGTAAATATGTTTATACAGTGCTCGATTTTTGAAATCCATTAATCGATGCTGAGTAAGGGGGAAAAATAAAGAAAAGAAAGGAAAAACACTTAATAAACTAGTATGCTGTCGTCATTACAGAATTTTCTTCTATATATATATTTTTTTTTATATAAAGCGACAACAACCGATTAGCATGAACAAAAAATTGACCAACTTAACTTTTTCCAATTAACAATTTATATTTGCAGTTTTGTGCAATTTTCACTTATGTATGCTGAAATAGAGCCAATTGGAAAATCACAGGAAGTAACAACAATACCATGAGTTGAATGATATACACCCAAATTTAATCAGCATTTCACAATATATATCTCACGCACCAAGTTTAGGTCATTCATATAACACAGAAATTAAGATATAGCTTTCTTCCAAACGGAAAATATTGCGGCATTGCGCAATCTCATATCGTCCGATATGCATCTAAATTGAATTAGTAAATAATTCTGATTGACAGCTATACTTTCAAAGGAAATTTTTTGTAATATGCTTCTGAAAAATTTTCAACAATTCATCAAATGATTAAAAATTCATTCATAGTAACAAAAATAACAATAAATTAAATAATAATAATAACTAGTATCGCCCAGTGGTCGAAACGTAACCACTTTTCTTGCAAAGCATAGCAAAGAAATTGCCGTCTCGTAAATGGAATTAAATTGCAACGCAGCAGCGCCAATTGTTTGTCGATATGCATCCAAAGTGAATCAGCAGAGTTTTACTTAATATATTTCTCTAAGTTTGGTACACTGTAGATGTTCAGCCTTTCCTGAAATGAGAGGAAATCGCAACGTGGAAGCGCCCCTTGTTAGGTGATATAGCCTAAAAGCTAATAGGCACCATTTCAAACCAAAGTCCAACCAAATATTAAGTCTACTGGTTCATAAAGTACAGTGTTCGAACTCAAAAAGATAGATATTTTCTAAAAATGGTCGAACTGAGTTCAGGAAATCTCAAAACGTGTAACTTCATGAAAAACCGAAAAATCTAAAAATTTTTTGAATCTTATACTTTCTTCTTATATATGCAGAGGATAGAATAATAAATCCACTTTTTAAAAAATAAGTAGTCGATTTCAGTTAATTCAAATGCAAGGAAATCTCAAAATGTGTAAATTCATCGAAAACCGGAAATCGAAATTTTTTCCGTATCTTCTACTTTCTTCATATACATGCTAGTAATAAATCCATTTTTTTTAAAAAAATAAGTAGTCAGTTTCAGTTAATTAAAATGCAAGAAAATCACAAAGTATTTTAATTCATCGAAAACCAGAAATCAAAAGTTTTTCCAAATCTTAAACTTTCTTTTTATATATGCAGAAGATATACACAAACGAAGTGTGACGTCACTGGCCGTCTTTGGGGCCAAGTAAAAGAGTTATACTGGAATCTTGTAAAAAATTATTAAAAATTGAGGAAAATTATTTCCCATTTGGGTATGATTAAAAAAAAATCTGGAGTGACTCCACTCGACTTTCCGAACATTGAGTAATTAATAGTTCTCTAGATAAAGTGAAGTATAAGGAGTCGTTAAATAAACAAAAGAGAGAAAATTATAATAGGGAGTTTGAGTATTTTTCTTTATATAGTACATGATGTTTAATTTAACGCTATTTTAGCGAACACTTAGATCATAATAGTAAGAATATTTTGTTGTGTCCCTGTAAAATCCTACAAATGCTAGATTTACCAAAATGTTTATAGTTAGTGCAACAGTGACTTATAATATTTATATAACTTTTCAGCTCCATCGGATAAGGCATTTAGACGCTATCTTACTTTAAAGTTTGAGCCCGTATGCCACAATGATAAAGAAATTTGCATTTTGTCCCTGAAAAAGAAACATAAGTGCTAGATTCTCTAAAGTTCATAAAGTTCGTGTGACGGTGACGTATACAACATTTATATAAATTTTCAGTTCGTTTGAATAAGGCGTTTAGTCGTTGTCGCGCTTTAAATAATTTGAGCCTTTTAGTCGTAATGATGAACAGTTTTTATATTTTTTTCCTTGTAAAACTCGTTAAGCGCTAGGGTCACCAAAATCTATATAGTTTGTGTGATGGTGGCCTATAACTCGTATATAAATTTTCCCCTCCAACGGATAAGGCATTTAGATGCGATCGCACTTAAATTAATTTTACCCTATAGGCCATAATGATACAGAATTATTTGTTGTGTCCCTGTAAAACCACTAGAAGTGCTAGATTCACCAAAATCTATACAGTTGGTGCAACTGTGACCTATAACATGTGTACAAATTTTTTGCTCAGATTAATAAGGCGTTTAGACGCTATCACACTTTTTAAAATTTGGCCCCATAGGCCATAATGATAAAGAATTTTTCTTTGTGTCCCGGTAAAAAAACTATAAGTGCTAGATTCTCCAAAATCTATACAAATTGAGTATCTGTGACCTATAATATGTGTATAAATTTTTTGCTCAATTGAATAAGGCGTTTAGATGTTATCGCACTTTTAAGATTTTGGTCCCATAGGTCATAATGATAAAGAATTTTTCTTTGTGCCCCTGTAAAAAAACTATAAGTGCTAGATTCATCAAAATCAATAAGGTTTGTGCTACAGTGACTTGTAACATGCGTACCAACTTACAGCTCATTCGAGCAAAGAATTTAGACGCTAGCGTGTTCACTCACACACATACACACACACATACATACATACATACGCAAACACATACATACATCGTCGTAAAAATAGTGAAAACGGACTCAGGGTACCACAAAACATATAGAAACACCAAAATCTCGAATTCGGATTTTTGACATGATTACAATTACTTTCCTTACATATGTATGTTCCGAAAGTAATTAATCATCGTGCACATGTGTTAGATTAAGTTATTTTGCTATCAAATTGACAAAATTTTAATTTTAAATTTTAGAACTCTTAAAAACAAAATGGGTATAGATATGATATCTGTTCGCCTTTGGTGTTTTGTGTATTTGGCGATCAAAAACGTAATACGGAAACATACATACCAGATGTATATTTTCGTAATACATATATATTCTACGAAATATTGTTTCATATTATTGATTGCTCGTTATTAAAGTAACCATGCACTGTTAAAAATTTCAACAAAAAACTCTGTGTAATCTATTATCTTAAGTCCTACGTAAAATTACAGAGAAAAATAAGCAGAGATGTTAAAAAACTTATTTTATACATTCATTTTAATAACCAATATTAATTTAATTAATTATTGTTGAGACTATATTTCACACATATAATGCTTTTTCTAAATTAGAAAGTCATTTTTAATTTTAATTAAAAAATTACATAATGAAATTAGGTAAAAAATACAGCATAGAGATTGAGAATCTCGATTATTCATTTTTAACTAAGAATTACTGTAAATTTACAGAGACTCTGGATTTATATTTACATTAAATTCACAGAAATTTTTAACAGTGTGATTTTTAAAAGAAATTAAATACCTTTGCCAGATAATTTGGCGAACTTTTATTTTATTTTATTATTATTATTATTATTATTATTATTATTATTATTATTATTATTATTTTTCCACCGAAGACGACAGATATCAAATCTGTTCTTTTGAAATGAATCTCATTCCATTGAAATTAAATGTTTATGTTTGTATATGGAAGTCGAAAATGGAAGTCTGTCCGAAAATGGAAGTCTGTAATTTTATTTTTCTAGAGTTTTGAAACTTAAAATTTTATGAATTTTACAGTAAAAAATAACTTGATCAAACACACTCACAGACAATTACTTATGTATAACTACACCCAAATATGGGGATTGAAATCAGGAGATAATTTTCTTTAATGTTAAAAAAAAAAAAATCCAATGGACAATTCTGTACTGATAAGTATAAAGGATTTAAGTCCATATTCTTGATTGTTCCGGAGACGAAAAATGAAGTTAAACTGACTAAAAACTAATCAGAAGAATCAATTAGGAAAAAGGGATTAGGTTGATTTATACCCTTTATACCGTTCAGTGATTGCCAATCTTCATTTAATAAAGGGAAAAAATTGAATTAAATATTTTATACAAAGATTAATGCTAAATTTCTGACTTGAATCTTTTTTTTACCAATGGATTTTCTCAAAGACTAAATGGCATGGATTTAAATCCTTTATACCAATCGATAGAGAATGTTTTTCTGGGTCTGACTATGTACTTAACTCAAAATCGACATTTTTGGACTTAAATCCTTTATACTTATCAGTACAGAATTAACATTGGAAATCTTTTGTTTGGTCCCACGGACGGTCAGTGACGTCATCACTTCGCTTGCGTATAGTAATAATTCTTTTTTCTTTTTTTTTTTTTTTTTAAATACCTAAGTGAATAATAATAAGCACAATAATAAATATATTAATAATAATATGTGGCCCTAGAATCTGCATATTGCTGCCTTTGCATAAAATTTGCGCATCTAAACATGATTAGTAATGTTACTAATCAATCTCTGTATTACTGACTAATAATGTTACAAAATTTTGCTTTCTATTAGGAAAAGGCTTTTATTTTCTTTAATTGATTGTGAGAATTTTAAACATAAATCTACATTTATTTATTTGAATAAAATTTGACGAAGAGTGAAATTTATTGGAGACGCGATGAAACTTGTGTATCTAAGTTGATGTAAATTTCAATATTTAATATGAAATTCATGTCCGCTATAAGCTCATAACTTATACTTCTTGATCTTGCTTTCAAACTATCATCGTTAGAGTGTTGAGATACGTTTTGCTGTCAATATTAGTTATAGGCAGTGATGCGCGGCGAATTGCAGCTTCCAGCGAAAAATTTACTCGTGCGAAAAATTGCGACGCCCTTGCATATTTTACTCGTTAACTGTCCGGACTTCGGAAAGTAAAATTCTCAGAACGGTGTCGTGTTGGACATAAATATGAAACAATTCCACTAAATTTTCCTAAATTATATCAGATATTTTTTTTTTTTTTCATTTTTTTTTTTTTTTTTTTTTTTTTTAAATTTATATCAAGGTGAATTGCTTTATATTTTTAATAGTATTGTGTTCCGTATTTGAAAATGTTAATTTTTTAGCGATAAACTGAGTTTGCTCTCGAATATCTTTTTTTTTTTTAATTAATTTCCATAGTATGTTTCTAAATTCATATAGATTTGCAATATAATTCCCTAGATTCATATCTGCACAAACCGAATTTTAATTTAATTTAATTAATTAATTAATTAATTTTTTTGAGAGGGGGGGGGGATAGAATAGAAAAATATGCTATGTTAGAAATTACATACAGCGCCCACCAAAAGACTCACACCCCCTTCCTATCTCGGAAATGTGTCGGAATTTTGAAAATTGGCGTAACAAATGTTCAATGAATTCGAGGGGGCCTCTTTTGGTGAAAATATTTTAGACTTGGTGGGGAGGGGAAAGGGGTCAAAGGGGGGCTGCTAGGGAAGAAACATTAAAATTTCATATGGGAGGGTATGTCTTGAGATACACTCCTGGAAACGTCTCTTTAAGACAATGCATTTCATATAAATAGTTTTGTCTTGCAATCATTATAAAAAGAGATTACATGAGTTTTTAGTGTCTTAAAATGTGGATTTTATACTTATGTATTTCCATTAATAATTATCACAGGACAAAACTATTCATATCAAATATTCTTTGTCTTAAAGATAGCTTTCCAGGTTTGTATAACAAAACATACCTTTTCATTTAAAATTTTAAAGTTGCCCTCCTTTTCGGCCCTCCTAGTTGCCCAGGGCTCAAAATTTTTTCACCAAAAGAGGTCTTCTTCAAATTAATTGAATATGTGTTTCGCCATTTTTAAAAATTACTACGCATTTTCATGATAGAAGGGGTGTGGGACTTTTGGTGGATTTTATATACATATGCATAAATACATTTAATTACATTTAGACATTAGAAGTTATATTTAGTTAAAGAAAAATATCTAATTATTTTGAAATGGTTTAAAATAGAAAAATACATTACAGATCACGATAATAAGTTAGTCTGCAATCTATTTAATTCTAACTTCGATCATTTACTTTTGACTTGTATCATAAAAATTCCCGTGTTATCAGACTTACCGTGTATCAGACTTACCCTGTCAAAAATCAAACATGTACTAAAATAATAATAATAAATAAATACACTACTCTTGATACTTAACTAAAATTATTTGAGATGAATGACATCGTTTATGGGTACCCTACGAAAGAAAGTTCATGCATTCTTTTTATAAAGTAGGCTAAATATTTCAAGCGAACAAAATTTTGTCCGATTTATCCCAGTAAATTCTGTTTGGATGGTCTAAACCCTCTTATGTTCAAAAATAAAAAATTGACTGTCTCAACTAATGTTTCGGGTTGTCATTGTCCTTATACAGTGTCTTCAGAATCAAAATTCATACCGTTCCATACTGAAAGCTCAAATGAAACTTTTGTACAGTTATGAAAAAACGGAAAAGGTCAAATAACACTTCAAATCTATAAATGGAATCTTCTTAATAATAAACGTTTTGGTTTCATGGGGAATAACACTCGAAACTAACTAGTTGCTAGAACATAAAATTTTATTCATGCTGAGAAAGTAAAATTTTATCCGTGTTTTGAAACAATTAGAATATTATTATTTATGTATTTAATTTAATTATTTTTAAGTTTAATATAATGTTACAACTGCATGTAAATCGATGGTAAACGATTTAAACTGTCATGAGGAATAATAATAATAATAACAATAATAATAATAAATTTCGAGCATTTAAGTATTATCCTTTCGACAGATGTACTACAGACAATTTTGATGAATTTGTGCTAATAAATTTATTTCCATAAATAATTAAATTGCATTTTATTACTCAAATTTCATCATTTTGATAAAAAAAAAAAAAAAAAAAAAAAATTTAAATCGCTTTTTTATTATTGGCTAATTACACTGGTCTAAGTGGTTCGTTAACAACGGTCAAATTATTATTTTTATTATTAATTCCAATTTTTATTTAAATATATGCAAGTAAAAATGCCCCACCACGTCACATTTTTCTGTTAGAGTATCAGAAAATGGCAATTTTTACGATTTTGTATCATTTTCACAGTATCACAGGTGGTAACCCTCCTGCTGGCAACCCAGAGTCCTGGCAACCATGTTTGTTCCATTTTTTTGTTAAAATATCAGAAAATGGCAAATTTCACTATTTTTTTTTTTTTATGATTTTTACAATACAGTCGACAGCAAAAGCATCCGAGCACTAGCCAATAATTCCAATGTCAAATAATAATAATAATAATAATAATATTTTGTTAAATAAATCCTTGTCGAATCATGTTCGTAGACTGACTAAGAACATGACTTGACGAGTATTTATTTAACAAAGCAGTATTAAGTGTACTTTTTTTAGACAGGGATTATTGCTAGTGCTCAGATATTTTTGCTGCCGACTGTATCACACATGTTAACCTTTCGTGCTACCAACCCTGCCTCCTGGCCATCCTCTCTGCAGGTAACCCCTGTTTGGAAACCCTGTATTCGTACCTTATCTTTTTTTTTTTTTTTTTTTTTTTCTGGTATTCTAGTTAACAGATATTCTTTGTTAAGTATGATTGTGCTGTTTTATAGTTAAAATTTCATGTTCAAAATGGCAAGTTTTCAGTGTAGAACTTGTAAAACCGTACCCGATAAGTTTTTCTGCATTTGTGACCTATTCATATTAAAATCACAAAGTGGACATTTAACACAAGACGTAAAAAAGTCTTTTTTTTTTTTTTTTTTTTTTTTTTTGTATTTTTGTTTTAAAATAACAAATAATAACAGTTCAATCATTTAGTGTATTTTCCATGTTTTTATGTTCTGCTTAGTCTACAATATGTATATTATCACCATATAAACAGTATTCCATGCTAAATTAATAATATTGATAGTGATAATGCAGGTCTTCCAAAGACTTTTGTACATTGCTTCCAGTACAGATTAAATAATCATAACAAAAAAACTGTACGTGTTACAGGTTTTTCACTATTATTTTTTAATTCTGTACAACAGAATTAGTTGAAAATAGCTAATTTCATTTCTGTTACCCCCCCCCCCCCAAAAAAAAAAAAAAAAAAAAAAATCGACTAGTGTTATCACAACCTAAACTGTTCTTCATTTGGCAAACATCAATTGTTGGAACAACATGTAAGGATTGAATTTGAAAATAGTCCATTTGGCGGGCGAAGGCCGACTAGTAAGTAAATAATAATTTTGAAACCGCTATCTTTTATTATGTGAGTGTCAGGTACTCTCGAATTTGTTATGGAATAAATTAGAAATGATTAGCAATATTTAGGGCCGTATTCACCAACTTCTTAACATTCGGATTAAACCTCGGATCAGCGGTAATCGCTCGATTATACGAAAATCGGTATTCTCCGACGAAAATCCGCAGTTCACCGGCTACTTTAACACTTCGTTTTTGATCCTCGAATATCGGAGGATTAACAGAGTTAATTCTCGGATCTTTTCGTAACGCATGCTCACTCCGCAGCTCAGCTTCGTAAACAAATAACAAACATGGCAGACGTTGACGATATATTCTCACTAGATGATATTGAAAGCTTAGAAGGATTGGAAACAATTGAAAGAAGGAAAAAGACGGTGCATCAAATTAGAGTAAATGATTTGTATTCTTTGGATAATGTGGCATTTCGATATCGCTATCGATTAAATAAAGATTCCGTGGAATTTCTAATACGAATGTTAGATAATAGGCTGTCATTTGCCACAGAAAAGAATAATGCATTAACTTCGGAAGAAAAAAATTCAATAGCTAAGATTCTCTTAATCATAACAATCAAAATTTTAAATCGTAGCGTAGACAGTTGTCGTTTGAGTGATTATTCTTTTTAAAAATGTTCTAAAGTAAAATTGATTCTTAATCCGTGAGTAAACAAAAGCGAAGTAAACAAGAGTATCAGTGTTGCCAATTTGCTTTTTACCCTTTCTAATCTTCTAATCCGATTGATTAGTTAATTGAAGCCGAATGGTGAATTAAAGGTATCTTCGTTCTTGGCCAATCAAAACGAAGCTTTTATTTCTTTTCCAGTTAATCCATGGATCACGTAATCGGCTGATGGTGAATACCGTAGGAATTTAATCCAGTGTTAGCTTTGATTCTCGGATTTTTTGATCCATGGTTTAATCCTCGATCAATGAAGTTTGGTGAATACAGCCCTTAGAGTTTATATTAATAAGCAAATTGAGATAAAATAATTATTAGAAGTCAATTAAATTTAAGTTTTCAAAAGGTCAAATTTTTTTCGTCCAGTTGCAAAACTGAAAGTAAATATGAACAAACAAATTATTCAAAAATCAGAATTTAAAACTAAAAATCGTACAGTTAGCAATTTTGCATATTCTTATGTAGAATCTCCAAGTTTTTAAAATTGTTCACTCCCGCTTGGGGAAGCCTAGATTTAGTCTTTACTGAATTATTGTCTAACAATGTTTTATTTTTCTGATGATAATAATAATAATAATGATGAAATGAAATTATTGCGGTTAACGAGATGAAACAGTAACCATCTCACGCAGAAGAAATTTCCTTCATCGGCATACTTATATTACCAATTATTATTATTAGTAATCTGAACATCGTATGAAACTTACAGGCTAGGGATTGATATTTTAATTACAGTAATTAATTTAGATATTTATACAGTAGTATTTATATACTACATATTTATACAATAATTATCTACGTATTTATACTTTATAAAGTACTTCTATTTTATAAATCGTAAATTATACATGTAAAAAAGCATTGCCATGCATTGCATTACGAATCATAGATTACATTTCTAAAAAAATAAAATACTCTAAAAATAAATTAATGTTTTAGATTTTTAATTAGCAGTGTACTTTAGGGTCAATCGGGAAAAAAGAAAGAAAAGAAAAGAAAGAAATCGTCTTAGTGAAAACGGGTACACATTGTGACTTTGCTCTAAGAACATTTTTGCAAACTATTATTATTTTTTGTAGATCAGCCTACGTAAAAGACCTAAACATTAAAATTGCGATCTCCCCCCCCCCCACACACACACAATTTATGCCAAAATCAATTTGGGGTAGTGCTAATGTGATAAAAATACATTTAAAAAATAATGTACTTTTTCCTCCTTGTCACTCATTTAATATTTCCATGTTATTTAATTATATATATATATCTTTTTTTTTTTTTCATTTTACTTTCTAGAATTTTAAACTCACAAGTTTATTTTTGAGGAAAAAAAGTACTTTTTTTTTTTTTTTTTTTTTTTTTTTTTAATTTATTAACAAAATAAAAACTAATCCAAATTTAATTTGCCAATATAAATCGCAGAAAATAATTACACAAAATTTCAATTTGAATATTTAGGCCTTTTGCAAAGACTGGATGTGATATGATCTGTATAATATTTCTCTAACGTGCACCAGTTACGATTAAATTTTATCGAAAGAATATGATAGTGTCATAAGATGTTATCTGATTAATCGACGCAGATTAGATTGTTTAATGCAAAAATTCGAGATTTCGGCTGCAAAATATTAATCTAATACATTTAAAATGCACATTTTCTTAAAGATATTGAAAAAAAAAAAAAAAAAAAAAAAATATATATATATATATATATATATATATATTAACTTTTTGTACTGAAGCATATGCTAAAAAGCTCATATTTAGAAGTATATTTGGAAGAATTTAAAGCTAGATAAGCTTCACTGTTCTTATTGTTGGCTATTTGACAGGATGGTGGTGGCGCCATCTATTGATCAAAATTAGAATCATCATATTAAGATACAAATTTTCGAAAGCCAAAATTATGTATTATCTATATATATATATATATATATATATATATATATATATATTTCCTTCATTATAAATAGAATGAGCATTATTTCTTTTTATTTAGTTACTAGCAGGCTTTGCCCGCTTCGCTGGACGTTAAACTTAAATGATTTGTCAAAATGCCATATCTTTATTAATAACCTAAGTTCTCGCTGTGATTGGTAGAGGTTTTCTCGCTCCCAATGTTAGGAGTCTGGGTCCCCACTGTCTTCGGCACAACTTACCCACTTCTTACTTCCCCACCCTCAGCGGGTGAGTTCGAAGTTTTGCAAAATCTCACTAATGTACATAATGCGTACACTTAATCAATATCCACACACCAAAATTCGCCTTCTAAGATAATTCAAAGCGAATTCAAACGGAAAAACATATTTTTACACATGTTTATTGCCATCCGACTCCGAGAAGGGGGGGGGGATTTCGAATTTCGTGAAATGCAGTTACAATAAGTGCCGGATGCATACAAACAATTTACGCACCAAATTTTGTGACCACAGAAGTCTTTAATAGGCAATATTATAAATAATAAATTATATAGACACGACATTATTTCATTATTTAAAACATGAAAATATGACATTGACAGATTTTAATTTAGTGCCAGAGGCCTACTGCTAAACTTGTTAATATCGACAAATTCTTCTTTAGTTAATTCGTGACGATCTAAATTCCATGATAAAGTTTTCATTAAACCAAACCAATGTGTTTCAGCTGCAGATATTGTAACAAATAACGTTGGAAGTCCAAACTCTCTTATAGCCGCAAAACAACGTTTTTTCTCTTTTTTCCAATGAGGGGGAGGTGTGCCTTGGGGGGACTCATGTCAAAGGTGTGCCTTGGGGGGGGGGGGAACTCATGTCAAAGTTGTACCTTGGGGGGACTCATGTCAAAGTTGTACCTTGGGGGGGACTCATGTCAAAGTTGGGCCTTGGGGGGACTCATGTCAAAGTTGGGCCTGGGGGGGGACTCATGTCAAAGTTGGGCCTTGGGGGGACTCATGTCAAAGTTGTGCCTTGGGGGAGACTCATGTCAAAGTTGGGCCTTGGGGGGACTCATGTCAAAGTTGGGCCTGGGGGGGGGGACTTCATTCAATAAATCCCCATTCAATAAACCGACTGAAATAGGTCCTTAGCACTATTAAGAGTGTATTATAAAAATTCGACAACGCTGTACCGACTGAAATAGGGGTACCTTTGGGGGGACTCATGTCAAAGTTGTGCCTTCATTCAATAAATCCACATTCAATAAACCGACTGAAATAGGCCCTTAGCACTATTAAGAGTGTATTATAAAAATTCGACAACGCTGTACCGACTGCAATAGGGGTACCTTGGGGGGGAGTCATGTCAAAGTTGGGCCTTGGGGGGACTTCATTCAATAAATCCACATTCAATAAACCGACCCATTAGCACTATTAAGAGTGTATTATAAAAATTCGACAACGTTGTACCGACTGAAATAGGGGTACCTTGGGGGGAAGTCATGTCAAAGTTGGGCCTGGGGGGGGACTCATGTCAAAGTTGTGCCTTGGGGGGACTTCATTCAATAAATCCCCATTCAATAAAACGACTGAAATAGGCCTCTAGCACTAATAAATACAAAAAGCACAGCTTAAGTATCGGAACCCTTTGGTGACTTTAAATATTTTAAGCCATTTTTGCGATGAACTGAATTGGCTATCTCAATTGTGCAATAAAGATCTTGGCGAGAAACGTCCGATCTACTTCGGTGCTGAATTTCAAATTTTGCCAAAGGGATCCAATACTAAAGCTGTTCCATATCGAATCTGGGTTGAAAACGGAAAAAGGGTAAAATGAATTAGAAATATCAGACCTATATTTATAAATTTGATACCGAATGAAAGAGGCGATTTTGCTGAATCCAGGGGTTCAAACAGTTTTTCGATGCGACAATTAGATTTTTAAAAAATAACTAAAGTATGAAATTTAAGTGGCAACGGAAAAACGGATAAAGGGAAAAATAAATTAGAAATATAGGACCTATCATTACAAATTCAGTACCAAATGAAAGAGGTGATTTTTCTGAATCCTGGGGTGTAAACAGTTTTTTGATACGACAATTAGATTTTTTAAAATTAACTAAAGTATGAAACTTAGATGGCAACACTTCATTTCAATCTTTTCATAATTTGTAGTGAAAATCACGCGAATACAAAAGTCTTTAACTTAAAAATTTATTTTTATATTTCATTTTTTCATTCAAAGCATTTTAGTGAAAAGATATTTATGGCGCATGCGCAGGCGTTTTTTACCCACAATTTAAACACTAATTATAATTTTGAAAATTTCTATATATATAATTTCAAGTTGGGTGAAGACCTAAGTTTCTGCCAAGCGCCGTTGAATTCCGTCCAGCCATTCTCGAGTGATGCCCGGACAAACGTGTTTCAGTCTTTTACCCCCTAGGGGGGAACAGGGGGGAATTTCCGAAAAGTTGATAGATATAATTTTAAGTTGGGTGAAGACCTAAATTCCTGCCAAGCGTCGTTGAATTCCGTCCAGCCGTTCTCAAGTGATGCCCGGACAAACGTGTTTTAGTCTTTTACCCCCTAGGGGGGGAACGGGGGGGAATTTCCGAAAAGTTGATAGATATAATTTTAAGTTGGGTGAAGACCTAAATTACTGCCAAGCGTCGTGGAATTCCGTCCAGCCGTTCCCGAGTGATGCCCGGACAAAAAAAGCGACATTCGGACACGATGACATACACACAGACACACACACACACACACACACACACAGGCAAAATTTTCTGAAGTCATTTTCGGCTTTCATGGGGTGTGAAACGTGAAGATATCGCAAAATTTTTCGATTCCGACAAATTTACAGACAAAACTCTGATTTTATTAATATAGATTTATTTTATAGATACAATTATTAACTACGGAATTTCTGTTACGTATGGTAATATGGTAATTTAATTCTGTGATTTTTTAGGAAATATTTGATTATTCGGAAAAAAAAAATAAAAATTCTAAAATTGAAATTATAATGCAGATTTAAATATCAAAGATTTAAATCTCTTTTAATAATTAACTAATTACAAAATAATAATAATAATAATAATAATAATAATAATAATAATAATAATAATGATTTTATTCATGAGATTTTATTTAAAATCATATTACGTATGTAGATACTATCACGAAGATGTTCTGCGTGGGAAAAGCTAGTTTTGTTTATTAGTTATTTGTTTATTAGTTTATATAGTTTTTTAACCAAAGGACACTTTATGCCTTCAGTGCATTTATTTGTATGCGAGAATTGCCGAAATTTGTTCACTATATTAAAATTTTAGTAGCAGCATTCCTTATCAGTATTTTTTGCGAAACCAAAATTAATTTTATATCTTCAGCAATTTTGCATGTAGAAATACTAAAATTAAGACGTTGTTTGTGCATGCCTGCCACATATGTACAAGGAGAAAAAAAAAAAAACAACAACAGTAACAACACTGCATTAAACTTTTTGTCTAATCTTATTTATTTTTATGTTCTTATTATTCTTGTGTTCTTTTGTGAAACCGTACGGAGAGCATATTATAGCTTTCCAATCAAGCGAATGAAAAATTTGAAGGTATTGTAAGTATCCATAAAAAATTTCTTGTACCAAAAAGTTTATAATATGTGTAACTAATTTTTTAAATTTATTATTATTACTTATTTTAATGTTGCTTACAAGGAAGCGTTCAAAAGGTGTCATCTTAAAAAAGTATTGAAAAAAATATATATGTGATTCTACTCTTCATAAAACACCAGGGAATGAAAAAAATATCGGCTGAAATTAATTACAGCGACCACGAAAAATGGTCAAAATTAAGTATATTTGGCGATTTAGCGATTTATATTTGTTAGGCGATACGTTTGCTAGCACCGAGATTGCCGTGTACGAACAGAACCGTATTTTGCTTTTCCGCCAAGTACTCAAAATCAGTCGCCTAGCAGTGTGAAATCGCCAAATGTGCTTAATTTTGATAATTTTTTGTGGTTGCTGTAATTAATTTCAGCCGATAATTTTTTCATTTTCTGGTGTTTTAAGAAGAGTAGAATCAAATATATTTTTTTCAATACTTTTTGAAGATGACACCTTTTGAATGTTTCCTTGTTAGTAATATGTTGTTGTTGTTATTGTTATTATTAGTAGTAGTACTATTACTACTTTCTTCTGTATATAAAAAAAGAAGATATTGGATTTGCGAAAATTTTCCTCTTCCTGTTTGCGATGGATTTTCAAATGGCATGAACACGATTCGACCATTAAAAAAAAAAAAAAAAAGATCTGTCCGTCTGTTAGTCTGTGTGTTATTAAAACCCAAATAAACTACTACGTCAGAAACGCCAAAGAAAAGTATTGGAAATGCATACAGCTGTTTCGGTAGCCTAAAGCGTACCGTCTTCAGTGCAAAAATGATTCTGAATCAGGAGAAGTGCTCGTATATATAGGAGAGGGGTCGGATTTAGTTCAACCAATAGGATTACGGGAAATGTGGGGAGAGTGGCCAATAGGAATTTAGGAAAGTTAGCTGTGTAAAGAGTAGAAAAATTAAGAAAATGTGGACTGAATATAAAATTTCCAACAGTCAGACAAATAGGGAACAGCGAAATCACAATTTACAAGGTTTTTAAAATTTTTATAAATATGAAAAGCTTCAAAGAAATCGAGTTCATGAATGGATTTAGGTCTGTAAATTATTTTAGCTGGATTAAATTTAAAATTATGATTTTCCTCCCAGCAATGTTTAGAAATAGAAGATTTATTGGTCTCTTGTTTGCGGACGTAATTCATATGTTCTTTTAGACGAAATTTAAGACTGCGTTTAGTTTGGCCGATATATGATAAACCACATTGACAGGAAATACTATAAATACCCCAAGAATTATGCATATCAATGGGATCTTTTAACTGAAAAAAGGTGAGTTTATTGGAAGGCGAAAATATTATTTTAAAATCATATTGTTTGAGAATTTTAGCTATGGTTTGACTGGATTTAGGAAAATAGGGTAAGACAATACTGATATTAGAAGGGACTGATTTAGTAGACGAAATACGAGGGAGTTGTAATTTTTGGATAGCTTTGTCTATAATGGAAGGGTCATAACCTCTGTCAATTGCAATGGCTTTCAGGTATTTAATTTCAGATTTTAATAAAATAAGATTTGAACAAATATTAAGTGCACGGTTTACAAAAGTATAGAAAGCAGCCATTTTTTGGTTAGGTGGGTGACATGAACGCGCATGGGGAGGAAGGGAGACAGCAAAATTTTTTCGATAGACGGTGGTTGAAAATCCATTTACAGTGCGAGAGACGAGGGTATCAAGAAATGGAAGGGAGCCATTATTTTCTATTTCATAAGTAAATTGGATATTACTGTCAATTGAATTTAAAGTTTCTAAGACATGGTCAATATTGTGATGAGGTATGTCGATAAGCGTGAAGGTGTCGTCAACGTAACGGGTCCAAAAAGGAAAAGATATTTTCTTAAAACGCTTGCTTTGGCCACTCTCCCCACCTTTCCCGTAATCCTATTGGTTGAACTAAATCCGACCCCTCTCCTATATATACGAGCACTTCTCCTGATTCAGAATCATTTTTGCACTGAAGACGGTACGCTTTAGGCTACCGAAACAGCTGTATGCGTTGCCAATATTTTTCTTTGGCCTTTCTGACGTAGTAGTTTATTCGGGTTTTAATATTCCAGCGCCAAGTCTCCTGTTATTAGTGTGTGTGTTAGCAAAATTTTGTCAACGCTGTATCTAACAAACCAATGAATGGAGTCTAACCAACTTGATATTTAGCTGGATCTTGACTTAAATTGTTGTTGATTATCTTTTTGAGATATATTGCAGAACAGGTAGCGCTGTTATGCTGCAATCTCTCTCATTTAAGGAACAGCTGTATCTCAGCTTCTGTAGTGTATAAACACACAATTTTTTTGTGCATGAAGGCCGATTCAATTTGGGTGCATATCTCCGGATAAGTGGCATACTGTAATTTAGCACAATACTTCAGCTTCTAGGATCCCAAATGCACTAAACTTAGCATGTGAAATGGACATTACGAAAAACTATGTTATTGACTCAGTTTGGGTGTATATCTGATTATGGGTGGTAATGTTGTTATTTCCTTTTTTCAATTTTTCAGGCGGTTACATTTCAGCATTTATTGGTTATAATTTATTGGTTTAGCATTTATTATAGATAATTGCACCAAACTGCATATATGAAAATTTATTGTAAGAAATCACAACGACAAAATTTTTATACATGTTAACCGGTAGCTGGCACTGTTATATGTAATGATATAGAATAAAATTTTATAATAACTACAGCATATTAGTTATTATTATTATCATCATTAATTTTCAAACAGTTATTTCTCAAATTTCACTTGTTATAATATAATAATATCTACGATGATACTTATTACATGATGAAGAAAAATTTTCAAGGCACATCACTCAACACTTTTCTAATTAGCAACCAGTATCATATTACCTAAATAATGTCTGATCACTACAAACTTTTATATTTACAATCTGCGTGAGCTTTTAAAAATCCGATTAACTTCAGAATTTTTCGCACCGGTGCATTTTTACTAGATATCAAAGAAATTTGTTTCGCTCAGGCTGTATCCTAGACATATTTATGAATATCGTGAATACCGTATTTCTCGTGATAGTCAGCACAATATCTTTCAGCATTTTTAGAAAAAAAAACATAGAACATTTTTTTTTAAACTGTATTATTTTAATGAATTATTTTTATAATAATAAGCTTCAATTTTTTAATTACTGCATTTATCCGCGTTTGTAATGATCGATAGATGGCGCTTTTTCAGCTTTTGTTGTTAGTAAATATAATAACCACGTGTATTTATTTTTGTTCTATATGTGTTACTACTTAATATTCGTGCTATAATTTCTCCGCCATTACATCATGGAAAATAGATTGCTTTTGGAAAAAATATTTCAGTTTATTCAAAGTTCGATCGGAAGTAGATATTTAACTGAAGCTGAACAAATATTAGTTCCAAATCATCTGATTAATTCTTTACTTCCATTAGCCGAAACAACTGAAATTTTAAATTTGTCATTTGGAAATAAATGGAAGCTTAATTCTGGATTTCTTGATCCTTTGGAGTTACACTGTGGCACACGTAAGTGTGTAAGTGTTATCTTTTTAACCGGATTTATTCATTTTTATTCAATAAATATATGTGAAACTAAACATCGGCAAGCAATGGCGTCTATTCGAAAGCCGAAAGCTATCATGTCAATTGTAATTTCACATTAGCCCACCAGAACGCGAGCATTTCATTACAATCGCGGATTAATAAGACTCTAAAATATGAACAATTATCGTTTGCTATAAATGAATTATTTTTAAATTATTTATTAGTAAAGCATAACCCTGGAATGGCAACATTCTTAAAAGAAAGTTGATTTTCTAAGAAAATATGTTTTCGTTACGCAGACGAATAGAATATTTATCTGTAGCATAAAAAAGCCTTCTATTATTGTGTATAATTTGGAGTTATATGATTACTTTTTAGTACTATTTATTCTATTGCTAGTAAATAAAAATCTCGCACAACTGTAGTAAAGCTCAACAGTTTTCTCTATGAAAATATACGTTTACTATCGAACCGACTTCAAATAAATGTCACGATTGTCAAAGAGGATAGTACTTCATTTGGAAAATTTCTGAAAATGACGTCATTCTAATATATTATAAAATAATAATAATAATAATAATAATTTGATTTTAATTATATTAAGACACTGCATCATTTTAATCGCATTCATTGTAAAACATTTAATTCGCCTACATTCAATTTTGACAAAAGCGTACTTTTAGAACATACTTTAAAAAACCTTTTCAATAACTTTAATCTCGAATTTTTATGAGCCTCTGCTTAGAAAGAATGTATGCATTAGAAATAGCTGATATATCAGGTTTCAAAAGTTTCTAGCTACATTATTACTGTAGAAATAATACAAAATGTGATTTTTGAGAGGATTTTTTTCTTATTCTATCTCATTGCGCATGCGCTAGAGGTGTATAACTCCCACAATATTCTTCATCCTTTGCCAGTAACTTCACCAGTAACTGTGTCAAGCTTAGTTAAAATCAGTTCAGTGCTTTGGGAGGCGATATAAAACATAGGGGAATGTCCCCGGTTGTGGGCACGGTTTTGATTTTGGCTTATAACTTTTGACAGATTAGATATTATGCAAATATATCAATACTAATGGGAAGCTAGAACCCTTAACTAGAGTTTGATGAAATAACTGTATTGATTCCGTCAACAACAACAACAACAAAAAAAAATATCGCCAATTTTGTGAAGTAGTCATTTTTGATCGAAAAAAAAAATTGTGTACCCGTTTGTGAGCACACTTGAAAAATCCGCTAAAAAGGGAAAATAATAAGAAAAACCACCATAAATACAGAAAATAGCAAAATTTCTTCATTTTGTAAAGATTCAGTGGCCAAAATAACAAGAAAAATGTCTTTTTCCTAATTTTATTCTTCATCTTTTTCGTCCTCCAAATCAAAAGTGCAGTGCTTTCAAGTAAAATAATTTGTATGTTTTTATATTGACACACTTCACATGCACCAGACGATCACACTCGTTGCATTTGATTGGCTCTTGTTATGTATGGTGGCAGGTGCTCCAGATCAATGATACAGAAGTCAACATCATTATCAGATTGTGGAGACTCCTATTTTTAGCGGGCTTGGCCGGCAGTTTGACAGGTGGAGTTGGTTCCTTTACTTTTTCTAGACTTCTTTAGGAGGGACACAGATACTGTGAGAAAGTCCATATTCTCGGGCAGTCGATTTTATGTATTCCCTATCCTCTAAACAATCCTAAATGGTTTTAACCAGCGCAATAAAATCCATTTCTTTTGGATTGGTTACGGGGTTCAAATGCCTAATAATGCCTAAATATACATAAAAATAAAATATGTTATGTTGACATAAACGACATTATTTGACAATTTGTAAGTCAAAAACAAGTTTTAAATGAAAAAAAAAAAAAAAAAAAAAAAAAACAAATGTGCCCACAACCGGTTACGTGAAGGTGCCCACAACCAGGAATGACAGCCATTTTTATAATGACAGAAAAGGCAATTTTCGTTCTACATTTTGGCTGAATTCGATATTGCATCACAAAATATAATGAATGTACTGCAGGAATATACATTATACTTACATTTTTGAACTAATTCACTTCGATTTATCGCATTCTGAAAGTATTCGCAAATTGCTTTTATGTTGCTTTTTTTTTTTTTTTTTTTTTTTTTTTTTCAGATTTTTTTTCTTTCGATGCTTGCACTTACTAAGAAAATGCGTCTATTCACTTCGGTGTTAGTACAAAAATTGCGTACTGTCACAGTACAAGTTTGATAGTACTCAAATCCACTATATTTACTTTCTGTTAAAAGATATGGTGGGGGTGTCCATAACCAGAGAATGCCCGTAACCGGAGACATTCCCCTACATACAATAACTTTTATTTATATAACGATTAGCATTAAATGTGCTAAATTTAAATTTTAAAAAATAGGATAAAGCACAAATTGAATTATGAAAAAAAAAAAAAAAAAATCAAGTATTTTAATTTTAATTTTATTTTAGTGTTTTATTTATTTATTTATTTATTTTTTATCGCAATAGCAAAATAATAATAATAATAATAATTAATTAAAATTAAATTAAAAGAAAAAAAAAAGAATGAATAAATAAATAAATAAATGTATCAACCTTGTGAAAAGAAGGAAATCATTGAGAAAACGAAGTGAACTTTTAATGTGATCTGTAACAAAATGTAAAACTAGCTTAATAAAAACGCTCGACCTTGAATCTAATTAAATATTATTTTCCCGTAAAATCTATAAATATCCACATGTAGCTGGCCTTGAATTTAGTTAAATATAATTTTACTATAAACTCCCTAATTTTTTAAACAGGTTTTTTTTTTTTTTTAACTATGAATTCAAAAATTACTACTTATAGCCAATTTTTAAATTTTGTAAAAATCGGTTGAAAAAAAAAAAAAAAAAAAAAAAAAATCCCTGGGTTTTTAATTTGTGTTTCTCGTCAGTTGTAAGGTTAATCGGGCCCTGAAAGTTAGCAATAATCCGAAAAACTTGTTTATTATATTGATATTATTTTTAACACATTATTTATGAGTCACGTAAAAGTACGTTTCTTAAGATAATTGAACCTCGCCTTTAGACGTTTTTCTAAATCAATACTTTTTTTAAAAAAAGATTCTGCGCATTCGTGTTTAACACTTTATGTGCCACTGACACAGACTCACATACATATATGTATATATCAGTGAGATTTAACGCATCGATATTATTTTTAACACATTATTTATGAGTCACGTAAAAGTACGTTTCTTAAGATAATTGAACCTCGCCTTTAGACGTTTTTCTAAATCAATACTTTTTTTAAAAAAAGATTCTGCGCATTCGTGTTTAACACTTTATGTGCCACTGACACAGACTCACATACATATATGTATATATCAGTGAGATATAACGCATCGATTTCTGAGGATAAATTTAATAATTGATCTAATCACAAATACGTAAAATCCTTTTATTAAATAATGTAACATTTAACCGGGAAAAGGTTTAATATAGATTATTATATAGGCTTATGTAAAAATACATATAATAATAATTAATGTGCAGCATTTTATTTATTTTTTAAAAATGCAGTGTTTCAAATATTGCACACCAGGCAGTACAAACATTATAATATCGTTTAATTGCCAAGAGAAAAGGTATGTGGATATATTTACTACTTACTTATTATCACTCCAACCTTTCACGAACTTCGGTTGCGCCAAAACAATTCGCCAATCTAAATGTTACACTGAAAAACACGAACTTCTTTTGAATGGTTGGTTGGGTTTTACGTCGCACTAATGCTGCGCAGATGGGCAATTGACGACGTCTGGGACTCACCCCTAGAGGTGGTCCGGAGACATGACATCGCAATTTTGATCCTCCACGGAAGGGATGGCTCTCCCGTTTCGATGACCCCCAGAGGTATAATTCTTTTGAATGGACCAAAATGATATGGCATACAACCAATAGTAAAATTTCGCTGCGATTAATAGTTTAATTAGGAGTTAAATACGGTGTTTCGTTTTTGACACACTATGCATATAAAGATTAAGGCAAGATTCATCGTTCAAAATAGGAAAACACCCCGACGATAATGTATTTAAAGAATATATATTTAGTCCCGTTCTTGTTGCGAATAATGTTCAAATTTTGAACAAAGTGTTGATTATCGGTGCCCGTCCTAATACTAAATTATTACTTTTGATACATTCTATTAAAAAAAAAAAAAAAACGTGCGTGAAAGCGCCGTTTCAAAAAAGAAAAGAAAAAAGAAGTCGTAAAATTAGATAAGTTAAAGTGACAATAGACCAGCAAGAATCGTTCCGGCATGAAGTTTCACAAAGAATTGTTATCTGATGGCAAAATCTTTACGAGCATGGCGATTTAAATACTAAAGGTAATTTTAGTTATCCGATTTGTATTTTCCTGCCGCCTTTGAAAGTAAAAACGTTTGGTTGATAGTATTTCTACAAGAAGAATTGCTGGGAAATGAATTTATGAAGGAAACAAGTCTGGTTTTTATAGGTCTATAATTGTAGAACATAAAATTTTAAAGTTCTTTTTTTAATGCTGCATTTTTTATTATGTCTAATGCAAGCAATTTTCATTCAATTGTATGTCAAAAAGTAATTTCATGGCTTATTTCTTTTCGGGCTGAGAAGACACTTTGTTCTGGATTTTTAAACTTTACAAAATCTGAAATGCTTATAAGAATTTTATGAGCACTCAATATGGGATGCAATCAAATCAAAACAAATTGGGAAAAGTTTGAAATGAGTTACTATGAATGTTAATTTGTAACATATAAATCAGTGAAAGAACCTAGTAGTGATGATGTATATTTAGGGTTTTTCTGTTTATTATTTTTTTACTTATTTGTTTTTATTTTTTTTTCTTCCTGGGATATAGCTCCTCAAAATTAATTATGCCGTTGTAGTTTTTATATTTTTAGAGACTATAAAATTGTAAAAACAACTCCAGTTAGAATAAATCAAATCATACTCGCCTAATCAAAAACACGCGAAATAATAACAAGACTATGGATGAAATTCTGTCTATGACAGAATTTAATTTAGTACGACAGGACTAATGATATTTGTGTTTTAACACCCTTAAAAAAAAAAAAAAAAAAAAGTAATACAGGGCGTTCAGTAAAATTCCTAAACACATATTCAAATATTATATTGATTTTTAATTCCAAATAAATTATTGGAATTTGAATGCATTCATTGTATAGTATCTTCCCCTAATTGCTTAATACTTATTTACTAAATATTTTAATTTTTAAAATAATCTTAAAAACAATTTCGCATTTATTGTTAATAAACAGTGTCAGTTTCTACAGAACAAAACATAATATTATATATATATATATATATATATATAATTCGATACTTAAATTAATGATTAATTAATATTCGATACTTAAATTATACTCACAATTCATCACAGATTAATTAATATAATCCATTGACATTCAAGACCCGTTGGCTATGTGGTCAGCGAATCCAAAGACTGTGGGTTCGATCCTCACTGATGGTAAGTTGAAATATCTATCTATCTATATATATATATATATTGACAATCTTTTCAAACATTGAATAGATGAAACGAAGAAACATTGAATAAGATGAAACCAGAAAAAATACAAAAAAAGATTACGAATATCAAGCTACCTTAAATTGAAACATGCAAATTCATTGCGTTTTCAAGGGTATAGAATGAATATTGCATGCAAAATAGGTGTTATTTCTGTCTTGTTGTATGCAAATTGCTGAACATTTACAACAAGTTATATCCTATAACACCCCCCCCCCCCAAAAAAAAAAAAAAAAAAAAAAAAGTTTAAACTGAAAAAATAATATGTGAAAAACCAAATGAGAATCAAACTTATTTAAATTCAAGCAGCAATTTCAAAATTATTAAATGAAATATTAATAATAATAGTTAAATGAAATACTAGTAATAATTAATAGAACTAAAGTTTAACTTAAATTACACATGAAAATATATATATATAAATGTTTTTGCGGACTTCACAAAATATTTTAAGATAGAATTGGTTTAAATTAGAGAATTAAATAGTAAAATTAGAGAGAGAATATTAGAGCATTAGAGTAAGAGAGAAAATAGAGACAGAGTAAGTGTATTCGAGAATTAAATAATAAAACTGGATATTAGCAGGCATTTTTGAAGTGGAACACTATAAATTGGTAACTACACAAAATAGCAGATTGAAAGAAATAGTCTTGTCGTACTAAAAATACTTGAAAACACTATCTAAATATTCAGAAATATTTAGCCAAGAACCGTTGGCTGTGTGGTCAGAGTACAGGGCTACGCACCCGAAGATTGTGCCTCCGATCCTCACCGATGGGAAGAGAAAAAAAAATGAATATGGAGGTTTTTACGGATTTCACAAAAAATTTTAAGATAGAGAAAGAAATTAAATGGTAGAACTGGATATTGGAAGGCATTTTTGAAGTGGAACACTATAAATTGGTAACGACGCAAAATGCCAGATTGAAAGAAATAGTTCTGTCGTACTAATAAAAAGACATGTTAATTATAATTAACATTTGGAAACCTGAGCCAAAAATGAAAAAAAGAATATTTAGAAATTTGTGTTTTTTATTCAAATAATAGAATATGAGTAAAGAAATGTATCGTTAAATTATTTATGAAAATTTGTTTCGGTATGAATTCCACAAACTTCCAGATGTAGAAAAAACTACTACATTTAATCACTCTCCCTGGAAATTAAATCTCGAAAATCGTAAGCAAGATTAAAATCAAAAAACAAATTTACAATGGTATTTTAAAAATAGCAACTACAACTTTACTATTAAAAAATACGCAGCGAAATAGCGTGCTGTTAGTAAAATCATATTCCCACCACTAAAAAAGTTTCAGTTCAAATTGTGACTATAAATATCAACTTGCGCAAATGTACATAGGCGTTTTCGAAGTGGAACACTATAAATTGGTAACGACGCAAAATGCCAGATTGAAAGAAATTGTCCTGTCGTACTAATAATAGCACTAAATGAATTTGGTTTGGTTGGGTTTTACGTCACACTAGTGCTGCGTTGGCAACGGTCTGGGACACCCCCTAGAGGTCGCACCAAATGGAAAAGTTATTGAAAATGTGTCTCGTTCAAACAAAATTATATAATGTATTTTATTCATTATCAATTTAATGTAATTTGTACAATGATTTTTAATTTCTTTCTTCCTTTTCTTTAACGTAACTATTACGTACCATGATAACAAGATCTAAAACTAGAAGAAACTTTTCAAGATAACTAGTACATTATAACAACAAAGAATATACTACCCAAAAAATGGTCAAGTTTTCTTACGTTAGACAGTTAAAATACGGAACATGGAGTTAACAAGTTTCTCAATCATTATACGATGATAAAATAAGCAAGAATACCGAAGTAAAAAAAAAAAAAAAATAGACAGGTGTTGAAGTTTGGACAATAATCACATTCATTTTGTTTCGGCAAACCTGTTTAATCAAGTATCATTATCATCCTCTTACGGCTAACAATGGATGCAAAGAACGGTTAACAACTTGAAAAAGATAACGATTCAGAAGAACCCAGCTTCTGCACAACCAAACCCATAATTTTCAGGAAATAAGGCGGTTTGACAGTTTAGATCTAGCACGGCGAATTTTATAGAATACGTGCAGTGCAGTTAGCTACTAGTATGCTTAGCACGTCATATATGAAATCTCCAGTTTAAAAGCATGATAATTTATTATTTACACACCCACATAAATGTGCTGTTTGCATCTAAATTATTTATTATTGTTTGGAGAGTTTTTTTTAATAAATTAATGCTAAGATTGACCCCCCCCCTTCCTTCTTTTTCGCCAGAATGCGAGGATTGTGTTGAATATTTTTTGTGTTGTAAAATTTAAGTTGATACAGATGTCTGTTGTCATATTAACAACTGAACTAACAAATAATTGAATAAGCTCAAGTCTTATTATGCTTTAGAATAATCATTTGACGTAAGCATTAACGTGTTTGGATTTTTTAATACATTAGATTATGCTAACGATAACACTTAGGTAGCATGTAGTACAAAGATAATACTAAAATAATGTATGCATTAATAAAATGAGATTAGAAAATCAGTTTTTAGAAAAACTAATATTAAAAACGGATTTTAGTTTTGACTACAATAAAAATTACATCATTTCAATAATACATATTATTATTTTTTTATTATATATATATATATATATATATATATATATATATTAATTTATATTATTAATTTAATGTTTCCTGCACAAGTTGATATATATAAATAAACAGTACAAAGATATTAACGAAACATACTTTTTTCATTTCGTAGTTAACTTTTCAGATTGGAAGTAGCAAGTCCTGTCGACAATTACAGAGCCCCCCAAGCCGGACACTTCCCGCTTTTTGATGACTTTTTCTTGACAATTTTTAGGCACTTTTTCGAGTTGTCCGGAGGTTGCGAAACGTCAGAGTTGCGTCGGTACTGTTCCCGTTCCTGGTTGAAATCATCATTTAGAGGTCTGCACGGGCCGGGCTTTCGGCCCGAGCCCGGCCCGGCCCTCGGGCCGGATTCGGGCCGAAATTCTCAATTTGCTCTCGGGCTTAAAATTTTTCTGTAGGCTCGAGCCCGGCCGGGCTCGGGCTCAATATTTTTGGGTGTATTCGGGCCGGGCTGGGCCTGGAGGAAATTTTAAGCCCGAGCCCGGCCCAGCCCGAATCTTTTTCTAGATTCCTCGTTAATCAACGAAAAAGGAAAATGATAAAATACTTTTTTCAGCAATTTATTTTACATAATTTTACAGTCTGGCATATCACATAAAATTTTGTATATAAGGCTTTGTTTTCTATGGTCTGTAGTGTTTATGTGGTATGAAGGCTATAAAAATCCTACCACTGTAACTTTTCCTCTAAGGCTTCTTTTTCTTTTCTCCGGGGCACTGGATGAAACTAGTATCATTTCTAGCATGTGCAAAAGCATCTTTTCTATTGAATATGGTTGGATTAGCATTAAAGTTTTTTTTGCCGGATCACAGGAAAGATTTGGATACATTACGGTAAGTAACAGGAAGTGGCTGGACGTGTATTTTTAGTACTATTAACCATTTTAAATATCTTCCTATATTGTTTGAGAATGCTAATATTTTCGATTTGAATTTCTGTCTGTCTTTGTGACTTCTGTACGCCTGTAATAATGAAATATTGTTTATATATAAATATCTTGTAAATATTCAGCAGTTTTGTTAAAGAACATTCTCTTGCTTAGCTATATAAAACCTGCAAAACACATACTAAAAATCATTTTCGTAGAAAGGCTTTTTTTTTTTTTTTTTGTAATTTTACATATTTTTGAATCGGACCGGGCCGGATCTGGCCTGATTTTATCGCTTTTTGTCCGGGCCGGGCTGTACACTAGTAAAAAAGAAACGGGTCGGGCCGGGCCTGGGCCGAACTTTTCGATTTCATAACGGGCCGGGCCGGGTAAGCAAACCTTTCCAACGGGCCGGGCTGGACCCGGACCTGAAAATTTCGGACCGTGTAGACCTCTACATCATATACAACCTAGTTGCGTCGAAATGTTTTTTCCCCAAATCATTCTACAACAACCCATTTGCGCCACTAAATTGAAAGGATCTAGATCTTTGACATCGTCTGTATCAGAGGTGGCCAACCCACGGCCTGCCATGTAATTTTTTGCGGCCCGCAAAAAGGTTAACGATATTTAAAATGACAACTTTGGTTACCAAATTAAAAATTGATTTAAAATTTAAACAGATTAAAAATTACATTTTTTACTTAAAAATACCTTTCAAAGGTTATGGTATCTAGAGAATCACACTATTGTAAGGAAATATTATTAGATCCATTATTCATTCTTTTTATTATAGGTATTATAGTCATGAATTTTTCGCAATTCTATTGTTGACTTATGAATTAAAATAATTTTAATTAATGTATTCGGCTCTGAATCTTCGCCTTGCGTTCCCTGGAAAAAAGTATATGCATCGATGATTCATGCAGTTACAAATATATACAGAGCCTGATTACCGCACGGGCACTCGAGACATTTGCCCTGGGCACAAAACTTTTAGGGAGCACAAAATTTTACACATTTTATTTTTAATTAATACGAGAAAGTCTAATCAATAGTAATCCCATTTTATTGGAATAAAATGCATGCAGTAAACTTGTCAGTTGTCATGAGAAACTAATTACACTTGCAATGAAGAGCACGGATACTTAAAATCAGAAATAGTTCATAAAAATTACTTTAGAATAAAAAAAGGTATTTAATTTAAAGCAATTAAATTTGATATACCTGATATATATATACAGTGAAGCACCGTTTATACGTCTTTCAATCAACTGACTTAAAGGACGTATAAATGAAAAAACATATAATCGAAATTTTAATAATAACACTTTGATTACTACAAATTTAATGACATCTAAGCAAAATTTACATGAAAATACTAATTAATAAAGTTTCTTAAGTTAGTAAATGTATATTATACTTTTTTTAAAGGCAATAATTAATTGATTAAAAAAAAAAAATTATTATAAAAAGTGAAAAATAATCATACTATTAATGCATGACTGGGTACTAATTACATATATCATATATTGAGTATTATATTACATTTCTTAAGAACTATATATATTCACATTTTTTAATGATAATTATGTATATTGCGTATCTTTAATAATAAGCATACTATTTATGTTCATACAGATAGTTATTTAATAACATTAAAGATCTTTAATATTCGTCTGATTTGCTACTTGTCTATGAGTATTAAAAATTCTACTGTGAATTCATTTGATTCTTTGATCAGTATTTTTTTTTTTTTTTTTTTTTTTTTTTCTTGTATTCTTCTATTTAAGATGCTTTCTAAGAAAAATCTGTCTTATTTAGAATGGAAAATAATGATAGGTCAGGAAATTTTTGCGAATTTTAGTAAACTGGAAAAGACGTATAACCGATATTAGCGGCGTATAAACGAAGAATTTTTGCATCAAAATGAATAGGAATGAATCGGGACTTCCCTAAAAGGACGTATAAATGTAAAAGACGTATAAATGAGATATGTATAAACGGTGCTTTACTGTATATATATGTGTGTATGTTAAAAAAAAAAAAAATCCATCTCCCTTTTTTTTTTTTTTTTAATGAATTCAAAAATTACCCAACATAACTATTATTATAGAAGGTTCTTATGTTTGTGTGACATAATTTTGACATATGACTATATGACATATTTTTGAGAGATAAAATTTAATTTTTAAACTATTATTATTTTTTATGAATTTATATTTAAAATCCACTTTGTAATACAATATAATAATTCTAACAGGACTATAATTATTCTATTTGCTCCTCACTATAAATTTCCATGAAGGTAGTCGGGCCCTGAACATATATACATACGGTGCGGCTCAAAAGGAAAAAAAATATTTTTTCGATGCGGCTCACCAGGTGTTTTGGGTTGGACAGGCCTGGTCTATAACAGTGGTCGCCAACCTTTTTACTTTCCAACACTATAGTGAGGAAAGTATTGTAATCATGTCAAAAATCCGAATTTGAGATTTTGATGTTTCTACACGTTTCGAGGTCCCCTGAGTCCGTTTTCACTATTTTTACGATGATGTATGTATGTGTGTGTATGTGTGTGAGTGAACACGCTAGCGTCTAAACGCTTTGCTCGAATGAGCTGTAACTTGGTAGGCATGTTGCAAGTCACCGTAGCACGAACCCTATTGATTTTGATGAATCTAGCACTCATAGTTTTTTTTTTTTTTTTTTTACAGGGACAAAAGTAAAATTCTTTGTCATTATGCTCTATGGGACCAAAATCTTAAAAGTGCGATAGCATCTAAACGCCTTATCCAATTGAGCAAAAAATTTATACAAATATTATAGGTCACAGATACTCAATCTGTGTAGATTGTGGATAATCTATCACTTATATTTGTTTTACAGGGACACAAAGAAAAATTCTTTATCATTATGGCTTACGGGGCCAAATTTTTAAAAGTGTGATAGCGTATAAACGCCTTATTCAATTGAGCAAAAAATTTGTACACATGTTATAAGTCACAGTTTCACCAACTGCATAGATTTTGGTGAATTTAGCACTTACAGTTTTTTTTTTTTTTTTTTTTTTTTTTTTTTTTTACAGGGACACAAAGAAAAATTCTTTATCATTATGGCCTATGGGACCAAATTTTTAAAAGTGCGATAGCATCTAAACGCCTTATTCAACTGAGCTGAAAATTTATATGAATACTATAAATCACTGTTGCACTAACTATAAGCATTTTGGTGAATCTAGCATTTGTAGAATTTTACAGGGACACAACGAAAAATTCTTTATCATTATTATCTATGGGGCCAAATTTTTAAAAGTGTGATAGCGTCTAAATGTTCAGTAGCGTTAAATAAAACATCGTGAAATATATGGAAAAAATACTCAAACACTCTATTATGGTTTTCTCTCTTTTGTTTATTTAACAACTGTCTTTCTTTACTTTATCTACAAAACTGTTAATTACTCAATGTTCGGAAAGTCGAGTGGAGTCACTCCAGATTTTTTAATTCACGGACAACTAAATTCACAATTTAAAATTCCTCAGACCACTAAATTCATAATTTAAAATATCGAGGACCGATAATATGATTAATTAAGAAACGTTAATATATATCTAAAATAAAAATCTAAGAACATCCGTGTATGATATAAAAATATTTAATATAAAACATTGCAAATGTTTATTTCATAATCAGAAAAATGTAAATACATATCTCTTCAAAAGAGCGATGATTAAAAGTTTGATTATAATAAAACCATTAAAGGAGGAGAACCTTAACACTTTTTATTGTTTCCATTTATAAGAAATTCAGATAACCCAGTGATAATTTTTATCTCCATATATAAAAGTGGGTTTATTAAATCTAGTAATATGACATTATTGTTAAAATCTAATGGAAATTTATATACAAGCTTAATATATATATATATATATATATATATATATATATATAAAGCTGTGTACACTCTTGTGTATATCAACAAAAAAATTATAAAATAATAAAAGACAATAAAAAAGGGGGCGGTTGGGTGGGCAGATGTTTGATTACGGAGGTGGGGTGGTGTTGTAAGGCTGGATGGTTGGGTGGGTTTGTGAAATTAAATTAAAAAAAAAAAAAAAAAAAAAGTAGAAGGCTTGTTGCATTTGCTTTGTATTACTATGCAAACTTTCATTTTCCAATAAAATTTCAGATATTTCCTTATTGAGTTGTCAACTATATTTAATGTTCTAATTATACTGTTAAACACAATGTGATCAATCGGTGAATTTCATTGTGGCTTCGTGGCTTCATTGTTGTTCATCTGCTTTGAAATTTTGCATTTTTAAATCCATATGGTTCCTGTTCTGGTTGTGGCAGGCTGGGGGAGTGTTGCCGGCGTAAAACTAGTGTAACCCCACAGGCAAGTCACAAGTCTTGCCGCCTGCCTCCTTCTTCCTATCTTGTGTTTCTTGGGTTGTTTTTTCATTAATTTTGATAAGTTTATGGTTTTAAGTTAAGATTTGTTGTTTTACTTTATTGATTTGTTTGTTTTGCAGACTGTTAATTAATAGATCTGGTTTCTTTACATTAATGTATTTCATCCACTGATGATTTTTTTTTTTTTTTTTTTTTTTTTTTTTTTTTAATCTTATTGGTCATTGGTGTTTCAGTGATCTTGTATCTGTTGCTTGGCTTCTACTATGCTTAATAGATCATCTTTATTATATATATATATATATATACTAGAAGTTTAGCCCGTGCAAAGCACGGTAGTAGTTTCGTTATGAAAATTCCTTTCAAAAATTTTACAAATCGCATCCGTGGGAAGTGCTGTGTTTCTTTTGCTTTAAATAAACTGGATAACTTTTACATAACTAAGAAGATCTAGCAAAATTATGCATTGTTTATGCGTACACTAAGAATCTAAAAGTCAGTATAACACTTTCAGTCCGCTGAATAAGATTTTGGTAAACAACAGAAGAGTCATTCAAGTAATGAATCATTGTAATTTATAAGATATTCCTGAATCATAACATATTCTTGGAGGGAAAAAAATATATATTCATTGAGGGGAAAAAAATATATATAAAATAGTATATGGAAAAAATTAAAATGCGTAATTATATATTTCAAATCTCAAAAATTTTGAAACAAATTTTCATAATCAGATTATCACTGAGCTTCGCACGGTTCGATTTTAACTAATTTGGTAAATATGACGTCACAATCAACTGTTAGTTTACATCAGATAAGTACATTATCATAATTACAAGAAAATGATGTAATAACTATTAGCCCATAAATTTTATGATTGAATTTTATATTTTATATTATATTTTAATTTTATCCTCCATGGGTATTTTAGAATTGCAAGGGTAGTTTTAACTTTCGTTGATTGGCTTGCGAAAATCTACCTACATCCGTATAAATGATTCATTACTTGAATGACTCTTCCGTTGTTTACAAAACTTTGGATTCAAAGCGAATTTCACATACTTATATCTTTTTACAAAGTGAGATTAAGGGAAAAGTGTACGCACAAAAAATGTTCGGTTTTGAAAGATCTTTCTAGTGATGTAACATTTATGCAGATTAATAATAATAATAAAAAAAAAAAAACTCAGCATTTCTTAAAAAAAAAAAAAAAAAAAAAAAAAGGCTGGCAAAAGTTTTTGTTTTGAAGTGGTGTAACCGGAATTGTTCCTGACAGACGATGCTCATTATTATGTTTATATATATATAATATCTGTTATTTTGTACATAATCCATTATTCCATTTTTAATTCCACTTCAATTATTTTCATGTACGATAGGGAGCCCACTAGTGATTTGCTATTATGGCCGCTAATGAACGAAATCGTACATTGGTGCTCAAAGGTGAAAAAGGTCTTTTTTTTTTCACCTTTCTGAGCTTCTCCTGCTTGAAAAGTATTCATTCTTATTGGTCTGGTCTATGTGGTTTCAGTGATTTTGTATCTGTTGCTTGGTTTTTACTACGCTTAATAATTCATTATTAATAATTCATTATTATATTTACATTTAAAATTAAAACTGCTGCAATTGCGCATAAATTTTTAATGTATTTTGACTTTAATAAAACTTATTGATTCATGTCACTTCAAATAAAAAATATATGAATTTCAAAATTTAGATTTGCCTAATATTGGTATTAACCAGTTTGGATATAATTGATTAAAAAATAATTGAATTGCAATTGGATTACAATTAAATTACAATTATATATTTTTTTGTCAATCGATTAACAGGTAATTTGTTACAGATAAATTGAATAAGTAATTCAATTTATTTGTAATCAATTACTTGTTAATTGATTGACAGTAAAATAATTATAATTGTAATTTAATAGTAATTCAATTACTTTTTAATCAGTTATGCCCAACACTGGTATTAACACTATATATATATATTATAATATCAAATTTCATATCTTCTCTCTCTTCCAAAAACGTCTAATGTTGGGAATGTGAATGATTTAGAAACTTCTAAAATTAAAATTAACATCAACAAAATTTATAACAAAATATTAAAATTTGCAAATAATGTCCAGATTTTTCAGCGGACCACCAAACTTTTCTCGGAAACCACTAGTGTTCCATGGATCTATATGGACAGGGACGTCTTATCCAAGCGCTTTGGAGGAAGAAACGCATTATTTTATTTAAATTTTACCTTTAATTTAATGTAAATTTTAAATTTGTTTCAAATATAAATACCTATTAACGTTTTAAATTCAAATAAGGCAATTTAACCTTACATTAACCCCTTGGGTACATTTGACGTCTGAGACACGTCATTCACTTTTTTTGTTTTTATTTTTGTTTTGCAATTCTAATTACTTGAAGACATTTTAATACTACATATGTCACCAATATTTTAGAAATAAATAAATTCTTACGTAAAATGTACTGCTTTTACATACTATTCCAAGCAACCAAAAATTATATCCGTTCCACATGCAAATATTTTCTCAAATAAATCCGTACCCAAGGGGTTAAAATTTGGTTCAAATATAAATAAGTATTAAAACTTTAAATTCAAATATGTATTTCATTCTTAAAATTTCATAAAAGTAACTTTTTGTCGAATTGAAAACTCATTTATAAAATTATCACTCAGGTTATTTTACATAATTCCTTGAGTAAAGCGTTAAAAAAATATAAAATTGACATACTTATACCGGTAATACAATAATTAAACTGTTTTTCATGAGCAAAAAAATACTTCTGAACATTTTTTACAAACAAATTCATGAACTTAAACGTTTACAAAAATTTATTTTAACATGCCTTGTTCCACTGCCAGAATAGTTCAATTATTCATTTTCCTTTGTGGAAAGTCAAAATGAATGATATCGTAATGCTAATACATATATATTATAAAAAAATAAAAAAAAATAAAAAAGATGATGAAACGCCACCACTTTTTACTAGAGACGAAAATATGTATATAACCTGTAAGTTTTATTAAATGAATAGTATCCAATACTCAGTTCATTATAATCCACAAAATCCCGTATAAAAAATAAGGAACTAATTTAAAAATCGGTGATAATTTAAAAAAGTGATAATAATTAAGAGTGCCTTTCCATGTCAGACTTTAACAACAAAGAACAATGATACATTTATTAAAAAATTGAAATGCATGAAAAACGCTGAAAAACTGAAAAGTTTTGTCGTCAGGGTCGTCAATTCTTTAGAGAGCATAAAAAAAAAAAAAAAAATGAAAAAATGCAATATTTCATACAACGTATAATGGAGAATTTAAGCCAGGTACGCAGGTCAAGATCGATCATGCATGGAAAAAATAAAATAAAATGAATGAATAAATTGAAAGTTCAGATGAACAAATGTACCAATAATGATAAATGGGAAATTATCAAAGATATAGCAATAATTATAAAAATAAAGAAATTAATAATAATAAAGAAAAACAGCAAGTTATGAAGTTGAGTTGATTAGAAAAATATTTAAGGAAATAACGCAATTTAATTACCTATGCTACAATACTTTATGAAATGAATTGCAATACATTGTATAATTTAAAGATAGCCCAGAAGATAATAATAAAATATAATAAACTATATTTTTATAACTTTAATAAACAGAACAATAATATAAAACTATATTTTAGTAGTTACGAAACGTATTGTTGCCATCTATCGTGTAAAATTATATTTATATTTATTCATTGTTACAAATCTGATTTTGCAAACCTATAAATTTAAATATATGTATATATATATATAAATATAGTAGAATATTTTCCTACATAAATAATTTAATGAAACTAATTCTTATAATAATTTTATTAATTACATTATTAAAAATGGGTTATGAAATATGGAAATTTAAGGAATTTTTCTTATTGTATAAACTTACCATTATACGGGATTTTTAACCACAGTATTATACGAAGCAAATTTTATACAAAACATATCATGGTAATTTAATGTGAGAAACAATATTATTTTGTAAATTAGATGCACTAAATTTTTATTACAATAAGAATCTGAACAAAATGCATACAAATTGAAATTACTTACTACATTTGTATTACATAACAGCTTAATAAAAACTATTTTTGATTAAAATAAAGTATTAAGTTATTAATTTGAAATAATAATTAATGTATTGAACTGACGAGTGAATCATAGTTGTTGTTAGTAAATATCGCTGTATACCAAAATTAAAGTAATAATTTTAATTATTATAATTATAATAATAATAATAATAATTAAAAGAATAGATGTTGAAAAATGTAGGATTTAATGTGAATTCACATTTAAAATTACCTTTTTAAATTCAACGATATAGTACTGATAATTATAATTATAGTATAAAGTGCAATTAAATAAATTTATTGCTATATTTTAAATAGTGAAATATCAAAATTTAAATAAATGTAGACGCTCTATAATATTCATTTAACTTTAAAGCTGGTGAATTTTAAATAAAAACTATATTAGTATTATTCATATATTAATACACATTAAATTAAATCCATTCTTTTAAAATACTCATTAATTATAATTATCAAAACAATTATGTATAACGTACTAATCAACATAAAGTTTTAATAAATCATAATTAAACGTGTAATGATTTATATGTATTATTAAAAATCATAAAATTAAAGTTTAAACAACTTTGAAGATTTGAAGTTTGATGATTTACTAATAATAAAGAATAAATAAAGTACTTGTTTATTGATAATGCCTTTCGCTTTCTTTGACATTCGTTAGATGGCAGTACGACACTCTCAAGAAAATCGCACTAATATTGTTTTTAAAAACTTCAACTAAGCGTAAAAATCTATTCATGTTATTATATAGTTTAGTTTAACTAAATAATTTTATTTATTTATTTTATTTTATTTTATTAATATTTTCTTTCATATATTATTTATCTATGTAAATTAAACTACTC
Source organism: Salticus scenicus (assembly GCA_963930645.1). Taxonomy (NCBI): domain Eukaryota; kingdom Metazoa; phylum Arthropoda; class Arachnida; order Araneae; family Salticidae; genus Salticus; species Salticus scenicus. The sequence continues at coordinate 144,602,262 of OZ005654.1, forward strand.
AGTATATTATCAGATAGCTAGTTTAAGTATTCCTTCGATTCACTGTGTATTGTAAATATTTGAAAACAAAATAAATAAAAATAAAATAAAATAAGTAATAGCAACGTCTTTTATAATTTTTTTATGTAATTAAATTAATTTGAATTTATTCTTAAAATATTGAATTTTATGTATTAACTACTTTAATTTTTATTTTCATTAAAATAATTATATCCTATATCCCATACTTTTACTTTAATCTTGGTAATATATCTCATCTTGCCTCTTAATATACAATTTAGCGTTTACTTATGAATATCACATGTTTGTGCTCGGTATTGCCTTTTTATCTTGTCATTTCCACTTATGTAAGTGTTTAAGTTAAATATTCATTTTTATCGCCAAGAAATATCGTCCAGGAATCGCCAATATTCATCTTAATCGCGTATAGAAAGATAAAAATAAAAGTTTACTATTCAAACAAACAGTAACAATATGAACCAAATGAAAGGTGGAAAAAGCTGAATTTCATGGAACTGAAAATAAATAAAGGAACGAATAAATAAATAAAATAAAATACTAAGAATGTAGAGATAAATCTCCAGGGAGTCACCGTTTCTACATAGTGGCAAAAAATGCATTGGTTTTATTCTGTGATAAACTATATTACGCAAAATACCAATGAAGACCCTATCTTGCTATTAAAATATTACTTTTAATGAAAAATAAATAAATAAATAAATAAAGGAAAAAAAAAAAAAAAAAAAAAAAAACGAGCTTCACCAGAAATAAAATCACCCAGCACATGATGATTACATCACTTCTATGTAAATAGTGTGAAATATTTAAGCATTTTCAAGCTGCAAAGAGATCAACTTATTTATTTATTTAATATTACGAAAGTATTTTTTTTACCTCTCTTCCGAGGGGCGGAGAGTTTTTATTATATTTCCTATCAAAAATTATCAAATCCTGCTAATTTCCCAATAAAAAAATTATTAATTCATGCTGTACTATTTTAGCTACTAAAATGAGGAGGCTTTAAACATTAAGATCCTTTTAAACAATATTCAACGCTATACCGAAGTGGAGATTGAATTAATATCCACCCCAATCTGCCTAATTTCTGACCATTTGTCATTAAAAGTTTTTTTCAAAGACTAGAACTGACACGAAATGGTCATTTATAAAAGATGGCCTCTTACGCGTTAATTATCTTTAGCTGCATCATTATTTCCGATATTAAAGCAATTCAAATGCAATATAAAAAAGTAGCTGGATATATTTAATATTCTTTTTGTACTAACTTCATACCTTCATTCAGAATTAATTATCCGAAACTGACTTTTTCTTTTCCATTTTTATTCTTTTTTCTTATCTTTTCCTTTCCTTTCCTTTCTTCTTTTTGAAAGTACTTGCATCTAAGGAGTAAAAGGAATGTATTATACATTGAATATAATACACTGAACACTTTCAGCCTAGTCATATTGTTTTTATAAGGAGTGACTTCCGAAAGCATATGCAAAGTGGGCCGATTCTAATTTTTGTCGTAGGAAGAAAAAACAGAAGCCTATATATTATTAATAATAATACAATAAAACACTATTTATATGTCTCTTATATGTATACGTCCTTTTAGTGAAGTTCCGATTCATTTCTATCCATTTAACACAAAAATTCTTCGTTTACACGCCGGTCAATATCGGTTATACGTCTTTTTCACTTTTCTAAAATTCACGAAATTTCTTGATCGGTCTTTATTATATTTCCGTTCTAGGTAAGGAGGACTTTTATTCGAAAGTAGTAGCTCAAATAGAGGAATACAGGAAAAATAGCCCGTGTATAAATTGATAATCGCTGAAAGCCACAGTTCGAGGTTCTCCTTCTTCTCTCATCTGTAATATTTTACAATTTCTGTATTGAAAAGAAGAAAAGATAAATTTTGAAGAGTAACATATTATGAACATAAACGCAGAACAAGTTTTGGTTTAAAATGACAATTCTAATGTTACCACAATTTTTTTTTTTTTGGCCTAGAAGTACTGAGTAGCCATCAGGGATGAAAGTTTCCGCTTTTTACTTCCATTACCGTACTACCGTAGGTAATGGAAGTATTGTATTCGGTCTGAAAATTCGATATCGGGTTTTCACCTGATTTACACGTTTTAAGGTCCCCTGAGTCCAAAAAAGTGGTTTTTGGCAATTGATCAGTGTGTATGTATGTGTGTGTGTGTGTATGTATGTATGTATGTATGTATGTGGAGAATCTTCTGGATATTATAGCTCAGAAACTAATAAAGATAGAGCTACGAAACTTTAGAATTGAAATACGTCTGGTGTACAGATGAAATTTCCAAATTTTGGTGAAAATTGAAAAACCGGAAGTGGGACATCGGAAACCGGAAGTGGGACCGTAAGTCCGTATCTCAAAAACGGCTCTAACGATTTTCTTCAAACTTGCTATATAAACACTCTATTAGATGTCCTTTCGAATGATATAGTTGGTTAGTCCAGGAAAATTGATAGGCGTCCTGTATAAATAGCTCAATTTCAGGCCTCGTAAAGGCGTTCCTTTAAAAACTGTTGCACGGATTTTTTTCAAACTCGCCATTTTAACTCACTTTTAAATATGCTTTTGTATGTAATTATTGTTTTCCTGTCAATAATTGAGTTTAACCGGAAGTGGGACATCGGAAACCGGAAGTGGGACCGTAAGTCCGTATCTCAAAAACGGCTCTAACGATTTTCTCTTTAGTTCTCTTTTATGTTTTCTGATCGCATTATCTCTCAAAAATGTATATAATATGTGTAATAGTGGGTAATGGAAGTCGTGTGGTTGTTTCACACCAGATTTTTTTTTAATCAAAACGAAATCTTAAATTCACACCAGTGTAAACTTCTCATTCAAGTACACTTATTCAAACACATTATTTGTGTGTTAATATATAAACGCATTTAAATGATAAATTTATTCCGGTGTGAATGCAGGATTTTGCTTTCGTTAAAAAAAGTGGAAACTTTTATGCCTGGTAGCCATTTAAAAAATACAAATACTAAATAAATAATATAAATAAATAAAAAAATAAAAAATAAAATAACAATAATAATAATGAATGATAATGAACAATATTTTTTAAGCATACCCACTTTATTCCATCCACCCCAATTATTTTTAAAAACTTTAGTAATTAGTATTTTCGCATAAATTTTGCTTCGATTCATTAAATTTTTAGCAATCAAAGTTTTATTTTTTGAATTTCGAGTATACGCCCTTTTACGTCAGTCCCCTTAAAAAACGTATAAATAGCGTTTTACTGAAAGAATAATAGTAATAATTACTATTATTGCTGTTATTACTCTCATTAAGTCTTAAGAAACTCAAAGAAAAAAGTAAAATAAATAAAAAAAAAATCCAAAATAAACTATTTCTACAGCTGCAGCTGTCATTAAATAATAATAACAATAGGATAAAAAATGCACCAATAATTTTTTTATTACTATTATAATATTTTGTGGTGGTGGTTAAAGGCCGATTGTCTATTCGGGGAAACTACGCCTGCGGTAGAATGCCCGCCGTTGGGGTACTACTGAAAAATAAATAAATAAATAAGTAAATAAATAAAATAATAATCTAAAAATTAAAAAAGACAAAATACAGTAATAATAATGATGATGATGATGATAAATAATAGTATGACTGACAAACAAAGCAGGTGTTTAATGTTTATCGTTCTTATAGGAAGGTCGCAAAATTCTATGAAAAATATCAATATTTAAAAAAAAATTAAGATTATTATTATTATTATTTATTCATTTATTTTTAATGAGTATGAATTAATTGCAATATAGCCAATATACTGCAGGATATTGCATGAGTAAAATCCCAGCCATAAGCCTTTGACTATTTTCTTCGTTAGGCCTCAGACACCACAGAATATATATATATTTTACGCTCTATTGCGTAAAACAGATTGGCACTAAGGTGAGGTCCAGTTAGATTTTTGTACATTGAGAAATTTACTATTGAATTAATTATCACTTATTTAAATTACCAAAAACCTAACAAGGAACATCACCCAAGTGTCCAGCTCGGATTTCAATGAAATTTAGGCGTTTCTTTCATATTTGATATGCAATCAAATTTTACTCAAAAATATGCGAAAAATAGAAAAATTTGTATTTATACAGCAAGTGAGTACTCAAATGAATAATTCAGTTGAAATAATTTTCAGTACTATAAATTTTCATTTGTAACTTAAACATGAAAGCGCAAAATCATTTTGTTAAATCATTTTTAAGTCACGCCCAAAGGCGGAGCTTACTGTTGATACGTGGCTTTTAACATTTTAAAAATTCAATAATTATAGAAAACATGGACTACAGCAAAAATTTCTATGATCAAAAATATTTGGTACATGCCCTCTATCAGAAATTAAAATTGCCTTAAAATCGCAGCCGGACACTTGGGTGATGTTCCTTGTAAGTATAAGTACCAACGCAATAGTTTTATCTACCTTTATCTGGATCTTTCATTACAGTAGCATTTACCAGAATTAATTAATTTTCTAGTTCCTACTTCTGATTAAAAAGAGCATTGAAACAATTTATTTAATAGTTTCTTCAACTTCCAGAACATAATTTCGAATTTTCAAATGAATAGGTTATTTTATTTTATTTACTTTTTTAATAATTTTTATGTGATAATTAATTTCATCCGTTATTCTTATCGTTATTTCTTAACTGCTACATATTTTAACATATAGTAAAAATTTCAAAGAAAATGTTACACTTATTCTCTTTTTTTTGCTTTGTCATACCTCATAAAATTGTATTGAAAAAATAATTTCATCAAACAACGGATACAAAGAACGGAGCCTCTAAAAGCGAGATCATTGTAAACAACAAAAAGAAAGAAATCTTAAAGTAGATCCTACTTTGCAAAACCCATAATTTCCTTGAAACCCTGAAATTAGAGTATTTGACGCATCAGTTCTGGCGTGGCAGGTTCTCTTGAGTAAGGGCATGACCCTAGCTGTCCCTTTCATACTACAGGCAATAGTTTTTTTGCTTGCTTTTTTGCCATGCACCCCTCCCCCCTCCAGTGAATTCGTTTTTGGTTACTTGTTATACCTTTGCGCGCCAGGCCTGGAAGCCTTTCTTTTGTGAAGTATATTCCACAAGGTATAGAAACCGGTTTATCCGGAGGTAATGGTTGATGTTTTTATGTATTTTTTTCTTACCTACCCCACCTCAATCTCTGTTACAGCACTCTTCATCCGATGAAGAAAATTCAACCCTCCCCCAGCAAGAAAATTTTCGATAAGGCATTCATTAATTAAAATTTTGGCTACATATCTTCTACGGATACAATATTTACTTGATACCTGTAGATGAATGAATAGACTATAATTATTTTTTTACTTCTTTGCGAAGGAAAATGGGAGGTGGATCTGAAATTAATACACTACTGAGAGTGAGAGAATGTAGTAAAAATAAGAATAAGTGTCTGCATTTTCGATTTTTCAATATTTACATTTAGTCCATAAAAAAAAAAAAAAACATACATTTCACTTTAGGTTTTATATTTTATTATGTAATACATATTTAATAATACAAATGATTTTGAAAAGTAATAAAATACTACGTAGATATTTAAGGTGTAATAAATCATCAAGGAAAATTTTGTCATTTTACTGAAGTGTATTTTAAGCTACTTAACATATTTAATCGTTCCTTTCACATCAAGAAATATGAGATAAAGCGAATATTAATTAAAAAAAAAAATGGCAACATATTTATATTTTAAAAAGACTTTAAGAGACTACAATGATAATTACTTTATACCTGTCCTGTAGACACTATAGCTTTATTTATCTTTTGTTATCAAGATTGAAGATGGAAATTAACAAATTATTTAATGAAAGTGTTAATAGAAGCAGAGTTTATATTTTAGGAACACTACTTTTTATAGTAATTATTCTAGCCTACAAGTTTAACTATTAACTAAAGCATAGTTTGTAATAATAGAAAAAAATAAATAGTGGTATGCAGAATATAGGGTGCTGTAAACCCCTATAAAAGTGTTTTTCAACATTTATAATTTAAATGATTTCATTTTATACAGTCTATGATAATATAATATAGATTTTGTTAACAAAACTAATTATAAGTCAAAATTATTATATTCCTAGCTCACTCTCTAAAAAAACCTTTTATATTTCAAAACTCCCAACAGCTAGAAAAGTTTTAATGAAATTTTCATTAAATTAGAAATTTGGCAATTAGTATTCCAATTTTTGAATAATAAAGTAATATTAATCAGTATTTAAGCATAAATTGTCTAAAATTATTGCATTTCTTTTCGAGGGAAGAAGCGGAACGGAAACTAACAGACAATTCATCAAAAGTGCCGGCTAACTGGTGATGTGATCTTATAAGTTTTCAACACCAATATGTTTTAAAATTTTCAGTTATAAACTTAACTGGTATTAAATTATAATTCATGACAATTGAGGATTTTTCTTAGGAAAAAAAATAATCTGGTGTGTTACTCACGCGACTTTCTCTTACCCTGAAATTTAATACTATAAATACAGACTGAAGATTAAGGGTTAAGATAGCGAGTACTGTTATGTAAACTTGTATTAAAAAATTCTAATTAGGCTTCGGTACCGCTTTATTTGATAAATAATTTTGTGTGAGGGGGTTGCCACCCCCCTCAACTCCCCGTTTCTATTGTACCTACATTTATATAGAATTCAAATCTGTTATTAAATTTAAAAGTTCATTTAAAATTATTCAGACAATTTCACACGCAGCATTCCTTGAAACTTATCAATCTTGATCAAACTTTTCTAGTAACAAACGTATTAATTTCAAAATAAAACATTTGGATCGCTTAAAATTATTTGTTTTTAATTTACTCTAAGTGACACAGACAACAAAGATCAAGCGTTAAAAAATAAAACTTGACTTCGCTATTCAAGAAGCCTCAAAGCGTGTAAATATACAAAATACCAAGCAATGAATATTTAGCTTAAAAGAATACAGTATTAGCCATATGGCCATGAGGAATTAATTCCCGAGCAACGTTCCTGGATATGGTAAAATATTATAGAAAAGCTTTTCCACTAACAATAATAATAATAAAAAAAAAATTATTGCTTAAATATTGGCAGCCCTGTATATTTTCTGAAGATTATGTACACAACACATGGGGCATATAAATATAATCCTATATTAATAGCACGCGACACAACTTGAAATACACTTCCATCAATTTTCACGTATTGTCGGACTATAATCTAGTTTTTTTGTGTAGCCCTGTAAACGAATAGTGAATGATTTCTATACCTACATGAAACATGTTTTTATGCATATAAAAAATATATATTCGTTTCATTAGGTTTTAGTGCTGTCTATCGATGTTAAACTCTAGTTACCTGCCATTTCCCCCGTAGACGTATTTTAATTTTCTTGGGTGTCCCTGTGCACGAACCATTTGTTTAGTCTCAATGAAAAGTTTAGTGTACCATCCCTATGATACACATTTAGAATACCAAGTTTGGACTTTTTGATATTATTTGTTCATGAGATATGCTGATAACAGACAGACACACACAGACAGATCAACTGCATGTTGACCATTTATATGGGTAAAAGAAAATACAAAAAATTCTAAGTAACACTCAATTTTTTATCAAGTCATTTTTCTGAAGAAAACACACGAAATATTTAAATATTGCTATTGAAATTTGTAGACCTCTTAGTCTGGTGTTGTCATATTTACATTTCGGATGTAACATCGCAATTATGTCCAGATATAAAGGATATTGCTACTGATTTTGTTAAAAATCGTCTCAGTATGCTCACTATGCACGATTTTCAGAAAATTATTTCGTTAGTTTATGAATCGAAATTCTTGCAAATTTGTTGTTACGGGTGTGAAATTTGTATTCATATTGTATGAATTTATAGTGATTTCGCGAACGCATGGTTGATGAATCTATGTTATAGTACAGATTACACCTTCCAATAATAAATATGATTCCCGTTTTTACATATAGGAAATTCTCAAATGTTAAATTAATTTTAGTTTTTCTCTTCTTTTCTTTTTAATATTTCATTTTAAAGTTATTAAATGTGGGGTGGGAAATCCTTTTGTTGAATTTTTGCAATTTATAACTTTAAAAGGAAATATACAGTTAAAATAAAAAAAAAATCATTTTCTGGAAAACCGAATTGTAATATATTCTAAATGTGAAAAAATAATTAGGTAATCAATAATCCACATATGAAATCCTTGGATTTGACTGCCTGTGACAATAGCCAATGTGTCCCTTTTTGTAATGTGTAATTATGTGAAGTGTAATTTACAAAAAAATTATACAGTTATTAGAAATTTTCCTCCATAGAATTTTTTTTTAATTAATTAGTTAATTAGGCTTTGTACTCAAACCAAAAAATGTTTGTAATCTATCTTTGTATTAAAAGTTTCTTACATTGGGTATTATATTTCAGCGAACTCAAACTACTAATGAATTGACAGTTAAAAAAAAAAAAAAAAAAAAGGCCAAAAGAGAAAATTATAAATTTTACTCGGTTGTATCATCAAATTAATTCACTTCCTTTTTTCCTCTAAATTCGATTAAAAAATATGTCTAAATGCTTTAAAATATTTAAAGTTATCCTTCATTACCCTTCCACTATGCACCATTACATGGATTTATTTTCTTTCCTCAGCTAAAGAAAATTTCATAGTTCTCCATCCTCCACTAAGTGCTAAGTAAAAAGTGCAAGTGCACTGCACGTTGAGTTGTGATTGCGACTTCTCCACCCAAGTTATTTATCCTTCAATCACTTCCTGTGAGCGGCAGGAGTATGGGTAGCTGGAACAAAAGAGTAAAGCGGAGAAAGGCGGGTTTAGCGACAGCGACACACAGGGGAAAAAAAAGAAAATATAAAGCTGAAGGATGACGACATCCAATTCAATACTCAATGGACATGGACCGTGTCTATGTAGATGTACATAAAATATTGCATGCGAATAAAGAAAAAAAGAAGAACGATTTAAAAAGTGGATAAGGCTCGTAAATACATTTCCGAATTTTGGCAGAGTGGAACTTTGAAATTCAAATTTTACGATTTAATATTTTATCTTTCAACTTCAACAACACAAGGACATTTTTTCACAAATGTACAAAATGATTGGTAATATTATGCTTATTAAAAAAAAAAAAAAAAAAAAAAAAAAAAAAGTCATGAAGTTTTTTTATTTTTTATTTTTTTTATTTATACTCTTTATTTATTTATTTTTATAAAACTTTTTTCCTAGTGATTTTACATCCCAAAAAACTGTTAAAAGTGATAATTAGGATAGGATATTTTTTTTTTCCTTTTTAAATTGGAAAATAGAATTTTTTTCCCCTTCTTTTCTGGAAAGCATTGGGGCTGTCACTCTACGATCATTTTTTGCACATGAAGGGTCACTTACGGTTTAACAGGATGCTTTATCTAAAGTTGTCTGCTGTCACACCCCATGTTCTTCTATAGGAAATTTTCTTTTAAGAATAACACATCCCCTGTTTTTGTATTAGTTTCAACGTTTAAAAATTCACAGCTGATAAATTGTTTATCGTTTCCCAAAAATTACTGTTTTAGTTCAGGTAAGTTTAGTTAAGTAGAGAGTTATTTGTATAAAAAAATTTCCTATAGAGTAACATGAGGTTATGCTGCTATGATAATAATACAACGTATATAATAATACAGTACATTGTATCACTACTGTCAATACATAGTAGTACATTCATAAATGTACAATGTATATAGCATCGTTTTTAAGTTGTCAAATAAAATTTTATTTTAAAATTAAATGGTCTGTGTAAAAGAAAAAAAAAAAAAATCCATGCTTAAATACTAATTATACTATAGAATTGATTACAAATTGAATTGCTGTAGAACTTTTATCAACCAGAAGGGTTAAGGGAGTCTATGATTTTTGTTTGCAACGTACTGAAAAAAAAAAAAAAAAAAAAAAAAAAAGGTAATGTTACTAAACTTTGCACTGGTAAAATGTGTGTAACGTTACATCTAAAACTGGGAAGTAACGTAGAATCCCCAAACTTTTGGTGAAATACCACACAATTTTGTGTTACATTACGCAAAAAAGTTATGTAACATTACGCCAAGAATTGTAGCGTAAAATTAAGTTTTCAGCGTAAAATTACACTTTTTTTAGTGTGTTTTTTAAAAACGAAAACAAGTGTTTTTCTAGTGTTAAGATTCCAAAAAATTTTCAAAGAGAGAAGATAATCAAGATTTCAAGTGACGTCACGAAATCGTGATTTAGATGATCGAAGAATAATTTCCTGCTCTTCTTTATTATTTAACGATGATTTTTTTTTTTTTCTTCTTTTTTAAAGGATTATAATTGTAATGAACTTGTGAAAGCGTTCATTAATAAATTCATTGTAGTGAATCGTGGTGAAAAATGGTTTAAAGGTGCTGTATTTTTATCTAAAGATAATTGTTCAATAAATATTTCTAAAAGATGAAACAAAAGTATCTACATGAAAAAGGGGAGAAATTTCATATTTTAACGTAAGGTATTATTTCCAGAATCGATGGATCTAAATAATAAATTTTATTACCAGGGATAAATCATTTTTTGATTTGTAATTAATGCAGATTGTGTTAATTAACATTTAAGGAATTTGATTAATAATTTAAACATTTAGATTTAGATTTTTTAGTCTGTATTTATTTATTTATTTATTTTCATTCACACGTCAGGTGTGTTTTTACTTTTTAACCACTTTACTACATCTATTAGCAACAAAACTTAGAGATCGATGTAAACTTGTGAAAAAGTGTAACTGTGAAATTTTAAAGTGCAATTGAAAAAATAACAATTATTTAAGAAATTCTTAAATTTTGCTTAAAAAAAAACCTTAGCTTTTTTTTTTTTTTTTAATGTGTTAACTTGTGTAGAATTTATTTACAAGGCATTTAAAATGTATTAGTTTGTCATAGGGATATGCTTTCAGACATGCCTTAGACAGACAGAGAGAGAGAGAGAGAGAGAGAGAGAGAGAGAGAAACCGTTGTACATCCATGCTTTCGTTTTTCTTTCACTAGTAAACATTTTACACAAGTGCTGTAAATTTATACTAAACAGTCTGACATTTATTTCTTTTTTCACTAAAAAATGTACTTCAAGCATATTTCTGGGTTTCTGGGGTAAAAGTAGCTTCACTATTTTATCATGAAATTTCTTAGGCTATTGAATCAGATACTATCTTTTTACAATTAAAAGTTATTTTCTTAGTGAAGCTGCAAAAGATTAGGAAATGGCGCAACGAGAAAAATTAGACGCAGTGCGGAGATAGACAGTTGTGTGTATAGCCTCCTAAACTAGATGCCTTCCGCGTGGCTCGGAAACTTAGCGGTAGACAGCGCCACCTGGTACAGATTGCGCGACTTTTTTATTCAATAGCCATCAAAAATTTTTAAAAGTGGGATTTGAATATACATAAAAGGCGAATAGAATCGAAGAAACGTCAATTATATATATCATATATCACTCCCATTTTTCAAAATGATTTCTAAGCAATACAAGATTACATAATGATGAAAAATATCGAAAATTTGCAAACACTAAAATAACGAAATAGCTTTTAAATTTTAAAGCGATTTGTACAGTTTCTTTCGGATAATTTCCAATAATAATAATAATAATAAGAGTATGAGTATAATTATTTGTTTGCGATGTTTTAAGTGAGATTTATAAGCAATTGAAAGTGATCAAATTCTTATCAGTCATAATCTCTTTTTCTAATTTCCGATTTTTTTTTTTTTTTTTTTTTTTTTAATCAACGATAAGTTATTGTAATTTGTTAATATTTCATGAATAAATCAGTAGATTAATCTATAGATAAAAAATAATTATTATGTTTTTTCTCAAATGACTTATTTTTATGATTCTCCAGTCTTTATTGTCTAAAATGATAATACTTGCCTTTTGCCGCACGTATGCCATGCTTTTCGGTGATGAGTTCAATTCTCAGGGGAATCTTTATCTTTATGCGTCCACTGGGTGTACTCTCTGATTTTTCGTGCAACATTTTTTTTTTTTTTTCTTTTCTGTGCTTATCTGTTTGATGACGATGGTTCCTGAATGTACTCAAAATTACATACGTGAGTTAGAGAAGGTGAGTTATAACAATATAAAGTATTGTCTGATACAACAACACATGGTTCCTGATGGCATAACTAGGGTATAGCAGTCATGTCTCGTGCCCTGGGCACTATTTAAGGGGAAGCGTTATTTAAAGGAGTGCCATTGGATATTTATTTACCTATTTTTAGTCAACCATTTCGTAAATTATGAAAATCAAAGTGTATACATTATTTTTTTTTAACACTTTCGCGACCGCATGTTTTTATCTTTTTTACATATCTGCCACTATTTTAATTTATTCCGGAGTACTTTTAGCTCCGCCTTTAAAGGCGGGGCTAAAAATACTCCAGAATAAATTAAAATATTGGCAGCTATGTTTTCACAGTAAGGTCCGCCTGTGGACGTTATTCTCCCTTGTTACAATATTTCAGAACAAAATTCTCCGTATTCACATTTATATTACAAATGGATATACGCTATAATTATACTCTTTCTAATCACAGCATTTATATCCATAGTATATTGATAGTGCAGATATGAATATTGGGTATATTTTTAAGAAATAAATAACATACAAATTGCGAAAGAAACGCCCACTGTTGGAGTTAGAGATTTTCAAATGACGTGAATCTACGTCAGCGGTCGCAAAAGTGTTAATTAATAATATTCATTGTTCAAGTACAAAAACAAATTGGGTTATTTAAAGAGAGAAATTTTTTGGGGAAAAATGTTATATATAATGAGTGGGCGTAATAAACCATAAAAACAAACCTGAATCTTATTAAACATTAAATTAAAAATTATAAAATTTTTTTTGAAAACATTGCATGTATACATTCAATGTCTGCTTCCTCAGGAACAGAGAAAGCAGACATAGGATACAAATGAAGTGGTCTTATACATGTTTTTGCTTGAATCATTTTGATCTTTATACAGTTTTTAATTAATATTTAATAAGTTTTAAATTTGTTTTTATTATTTACCACGCCTACTCATTTCAATTTATTTAAATGAATATATGTGTCTTAGTTTGGCAGGAGAGTTCTATCGTATTGAATTAAACTATTGACACCGGAAATTTATCATATATATCATTTATATAATTTTTAAGAAAGTATTTGGTGAATATTGTCTTTAAAATTGCGTAAATATTGTTTAGGATTAACTTCCGGTTCACTATTTAATTCAATGCGACAGAACTTCCCCACTAACTCTATAGTTTTGTATAATTTTTAGTGCTGCCTTTGGCGCCTATTTTGATTTTTTTTTTTTTTTAAATTATTAAATTATTATTTAAAGTAATTGTAATATATATATATAATAAATTTCATAGCCAGTCTTTAATTTAATGCTATGGGAAAAAAAAAATCAGAAAATTATTGAAGTTTTTATTACTACAATCAGATCTCTAAGTCTCCGCCCTTTTTTCAGGACACTTTTCAGGAATAAAAAATTTTTGCTTTTTTTTCACGGTTCGTACAGTTCTTATTTTTCGGCACCAGTAAAATTTAACAGCAATTTTTGTGATAAAATAAATTTATAATTTTAAGTAAAATTTTATTACATGAATATTGTGGTGGAAGAATCCTTACCAAAGGGCGTGTTCGTATGAACCCTGTTTTTTCCTACTACTATTTTTACACAATAATCCCTATGCTATCTAATCACGATAAAAATACGGTAAAGATTTATGTATGAAAATTGTGGTAGCAAAAAAGGCGAAAATTTCTCACTCCTAAAGTGGCCTCAAAAATAAAAAAAAGAAGGCGGAGACTACTAGCTTTATAGTACAATTTCAGGGGTCGTAGTCTCCGCCTTTTTTATAGGACACACTGATAAATGAGAATTTTATGACTTTTTTGATACCGCAATTTTTGTACAATCAGCAAAAAAAAAAAAAAAAAAAAAAAAAAAAAAAAAAAAAAACGGTCCCCCGCCCCCCAACTAATTTTCTCTCAAATCGTCCTAGAGATATGCGGCTGGTATCAATCGATTCGTGATAAGGTCTAGTTTATAACGATATAGTTAGATTTTTGCTTAATGAGTCCTCTACATATTAAAACAGGCATCAACTTCATTTTTTTTTAATATGGCAACCCTTATTTTTGACCTCATATTCGAATTTCTGAGATCAAGGTGGTTTAGAAAATGTAGTGTTTGCATTCTTTAATTCTTGATAAATTTAGAAGGAAAAATGTATTAGGAGTCGTCCATGCATTTAGAAAAAAATAAATTCTGATCTTCCGTACAAAAAACATTATTTATTATGATTCATACGGGAAAAGAAAAGTACAGAAATTGTAATATGAAATAAAATGACGTTAATCTACTGAAGGTATTGTGCTTGCTTTTAAACTTATCTGAATAACTGCAGTTGACTCCCGTATAACGCGCTGCTGCAAAACACGACCAAAAAATTGAGACTAGTACTCATACAACGCGATTAACAGTCCGTATTACACGCGTAAGATAAATTAAACATTTTTGCACAGTTAATCAAATTTTTGATTCCTCTAAGGCATAAATGACTTATATTTTTTCTTCTTAAATATAGTTTATGAATTAAAAAAAATTTAACTGTTTATTTTTAATAAAAATGAAATAGTTAATTACGTTACTTTAGGCTTTAAAATTTAAATAGTCATATTACAGCGTCTAGAATAAACAGTGTGGCAATCGCCTATAACCGTGATGTTAAAATGATGCTACAAAAATTAAGCTTACCCAGATGTCGCTGTGATCGAAGCCATTGCTCAAATCGGAGACCTGATTGGCTTTTCCCAGTTTCGTCAGTTTAATCACGTGATCTAAGCATATAATTAACCAATAGGGAGTCTCCGTTTTGTTGTCGTGACACTAGCTTCGATTACAATGACATCTGGTGACAGGCTTAATTTTTTTAGTACAATTTTATTCGCCGCTTTCCACACTGTTTATTCTAGACGCTGTAGTCATATGAACCCTACAATATTCAGTTATAAAAATGTAAATAGCAAGATAAAATAATAATAGTAATGATGATAATAATAATGACAATAGCGGTAAAAATAATGAAAAAAGTGTTTAATATTTAAGAAAAAAGAATATAGCTATTTGTGTTGGGTACATTTTTGTGTAAGCCCCGCATGAAGGCGTTTCTATAAAGTATTACATTTAATTTGAGACGTATAAACTTACAGTATACAGTTACAGTATACAAAAATATAGATAATAAAATTTAAACAAAAATCTGAGAAAGGACATTAAATATTCAATAAAAAAGAGATACTGTTCAAAAGCATTCCTGTTTTGAGTAATAAGTCACGCTTTTATACATTTCTCTAAAACATCAAATTATTTAGCAAATTCCTAATTAAATAACTGAAATTTTGTTTTCAACAATCGAAACGGTAAATTTCATATTTGTTTATATATGGTAGCGTCCTATAAAGAGTCAAACAAAATAAAATTAAGTAAAAAAGAAATATTTTTAAAAGTAAAATATTGTTTTAGGAAAAACCAGAGGGTGGGATTTATTACAGGGGTGTTTGTGACCCCGAAATATTCTACCAGAATTTTTCTAATAGTGATATTATTGACAGTTTTCTAGTAAAGTTCAGCAATTGATTATAACCAAAATTACAATTTGTAAATTTCTGGTGGAAAATAAAATAAAAAACCCGGAATGCAAACACCCCTGTATTTTTGTTTTGGAATGCCATCAAAATTTTCCGCCTGCAATACGATAATTTTACAAAAATGGGTTAATTCGTATCGTAAACATCGAAACCTTACTTAGAAAACAATAAAAAATAAAATAAAATATTTCAATATTGGACTGAACTTTCATAAATTGGTCTGATAACGTATGTCCCAATTAAGGCGATTTCCTATTGCCCAGAACGAATATCCTGCGTTATACAGGAGTCTACTGTACTTGAATTTTTAATTATGAAAAGCGTAAGATCAGTATACTATATCTTTAAAAGTGATAAGAGATATTTCTTAGTTTTAAATTATTTTTCTGTAATAAATGTGAATTTTACGCCGTGATTAGAATTAATCGAAAATCAATAATGTTTCGATTTGTTTCAATAACAAATTTTATAAACATTAGAAAAAAATTAAAAAAATGCACAATTTTATTCTGTATTAAAAAAGATTTAACAAAAACTTAATATTTTATTATGTTATACCACGCGATAAAATCTGAATAACATAAAGCTTACAAACGGTACAGTAAGCAATAGCAAAAATGTCACAACAAGATTAAAATAGTAAATTCGTGGTAAAAATCTTATAAAAATTAATAAATAATAATAATAATAATAATAATAATAATAAAACGATTATCAAATGAGTATTGCTGTTTCAAACAATAAGCCTCGCTTTACCGCGTTTTCTAAAACATGACATTTAATTTGAGGTGTACGAATTCTACAATATTCAAGTGCATAAGAAGGACAACAGGATAAAAACAGAATTTTAGCAGTGAGAAACTAGGAGAAGTTATTTAATATTGAAGAAGAAAGTCTTAACATATCAAGATTGGGTATGTTTCTATCTTGTAACGTAAGCCACGCCTTTATACATTTTTCTAAAACTTTACATTATAATGAAATTTTATTTTTCCGACTGAGTGAAAATAATGCCTAGACCGGGAGTCGAACCCCGGATCTTTGACTTACAAGGTCAAGGCTCTACCAATTGAGCTATCCAGGCCGGCAACCGGTCAGCATTATTCACTCAGACAACCTTTAGGCAGAAACATCTGGTCTATCATTTAGATAGCTCGACAGAAATAAGCCGCAGGTAAAGGAAAACCCCATTAAACAATGGGAGAAAGAAATACAATTTTTATTAAAATCACAATCAACTGATTGGAAGAAAATCATATTTTAATGAAATTTTATTTTTCCGACTGAGTGAAAATAATGCCTAGACCGGGAGTCGAACCCCGGATCTTTGACTTACAAGGTCAAGGCTCTACCAATTGAGCTATCCAGGCCGGCAACCGGTCAGCATTATTCACTCAGACAACCTTTAGGCAGCAACATCTGGTCTATCATTTAGATAGCTCGACAGAAATAAGCCGCAGGTAAAGGAAAACACAATTAAACAAATACCTGTATGAGTTCAAACAAATATACCTGTATGAGTTCTGCGCCAATATTCTACCCCTGCTTGAAAACGTTAAAAATAAAATTATTGATGGTGTATTACTTTCAAAGAAAAAACTACAAGTTATTTAGAAATATAAAATTAACCCTTTTTTGAAGTAATTTGTTACCACTTTAAATATTCCGATAGAACACTATTTTACATAATAATAATAATAATAATAATAATCAGTCATTAAGGGGACAAGGAATATTGAAATTATTAATTTTGTTTTACATTCTGCCACTTCTTAAATCATGTACTAGCACAAAACCTATGTTTTTTTTTATGCATAAAGTATGTTTTAAAGAATAAAAAGTAATTGTAGGGATAGAAAGGACTCTTATATGAGGAAAATGACACAAAATAATGCTTAATTTCAAAATGCTCCATGTATATATCTTAAATTATCTTAAATCTTCTTCTTCTTTTTTATTTATTTATTTATTTTTACTGTGAGTTTTTTTTTTTTTTTTTTTTTTTTTATGTAACAGAAAATATCTGTGCATTTCATTTTTTATACCTCAATTATATAATAGAATCAGTTAGGAAAAAAAAAGTGTAAAATTTGATTTCTTGAGGATTTTTTTGTCTTGTAATTGGATTTAAGAGTTCGTAATAAAGGTAATAATTTCTTCATTTCAAAATGAATATCCAGTTTTGTGACAAATATACAGGTTAACATTCATACAAATTTTTAAAAGGATTGACTGAAATCGAATCAACATAGAGCATTAAAAATAAATTATTATTCCCGAAATTTGGAACCCAAGAAAAATAAATTTAAAGTTTAAATTTCTGTAGAAGCTTTTAAATAATGTTTGAGGGACCTCAGAATGAAATTATTTGAAAAGTATTGTATAACATCATACATTTTATAATAACTATCGGTATATTTTTGATTGCATCGATTTTTATAATTTTCACTATCCCTTGTGATATGCGTCCCTTGGAAAGCATAAGTTGCCAAATATAATTGGCGTATGAGAAAACGAAGAAAAATGATATGAATGAGTAGATATTTTTGATTACATCGATTTTTACAATTTTCACCATCACTTGTCACCTTAAATGATATGCTTCTCTTGGAAAGCACAAGTTGCCAAATAGAATTGGCGTATGAGAAAACAAAGAAAAAATTCTATGAATGAGTACAAATCTTTTAAACAGTTACCGTTTATAAAAAAAGAAAAAATATTTGAATATCTATTGTTTTTACAATGCAGAAAAAAAAAAAGTATTACTGCTACCAGGTTACAGTAGACCTTAATGATGCACTATCCTTGCATTTATCAAGTTAACTGTTATTTCATGTAAACATAAAAAAATTTAAATTTTATAGTATACTCTTTAGTGGTGAGTAAATCTTTTAAATTTACTTACCACTTATTCTCAAATGTTTCGGCTGAATACTGAAATAATGAAA
This sequence comes from Salticus scenicus, assembly GCA_963930645.1. Taxonomy (NCBI): domain Eukaryota; kingdom Metazoa; phylum Arthropoda; class Arachnida; order Araneae; family Salticidae; genus Salticus; species Salticus scenicus. The sequence goes on from OZ005654.1 coordinate 144,620,984, forward strand.
TTTTTCATTTCAATTTCTTTTAAATTTGTCTGTTTTTCATTTTTTTTTTTTTTTTCTTTTTTTCTGAAGTGACAGTTTTGAATTTACAATTTTTATGAAATGTTCTTTTCAATTTTACGGATTTTGAGAAGGAACTGTTTTAAAACCTCAGATTTTTCCCGAAAGGTTAGTTTTCGAATCTGAATTTTTATTAGAAGGACGATAGAAAATGCCATTTTTTTCATAGCCAGTTTCCTTTTTTTTTTTTTTTTTTTTAAATCTTATATTCACGAAAGACAATATTTTTTGTTGCCGATTGCTCTGTAGCTCGTTGTTTAACCCTTTCAGTCGCAGTGTTCCCGCTGATGGAACACCTAATTTATTGCCGATTGCTCTGTAGCTCGTTGTTTAACCCTTTCAGTCGCAGTGTTCCCGCTGATGGAACACCTAATTTTAATTCTCTAGTTCAAGAACTCATCCCGGAAATTTTTTAGCAAAAATTTACATTTATAACATAGCAGAAAAGGCCCTTTTTTTAAATCTGAAAATTAAAAAAATTCTTTTATTTTAATTTTGTTCGTAAATTTCGGTGGCAGTGTAATTTAAATGCTCCGAATCACCCTGCGCCGCAAAGGGTTAAGAAAATTGTTTAAGGAAACTACGTTTATAATCACAGTTAATTTCTGAAATATCCATTTATTTTTCTTCCACCAAAATACAAGTTTTTTTTTTTTTTTTTTTTTTAATGTTTTTAATGCTAATCGACAAAATTTACGCTTTTCTAATATTCATTCTTTTTCTTTCTTTCTTTCTCTTCTTCTTCTTCTTCTTTTTTTTTTTTTTTTTTTTTTTTTTTTTTTCATGTCTAATTTCTGAAATACATCACATTTTTGTGGTATCATTTCGCCATCATTTGACTATACGTTTCATTGCAGAAATACGCAAATTATGTAGTCAATTTAGAATACTCATGATGATCACGAGGGAAAAAAAAAATGCGAATTGTTATTATTATTTTTTTTTAAGTTACTCTATAGTTTATTTAGTTACCATGTAGCGAGTGGATTTTTCAGGGGAATTTACATGCCATAAAAGGTGAGATTTTACTCATATCTACAGTCTCCCTTATGAAATTCTTAAGCCCAGAAATATCATTCATATATTCTATAAACAAATGAAAAAAAAAAAAAAAAAAAAAAAAAAGCCTTATACAATATAAATACATAAGAAAACTCAATGAATCTCATAGTTCTTCCAAAATTACAGGGCATGTCTGTTATATTCATAGTTCTTTCCAAACAAAGATCAACTAGAAACCTCATAAAATACAGATTTTTGAAGATTTTGGAAATCAGTAAAAAATTTATGAATTGGTGTGGATTGCAATATAAGCCATTTCATCTTTTCAAAACAATGTGCTGCAAATTGTTTATTACTTTTCAAACAAATCTTTATGTTTTGAAAAGTTCTATGTGCATTGTTGCTGGTAGATTTTGAAAATTTGATTTCTGTTAATTTTGGTTGGGTTTGGTTAATCTACCAACAACGTACTAGAGCTGGCTAGTGGGCTATTGATGACGGTTTGATATTCACCACTGGAGTGGTCCAGAGAGATTCCATCACAATTTTGGTCCTCCATGGAGGGAATAACTTTTCTCTTAATTTGAGTTATTGGTTGATAAAGTGAGGTTTTCGTCGCATTAATGCTGCGTTTTGGCAATTGGCGAAGGTCTGGGACTCTTCCTCCAAGGGTAATCTGGAGACATACCATTAAAATTTTGAATCTTCACAGAAGGGATTCTTAATTTTGGAAAACATATCCTATGTGTTTCTCCCATTCTTATTTTTATTTATTTTTTTACCGTTTTCTAAATATACTTTAAAGTTCCAAGAAAACCGGATAATTGATTGTGAGGTATTAGCAAATTTTGGCAAGCTCATAAAACATTTCAAAGATTAATGTTTTTAGAGTTAAATAAATTTGATCAAAATGCGCTTTGAATAGTTAGTCATTTTATCTGGGGCTCTAGAACAAGTCTCTTCTATTCTTTTTACAAAAATGACTGACATAAATTTCATTCCAGTTAAAGACAATTGCGACTCACCGAGAAAGAAACATAAAGGGGTGAATGGGGGGGGGGGGGAGGAAATGAAGTCCCACGCACGCATACAAAAACAAAAGAGGAATAAATGAGGTCAAGGTTTTCTTAGAAGGAGAAAGTCCAATCCTATTGTGTCCGCTCGTAATTGGTGGGTCATTTCCGCGAGTTAGATTTGATTGGTTGGGCCGTGCTCAAGACCTTGCCTCTCTGGTTGGTTTGATTTACCTTTGATGTATAAGTTAGTTTTGTTTTCAAGTTATCTGAGATACATCATGTTTTTATTTATGTCTGTGGAGCAATTGTAGCACGAGAAATAAAAATTTCATAATGATTTTATTTGCAAGAAGTTCTGACTGATATGTTTATTTTTTCTCAACTATGTCTTTTATTAATGAGCAAAAAATTTAAGTTTTCTGCTTAAAGTGAATTGTAGATTTTATTTTATATTATGAATTTCAATTTTTAGTACCGACGCTTAGATTTGTTTGTCTGTGTGAAGTCAAATGAAATTTCACATTTCTATGTAATACCTATATTTTCAGATGGAAGAAAAAAAAAAAAAAAAAAGTCCAACAAAACCTAAAAAAAAAAAAAAAAAAAGTAGGCTATTAGATTTGAATTGATTTGAAAATTAAAACAGAACTAAAAAGACAAGCTGAAACAATAAATAAATAAGTGATGCAGTTGAGGCGCTAGGCGCTTGCAGGGGTCGTAGTCTCCGTCTGTTTTTCAGGACACTTTGAGCAATGAGAAATTTATACCTTTTTTTTTGCGACCACTATTAATTTTCTACAATAATTTTTATACCGTTTAATCACGACAGATCACCTAAAAAATGTAATAAATATTTCTTTAAGAAAAAAGTAGTGGTAAAGGAGGCGCAAATTTCTCATCCTTGAAAGTGTCCTGTAAAAAAGACGGAGACTACGACCTCTGCGCTTGGGACTAGTGTAACCACCCTGTTTACATTTCTCCGACTTACAAAATTTATGTAGTAAGTGACAAATGAAAAAGCTTGAGAAATAAAACAAATATGAAATTATATTAAAATTTACACATAAAACCCAGTTTCTTTACAAAAAACAGTGGAGTTTACTTCACAAAAATAACAATGGCCAAACTTCGAAATTTGACATCGGCTCTATGCAGGGGTCGTACGTACTCTCCGCCCTTTTTCAGGACACTATCAGAGCTAAGAAATTTCGGCCTTTCTTGCCACCACTAATTTCATGTAGAAATACTTCTGGTATATTTTTAGTAATGTGCCATGATCATCATCCTAGATATCATTTTATAAAAATAGTGGTATCAATAAATTTGAAAATTTCTCATTCATGAGAGTGTCCTGAAAAAAGGGCAGAGAGTACGACCATCTGGCTCTATGTTGGAATTGAAAATATAAGTAGTTTTCAAACTTTTCAAGCTAACAATGTTTCATAATTGATTTAATTTCTTAAGGTTAAATATAACAAAAATAGGTTTAAACAAACAGATATGATGACTTTTAGGACCAAATTTAGCTTGTTAGTTGAAAGATAACGCGAGATTACACTAATACCGTGGCTATACTTAAGAGTGGACAATACCTAATCTCGCAAACAGCCTTGGCCCATGTTATTCTACGGGGAAATTTGACTTTAAACTTTGCTAGTTTGAAATAAGGTATCTTGATACATTTTAAATATCTTGATATACTTTAAATGCATATCATGTTTTAGCGATAAAGGTTATATAAGTACAGGGTAACCATAAAATAGCTTCGCCTATTTGGAGACGTGGAGGATCGAAATTGTAATGGCATGATTTTAGGAGTGAGGTCAGTCACAGCTAATTTCCCATAATGTAAGGCTAGTGCGACGCAAAACCTACTGAACCTCAACCCCTGTTTGGAGGCATCTGCAGCTAAAGCTAATGACGTAATGAAACTAAATTTCATATACAAATTGTGGAAGAAATGGGGAGATAATTTCTGCAAATACAGAAAATAGTACCAAAAAGGAGCCAATAGGAAAGATTTTGACGCTTCTGTCACGTATGCACTATGAAGTTTGCACAATCGAGGTTGATTATGCATTTTTTCCTAGTGCATCTGTGATTTTGGAGTTGTAAAAACAAACAAACAAACAACAACAACAAAAAAAAAGTTAGTACTTACAATGAATGCAGGGAAAATGAATTATGTAAAGTGTCATTAATGTTTGAATAAAAAAGCATATGCAGAAATGAAGGACATACAGTATTAACCTTTTACAGTCCTATGTTCCCAATTGAGATCATAAAATTAAAAATTCATTAAAAAAAAAACTAAATTTTATAAACATTGGTTTGAAAAGATTAGTATATTTAACTTAAAGATAGTTTGATTTTTTAAAACAGAGCTCAAATTTTTATCATAAAAAGGGAAACATACAATAATTTATAAAAATGACCTTTTTTTTTATATCACTTTTCCTCTACGTATAAAAATTTACATAAATGTAAAAAACAATTCGATATTAAAGACATTTTCTGTTCTCAAAATAGATAACATTGTTCCAAAAATATGTAATTTTATAATTTTAACATTAAAAAAAAAAAAAAAAAAAAGCACTTAACGTGATTTGTGAAACTTTTATGTTTCCAATAGCAAAAATTGTGTTTTTGTATTAAAAATGTACACTTTTTTTTTTTTTTTTGAAATTTAAATGAGTAATACCTTTAAACTAAAACATTTTAAATTAAAATATGCACAAAAAGCAATTAAAGATATTTTTGTATCTGAATTCGGTCAGTAAAAGGTTCTTTAAGTAATCCACATTGGGGGTCCAAAGTACCACATGCATGGAATATGCAGAAATTTACACAATCGAGTAAGATTATGCAAATTTCATAATGCGTACATGACAGCAGCGTCAAAATCTTCCCTGTTGTCAGCTTTCGGCACTAATTTTTTAGGTACGATGCTGCATTAGGTCCGGTGAGCCGATTGTACAACGAACTCGACCGATTGATTTATTTTATTTTATTTTTATTTTTGTTTTATTTAATTATTATTATTATTGTTATTATTTCTATGGTGAGGACGAAGTCGTGTTGATTGATTTTTTCCCCCCTGCAGTTTATTTTAAGTTTATGCTTTATTTTTATTAAGTTGGGTCGGATCAAAAGCAAGTTTTTAAATAATTTAAAATAATAATAAAAAAAATTGTTTATGATAAATGTAGCTGCATAAATAAACATATTCATTCTAAATATACCTATGACTAAATATACCCAAATACAAACTATTATAAGTAGTAGTTGAAATATAGTTTTGGAAACCTCCAAATAACAGATTATCTCCATTTAAAAGGCACTTTTAAAATTTCTAGTTTAACGTTGCATTAGAACTACGGAGTGGGTTATTGGCGACGGTTCGAGATTCACTCCAAGGGGTTATCCGAAGACATTTCCTCACAATTTTGATTCTCTGAGGAGGCGATATCAATTTCTAGAGAACACGAAAATAATAATAATAATAATAATAATAATAATAATAATAATAAAACCATTTTGAATTTTTTGAATCTAGTCTGGTTAAATTTCGGTTGTTGCTCTACGTTTTTTTTTTTTTTTTTTTTTTTTTTTCCCTTAAGACTTATTAGACTGAGACTTACAATTTGAAATGGATAACAACTTAAAGTAACCATGGGAACGTAGATTCGAATCCGGCACCTCAGAACCGAAGATCAGAACGCTGCCTTGTGTAATAAATAATTCTATAAACAAATTCACCTTCCAGTTTTACTTTCCAAGCAATTAATTAAATAGTTTTTATAATTAACCCTCCAAAACAGTTTCAACTTTTTTTTTTTTCTTAAAGTAGCAAGTTAGATGACTAAGATGATGTGAAAATTTTAAATTTTGAAATAAAAATTACTTAGGTTATTACAATTATGATAGAGAATGCAAAAGAAAATTCACAAAAAAAAAAGAAGAGAAAAGGTCGTTTTTATTTACTATTATGACAGACGAGGTCAAATCATATTCAGATTATGCATTATGAAAATCATAATCTGGTTCATATAATTCTAAGCTTCTTTTATCTGTCGTCAGCATCTATCATGAAAAGTGCATGCGTATAAAAAATAAATTACGCATCTGTGCACTTTTCTGACATTTAACTGTCACGCGTATTTGAATTTCATAGACACCTGTTACTCGTTCATCTTTATGGTGTATGACATTCCATTACATGCGACCCAGAAAAAAAAAAGCTGTTTTGAATCTAGAGGAACTATTTTCTGACAGTCGGGATGCATTTTGTTTTTTGAATTCAAACAATTTATACATTCAATACTTTTATTTTATATCATTATTATTATTATTATTTGTTTTTAAGTATTAGAAACTCGATATAACAACCGTCTGTGATAATGATATTTTCTTTTACAGAAAAGTACATGTAAAAACTACAGGAGACTGATTCAGTTACGTTATATGTTTTATACGTTATTCATTTGGAATAGTATTTTGTCTTCTTATTTGGTTTAACGATTAGTTATATTCCCAGAGCCGCCGCAGGCGACTTTTTTTGTTGTTTTAGTACCACTATTTCTAAGAAAAATATAATATATTTATACAGGTATATCTGCATTTCACCTACATAAATGTATTATAAATTTTATTTTACGAGAACGGTGGTAAGAAAAGAATATATATATATATATTGAAAACCTTTTCAAACATTGAATAGATGAAAACAAGAAACATTGAAAAAGATAAAACAGAAAAATTCAAAAAGAGATTGTGACTATCAAACATCCATAAATTGAAACATGCAAATTCATTACGTTTTCAAGGGTGTAGAATGAATGTTGCATGTAAAGTAGGTGTTATTTCTGTCTTGTTGTATGCAAATTGCTAAATATTTACAACAAGCTACACCCTATAACACCACCAAAAAAGAGAAAATTAAAACTGAAAAGATATGTGAAAACTTTATGAAAATCAAACATTTTGATTCATGCAGCATATTAAATATTATTAATGGAAGTACTAATAAAAATAGTTAAATGTATATAAGTCGTCTGTGGCAATCCTGTTTTCCAATATAATGATCCATTCTATATTTCAATCATTATAATGCCTTTAACATTTAGGTGCTAAAAAAATATTTTTCAACTTTTCCCAGGGAGGTTAACTCATTGATTTAGGAGTCATAAACAACTATTAATTCATACTCATATACGTCTTCCACTATAGTCCCAGTGAGTCCGATGCGGATCGAGTGGGGTTATTTTTAATTTTTTTACTGTTATTATTATTGGCACGGGTCAAAACCATGTCAAACAGATTGTATATAAATATTTATAAATAATATTTTATATATCTAAAATACCCACAATCAGTAATAACAATGTATGAAAAATGCATTAAACTGAAAAACAAAACAGCATAAGTTTAGAAATACAAAACTATATGCGTTTAGCATAGATGCCAATATTTTAATTTATTCCGGAGTATTTTTAGCCCCGCCTTTATTTAGCACCACTTTATCTATAGATTTTTTTCTTCTTCGATATATAACTTCGATAAAATAAGAAAAATTTAACCCTAAAAAATAAGGGGTACGAAAAAAATGCGGGGCTAAAAAAAACTCCGGAATAAATTAAAATGTTGGTATCTATGGTTTAGGTATATATGATAAATGTTATATTTTATTCTCATCTTAATAATTAAATATTTAATATAATATAAAATAAAAATGACGAGTATCTAAAGCAGAAATGAAATGAATGAAAGCAAATTTATTGAAATATATTCCAAAAAGTTCGCAGACTTGCAACATATTAAATTAGCACAGCAAATATAATTAGTAATCTCCGTGAATCCTTTATTATGTACTCAAAAAAAAAAAAAAAAAAGTCTGTAACAAATACTAACAATCTATTGAAATTGACATAAACCAGAAACCAAAAAATTTCATTTTTATTTGACAGCGAGTATAGTGTAGTACATAATGTAGTGTCATACTGTCATACTCATAATAGTGTTAATTTGAAATCAGTGGGATTTTTAGGTGAGGAGAATAAAATCTTAAATATTATGATTTTAGTTGGCATCTCCAGAGTTGAGAGGTTCTAGAGATTCCATGCAGTTAAAGAAATTCATACATTCTATAATACATACACAATATACTTACAAACACTGATGTCCAAAATTATTATTACTAACAGTCTTTTTGAAATTATATATATATATATATATATATATATATAATTGCAATGGAACAACGATTTGGTTATACAATGTTTATTGCATATTAAATGACATAATGCTAAATTTAACGAGTTAAACCTCGCAAATTTGACGCATTTTAGAATTAGTTTAGATAAGGCAACTTTTCATTTTTTCAGATATACGTGTAATTCTATCAAATGATCATCCCTCCCCTTTCTTCAAAGCTGGTAGATGGGAGGTGCCGGGTTCGATCCCAGGTCGCGCTCATCGACCTAGCCGTTCGGAGTTTTCCGTGGTTTCCTCCGAAACTTGCGTAAATACGGGCTAGGACCCTTTAGAAAGACCCCCACGGAGGGCATTCCCCCTCTTGGCCTAGGACACATCAGGAGTCAATCGGCCTTAAATCCTACAACCAACCCTCCCCTTTCTACTGTAGTAGTTTTATTTAAGTATTTATCTATTTCGGTGCATTTATATGTGATTTATCACGTTTCTTTCTTTCTCCAACCCCTCCCCCTTCTTTTTTTATATCTTAAAAACATTTTCAAATAAATTTATCATTTTAATATTAATTTACATATTTATTTTTGTTACCATTTATTGCCTGAATGTATAGATCAACCATGCGCAAAATTTCATTACAAAAATGAAGTTTATAAGTTTAGTGCATATATAATATCTAAAGTTGTATGATTCTACTAATCACATATGTGTTTTAACCTTAAGAATGCAGATTTGGTTTAGAGTTGTCCCACTCCTTCACAGTGATGGTGCATGTGAAAACCGTGACATATCAGCAAACATTACCTATCAGAGAAATTACAGTTTCAAAGTTCAATTTCTTATTCTTACTGTAATCATTTAAACGGAAGACGCGTAAAATTTCGTGTCACAGTCAGTGTTACCAGACTTAACGATTTTTTTTATTTAATAGCCACCAATATTTTTGAGAAGTGGTATTTCATATAAATAATAGACGAATCGAATCGAAGAATCGTCGATTATGTATATCAAACATCACTTCTGAATATTATTGGTGACTATTGTATAAAAAAGTCAGAATGTCTGGCAACACTGGTCACAGTGCAATCAATTAAGCAACGTGTTAACTTTAAGTTTTGCTACAAATCAGTAAAATTAGTGATGGAAGCCCATGCAATATTGTGCATGCGTATGAAACAGAAGCAGTGAGTGAGTAAAAAATGTGTTTATCACTGGTTCAAAGGCTTTCGTGATGGAAAAAGTTGTTACTTTACGATCATTTTTTATATTTAAGATTCGTCAGACACCATACTATGAACATCCATTCTGAACCTAAAATTTCCCCGTCTTCAGTCACCAAATACCATGCAATTCTATGGAGAAATTTGTTATTAGAATTACTCATTACCTAATGTATATATTTAAATACTACTATGAATTTAATTTTAGATATCTTATGTATAGTACCACTGTTTAAAAATGTGTAAAATTTCCAAAATTCTGATGGTTTTTTTTTTTTTTTTTGTCGTGTGACTGACTTTTTGAGAATTTATAATATAAGTAATAATTTCTTGATTTCGAAATGAAAGCACAGTTTAGTGAATATTATTTCAAAACTGTAAAACGATGTCATTTGAACTATCTTATAATTTCACACATTTTATATTAACAATAATTGTCTATTTTTGATTCTATCTATATTGATCATTTTTATCAATCTTTGCCCTCTTAACTATTTTCAATATCGAACACTTTTATAAAATTTTCAAATATATGCGCGATACTCTTATATGCAAAGAATACAGCTATAAATAAACCAATATAGAGGGTAATTCAAAATCCAACGTACAAATTTTAGGGGAGGTAGAGCACATCATAAGAATTGAAAACTGCATAGGAGCTTACAACCGCAAACATCATTTTAATCCTTTAAATACTGGATGTTTGTGGTTAATTTTTAACACTGAAAATCGCATATGGGCTTATCTTTTGTAAACTGTATTTTAAACTCAACGTTATATTGTAGTTGTATGTAATATTGATATAGACCTGCTAACTATGCTAGTTTATCCGTAATTGTATTAAGCCCCGCCTCTTTTTCACACCAGAATAGTTCTAGAGCAGAGCAATAGTCTTCTTATTTAATCATGAGAAGATATTACTGAATATTACTCTACAACTATTCTGGTGTGAAAAAAAGGCGGGGCCCAATAAAACTACGGATAAACTAGTATAGTTAGCAGGTCTATTGATATATCACCTCTTTTTATGTAAACATTAACTTCTAAAAACGTTTAGTTAAAAATTTAATATTCAAAAGCCACGCCCATTTGGGAGTTTCACTGTTGAAAATTAACCAAAAAACCATAGCCTCCTAAACTAGATGCCTTCCACGTAGCTTGGAAACTTGGCAACAGTTCAAGTGGTAGACAGCGCCACCTGGTACAAATTGCACGACTTTTTTATTCAACAGCCACCAAAAAATTTTAAAAGTGGGATTTGATATGCATAAAAGGCGAATAGAATCGAAGAAACGTCGATTATATATTATATATCACTTCTTAAATTCATTGGTCACAGTTGGATAAAAAAGTCGCGCAATCTGTAGCAGGTTGTGCTGTCTACCGTTTGAACTGTTGCCAAGTTCCCGAGCCCCGTGAAAGACATCTTGTTTAGGAGGTTATGCCAAAAACATACAGCTCTTAAAGGGTTAAAATGACGTTTGCAGTCATGGGTTCTTATGCAATTTTTAATTCTTATAATATAGGCTCTACGCTCTACCTCCCTTAAAAGCTTGTATGTTGGTTTCTTAATCATTTTAATACATACATTTATGCATACATACATTGATGCAATATATGCAACAATACTCTGATAGTAAATAGCTTTTATGAGACATATATAAATTTTGTTAAAGGAACTTTTTCTGGAAAAACAAAATAATTAATATTGTTACACTAAAAGTTGTAGATATTAAATAATCATTACACAGCATCATTCCTTCGACATCAAAACGGATATATTGAACTATGCCTGATAGTATAAAATGATCGTCATTAATCAAGTTATTTCCATTTGGACGGAGTATAAACCACCTGTTACTTGCCAGTGGGTGATTTAATTTCACTTAACAGATAGCACTGATAGACACCAAAGTATATTATTTTCAAAGACAGGATGTAGGAGTAACACACATAACTAACTGCAAGCATACATCCTCTTTAATTTTTTTTTTTTTTTTTTTTTTTGTAATTCGTCATGGTACATTGTTTATCAATGATGTTTAAAAATATTTAAAGAGTGTAGGCAAAGATTCATTTATCTTTCAGAATTTTAGTAAAAACTGGGCGTATTTAAAAATTAAACTTGTATGTTCCGACTTCCTTTTGAAATAAAGTATATTTTGTGTAGATGTTTTCTACGAGAAAATAAATAAATAAATAAATAAAAAATAAATAAATAAAATAATTATAAAAAGAGCAGAACACAAATGTTAAGATTTTAAGTGCAAAAATTTTACTTTCTTATCAAATTTAAATTTGATATTCCAAGCTGGTAAAATCCAGTTCCCGTTTTAGAAAGTGGGCAGAATTTGATTACTGCACATTCGATCGGTGTGCACAAAATTTTGCAGAATTTAATTTTAATTAAAGAGGAAATTTGTAATAAATGTTCATTTTATTAAAAAAGCTTGCAGCAAATTTGTCCATCTGGGAAATTAAATACATAGACATCTGTGTTGCGTAACATAGGTATATGCAAAAAATATAAATGTACATAGTTTATAAAAATTTCTTGAGAATAAATAATTTTTTTTTTTTTTTTTTTAATATCTTCTTTAAATCAATAAAATTTTATGTACTTGATTAAAGATATCAAGATTTCTATCTATCTTTCTTTTTTATATGAATTCAAAAATCATCTAACTTAAATATTCAGAAAGCTCTTATATTAGTATTCTAAAAAGATCTTATGTCAGTATATAATAGAAACATTTTATTCTCTCTCTCTCTCTCTCTCTCTCTCTCTTTTTTTTTTTTTCTTTTTTGGTAATGAAAAAAAAAACTATTTTTTTATGAATTTATACTTAAAATCTGTTTTCTAATCCAATGTTACAGTTTTTAGGCCTGCAATTATTCTATTAGTCCCTTAATAGAAATTTCCACAGGGGGGAAGGGGAAGCGAAGCAGGTCAAATCTCTGACTAGTTAAATAAATTTTAATAAAATGTTTTCAATTTTTAATTTATATTTTTCAATTTTAATTAGTTAATTAATTAATTATTATTATTAATTAATTATTATTATTATTTTTTTTTTTTTAAAGAGGGGTAGGTCATGAAACTTATGAACTTCTCTTATAGTGTCTGCCATAGTGTTTGCTAAATCTACGACTTTTTCGTTGCTCTATGCTCTGCACGGGTCAATTTGAAGTACAAATTTTATTTGTAAGTCGATTAAAGCTGTACATCAGTCAGATAGCTCCCTTTCTCCCTTCCCATGTTATCCAATGGGATTTTCGTTGCTTCGTTTTATAAAAATGTCTCATTCAAAAATGGAGTTTTTCGAATTCTATTTTTTGAATATTACTCTTTGAACAGGTCGCTTTTTAGCTTAGTGAGTAATTTTTCGATAAAATCAATTTAAATGTTTTATTTCAGTAAGTAAATTATGGACTCTAAGTTTGCATCTCTAAGTGAAATATTTAAATTTATTTTTTCGAAAAATTGCTCACTAAGCTAAAACACGACCATGTTCAAAGAGTGATATTCAAAAAACATAATTCAAAAAACTTCATTTTTGAATGAGATATTTTTATAAAACGAAGCAACGAAAATCCCATTCGGTAACATGGGAAGGGGATAAAGGGAGCTAGCTATCTGACTGATGTACAGCCTTAACATGTTTTTTTTTTCTTCACATTAGTTTTATATACAGGGCTCCCAACGTTCCTATATTTTTACGATTATTTTATTATACTCACACCGTAATTTTTAGAAAGAAAATTTTCTTACATATTTTGATGCTATTTTGACACGAAAACCTTCATGAAAATTTTCTTTTTGAAAATCGTGGTTAGAGTACTATAAAACGATCGTAAAAAATATAGGAACGCTGAGAGCCCTGTATATATGACATGTAATCATAATTTTATATTTTACTCTTAAATTTTTAATGTTTAGGGTAATTTTGAAACCCCCAAAATGCTTTTATTTTCATCGAAGCTGTGATTTAATGCTAAATATTCCAGCTAATTTAAACTAAGTTTCAGAATTTTGTTTATTTGTTTATTATTATTATTTTAAATTTTTAAGTTGTATTCAAGCATAATTTAAAGTGAATGTAACAATTTTGTTTTTTTCTTTTTTTCTTTTCTCTATTATAAGGATATCAGGTGGCTTTATGAAAGTTTTGTTAGGCATGCCTGCCTTTAGTCCACATATTTAATCTACTAATACTTCAGCTGTACAAGTTGAAGCAATCCATCTAAATAGCAAAATGTTGTTCAGTGTAATTCATATTTCGAATGTTTTTAAATTTACAAATTATTATTATTTCTTAATTTTAAGCAAAATGAAATTGAATCCTAATATTTCTATTTACAGTAGAGATCGGCTTTAACATTATACTATGACTCATGAATAGATTGAACGTTGTGTACTTTTAAACTGTGAAAATATTAGCAAAATATGGCCATAATATCTGAAAAACTTGCAAATTTTAACAGATGTTAAGAAAAAGTAATCAGTTACAACTTTTAGAATAATTCTACATTTGTTATTTTATTTATTTATTTATTTAATATTTTTTTCATTAAAATGTCAGATATAATTTTTTATCGATAATTATTTTTTACACCGCCTTGCACGCAAGACTACATAATTATACCATGACCCATGAATAAATTAAGTTTTGGGTACTTTTGAACCATGAAAATATCAGCAAAAGATGGCCATAATATCTGAAAAAATAATTACCTTTAAAACTTGTAAATTTTAACAGATGCCAAGAAAAGGTAATCAGTAGTTACAACTTTTAGAATAATTCTACATTTGTTATTTATTTATTTATTTATTTATTTATTTTCTCATTAAAATTTTTATCGATAAGTATTTTTTACATAGCCTTACATGCAAGATTGCATAATTATACCATGACCTATGAATAGATTAAGTGTTGGGTACTTTTGAACTGTGAAAATATCAGCAAAAGAAGTCCACAATATCTAAAAAAATAATTATTTTTAAAACTTGTCAATTTTAACAGATGTTAAGAAAAGGTAATCAGTAGTTACAACTTTTAAATTGATTCTACATTTGTTATTGTATAAATATATATATATATATATATATATATATATATATATATATATATATTCATTAAAATGTCAGAGATAATTTTTTATCGATAAGTATTTTTTACATAGCTTTGCGCGCAAGATTACATAATTATACCATGACCTATGAATAGATTAAGAGTTGGGTACTTTTGAACTGTGAAAATATCAGCAAAAGATAGCCATAATACCTGAAAAAATAATTACTTTTAAAACTTGTAAATTTTAACAGATGTTAAGAAAAGGCAATCAGTTACAACTTTTAGAATAATTCTACATTTGTTATTTCATTTATTATTTATTTATTTATTTATTTATTTATTTATTTATTTTATTTTCATTAAAATATCAGAGATAATTTTTTATCAGTAAGTATATTTTTACACAGCCTTGCTGCAAGATTACGTGCAAAGATACATCCCATGCATCTAAAAAATATTTTACACATGAAAATATACCCAATGATTAAAATGACGAAAAGTAAATTTCTTGAAAAGTTTCATTTCTTAAAAATATCATTACAATTATTATTATTATTATTACAAAATTTATATATAAAAAAAAAATTCATAATTTTGCTTACAATCACACACAAACACACACACACAAAAAAAAAATATATATATAATGTTAAAAGTCTAAAAGTTCATAATTTTACGCATTTGCATGTTATGCAAAAGCTATTGACTCTTCAGCATATTCTGACCGACTATCACACGAATATTGTGTGCGTAAGTATTTTATCGACGAAAAAATTAACCCTGGCATTAAATATGTATGTATATATATATATATATATATATATATATATATATATAAACTAAAATAAAAAAAAATGCAGAATCATTCTCATGGCCGTAATAGATATATGAAGCCTTTCTCAGTATTTGTTAAAATTTTACAAAATCTTTGATCCCCCCCCCCCCCACACACACACTAGATAGTGTAATTGAAATTGTGGTCAATTTTTGCCGACATTTTTCCCGTTAAAAAGGTACCTGACCTTAAGACCCTTTCTTTATACATATCTATAAAAAAAAACTAAACTAAAAAATACAGAATTATTCTCATGGCCGTAATAGATATATGAAGCCTTTCTCAGTATTTGTTAAAATTTTACAAAATCTTTGATTCCCCCCCCCCCCCATACACACTAGATAGTGTAATTCAAATTGTGGTCAATTTTTGCTGACATTTTTCCCGTTTAAAAGGTATCTGACCTTAAGACTATAAATATCAAGTTAATTTTCTTTTAATCGGATTATGGTCCATACAGTCTGATCTGTCATTTACTAGAGATTATGTCTTAAAGTGTTGAAAATATATTTTAATGACATTTATTGTGAGTTCATTCAACTATAAATGAATATATATAGCATCTAAGATTATCTTATAAAAAACCAAAGAATCTTTATGTTTTTTTAATGTAATATTAGATAAAGGTTCAAAGGTTAAGCTTTTATTAAAAGAGAAAAAAAAATATATAATAAAAAATTAAGTAAAAAGGTTTCATCTTCGCTGAGGTTAGGTTATAATTTGCTAATTATTTAGATCACTTTCTCTATTGATTTACACACTTTGATAGAGTAAATTGTATTGAATTAATTTCCTTGTTAGTCTGTGTTAAAGAATAAAAAAAGTTAGAATAAAAGCAAGATAGATAACATTATAAATATAAGTTAATTTATATGAAAACGCCAACTAAATATGTTTTGAAGCAAGAAAATTTTGAAATTTTTTATACAATTATTTATTTTAGATTCCTATATTAGGGTTCATACCGGGAACTTTAAACCAGGGAAAATCTGGAATTCTCAGAAAATTAGGATTTTGGTTCCAAATCTCAGGGAAATATCATGGGGAAAAAAAAAAAAAAAAAATTAAAAATGTAGAAAAAATTAATGTAAAATCTAGAAAAGGAAATTTCTCCTTCTTACTTTTCATTTTTTATGTTTAGCTTGATCTAAATGATAAAGTAATGAATGCTGAAATTCGTGTTATTATGAAGTACAATAACGTACTATTATACAATATCTAATAAATTTGCATAAAGTATAACAAATAATTGACTCATTATGTCTTATTTGAAAGGGAGTAAAAGAAAGAAAATTAATATCAGGCTAATATTAGATATTGGGCCTTATTCACCAACTTCTTAACACTCGGATTAAACCATAGATCAGCAAATCCGAGAATTAAAGTAGCCGGTGAACAGCGGATTTGGTTGATCCGTAGAACAGAGGTTCACTTTCTGCTTGGCGAACTTCCGTAGCGAGAAACTGCCTATCCTTGTAAACATAACTTAACAATTCTATTATGACGCAGTATGGAGAGATTTGATTGGTTCATTTGTTTTTTATTGATTTGAATGTATTTTACATTGCACTAGAGCTACATTATGGGTAATTAGGCTATATTTAATTGGTTCATTTGTTTTGAGTATATTTTACGTTGCACTAGAACTACATTACAGGAAATTAGGCGATATTTGATTGGATCATTTGTTTTGAGTGTATTTTACGTTGCACTAGAGCTACATTATGGGAAATTAGGCGATATTTGATTGGTTCATTTGTTTTTTATTGATTTGAGTGTATTTTACATTGCACTAGAGCTACATTATGGGTAATTAGGCTATATTTAATTGGTTCATTTGTTTTGAGTATATTTTACGTTGCACTAGAGCTACAATACAGGAAATTAGGCGATATTTGATTGGTTCATTTGTTTTTTATTGCTTTGAGTGTATTTTACATTACACTAGAGCTACATTATGGGTAATTAGGCTATATTTAATTGGTTCGTTTATTTTGAGTATATTTTACGTTGCACTAGAGCTACATTACAGGAAATTAGGCGATATTTCATTGGTTCATTTGTTTTTTATTGCTTTGAGTGTATTTTACATTACACTAGAGCTGAATTATGGGTAATTAGGCTACATTTAATTGGTTCATTTGTTTTCAGTATATTTTACGTTGCACTAGAGCTACATTATGGGAAATTTTGGTCTTAACATGCGCGATAGTGATTGCCGCGGAGCCGAGTTACGTGCGTTTTCAGATTCCTGCACAGCGAGGTAGGGGTGTCCAGTGATGTTTTTTTGGTTTTAACATGCGCGACAGTGATTGCCGCGGAGCCGAGTTACGTGCGTTTTCAGATTCATAGCTTTATACAGCCATGTTTCTTTGTTGTTCATATACCTTAAGGGTATGTCCCAATTCATCCTCCGTCGTTACAAAGGCCGGATCCGTGAACTTTTAAAACAGAGAAGCTTTAAATTGCTACAATTAACTAATTAATTATGCATGTTTTTTTTTTTTTTTCATTTTTAATTAATAAGCACTAAAAATAAAATTTGAATATTAAATAGTTTACTTTCTATAATTTTTTAAAAAATTATAATAATGCGAATAAAATAAACGTTTTCTGTAGAAAATGGGGATATTTGGTTGCCGTACTCATTGCCCACAACGTAGCACTAGTTCGACGTAAAACTCACTCACTCAATCACTTGTTGGTCACGTTTATGAAAACTAGGGAATTTTCCCCTCCGCTGAAATGTAAGTGTTAATGAAAAATTCGAAACGATATGTGTCTGGAGAAATGAAAGCGTATCATTTGATAACTTGAAAATATGTTTTTTATTTTATTTGTATATTCTCATAATTTTTATACCGATGTGTTTCGATTCATTTGAATGTGGTTTTCGAATCCTCGAATGTTACGAATTAACTGAGCGCGAAGTGAAATATTTGATATGTGATTTACGTATTGTGGAGTCAACAGAAATTTCAAAATGGAAAAAATAAATAAATAAATAAATAAAATTCATGTTGCATGTATTGTAAGTTTTCATGCTTTTTTAATTACTTTTAAAGTTATATTTTTATTCTGAATTTTCATTTATTTAATTACATTTATTGTGTTGTTGAAATTAATTTGCTCTTAAAACTTCGATGACAAAACGTGCATTTTGTTAAGTATTTGCTTATTTATTAAAATATTGTAGCTAAAAAGTTAATTAACCATCGCCATTTTATGAAATTTCTTCGATAATTTTATTTAATTACGTTAAATAGTCGTCTGCATTAATATTTCTTTCATTTCGAACGTAAACAAACGTTTTGTAAGGTTGCTATAAGATAAATTCATTTCCTTGGTTCTTTGGCGCACGGATAATATCGCCAAAATGTAAACAAACACCAGTGAACCTCTGTTCTACAGATCTGCCGCGGATTTTCGTTGGAGAATACCGATTTTTGTATGATCGAGCGATTACCACTGATCCGAGGTTTAATCCGAGTGTTAAGAAGTTGGTAAATAAGGCCCATTAACTTTTCCTCGTACGATTTACGTAATGTGTTGTTAATATTTTTTTCTTTTTTTAATGATCTGGAAAACTCAGGAGGTAGAGAGCATTTCAGAACAAAAAGCCACAATTTTAAAAAAGCTTAAATGTCAGAAAAGTTTACTAAAATTGAGTTTGACGTCGTGTTTACTTGGAAAGGAATTTTTCTTGTTTCCGCAAAGCATCTGGGAAAACTTCTATTTGAAGAACAAGAACATATTTTCCAAAGATTTTCCAAAGTATTTCTGATTAAAAAAGCCAGCTCCTCATAATTCTGAAAAAAAAATTCCAAATAATATGCGATATGTATAAGTTTCAGAGCGTTCTAAATGAATCCCGTGTTAAATATATCTAAATAAATAAAATAAATAAATAAATAACAATTACATTCTATCCACCTCTAAAAAAAAAAAAAAAATACATTGAGTATTTGTAAATATTGGAAAGAGCAATTGGCAGTGTATCTATCTACAAATAACGCGAAAAAAGACATCTACAAAATGGCACTGAATTTTTGTAAAAGTTTTTTTTCTTTATAAGGAACGTTTCTACAATTTTTAGTTATTTTTAGACAAGAGATGTTTGATATTTTTTATCTATAAGTTCTAAAATCTTCCAGCGAATATTAATCAATCTGTAAATATAGGAAACATCAATCTCTCTCTCTCTTTTTTTCATTGTGACAGTCTGTTGGTAGTTAATCATTCAGACTACCCCGTTTCCTCAGCCCACATTGTCGTGTCTAGACCGCAGATTCTCGCGTAGTCGTAAGAACAAAAAAATCATTTTCTTCCTCTTCCTTTCAGCATTTCCTTTAATTATTTGGTTATTAATATAATTGTGCGGGATCCTACTTCAAAATATGAAATACAGTTCAAAACCGTTTATAACTTCACATATATGTGTATATATAACCATTTGATTTCTATTTTTACTTCCATTACCCGACTACTTTAGGTAATGGTAGTATTGTATTCGGACTAAAAATTCGATATCGATGTTTTACCAGATTTACATGTTTTAAGGCTTCCTGAGTCCAAAAAAGTAGTTTTCGGTTATTGGTCAGTATGTATGTACGTATGTGTGTGTGGAATATTCTGTCTATCATATCTCCAAATCTAATATAGATAGAACGGCGAAACTTTAGAATTGAGATAGGTCTGGTGAAAAGACGACTTTTCCAAATTTTGGTGAAAATTAGAAAAACAGAAGTGGAACATCGGGAACTGGACGTGGGACCGTAAATTCGTATCTCGAAAATGGCTCTAACGATTTTCTTCAAATTTGCAATATAAACACTCTATTAGATATCCTTTCGTATAAATTAGTTGTTTAGTTCAGGAAAATTGATAGGCGTCCTGTATAAATAGCTCAATTTCAGGTCTCGTAGGAGCGTTCCTTTAAAAACGACTGCACGGATTTTTTCTTTTTTCTTTTTTTTTTTTAACTTGCCATATTAATCCCCTTTTAATATTCTTTTGTATATAATTCTTATTTTCCTGTCAACAATTGAGTATTCCAAGTTTTGGTAAAAGTCGGTATCAAAAACGGCTCTAGCGATTTTCTTGAAAATTGCTACATAAATCCATTTTAGATATCCTTTCACATGTATTACGTGGTTATTACAGGAAAATGAACTGTCATCCTGATTAGGTAGGTAAATTTTAGATCTCGGAAATTGGTGTTTCAAAAAATTGCTCTACCGATCTTTTTTTTCTCTTATTTTTTAACACTATGCAAATTTTGTTTTATATGTCTTTACACGTGTATCAGCTTTCTCTTATCAGAAAAATTTTGATGTCTACTTTGTTAGGTCAGTTTTATGTCTTCTGATCACCTTATCTCCCAAAAGTACATATAATACGTGTAATAGTGGGTAATGGAAATCGTGTGGTTGTTTCATTCTAGATTTTTATTTATTCTTATTTTCATTCTTATATGTATATATATATATATATATATATATATATATATATATATATATATATATATATTACGGATGAATTCCACCCCCCTTTTTTTTTGTAAGACTGAATTAATTTTAAATTCATTTATGTACTTTTCATAAAAGACTTTTAAAGTTATTCTGAATATATTATATATATATGTATATATATATATATATGTGTGTGTGTGTATTTATTTTATATGAATCGTATACGATTGATAATTTTTTCTTTACAACAGTTGTTTCTGAAAAATCGTTTTAAATTCAAACTTTCACAATATGTCTTAGGAAAACATTTTTAATCAATCTTATATAAAAATGTAAATCTTTATTTATTTGTTATTTATTTCCTAACAAACAAATAATAAATATAAGAAAAAATGTCTTTGCAAGAGTATTCACTCAAGCAGGTTTTTAAAGTGATAAATAAGACGCATTTTTCTATTTAACCCTTTCGCGACGGGAAGCGCACACGCGCGCTCAAATCCTATGGATCAATATCTCAAAATTTGTGGGCATACAATACCGTCTTGTGACAAAACTTAGAGTTTTTAGAATGTCCCTGGACACTGACACGAATGTGTGATACTTGAGAATGAACGAGAAAATGCTTTAGCACGCCGGCCGGGAATTGAGTGCGTTTCTTGCTGACACGTGTGCGTGACAGTCGGCACAAAAGGATTAAAAAAATCTTATGTGTAACATGCCTTCCATTACCACTACTATATATATTAGGAACTCTTTTTGGAGACCTACTTAATCAGGACGCCTGTTAGTTTTTCTGTAGTAACCAAGTATTACAAGCGAAAATACATCTAAAAAGGAGTTTATGTAGCAAATTTGAAGAAAGTCGTTCGAGCAGTTTTTCAGATACCGTCTTTCGGGCCCACTTCCGATTTTCATAAAAATTTGGTAAGCTCATCTGTTCACTGAAACTAGTAACTGCATCCGAAAGGACATCTAAAAGGGAGCTAATAAGGTGAGTGTGTAGAAAATTCGCAAAGCCCTTCTTTAATAAACCTACTAAGTCCTAAAATTGATTTCCCTGAAGTAATCATCTCATACGAAAGGACATCTAAAAGGGATTTTATATTGTAAGAAATACTATAGAACCGTTTTCGAAATACGAACTTACTGTCTAACTTTCTTTTTAAATCGCTTTTATTAGCTTCACTTGTATGTATGTACGTTTGTATATATGTTTGTAACCGCTCTGGGAGCAAACAAAAAATCTATATTGTAAAAAAAAGACTTTCCCTACGTGAACGCTGTGGCTGTGTGGTAAAGATCTGGGCTACGAACCTAAAGGTCTAACGTTCGAACCCAGTCAGGGGAGATTTTAAAAACATGGTATTTTTTTAATTCTAAATTATTTTATAATCACCCTGTAATATGGTGTGTCACTCACACAATTTTTTCTTACCCTGCATTTTAATACTATAAAGATAGATATTTTGTGCTTTTTAATTCACATTTCAATAAAAGCGTGTTCTTTAATTTTTTAAAAGTATAATTTTATTTACATATACCATTTCCGATTTTCACTCAAAATTGTACACTGGAGCTTTTTCAATTATGTGTCGTTGGTCTATCTTTTTTTTATTTTGCCGATATGATCGTAAGATTTCTCCTTCCTACGCACATACACAGTGACCAATTTTAAAAAGCCGCTTTTTTGGATTCAAGAGACCTTAAAACATATAAATCAGATGAGAACTCGATATCGACATTTTTGACTTCATACAGTACTTCCTTTACCTTCCTTTACATTTAGTCGGATAATTAAAGACGAAAGTAAAAATTGAAATATCATTATTAGTTATTAATCAAAAGATAAATTTAATGCAATACATGTATGTGTATTTCATTTCAATTTTCACAGAATATCATACGAAGAAACAATTTATAAAACGCATAAAATAATTCTTCATAAATGTAAAATTGAAGTATGCAATGAAATTTAAGAATTGAAATTTGACATATTAGACTACATTTAAAATATGAAACTCCTTTTGGAAAATAATAATAATAGTAATATTTATAATACAGGGGTCAATCCCGGCAAAAATTGGGGATCTTTTACTGTCCGTTCACAAAATTCGTATCCATAAAAATGTCTCTTCACAAAATTCAAATCCATAAAATGGATTCCTTCACAAAATTCAAATTCTTAAAAATGGCCCCTTCACAAGATTTTGTTTTATAAAACTAGTCTTTTCAAAAATTTCTCCCATGTTTTCAGTATTATTATTAATGCTATATTTGGTTCAGTGAAACTTAATATTAAACAATGATATAGAATGACTGTTAAAAGTGAAGGTTTTGTACTCCCCCACCCCCTCTCCTCACAAAAATAAGAATAATATAGGATTTTATAATGAACTAATGAAACTAATTACTTTATAATGAAACATCTACAGGTTAAAACGTTCCTTTTATTTCTGTTCTGTGGCGGATCTAAGGAGAACCCCCCCCCCCCCAAAAAAAAAAAAAAAAAAAAAAAAAAGTTTTGGATCCGCTACTGTTTCTGTTCTATGAATTAGAATTAGAGTTATTGCCAATTTTCGCTATTATATTTAATATTTAATTCTATATTTAACACTATATATTTCAAAATTTGATTATCTTTAATTTCATTAAAGTTTGAGCGTTGAGATTTTTTATAATTTCTAATATTTTGAATTATTATTATTATTATTTCTATTTTATCCATTGATTTTTATGTTTCATTTTTTTAAATTTATTCTTTCATTTCAATTTGCATTGCATAGCAACATCTATTACACAATTTATTCTTTACTTATTTAATTAATTCCTTTGATGGGGAAATCCTTATTATTATTATTATTACTACTACTATTGTTATATTTATCGGAATGAAAGGGTAATACAGTAAAGAAGATTAAATTTATTAATTTTTTAATTTAATTAAAATTTATGTTTAAACAGTTAAGTTTATGTATAATTGTTATAATACATCTAATTGTAATAAAATTTATTGTACTTATAATTTTTGTATTACGAAGCTAGGACTATGCCTCGTTAATACATGATGCCAAAACCAATATGTTTAATGGATGCTGAGTCATAATCATCTATAAAATCGTAGTTTTTGAATAATAGCAGCTCCACCTGTCATCTGATAAATAGTCAAATTGAAATGCCCGGAAAAGGCATTGCAGCAGGCAGTAGGAGCACAGACCCGATGCGGCGCTGGTGGGGCAAACACTGCCGAAGGCAGCGGATATCCGAAGCGAGGTTCAGGGCGATTTTAGTGGAATTTTTTTCTTTAGTTTTTATCTATAAAGTGATATAAAATAATATTATAGTTTTAAAAAATTAAAGAACACGCTTTTATAGACATGTGAACTAAAATGCACAAAATATCTATCTTAGTATTAAAATGCAGGGTAAGAGAAAATCGTGTGAGTGACACACCATAATATTTACATACATTTAAATCTTTAATTAAAATAATTTAGAATTAAACAAAAACCATTTTTAAAATCTCCCCTGACTGGGCTCGAACGCTAGACCTTTAGGTTCGTAGCGCGGAGCTTTACCTCACAGCCACAGCATTCACGTAGGGAAAGTCTTTTTTTACGATATAGATTTTTTGTTTGCTCCCAGAGTGGTTACAAACATACATTATACATACAAACATACATACAGGTGAAGCTAATAAAAGCGTGTTAAAAATAGTGATTCAATTCCTTTAAATATTGTGACCAGCGAAATGGCCAATGCCTGCTAATAATAATAATAAAAAATAATATTTATTGTTTATTTATTATTATTATTTTCAGATTACATGCTTAAAGTTAATGGTGCAAGGAAAGCGATCTTTCTTGTGACAGAAAATGCCTTTTTACTTAATAGAAAATACCTTTTTAGATAAATCAATATGCATATTTATAAAGAAATCTGAACAATAATAATAGAAACAATAACAAATTAAACATAATAAATTATTTAAGCCAGTTAAAAAAAAAAAAAAAATAATAATAATAATTCATATGTTTCTAAGACATTACTGACACTTTTATTATTTGTTTACAATAACCTGTTAAATTGATAATTTTAATACTGCAAGGTAATTACGTGACATTTTTATTCATATTTATTTTTTAATCTTTACAATAAATATCGGCATTTCAAAAATGATTGTTTTGCCATTTTAAAGATCACATGCTCTAAGATAAATCTCTCTGGAAGACGAACTAATGAAAACAAAAGTACACTCAAACTTATGCATAAAAAATAAACTACACAAAAGTAAATATTTCAAATAATTTTAAAATTCTGATAAAATTGAATTTACATTTTTGAATACAACATTTTTGCTGACTTTATTATTTATTTATACGGAATGATCATTCGAGCTAATCTTTTTCTAACGAGTATAATAAAAGATTTACAAAAGAACAAAAGAGCATATTGAACAAAATTGCTCAAAGAGTAATAATATCTATTGAATAAATAAAGCATTTCATAGGGAAGCTACACAATCATTTTTTTTTTTTTTTCTTTCTTAAGGAATAATTTAACGACTCTTATAGTCATCGTAAAATAAATTATTTTCGACTTACATAGGCAATATATTATCTCTTTGAACAAGTGATCAACCGAATTGTTCAATTTTATTTGAAACAAAATGTATTCATTTGAATCTCTTTTGATTAAGAGAAGTCAGTAGGGAGTGGAGAGGAGAAAAATTCTTTTGTAAAACCTTCGTTTAATATTTAAAAATAAAACAATAATATCCCCGGACAGAATTCGTTATTTCGATTCCAGAGAGAGAGTTAGTAAAACATCTCAACTCAACTCAACGAGATATTTTTATTTACTTAAATGCATCGAAATTGAATCTTGATTTGGCGATGATTTCTTTTTTTATTCCGATGATGAAACGGTAAGTATGCAAATATTATTCAAAAATCGAGCATTTGAATCCAGTGGTCTTACAAAATGTTTCTAGAGTGATGCTTGTACGTTGGAATGCAAATAATTTATTGAAATATTTAAAGGATGATTTAGATGAAGAGATGTGGAGAAAGAGAGTGGATTTATTTCCGAAATGAAAGCGATTGTAAAGAAAAATGTATTTAAAAAAAATTAATGTTATGAAAAATATTTGATCCGAAATTATTAGCTAAGTAAGAAAAAGTTTTTTTTTTAACATTTCCTTCTACATATCTTGTGAAATGTTAAATAAATTTTGCTATAAAAAATTTACAACAATTTACTTTTATTTTCGCAAAATAATACACTGAAGCATTCTTTATACATTTTTTATAACAAATATCATATACGCGTTTTAGTTTTGTTAAATATAACATACATACTTTAAATATTTTTTGTAAAATATTAACTTCAAAATAACAATGTATAGTAAAGCATTTAAATAGATGAGGAAAAAAAAAATAAAAGTAGTAAAAGACAGTATAAAAGTCGAATTTTAAAATTTTTATTGCATTTCTAAATATTTTGTAAAATGACATAATAATTTTCTTTTTACATATTTTCTGGAATATTAAATATTTTTTTGAAAGAAATTCTTAATATCTTAATTTTTTTTGTAGGTGGGTATGTATGTGCGCGTGTGTGAATCAGCTTAATTTATGTACGCAAGGTAATAGTTTTATATTATTCAACCTTACACAAAAAATATTCATTTTTTTCCCCTCGCTTAGCTAAATTTCTCTCCTACTTTTATACCTTTTAAAAAACAATAAAAATATACAATAAATTTTGGTTAAAAAAAAAAAAAAATCTTTATACATGTTTACAAAAAGAACTTTTTGAAGATGGAATGTGTAAATGAAGATGAGAATTTACTTGCATTATCATTGTAAAAAAGTATAGTGTAACCACGTTTCCTACGCCTAGCAGTGAGGACGAGTCGAAAATCATGGAGGGTTTCCAAGTTGACCAACAGGTTTGAATTTAGTAAACATCCAGTCATTCGGTATTCCCTTATCGCTTATTTTTTCTCAACGAAAAGCTTGTCTCCCCTATTTCACTAGTAGACTCGTTGAATCCGCACTTGCACAGAGGCTTCCATGGTCGCAAGAAATGTAGTTAAAGAGTATATGATTTTATCATTAACATAAACAAAAGGATTTGTACTGAAATTTAAAATTGCATAAATGTACAAATAAATAAATAAATAAATAAATAAATAAAAATAAATAAATAAATAAATAAAAATAAAAAAGTTAAGAGATATTTAAACTGTATCATACGGTACTTTCTTTATTACATCTGATATACATATATATTTTCTATTATCATTATACAAACTATTATATAAGTATTGAAACTTAGTAAAAATATTACTTCTATGTTGTGATTTCTAAATAGCATAACACTTTCCTGTTTAAATAATGCGCTTTTTTAGTTATAATTTGGTATTTATAGCCGTACAAACGATAATTTTTGACATAAGAAATAGAGAAATATTGTGGTACATAAAAATGCCAAAAATCTGGAAAGAAACGAAACTATAACAAATTTATTATAACAAAATCTTTGTCACTGAGGAAACTTTTCAGATATGTAGCAGTATTACTCATATCATTTCCAGTAAAAATAAAATTAAAAAAGAAAAAAAGGTCATGTCATCCGAAATAATTTCTTTTAAACATTTTCGATAATTTACATGCTATAAATCATAGAAGTACTGATCCAAATTCTTCGAAAAGTTTATAGTCTGACTGATTTGTTTGATTTCAGGAAGCCGTAGATTTAAGTTATCCGCAGTATACAGAAGACAGAGGTTCACAGTGGGACAAGTTACTTCATTTGAAAGATTGCAGTGCCCGGAAGATTAACAATTAAATAATGATAACTTATGAAAATGATAGTCCATCAACTGACTGTTGTATAAGGTAGAAAGACATTTTCAAACTGACCAGTTGTTCCTCACAGATAATGCAAAATTGTAAGACCATCACCTTCGAACGTAACCACAACGAAGAAAGTGTAGGGATTTTATGCTGTTTGCGAAAGCATAACTATGTAAATAATGAGGAATAAGACAAATTTTAGTTACATCCGTGTGTAGAAAATTATTCACAAAGATTTACACATGCAAAAGCATTCCGGGTTTTACGATTGCTTCGGAAAATGAGTCAGTAAACAAGGCGCAATATATCAAGAGAGTTTGTCTGTAGAACAAGAAGAGTTTTCTTTCTCTCCTTTCTTTTCTTTACCTGGTAACGAAGGTTCGATTTCAGATGTATCAGTATGAATCCAGCGGAGGTCAAATAGATGAGAAAAAAGTGAAATCGATGAAACTCACATTTTTTTTTTTTTTTTTTTTAAAGACTCTCATGGAATTCTATCAGACAACCTGGAGAGGTATTAAACCATCACCGGTGTCTATTAATACACATTTTTGAACAAATTGTGAGATTTTCTGATCAAGATACAGAGCGGTATGGTCACCAAAGGCATCTGTCTACTTGCTGATAATGCAGCTCCCCATTCATCTCGAGATTCGGTTGAGGAATCAAAGATCAAAGTTAAGTGACTTTAAAATTTTGCCACATCCACCTTGTTCTCCCGATGTCGCCTTAAGGTTGCTGTGTAGTGAGAAAAAAAAGTCATTCCTAATCATCACTTCACTTCAAAGAAAGAGAAATGAGCATACAGTCTATAGTCCATTTCCCCAGAAGAGTCACTTCAAGGCCACGGAATGCTGAGATCACATGCTCAATTCCATCCAGTGAGATGTCGTTGTTTCTTCAGTAACCTAGCAACAGACGGGGGAAGTGGAATCACAGTTCATCTGAGCGTGGCCTTGAAGTGACTGCCTAAAGGAAATAAAGTATAGTTTGCGACAGTTTGACAGTTCTCCCCCTTCTCTTATTACTACTAATTGAAACCTGAAAGAACTAGTTTCTCGAGACGTTTACAAAAGAAGTTCCTTATCGGCGTATTTCGTCAGGGCTATGTACTGTTGGTTATATTTTGAAGATTTGGAGTATTTTCTTTCTTCCTCTTTTTTTTTTTACTTCTCAGAATATGAACAGAATTAAATATTTCTAAGCGACTGTGCGATTGCAAAATTCGAATAATCATGTATAAATAACTCTGCTTGCATATTGTAAAAGGTTGGTATGCGATGGAAATATGGATTTTACTATAACACGTTAATCGCCATGTTAGTCATATGTGTCTGACGCATTTTTAACACGCATTTTTAACTAGGAAATAACCCTAAAAGGAATATGATATACGCCGAGTAATTATTAACACGTTAATCGCCATGTCAGTCATATGTGCCTGACGCATTTTTAACTAAATTGTCTAATAAAGTTACCATGGCCCATGTGAAAATTTTTCTGATATTATCGTGGCGATTAACGTGTTAATAGAAAAACGAGATTTCTTTTTTCTTTTTTTTTTTTTTTTTTTTTAAGTAATGAATAAAATGTATTTGATATTCTAAAAGATGCCGTCGGTTTACTTCCATGTGTCAACACCAATTGTGTATTAATTCCTCCCCACACAAATAATTTTTATGTATAATAAAAAGGAAAAAAAGAGTTAAATTATTTTATTGTTTTTTAATTAGCTGAATTGATGAAGAAACAATATTTTTAAGAATATTCAACAGTAAACAGTTTATAAATCTTTTGAAACAATGGTAGTATTTTATTCCCCAAACTGGTAGCAATTAAAGAATTGCAATCCTTTTTGTGTACCTGCAGCATCAATACATGAAAAAATACCCTCCAAGGATTTTTTTTTCCCTCGAGTGTTTCTAGTCTGTATTTAGACGAGTTTCTTAGAAAACCACGGAACATTCCCAATGGCTAAGCCGATGCACGTGTGGGTTCGAACGTGACATCTCTCTTTCAAATCGCTGATCCTTTGCGCCAGTGTTTTGTGAAAAGTTATTAATTCTTAATCACTTTAACCTGCACAGAATTTTCTAAAACTTTATATTTAACAATGACAGAGAACTTAGCGCTAGATAAACACAGGAATAATAAACGTCTTAAACACCAAATAAAATATTATTATTAATAGTAGTATTAGTAATTATTAGTTTATTATTTAATTTGTCGTTCAAGACGTTTATTATTCCTTTGTTGAAACTTATATTTCGTTGAACTTTGACATAAATTGCTATCTATTAACTTTTGGTACATATTATTCCACAGGTGGCGCTACTAGGCTACTTACATGTGTGTTTATATGTGCTGTGTGCCCATTTATGGGAAAGCTATATGTCAGAATTTATGGTGTATTACTGCACAAAATATAAGATATAAAAGGCTATGAAAAAATATGTCGATTCACTTTGGGTGCATATCAGCTGACAAGTGGGGTGCTATGCTGCAATTTTCTCCGTTCACGGAAAACAATTTCTTAGTTTCTGTCGATTATAAATACACCAAACTTTATAAAAAAAATGTCCATTATAAAAAAGAATGTTTAATTAATTTGTTGTACATTCACAGTCAAGTGATGCTGTAATATTGCAATTTTACCTTGGGAAGGGAATATCTGAGCTTCTATAGCGCATAAATGCACTAAACTTGATATATGAGATAATTGATTGCGGGAGGGAAAAAAAAAAAAAAAAAATTGCTGACTTTATGAATATTGTCTGAAAGAGGACATATCCATTACTCACCTCCTGAGATTTTCCTTATGGCTACATCTTAGCATCAATTGATTCAGTTTGCCCCAAAACTACATATGTAAAATCTTTACTGAGAGAAGCTTTGCTTATCATAATTTTTTATTTATTTATTTATTCATTTATAAGTTTTTGTATATTAAAACGCGTATTAAATATCAGAATTAAAAAATAATAAAATTGATATTAAAAAAAAAAAAAAAAAACGGAGAGAGAGAGAGAGACGGGGGAAATATTTTATGTGACTGGAAGACTTTCCAAAATATCGATCATTATATATCCCTATAAAGCATGCCTAAAATCCTTCTCCCCCCCCCCCCCCCGCCCGTTCTTTTTTACTTTTTCTTACTCGTAAGGTAGAGAAAGTTTTTTTTCGGGGGGGGGGGGAGGGGGGGGTCAAAATTTCGAAATGAGTTTTTGTTATATTTAGACGTCTTGAGGTCACCTGAATCCAAAAATAATGTTTTTAGCGGTTGGCCTGTGTGTCTGTCTGTCATCAGCATATTTCAAATACAAATTATAGCAGAAAGTTCGAACTTGGTATTCTAAATGTGTATCATATAGGGATGCTACACTAAACTTTTCGTTGAGTTCAAG
Source organism: Salticus scenicus (assembly GCA_963930645.1). Classification (NCBI taxonomy): domain Eukaryota; kingdom Metazoa; phylum Arthropoda; class Arachnida; order Araneae; family Salticidae; genus Salticus; species Salticus scenicus. Next base: position 144,652,134 of record OZ005654.1, read on the forward strand.
CAAATGGTTTGTGTACGAGAAAACCTCATATATTTCAGCAAATGTTTTTTTAGATCACCCTGTAAAAGTAAGGCTTGAAATGCGTTTTCACTGTAGTATGTGATTATGCGGATGCTTTTAATTACCTGTATAAATTTTTATGAGTCTGCCATTTATATTCATAGAAGTATAACAGTTTCTTTGAAAAATTGGGGGAAAAAAGGGGGGAGGGCACATTTTTAATTGTAACACGTAGGGTATTAGACCCAACGCAAAGCCATTTTTAGGAAACTTTATTCACTGCATTAGACACAACATGCAGCAAATAGAATGCAAAAATGCTAAATATCTTACGACACATGAGCATTTTTACTAAATTATTTGTAACTACGCATGCAGAAGTTTTTGAAAAATTTCATCGGTGTTATTTAATAGCCAAACCTATTGAACTACTTATATGAAAGAGCAATCAGGTTGTGAGCGACGGAATAAACAGAATTTTAGTTCCTCTCAAAATAAAAGCTATATATTATGAGGGGGATTTCCTTGGACACTATCTGTGTTTGAACCGCCACCTAATTTTCATACTTTATGTAATTTTAAAAAATCTAAATCGATAAGCTGTTTAATCCGACGGATTCAGAAAAATCGCCCCTCTCATTTGGTACCTTATTTGTAACAAAATTTTGATTAGATATTTTAAAATTAATAAAAATATAAATATAGAAATAGCTTTAAAATAGGCATTTAAATTTTTAACTGTTGCCTTTTTTTTCAGCATAAAAGGAAATATGCTTTCACGTGAAAAAAATAAAAAATAAATAAATAATAATAATAATAATACATAAACAAATAAATAAAATATTAAATTTGCTCATGCATATGAAAAAATGACGTCTATAAAAATAATAATAATAATTTTAAATTTTAAAAGTAACGAAGAGATAAATAAAGTGCGAAAATTTCGCACGGGCTTGCTAGCAAAAGAATTATTTGAAGTGAGAAATGAATAAAATGAAGTGATCATTTTTCAACGGGCGCCTTAGTCGCTCTATAACTAACTAGTATTATATAAATAAAGAGAAGTGTGTGTGTGCGTGAGTGTGTGTCTCTCTGTCTGCGCTCTGGAGCTCAGACTACTAATCTCAGAGCTACACAACTTAGCAGAGTGGTTGTTGGGGCATTGCAGGTGTGTACTTCATCGACTTTTTATTATTATTATTATTATTATTATTATTATTATTATTATTATTAGATTTTTTCCGATTTTATCCATTGGCTTTTCTGATTCATTTTCTAAAATTTATTCTTTCACTTTAGTCGTCTGCGTATAATACAACGCATTTTAGACTGTTTATTTATTTATTTATTTAATTCATTCACGTAAATGCGTAATATTTTTTTTTCTTGCATTGCAATCGTATGTGTATCACAGCAACGTATTTTACAATATTTATTTAATTCATTTAATTGAAAGCGAAATGTTTTTTATTTATTTATTTACTAGCAGGTTTTGCTAGATTTGCTGGTCACTGTATTTAAATGAATTCTCAAAATTGAACACTGTTTTTTTTAGCACTTTATATACATAAAAATATACAATAAATCCCATTGAAATGAATCCCTTTGAGCATTAGTTCGCGTACCCGCTGCGTTTGGCAGCATCTTTCTCTCTCGTGTTATGTCGGCTCAAGACTATACAATCAGGTCTCACTGCCTAACGCAGCGACATTTCCCGAAATTTTAGTTTAGTTATTTATTGGACGACAGATGGAGCTGCTGTTGTTCAAGAACTACGATTTCGCAGATGGATATATCCCAGCCTTTTCATTTTTGTACCATGTATTAGCAAGACCCAATCACTCAGTTTTTTTGCCCTCACTGTAGAATTATAAAAATTCAAATAGAATAAATTTATAATTTTACTACAATTAATTATATTAAAAAAATATACATAAACATAACTGTTATAAATATATGTATATATATCTTATTTAAAATTTAATATGTTTAGTTTTTTCTACTGTATTGCCATTTGATTTCAGTAAATATAATGTATAAATAATAATAATAATAATAAATCGCTTTCACATGTATGAATGAATTAAATAAATAAAAAATAAAGAGTTTATAGCCTCAAAATAAAATTAAAAATAAAATTAATAAACTAAAAACACTTAAAAGTCGTTAAGATACACAGACGATTGAAATGTAAGAGTAAATTTTAGGAAATGAAACCGAAATATGAATACATAAGATCGGTAGAAAAAAAAAATTTCAAAATTAAAATTCAAAATTCGAAAAAAATCTCGATGAGGTGTACATTTGCAGAATCCCGGCTATCCATTTGCCGAGTTTTGTAACTCTGCGATCAGTTGTGCGAGCACCACAACGCGCGCACACACATGCTCACAGAGATACACACACGCAGACACCTCTCTTCATTTAAGTAGATTATATTTATTAAAATCAAATGACAGTACATTAGAAATCAGAATACCATTCTAATATATTATTTATAATTATACTGTTATTTATCCTTTTTAATGTAATTACAACTACGCATACTTTAGAAAAAATATTTTTTCTTCTTTACTCATTGTGAAGCAGACTTCAACTAAAAATTTTATTTTTAGCAGAAATACTAAATAAAAATTTGTAATACTATTGGTATGCTTTATTTAATTTTATTACTTCTATCTAAAAACAGTTTGATTTATCACTCAACATGAGTTGGAAATTGCTTGCAAATTTTCAAATATCAGTACTAAGTGCCCCCGAAAAAGAAAAAAAATCTGATATGGGCACCACATGACTTCCTTATACACTTTTAGAAATATACATAATGTTAAAAAACATTGACATTGGATGGACCCGAAACAGTTGGCTAAAAATATTTAAAAAAAAAAAATGAATTATCACCGTGTTCTGGGCTTTTCTGAAAGTTAGCTAAAAACCGATTGCAAGATTTGTACTGGTAACGCTGACGAAGGGAGCAGGGACCCGAAAAAATTGGCTAAAAGTATTAAAAAAAGGAATTTTACAATGTTCTGAACTATTCTGAAAGTTTCAAATGTCTACCTAGTCGGGAAGTTAGTTAAATAATTTTTTTGTTGGACCATATAAACGCTGCCGAAGGCAGCAGGGACCTGAAACAGTTGGCTAAAAGTATTAAAAAGATGCATATTCACCGTGTTCTGAACTATTCTGAATGTTTCAAATGTCTAGCTAGTCGGGAAGTTAGTTAAATAAATTTTCTGTTGAACCATGTAAACGCTGCTGAAGGCAGCAGTGACCCGAAACAATTGGCCAAAAATATTTTTAAAATGCATTGTCACCGTATTTTGAGCTTTTCCGGAAGTTTTAAATGTCTAGCTAGTCGGGAAGTTAGTTACAAATCGATTCCAAGATTTGAACTGGTAACGCTGCCGAAGGCAGCAGGGACCCTATACAGTTGGCTAAAAGTATTTAAAAAATGCATTTTCACCGTGTTCTGATCTAATCTGAAAGTTTCAAATGTCTAGCTAGTCGGGAAGTTAGTTAAATAAATTTTCTGTTGAATCGCATAAACGCTGCTGAAGGCAGCAGGTATCGGAAACAGTTGGTTAAAAATATAAAAAAAATGCATTGTCAACGTGTTCTGAGCTTTTCTGAAAGTTTCAAATGTCTAGCTAATCGGAAAGTCAGTTAAATTGCAAGATTTGTCTAAACCGTTTTTGAGTTATTACCGTTTTTTGATACATTATGGCCAAATTTTTGTCATTATGAACCTAATTTTCCTAAATATCTCCAAAACGGAAAATCATAGAAAGTTCAAAAAGGGAGGTGCACAACTAGATGTTATAACAAACCTATGTACCAATTCGCAACTTTCTACGTCCAACCGTTTTTGAGTTATGCGACATACCCACACACAGACACACACACACACATACAGACGTCACGAAAAATCGTGTAAAATCCCTTATATCTCTGAAACGAGAGCTCGTGTTAAGACGACACTTGCAGGTGTGCAACTAGACATCATGACAGTCACACGTATAAATTGACAACATTCAGCGATCATTCGTTTTCGAGCAATGTGAAATACAAAATCCATTTCGCAAATCGGGATTACTATACTTCCTTATACTTTGTATAAGGAAGTAAAAAAGAAAAAAGAAAAAACCACACACACACACACATTTTAATTATATTAAAATATTTGTCGAACAGATTTTCATTACACATAGCTAAGAAATACACCAGTAACAAGCTTTCTAATAAAAATATCACACTGAGAGCGGCCTATTCGTTTTGGAGTTACAATGTCTGACACATCTCCTTTTTGGTCGGAAATTAATAATGGTCATGGAGTTAAATAAGACAAAATAAATTTCATTCGAAAGACTGCGTCTCTATTCACAGAAACAGAAGGGAAAATTCAGTCTCTTGTGAGAGCGATTAGTGTAGATTAGGTAGGCACTGGGGAGCTTAGTTTATGAGCACTTATGCTAAGAAAACACAGGTTCGAAACGTGGGATCACTTTTTCTAGCATTGCTGAAATTATTTTGACCTTTATATCATAAAAGTGTGTAATATATATTTTCAAAGTTATCATTTAAAAACTATTATTTGATTTGATTTATTTATTTTTATTTATTTATTTTTTTCATTTTAATGTGTTTGTAAGAATCTAGCGTTGCAGTGGAAACTTATTCAAAGACAGTTCTGTTACAAAATGATAGTTCGAAAATGCTCAATAAATAATATTGCCATTTCATATCCAGTTTCAACAAAATCACTACAGACTTTTGAAAGTGATACTGTAAAACATGTTATGCCCCCTCTTTCCCTGATAGAGGGGGAAGGGTTTTAATCTTAAATATGATTCTTAGGTATGTATAGTTACATATAAAAATCAAAGTTTTATGGGTATATTTTCTCCTTTGATTTATGAAAAGACATATTAAATATCTTGTTTTTCTACTCTAGTGATTTTTTATTCATTTATTTATTTATAGGGTGGGGGAGCAATTTAAAGTGTTGGAAATTCGTATTTAATACATTTTAATGAAATGATCCTATGTATATAGTATGTGTTTTATTTCTTTTTTTCTTTTGACATATGATGGATTACATGAAAACAAGTTTTACCCCCCACCTTCCCATTTCTGCCACTACCCGCCTCACCAGTGGCGCAGCAGTTTTGCGCTTAAAACTTTTAAAAGAGAAGTACTGGGTTCGATACCAGGTCACGCTCTACGATATATCCGTTCGGAGTTTTCCTTGATTTTCTCCAAAAATCGCGTAAATACGGTCTGGTACCCCGTACAAACATGGTAGGGTGGTACCAATTACGCCTAGGAACCTAAATTAGCCGTGAAATTTATTGACCTTAATCCTAACACCAAAACATCTCCTAACTCCTTTGGAAAATGAAAAAAAAGAAAAATATATAAATAAAAATCGGATTTTTATTGTTAAATATTCATGAGTTACTTTTTAAAATAAGAATCATATGAACATTTATATAGAACTGTATATGTATATATACATATATCTTTTTTCCCTGGAGATGGAAATGAATATATGAAAAAGACGCTTTATTCCTTATCTTCTTTCGAGATTCGGGGTGAAGGGAAAGAAGGAATAATTTGTTTAAAACTCTAAAATCGGTAATTTAGGTATTCATGCCTGTAATATTAAATATATATATATATATATATATATATTTCTTTCTTTTCTTTTCTTTATTTTTTTTGACATCTAAAAGCTTATATGAAAAGTTCTTGCTCCATATCCTATTATTTTAATTTAGAAAATTCTTGAAATTTATAAATTTTAATTCTGTAATAGCATTTGTTACATTTTAAACGAAGATTTTTATGCATATCATTAAAAAAAAAAAAAAAAAAAAAAAACTTCTTAGAGGGAATAGACGTGTTAAAAATCACGCTTTGACTCTCTCTATTTTTTTTTTTTTTTTTTTTTAAATCTTTATTGCTTAAAGAGAAAAAAGGTGACTGTCAAACAGGCGTTTTAATTTCTTTTTGTTTGTTTAGGGAATTGTTCAAAATTAATAAAAGTTACTGGGTCTGACGGTAACTACAATGTAAAATGAGTAAATTTCAATTTGTTATCTGGCCTTTAGAGCAAACATTTCCTAAGCGAGGCAAGTAATAAATACTAATAAATAATTTACTAATAAAAAGTAAATATTCTCTTACACAAAATACACTGAAGACTGAAATGTTTCAATCAAATTTCGATTGAATTGGAGTAGAAATTCCCGATACATTCTCTAAATAAACTTACTCATTGAAACAGTTGTTTATTCATTTTTATAAAAACTAAATACAAATATATAATCTGTGCATTACGTATTTTCTTTTGATTAAGTTTCTTTCTTTATCTCTGTTATTCAAATAAGAAAACATTTGCATTTATATATAAACAGAGAGGCTTAAAAAGATAACGTGTGAATTATTTACCTCATTGACTGGCTTTTGTCTCAAGGAAATTTATTTAGCAATACATATTGCTGCAATCTTTTAAAAACTAGCAGCTTCACTTAACAAAGGCTTTTAAATCTAATTTTGTGATATTGTCTCACTGGAAAGAAAAATTACTGAATTAATGTTTACCTTAATTATGTACTTAAAAAAAAAAAAAAATCCTTTGATGAGAAAATGGCAAATAAATATCTTTCAAATCTTAATAAATGAATTCAAAATAAATTTCTAATCAATTCAATGAAAATACTTAAAAAAATATATATATATATATCTTGCTAAACTAAGTTGATTTCAAATTTTCCATATTATTTTTGAGATTAATACTTCTTATATACAACGTAAAGAAAAATTTATTACCTTATTTACGTTTTCTATGGTTAAAAGTACAAGTTAACCCATATGGTAGCCGATTGTTAGCCGTCAGTTACCCTTGGACGTCAACCGACAAAAACTGGGCTCGATCCCGATTCAAGCATGTATGTTTATGGTGGTTCGAAATTTAAGACTCATCTCTTCCTCTTACAATTTCCTGGCACCGGTCACCAAATCCTATATAACTTTATGAATATATATATTTTCTTAATATATACTAATTACTCATTACATAATGTATTTTTTTAATTCCGTTTTCACATTCGGAAAATCCACAGCCATTAAATTAGCACTCGTTTTCAAAAGAAAAAAAAAAAATAAATAAATAAATAAATAAATATAAATAAATATATATTTTTTCTTTTTCTTTCTAAACATTACATTTTTGCAGTTAAAAAAAATAAAAGAAATTCACTTAGTGAAAATTTGAATTTTTGAACTCAAAATTAAAATAAAATTTTAGAAAATCGATTTTTATAAAACGAGTGCCAATTGAATGTTTGTGAAATTTCAGAATCTAAACACACACACACACAAAACAAACAACAAAAAAAAAAAAAAAAAAAAAAAACTTTAGGTAATACTTTAAGTAATACCATAAACAAATTTCCCTGCAGAATAACGTGGGTTGGTTGACTGAGTTTGAAGTCGCACTAGTACTGCGCTATGGGTAATTGGCGACGGTCTGGGACGAACCCCTAAGGATGGTCCGGAGACATGCCATCACAATTTTGATCCTTTACGGAGGGGATGGTTCCCCCGCTTCGGTGACCCTCCAGAGGTATAATATGGATGGGAACTTGGAGGACATTGCGGCCACAATGGATTTTACGTGCACCATCCACCATCAGTAGAATAACTTCGGATTTGTCTTCTGGCGGCGGTATAGAGAGAACTAAGGCTTAAGAGCTCTCTGTAGTCAGATACTCTTCCTTTCTCCTTTCTCCTTTCTTATGTAATCCAGTGGGATTTTTGTTGCTGTGTATTATCCGGATATCTCTTACAAAAATAAAAGTTTCCGAATTCTGTTGTTTGAATTCCACTCTTTGAACATGTCACCTTTTATCTTGGTAGGCAACTTTAAAAGAAAATAAGTTAAATATTTCTTTTCGAGATTTAAATTTAGATATTTGTATTTGCTTAATGAAATAAAATATTCAAATTTATTTTACTTTTATTTTTTGAATTGCTCACTAAGAAAAAAGTGACATGTTCGGAGAGTGGAATTCAAAAAACAAAATTCGGAAAACTTAATTTTTGAACGAGATATCCTGATAGTACAAAGCAACAAAAATCCCATTGGATTACACGGGAAGGATAAAGGAAGAGTGACTACCGAGAAGGGGCAAAATCAATCAGACTTTTTTCCATCTTTGGGAAAATTCCCGCTCGCTGTTAACCCATTACCAACCAGTTGCAAATTACGATAGAAATTGGATTTACTTAGAAATGGATGTAACGATTTTGAGGAAAGTTTTGGATTAAGATTTTTGGGGGCATAAAATCAATTAGACGTATCCTCATCTTCAGGGCAATTCGTGTTTACTGTTATCCCTTTAACTGCCGCTTGCAAAAATGGCAGAAATTGGGTTTTCTTGAAAATGGACAAAACGATTTTCCTGAACATTTGAGGCTAAGTGTTTTTTGGAAAAAAAAAATCGATTAAACTTATCTTCATTTTTATAAAAATTGGGGTTTGCTGTTAACCATTTATTTGTTGGTTACAAAATATGGCAGAAATTGAGTTTAATTGGAAATGGGTTTGATGGGATTTTCATGAATGTTTGGAGTTAAAAAACGTTTGGGATGAAAATTTAATTAGACTTATCCTCATTTTCAGTAAATCTTGTGTTCGCTGTTAACACTTTATGCTCTCGTTGCAAAATATTGCAGAAATTGGGTTTACTCGGAAATAAATATAACGATTTTTAATGAAAGTTTTGGATTAAGGGTGTTTTGAAATAAAAAATCTGTTAATTTCCTTCTTTTATTGAGGAAATTTGCGTTTGCTGTTAACCCTTTATCTTCCTGTCACAAAATTTTGCAAAAATTGGGTTTACTCGGAAATAGATATAATGACTTTTAGGAAAGGTAGGGGTTAATGGTTTTATGCGGTGAAATATTGATTGAACTTATTCTCATCTTCAGGAAAATTCGCATTCGGTGCTTACCAATCTGCCGCCAGTTGAAAAATGTGATAGAATTTGGACTTACTAAGAAATGGATATGACGATTTAAAAAAAAAAAAACTTAAGCTTAAAGCTTTTTTCAGAAGCCAAACCCAATTACTTATCCTCATATTTAGGATGATAAATTATAATTATAATTATGACTTATCCTCATATTTAGGAAAATTAGCGTTTATTTTAATCCTTACTCCAACCGTTGAAAAATGTGGCAGAAATCGGGTTTATTTCGGATTTTCTCGAGAATGGTTCAAATGATTTTGATAAAAGCTTAGAAATAAGTTTGCCTTGAGACAACAAAGCTATTTGATTTATTTTCATCTTCTGGAAAATTAGCTTTCGCTGTTAACCCTTATTTCTCCCGTTGAAAAATATGACTGAAACCTGGTTGTCTGGGAAATAGCCGAAACTATTTTGATAAAAACTTACGTTTCAGTGTGTGTTTTTACTTTCTTCTATATGTAATATAGAGAAAGTATTGGATTCGCGAAAATTTTCGACCTCCGTTTTTTGACGGATCTACACGTTTTGGGATGTCCTGAACACGAATTGACAGTTTTTAGAAAATGTCTGTCTGTCTGTCTGTCTGTCTGTCTGTCTGTCTGTCTGTCTGTGTGTCTGTATCATTTTTTTGTGGACGCTGTATCTCACGAACATATGAATGAAATTTAACCAAACTTGGTATTTAGTTGCACCCTGACATGAACTGGTGCCCATTAGATTTGGGGATCAATAGCTCAACAGGTGGCGCTGTAATCGCATTTTATGCAAATTTTTAACATGGCAGCATAGGACAAAATTCCGTATAAATGGGCATAATGAGAGTTATTTTAAACTTGTAATTGTAAAATTAATTTGAATTATTGATGATAGTAGTAGTTAACTAGGAAAAAAAATTGTGCATGGGGGGGCATCGGTTCCCCCCCTGGGGGGGAAGTACCCCCCCGGGGGGGTTAAATTTTGAAGATGGGTATCATTCGAAAGATCTCGTCAATACCTTTAAAACGAATGGTTGAACCATAAATCTGTGATAATTTAAAACAAAGTTATCGATTTTTTTTACTTTTAACAAAAAAAAAAAAAAAAAAAAAAAAAAACAGAAAAAAAAATTCGATTTTTTTTTTTTTTTTTTTAAATTATTGTTAGTGATTGAATATGTATTAATTTTCACAAAAAAAAAAAAAAAAAAAAAAAGAAAAAGAAAAAGAAAAAGAAAAAAAAAAAATCTTTTTTTTTTTTTTTTTTTTTTTTTTTTTAATATTGTTACTGATTGAATATGTATAGGAAAATATAGAAGAAAGTCTTGTGGTGGCCACAACATACTAGTTTGATATGACAAGTCCATCAGACTTAACCTCATCTTCACGAAAATTAGCGTTCTCTGTTTACTCTTTTCAATCCATTGCAAAATATGACAGAAACTTAGTTTTCTCGGAAATAAATCTAACAATTTTAATAAAAACATAGAATTAAGTTTTATTATTATTATTATTATTATTATTATTATTTAATGAGAAACCTAACTGACATATCCTTGCTTCGAGGCAAGTTAGTGTTCACTGTTGTTGTTAATCTCCACTCTACCGTGGCTAGATATGGCTGGGATTTGGTTTTCTTTGAAACTGCTCGAACGATTTGATAAATAATTAAGGTTTGGGATTTTCATTTTTTTATTTTTTATTTAATGGCAAATCAAACTGCATTTTCTTCATCTTCAGGAAAGTTAACGTCTCAATTAGCCTTCCAGAAACTTTCTAGGAAATGTCTCTAACGGTTTTTATAAAAGCTTAGCATTAAGGGAAAGGGTTATTGGAGATGAGAAATCCACCTAATTTATTTTCATCTTCATGAAAAAAAGAGTTCACTGTTAACCTTCATTTCGCATGTGGTAAAATAGGGATGAGACATAGTTTTCTTAGAAACTATTTGATAATTTTGATAAAAATTAAGGTTTGGGGAATTTTTGAGTTTATAATTGATCTTTAAGCACAAAAGACTGAAATTCTCTTTAGAGCATTTAGCATTTAGCTTTTACCGGTAACCCGCGCTTCCACCAGGAAAAATGGAAGAATTTTTTTTTTTTTTGTCTGTAAGTCACCAAATGATTTTGATAAATGTTTAGAGTTGGTGTGTTTTTCAAATGACATTTCGATCTGAAATGACAGTCATCTTCACTATAACTTCGTCAAGCTCCCTAATCACCCGACATGGCTTCCTGTAACTTTTGAATATTTTCTAAGTTGAAAATTCGGCTGAAAGGGTTCTGATTTGAGTCAAGAGAGGACACCATGCGGAATTGGTCTTGGCTGCGAATTGGCCTTGGTGCCAAAAGGAATACAATATATATTTTTTGAATTTAAGTCCTTTAAATTTGGCGCAATAAATATTGTAAAATCTATATATTTATTTGAAACGTGTTTTTGTCTGTCTCCACTAAATTGAGAGAACGGCTACGTGTAAAAATTTGGTTGAGGTGTCTAAAAAAAGGTCTTGGTCTGTAGATGTGTCATCAAAAGAGAAAAATAAAAAAAGTCGAACGGTCCCCCCCCCCTGGGGGGGGGCAGGGGTTGAAAACACGTTTACGAGCTTAACTCGGCTCCAAATTACTTCACGGTGAAGAAATTGTACATATGGGGACTAGAGTCGAATAATAAAAAATCAATATCTGCGATTTTGGAATTTTCGATTTTAAAGGGTAAAAAAAGGGGAAAGTAGATTTGGAGGGGGGGAGGAAGGGGGGAAATTAGTTTGAGAAGGAAATCCGTTCTAGACCCACACATGTAGCACCTCATTTTAAAGGTCTTGAAATTTCATGTTGATTGGGGATGTTTGTATACAATATAGTGCGCCCCCTAGTGGTTAAAAATGGAACTAGGTGATTTCAGTAGACTCTATCATGTTACACCTTATTTTAAAGGTCTTGGTATTTCCTGACCGTTGGTGTTGTTCGTATAGAATACGCTATGCCCCTTGGCGATGGAAAGTGCAACTAAAGGATTTTGCAGTTGACACCACCATGTGATTCCTTATTTGAAAGGTCTTGGAAATTCAAGGCGATTGGTGATGTTCGTATACAACATACTGCTCCCCCTGGTGGAGGAAAGTGAATTTGCAGCGCGTGGGTAGCATGCCTGCTATACGGTGCCGCAGCCACAGGCAGCGGTAACACGAATCAGAGGTTCGTTCGGTTCAAGGTTAATTTTTGAGAATTATTTCATGTTATTAGCGGCCTGCATATACACTGCCGCAGGCACCGGGGTCAGGAGCCCGAGTTCCGTTCGGTTCGAGGTAATTTTTTTGTTACAGCTGATTATTATTATTATTATTATTATTATTATTATTATTATTGATGCTTTCATTTAAAAATAGAAATTCAAACAATATCGAGTTAAAGATATAAAATCATGCAAATTTAAGGTTCATTTAAGGTTACTACCATGGCCCCGGGCAACGCCGGGTGGGTCAGCTAACATGTTGCCTTAGTATTAAACGAAATAGAAAATAAGAGATAGCAACTGTTTATTTGGAGTCAGTTTGACGTCACATTGACAGTACTTTGTAGAAAGTGATGTCATATATAGTATTTCTATTTATAAGCATTTTTCCGACTTTCTTTTTTTTTAAGTTAAATGTCGTAAATTATATTAGATTTTTTAACTTGAAATACATTTAAATAATGATGTGCCAATTTTTGAAAAAATTCGGTCAATAAAGTGATCGTCGAATTCGACGGGTTCCAGCTAGTAACTTTCTTAAATTAAATTAAAATATAAATACAATTACTTCTTAAAAGGAAGATTCTTCAATCATTTATATTGTTTTAAATTGATAAATCTAGTAAATTAGAGAATAATAAGTTAAAAAAGATTCCATTAATTCTTGGCATTAAAAAAAAAAAAAAAAATCCTTTAAAGACTGTTCTTGTCAGTTTTTAATTATTTTGATTATTATTATAAATTTTTATTTTTAACTTTATCCTCGTCTTTTTTTTTTTTTTTAACGTTTATTGAAAAATAGTCAAAATAACAACAACGAATTCTGTCTATTAAATTGTTTTTAGCAAAAATATTTTATTTAATGATCATATATATACTGAAATAGTCCAACATAACAACTACTCAGTTTAGCATAGACTTTCTAGTAGGTTCTGGAAAGAAGCTGTGGGAAGAATGGAGACGTTGCCTTTTATACGAAGAAAAATCCTTATTATTATCATCTTTATTATTATCATCTCTTCTATTACTGTTACTTTAATAAACATAATTTTACAACAAAATTATAATTGGCTAACAAAGGAACAACAAACAGACATGCCATCACAATTTTGATCCTTTACGGAGGGGATGGTTCCCCCGCTTCGGTGACCCTCCAGAGGTATAATATGGATGGGAACTTGGAGGACATTGCGGCCACAATGGATTTTACGTGCACCATCCACCATCAGTAGAATAACTTCGGATTTGTCTTCTGGCGGCGGTATAGAGAGAACTAAGGCTTAAGAGCTCTCTGTAGTCAGATACTCTTCCTTTCTCCTTTCTCCTTTCTTATGTAATCCAGTGGGATTTTTGTTGCTGTGTATTATCCGGATATCTCTTACAAAAATAAAAGTTTCCGAATTCTGTTGTTTGAATTCCACTCTTTGAACATGTCACCTTTTATCTTGGTAGGCAACTTTAAAAGAAAATAAGTTAAATATTTCTTTTCGAGATTTAAATTTAGATATTTGTATTTGCTTAATGAAATAAAATATTCAAATTTATTTTACTTTTATTTTTTGAATTGCTCACTAAGAAAAAAGTGACATGTTCGGAGAGTGGAATTCAAAAAACAAAATTCGGAAAACTTAATTTTTGAACGAGATATCCTGATAGTACAAAGCAACAAAAATCCCATTGGATTACACGGGAAGGATAAAGGAAGAGTGACTACCGAGAAGGGGCAAAATCAATCAGACTTTTTTCCATCTTTGGGAAAATTCCCGCTCGCTGTTAACCCATTACCAACCAGTTGCAAATTACGATAGAAATTGGATTTACTTAGAAATGGATGTAACGATTTTGAGGAAAGTTTTGGATTAAGATTTTTGGGGGCATAAAATCAATTAGACGTATCCTCATCTTCAGGGCAATTCGTGTTTACTGTTATCCCTTTAACTGCCGCTTGCAAAAATGGCAGAAATTGGGTTTTCTTGAAAATGGACAAAACGATTTTCCTGAACATTTGAGGCTAAGTGTTTTTTGGAAAAAAAAAATCGATTAAACTTATCTTCATTTTTATAAAAATTGGGGTTTGCTGTTAACCATTTATTTGTTGGTTACAAAATATGGCAGAAATTGAGTTTAATTGGAAATGGGTTTGATGGGATTTTCATGAATGTTTGGAGTTAAAAAACGTTTGGGATGAAAATTTAATTAGACTTATCCTCATTTTCAGTAAATCTTGTGTTCGCTGTTAACACTTTATGCTCTCGTTGCAAAATATTGCAGAAATTGGGTTTACTCGGAAATAAATATAACGATTTTTAATGAAAGTTTTGGATTAAGGGTGTTTTGAAATAAAAAATCTGTTAATTTCCTTCTTTTATTGAGGAAATTTGCGTTTGCTGTTAACCCTTTATCTTCCTGTCACAAAATTTTGCAAAAATTGGGTTTACTCGGAAATAGATATAATGACTTTTAGGAAAGGTAGGGGTTAATGGTTTTATGCGGTGAAATATTGATTGAACTTATTCTCATCTTCAGGAAAATTCGCATTCGGTGCTTACCAATCTGCCGCCAGTTGAAAAATGTGATAGAATTTGGACTTACTAAGAAATGGATATGACGATTTAAAAAAAAAAAAACTTAAGCTTAAAGCTTTTTTCAGAAGCCAAACCCAATTACTTATCCTCATATTTAGGATGATAAATTATAATTATAATTATGACTTATCCTCATATTTAGGAAAATTAGCGTTTATTTTAATCCTTACTCCAACCGTTGAAAAATGTGGCAGAAATCGGGTTTATTTCGGATTTTCTCGAGAATGGTTCAAATGATTTTGATAAAAGCTTAGAAATAAGTTTGCCTTGAGACAACAAAGCTATTTGATTTATTTTCATCTTCTGGAAAATTAGCTTTCGCTGTTAACCCTTATTTCTCCCGTTGAAAAATATGACTGAAACCTGGTTGTCTGGGAAATAGCCGAAACTATTTTGATAAAAACTTACGTTTCAGTGTGTGTTTTTACTTTCTTCTATATGTAATATAGAGAAAGTATTGGATTCGCGAAAATTTTCGACCTCCGTTTTTTGACGGATCTACACGTTTTGGGATGTCCTGAACACGAATTGACAGTTTTTAGAAAATGTCTGTCTGTCTGTCTGTCTGTCTGTCTGTCTGTCTGTCTGTCTGTCTGTCTGTCTGTCTGTGTGTCTGTATCATTTTTTTGTGGACGCTGTATCTCACGAACATATGAATGAAATTTAACCAAACTTGGTATTTAGTTGCACCCTGACATGAACTGGTGCCCATTAGATTTGGGGATCAATAGCTCAACAGGTGGCGCTGTAATCGCATTTTATGCAAATTTTTAACATGGCAGCATAGGACAAAATTCCGTATAAATGGGCATAATGAGAGTTATTTTAAACTTGTAATTGTAAAATTAATTTGAATTATTGATGATAGTAGTAGTTAACTAGGAAAAAAAATTGTGCATGGGGGGGCATCGGTTCCCCCCCTGGGGGGGAAGTACCCCCCCGGGGGGGTTAAATTTTGAAGATGGGTATCATTCGAAAGATCTCGTCAATACCTTTAAAACGAATGGTTGAACCATAAATCTGTGATAATTTAAAACAAAGTTATCGATTTTTTTTACTTTTAACAAAAAAAAAAAAAAAAAAAAAAAAAAAACTTAGAAAAAAAAATTCGATTTTTTTTTTTTTTTTTTTAAATTATTGTTAGTGATTGAATATGTATTAATTTTCACAAAAAAAAAAAAAAAAAAAAAAAAAGAAAAAGAAAAAGAAAAAGAAAAAAAAAAAAATCTTTTTTTTTTTTTTTTTTTTTTTTTTTTTTAATATTGTTACTGATTGAATATGTATAGGAAAATATAGAAGAAAGTCTTGTGGTGGCCACAACATACTAGTTTGATATGACAAGTCCATCAGACTTAACCTCATCTTCACGAAAATTAGCGTTCTCTGTTTACTCTTTTCAATCCATTGCAAAATATGACAGAAACTTAGTTTTCTCGGAAATAAATCTAACAATTTTAATAAAAACATAGAATTAAGTTTTATTATTATTATTATTATTATTATTATTATTTAATGAGAAACCTAACTGACATATCCTTGCTTCGAGGCAAGTTAGTGTTCACTGTTGTTGTTAATCTCCACTCTACCGTGGCTAGATATGGCTGGGATTTGGTTTTCTTTGAAACTGCTCGAACGATTTGATAAATAATTAAGGTTTGGGATTTTCATTTTTTTATTTTTTATTTAATGGCAAATCAAACTGCATTTTCTTCATCTTCAGGAAAGTTAACGTCTCAATTAGCCTTCCAGAAACTTTCTAGGAAATGTCTCTAACGGTTTTTATAAAAGCTTAGCATTAAGGGAAAGGGTTATTGGAGATGAGAAATCCACCTAATTTATTTTCATCTTCATGAAAAAAAGAGTTCACTGTTAACCTTCATTTCGCATGTGGTAAAATAGGGATGAGACATAGTTTTCTTAGAAACTATTTGATAATTTTGATAAAAATTAAGGTTTGGGGAATTTTTGAGTTTATAATTGATCTTTAAGCACAAAAGACTGAAATTCTCTTTAGAGCATTTAGCATTTAGCTTTTACCGGTAACCCGCGCTTCCACCAGGAAAAATGGAAGAATTTTTTTTTTTTTTGTCTGTAAGTCACCAAATGATTTTGATAAATGTTTAGAGTTGGTGTGTTTTTCAAATGACATTTCGATCTGAAATGACAGTCATCTTCACTATAACTTCGTCAAGCTCCCTAATCACCCGACATGGCTTCCTGTAACTTTTGAATATTTTCTAAGTTGAAAATTCGGCTGAAAGGGTTCTGATTTGAGTCAAGAGAGGACACCATGCGGAATTGGTCTTGGCTGCGAATTGGCCTTGGTGCCAAAAGGAATACAATATATATTTTTTGAATTTAAGTCCTTTAAATTTGGCGCAATAAATATTGTAAAATCTATATATTTATTTGAAACGTGTTTTTGTCTGTCTCCACTAAATTGAGAGAACGGCTACGTGTAAAAATTTGGTTGAGGTGTCTAAAAAAAGGTCTTGGTCTGTAGATGTGTCATCAAAAGAGAAAAATAAAAAAAGTCGAACGGTCCCCCCCCCCTGGGGGGGGGCAGGGGTTGAAAACACGTTTACGAGCTTAACTCGGCTCCAAATTACTTCACGGTGAAGAAATTGTACATATGGGGACTAGAGTCGAATAATAAAAAATCAATATCTGCGATTTTGGAATTTTCGATTTTAAAGGGTAAAAAAAGGGGAAAGTAGATTTGGAGGGGGGGAGGAAGGGGGGAAATTAGTTTGAGAAGGAAATCCGTTCTAGACCCACACATGTAGCACCTCATTTTAAAGGTCTTGAAATTTCATGTTGATTGGGGATGTTTGTATACAATATAGTGCGCCCCCTAGTGGTTAAAAATGGAACTAGGTGATTTCAGTAGACTCTATCATGTTACACCTTATTTTAAAGGTCTTGGTATTTCCTGACCGTTGGTGTTGTTCGTATAGAATACGCTATGCCCCTTGGCGATGGAAAGTGCAACTAAAGGATTTTGCAGTTGACACCACCATGTGATTCCTTATTTGAAAGGTCTTGGAAATTCAAGGCGATTGGTGATGTTCGTATACAACATACTGCTCCCCCTGGTGGAGGAAAGTGAATTTGCAGCGCGTGGGTAGCATGCCTGCTATACGGTGCCGCAGCCACAGGCAGCGGTAACACGAATCAGAGGTTCGTTCGGTTCAAGGTTAATTTTTGAGAATTATTTCATGTTATTAGCGGCCTGCATATACACTGCCGCAGGCACCGGGGTCAGGAGCCCGAGTTCCGTTCGGTTCGAGGTAATTTTTTTGTTACAGCTGATTATTATTATTATTATTATTATTATTATTATTATTATTGATGCTTTCATTTAAAAATAGAAATTCAAACAATATCGAGTTAAAGATATAAAATCATGCAAATTTAAGGTTCATTTAAGGTTACTACCATGGCCCCGGGCAACGCCGGGTGGGTCAGCTAACATGTTGCCTTAGTATTAAACGAAATAGAAAATAAGAGATAGCAACTGTTTATTTGGAGTCAGTTTGACGTCACATTGACAGTACTTTGTAGAAAGTGATGTCATATATAGTATTTCTATTTATAAGCATTTTTCCGACTTTCTTTTTTTTTAAGTTAAATGTCGTAAATTATATTAGATTTTTTAACTTGAAATACATTTAAATAATGATGTGCCAATTTTTGAAAAAATTCGGTCAATAAAGTGATCGTCGAATTCGACGGGTTCCAGCTAGTAACTTTCTTAAATTAAATTAAAATATAAATACAATTACTTCTTAAAAGGAAGATTCTTCAATCATTTATATTGTTTTAAATTGATAAATCTAGTAAATTAGAGAATAATAAGTTAAAAAAGATTCCATTAATTCTTGGCATTAAAAAAAAAAAAAAAAATCCTTTAAAGACTGTTCTTGTCAGTTTTTAATTATTTTGATTATTATTATAAATTTTTATTTTTAACTTTATCCTCGTCTTTTTTTTTTTTTTAACGTTTATTGAAAAATAGTCAAAATAACAACAACGAATTCTGTCTATTAAATTGTTTTTAGCAAAAATATTTTATTTAATGATCATATATATACTGAAATAGTCCAACATAACAACTACTCAGTTTAGCATAGACTTTCTAGTAGGTTCTGGAAAGAAGCTGTGGGAAGAATGGAGACGTTGCCTTTTATACGAAGAAAAATCCTTATTATTATCATCTTTATTATTATCATCTCTTCTATTACTGTTACTTTAATAAACATAATTTTACAACAAAATTATAATTGGCTAACAAAGGAACAACAAAAAGGCTAAATGAAAACTTTCACGGTTAAAGATTAACGAGTTCGCAAAATGAAACATTATTATTTGAAATTTTTAAAAAGTTTTTTTTATATAATAAGTAGGTTTTTTATATTTAATTTCATCATTCAATTTAAATTAGTATGTAAGAATTATTATTATCATTATCACCATTCATTACTATTATTGTTATTTTAATAAACACAATTTTACGAGTAAATGTGATTAGCTGAAAAATGCTAAACGGAAAATTTTGAGAAAGGTTAACAGGTTCGGAATATAAACACTATTATTTGAAAAAAAAAAAAAAAAAGTTTATTTAAATATAAGTATGTTTTTTACATTTAATTTTAACAATAAATTTACTTAATAGTTTATTTTAGTAATAATATAAATTTTAAAGTTACAATGATTAAAGTTGTTTTAGAAAACTATATATTTTGCGTAATATATATATATAAAATAAAGAAAGAAAGAAAAGAAAATTTCTGTTTTAGCATTATTTTTTTCTCCAGATACGTAGCCATGGTATTGAAAAACATATTAAAGTCATCATCATCATCATATCAATGTTCTTGCTGTTGCTGTCCCTTTAAAGTGCTAACTATAATTACATAAAACTTAAAATATTTTTAATATTGATTTAGATTAGAGCCATGCATCGGATCGGATTTTGGTCCGCGGGTAAAACCGCGGATCTACTTACAAAATACTTTTCTTCGAAGAACTTTTTATGTTGCTTTTTTTATGAATAAAATCTTTTAAATGCAGAGATTAGATGACATTTTCTTCCTTCATAGCAGTTTAAATCAACATGACTCATAACATAACTTTAATTCATAAAGAAGAAATGCATAAATATTAATACTTGATGTTTAAAACGTTATGTGAGAAAATTATTTGCTTCCCAACATGTATTTTCTAATTCATTTTAATTTTTTAAAAAATTATATTGTGAATATTTAAAACAGTGGATTTTTTAAAAGTAAGTGTAATACGGAAGACATTTTATTATATTATACACTGAAGTTTTGTTTATAATTAGACTATTTATTGAAAATATAATTTTAACTATACAGTAATTTTTATGTTATTATATACTTGTAATATTTATGTAATAATTTAATCTCTAAATACTATGATCAACAACATAATTGTATTTCTTGAAATAGAATTTTAGTTGCTTCTTATAAAATGTTAATTAAATGATACTTTATTGCGGGTCGCGGGTCGCTTTGTGGGTCAAAATTTTTCCTGTGGGTCGGTGCGGGTCACGATTACTCGACCCGTGCACGACTCTCTATTACAAAAATGTAGGAAAACCAATAATATTTATATTTTAATTGGCTAATAACTGTTGCAATTTATGTAAAACTTAAAACATATTTAGTATTGTTTTTAATACATAGCCGCACTATTGAAAAATTATAGGAAAAATATTATTATTATTATTATTAAATGTTAATACGTATAGTAATTTATGTAAAACTTAACATATATTTAGTATTGTTTTTAATACATAGCCACACTATTGAAAAATTATAGGAAAAATATTGTTATTGTTATTATTATTATTATTATTATTAAGTGTTATTAAGTATAGTAATTTATGTAAAACTTAAAATACATTTAGTATTATTTTAGATACGTAGCAACATTATTGAAAAATTAATGAAAAACATTATAATTATCTTAAAGCTCTAACAATAATAGTACTTAATACATTTAACATTCAGAAAAAAAAAAAAAAAAAAAAAAAAAATCTTTCATACTTTTGAATAATTTCTGAAATGTTTCAATACTTAAAAAAGAGAAGAAATACATTTTTCAAAATACAAGAAGCCAGTAAAATTTAAGTCGGATATAATAAAGCATGAAAATAGCTACTTTAATCCTATTTCATACATTTCCTTTCAAATTCTTTTATCTCTTCTTCAACATTCTGCACTTTAAACTTTCCAAGTAAAGACATTTACTTTTTTATACTCTTTCGATTGTTTCTTTACTTTCACGATAAAACATAAAGTGCATTATTAAAAAAAAAAAAAAAAAATAAATAAAAAAAAAATCTGGCATGATGTGGCGCAAATATAATGAACATCGCTTGTTATACATCTAGTGAAATCTCTTTTTGATGAACCAGTTTTTATCTTTATAAATCATACTAAAGAATCAACTGTTATTATCTTTGTTAAATTTGAGTTGAAATCTTTATTATTCTTCACAATTTAATCTGGCAGTTTTGTACGTTAAGATGTAAAAAATATTTCCTGGTTTATTTATGCAAGATTTAAACTCAAAAGAAATCATAGTCTCCAATTAATAGAGTATTACTCTGTATTTTAACCACATTTTATTGGAATGTTAAAGAATATTTTATGTCAGAAGCTATTTTTTTTTCTTCTTTTTATCGTCTGCTATTAAAACATGTTTATATTATTTACTGACGTTTTTAAACTACATTTTTTGGTTTTTAACGTTGCTAAGCGCTCTTTCTTCCTCTAGGGAATTTAAATCTTTCCACATACTTAACCAAATTTTATGCAGAAAAGTCAGCCATGTAGATAAAGTAGACATACCACAACAGTTGCCAAGCAACGATAAAATTTAAAATAGTTTCCCTCAGTTTACTTTTTTAAAGTTTAAATTACTCTATGTTTAGAACTGTAAAGAGATTTAGCTTTTATGTTTGAAGTATTTTAGAATTTTTAAAAAATTTATTGTACGAGAATATATTTGAGGAAAAATCTTTTTCAACTTTTTAAATAAAATTTTTGTTTATTTAGTGGATTCCCTCTATCAGTTAAAAATTAGAAAAAGAGAAATTATTTATTTGGTAGCTTTATATCTTCTTGATAATAAAAGCACGAGTTTCAGGAAAGTATCGCTCTAAATTGATGTCTTTATTAAAACAATTGATTGAAATAAAGAAAAGAAATTCTTATCCTTGGTTTGTAAGTTACAATTGTAACAATTATTTATAAAAAAAATTATTAAATAAATGAATAAATTTTACCCACGATTTGAAAAAAAAAAAAAAAAAAAAAAAAAAAAAAAAAGTTTAAATGATAATTCAAAAGAATAGATCTAATGCCACTAATTGGCAATTTGGTGGTTTTCGTTTTCGGCCACCATTATAAATACTGAATTATGGCCAAAATATTTAGGCAAATCATTAAAAAATAAATAAATAAAAAAAAATGAAACAATAAGTAAGTAAATAAAAGGGTTATAGTAGATAAAGATAATAATAATAGGATAAATGATAATAAATTTAAACCAAAAAAGAAAAAAATATTTTTCTGTTATCAGGATAAGATTCATATAGAAAAAAAAAGTAAAACATTTGAGTTTATATAGGTATTATCCCATCGCCAAATAAATTTTGACAATTTTGATGAATTTGCGCTGGAACTAATTTTCATGTATAATTCAATTTAAATTACATTTCATTACTTGAATTTGATTATTTTGATTTGAAAACACAATTAAATTTTAAATAATCGTTTATTTCATTTTTCGCTATCTATCATCCGATTCGGCTACCGCTTTTGATTTGGAAAACATGGCGTATTTGAAAATAGGTTTATGTGAAAATATGGACCGCTAGGCGGGCGAAGACTGACTAGTTTAATAAATAATCATTATAGCGTATGACATTTGCAAATCTATATTAAAAAAAAAAAAAAAAAAAAAAAAAAAAAAAAGAAAAGAAACTAACGTTGATATTAATTATCTGTTTGTTAATTATCTGTCAAAGTACTCATTCATGATTAATAGCTTTTTGTTGTATGGTTTTAATTTCCTTATTTTATTCTATGCTATCAATCCTTCTCCTCATTCAAGCATTTCTTGATTTCTAAGCTTCAAAAAACAAAGCTGAGGGCAATTTTTGCGCAGCCTCATTTTTGATGAATCCAGATATTTAAACCTTTATCTACCACATTATAAAACAGATAAAAATGTATTTAACATATTTTTTTTTAGTTAATTAAGAGTGTTTTTTCAAGATATATGCAATAAAAATTATAACATATCACCTTATCATAGTAATTAATCAGGATACTGTAGTGTACTACTGGTACATATAGGGCGGAAACGATATTTGGACCTTAAAAAGTGTAAAAAATTATTTATTTTTTATGTTTCTTATATTTTTTCTGATGCCAAATTTTTGAGGTAATATTGGAATTAATTATAACGCACCTGATAATTGTGAAAAATGTTAAGCAAAATCCGCGACAACACTCCATAAAATCTTTTTTGGAACAAAAATGGCTCCGGGTAACGTCTAGTGGCTTGTAGTGAGATTAAACTGAGGTGTATAAGTTCTATTCTTCTAAACATCTTTGATATTTCTTCCATAAATTCGAATTTATACGCTTTTTAAACCATTGGTGCTTTAAAATACCATTAGTAAATAAAGGGTTAAATGTATTTTAAACGATTTCCTTCTCAATTTTTCTACAGCTTCATTATTTCGTACCTACATATATATTGTATTGAAACTAAAATTTTTTTCACACACCATAAAACTAATGAAAACACAACCGGTTTCGAAAGGGCGTATCCTTTCTTCCTCAGGTGCAAACACATGCTACTGCCTTGGCGGCAAAAGCAAGACTATAGGCGCCAAGGCAATACCACGTGTTTGCACTTACGGAAGAATGGCTTCGTCCTTTCGAAACCGGTAGTGTTTTCATTAGTTTTATGGTGTGTGAAGAAGTTTTTAGTTTGAATATTGATGGTATACCAGTTCTTTTGTTTAGTATAGTACTATATATTGATTTTTATTTTTATTAAAGGCTGCACGTGCTAATTAAACTAAATCTTTTATACGTTTAACTGTAGGTCGTATGTACAAGGGCTTCAATAAAATGTTGTTTATTTGCCGAGTTCTTACATTCGCTCTCTCTTCATAATTTTTTGTTAACCCTTTAACTGCCCCAGACGTATATATACAATTGGTAACAAAAGTGTCCGAACACTAGCAAAATTTCCTATGTAAAAAAAGTACACTTCATACGGTTTTGTTAAATACATCCTTGTCGAATCCTGTTCTTAGTCAGTGTAAGAACATGATTCGATAAGGATTTATTTAACAAAACCGTATGAAGTGTACTTTTTTTACATAGGAATTTTTGCTAGTGTTCGGACACTTTTGTTACCGACTGCACGTCTTTCTGAAGTACGATCCTTTGTATTGTACTGCTCTCAGTGAAACTACTGACACTGCTTGGCAATGCAGTAAAATAGCCTTGAAAATGAGCATGACAATGTTTTCGAAGAATTTATTCATTTTAGAGTTGTGAGATAATGGTGGCATTGGGAAACGAATCTCGTAAAAATTCGTCTGTAGGTAGGGGGTTATACTACCTACCTGTGACATTGAGCGCAAATGTCGATAAATATAAATATTTGCAAGGTAAGGTTAATATTCTTAAATTGTCTTTTCAAATACTTTCTGTTGTTGGTATTGCCAGGGTCTGATTAACGCAGGGGCATGCGGGGCACGTGCCTCGGGCCCTGACTAGCAGGGTCCTAAAACAGGCACTAAAAGTACCATTTTGCCGTTTTTGACCCTAAAAATGGCAGAAAAGGATATCACATAAAATGCAAAATTTCATCATTTTAGACTCATATGCAAGTATATATATATACTTTTGCTAATTGGTGCACAGTGCGAGGAGAGGAGGAAGCCCATGAAAGCATGTGTGCCCCGGGTCTCATATAAAGTTTATCAGGCCCTATTGCTATTATGGCAGAAAACATATTTACGCTTTATACGTTCAAACGTTTCTTTGTAAACGAATGAATATTTCTTTTTTGCAAATACAACACAATTAGAACAAATTTTAAAAAATTATTTCGCAAATTTGTATTTGTATTTGTATTTATTTATTTATTAATTTTACGGTATCTAGATTTCAAAAACTGAAATTTACTAAATTGAAGGGGATTTTAAAAATCTTCAAGACAGAAGAGTAATCTCAATCCCAGATCTTTTTTAAATTTTATTATTAGCTTTATTTTAAAAGAACTGGAATAGAAAATAAAGAGGTTTAGAATACACTTTGGTTTTAAGAAAAAGTTTAGTTACATGAATAAAACATATCTCTTTCACCGATCTCTTTACAACGGCAATTAAATCAAAGAATTTTCTGAGCGTTTCATTTTATAACCGATACCTATCTGAAGCGTTTTCTCTTCTATCAATACCGATGATTTCCATAATCCCATCACTAACCAACAATAGAAACCCTCGTGCTCCTTTTTTCTGTTTAATTCGCAAGTACTATATAGCTGGATATTTAGTAAAAGCCTCACGTAACACTTTCAGTCTATCCTACTTTCACATCACGTCCTTCCTATTAATTTTCTGTTCCTACATCTGCTTGAACAACCCTCACAACACAACACACATCATTTGGTCGGTAACGTCTATGATCAGGTATAGGAAAATATGGAATGCAATAGAAAAGACACATAACAGGCCTCAGAATTGCTTGTTAGTTATTATCTGAATAATATCTACGGAGAGCAATAAGATTCAGATCAAGAGTATTAATCGGAACTTTTTTCTTTACTTTCTTCTACACTCAAAAGAAAAAGTAATGGATTTCAACTTCTGGTTTTCTTTAGATTTACACGTTTTGAAAGTCCCGGAATAGGATTTGAATTTTTTTTTACAAAATACCCGCCTGCCTCTCTGTTTTTGTGTCTATGACAAAAAAAAATTCTACCAGCTCTAGTTGGAGAGCTAACCATATAGAATTTGATAAAAAGGTGTATTTAGTTACACTTTGACATAAATTCGTACTTATCAACATTTAGCGCATATCGCTCAAAAGGTGGCGCTTTCATCGCATTTTATTATAATTTTTATTATGGCAGCATAGGACAAAATTTCATACAATTATAATTTTCGTTTGTGTAGAAGCATCTCTTCTCCCGCCCCTCATGAAACCTGAAAGTTGTAAATTTTAATTATGAGTATTTAAATAAATATATGTATTAATTTTCCCATTTTTTGAATTTTTCAATCCACTTTCATAATTTTCTCATACAGTAACACAATAACGGATACCATTTCATCAATATATACCTAAAATTTTCAAATAATTTAACAGTTTTTGAGCATAATTTTTTCAATACTAATAATCAATACTTGCCATTGTGATGATATATATAAATATTATATAAAGTAAGATTTCAACAAATTACTGTGCAGAACAAGGGTGAAATAAAGAATGCATACTGATTTATCAAGATAACCCTGACATTTCAGAAAATTACATATACACGTATATAAATAAATAAATGCATTAATTCATATAATACACAAATATTCATTATTATATATTCATATCATTCTTGTGCATACTCATAGTGGCAATTAATTACTGGCAACGTTATTTTTATTTACTAGCAAAGAGTCTTTCAAATGCTGTCAAATTGACAGTCTGATGTAAAATTTCGGTATAATAAAATAATAATAATAAGTGTCGACTATCGACTACTAATATATACTTTTTGTATAAGAAAATTAGAAAATGCTGTTTGATACAATTGTACTTAAATGTGCTTGATTCAAATATTTCTGCAGAAGAAAAAATTATAATAATAATCTAATAGTTACACCAGAAGAGAAAGTTTCCTGTTATCAAAAGAAAAAATGTATAATTCTTTTAATAAACATAACATTTCTCATAAATATTTTATAAAGTTTTAATCTTTATTGTTTATTTTACCTTATGTTGCACAAAAAGGGTTAAAAAATATAAAATTATTAAGAAAAAAAAAAAAAAAAAAAAAAAAAAAAATTGTCGAACAAAAACTATTGCAATTCATCTTCTTTCTTTCTTTTCTTTTCTTTTCTTTTCTTTTTTTTTTTTTTTTTTTTTTTTTTTTTAAATCACAACTTATAAAAATTCATTGAAAATTTTTATCTGGAAGTTTTTCTTTCGATACTAACTAATGTTATCCGTAATTATTTGATTGATAGCTTTATAATTTTACAAAAGTTATTCTTTAACAAGTTGAAAAAATTTTTAGTTACCACTATTTAAAAGTAAAGAATAAATAAATAAATAAACAAATAAAACCATTTTTATTTTGTTTTTCTTAAAGTTACAAAAAGAAGCTTTTACTCATTTATTTTTAAATAAAGAAAAAAAAAAAAAAAAAAAAAAAGGTACATTTAGTGGTATAAAAAGAACATTCTTGTTATTAAATCTCATAACAAGTTTTTTTAAGCAGAAAACTTGCTTTTAAAAGTTTTCAACTTATTCTTTTACTCATTTTTTAATTACATTACCATCAACTAGAAATTCTCTATCTCCGTTCAAAACACACATTTTGTAATTTTTAAAATGAAAGCATTTTTAAGCACTATAATGTAACTTTAAATTTTTTAAATTAAATTTTTAATAACCCTTCCACATTGAACTGATTAATACAACCACTTATCCTATACTAATTTCACAAACGATGATTATAATTAGAATAAAAAACATTGCAAAAATAAGAGTAATTAAAACAATGACAACGCTATAATTAGACAATATCCGTAGCGTCTAACGTTTGTGAAATAGAGAAAAATCGATAAGAATTAATTATCATTATGATATCACTGTTGTTAATTACATTGTCGCCATTTTACACATCGTTTCTTACTAATCAACCTTTTTTTTCTGTGATAATTGAACACATTTTCAATATTACCTAGGCGCAAGGAGAACTTTCGTATCAAATCAGATCCATATCAGTGATTGACAAATATTTTGTAGATAAATATGAATTAAGCTTGGGGGTATTCAATAGTTTATCCACGGAAAAGATGCATTTATTGCTTTCTAAAATTAGCTGTACTTAGCCAGTTAATTCCTAAGCATTAATTGATTACAGAATCTTTTACGAACATGTTTTTGGGGAAAACGAACTGTTTATCTAATTTTTCAGAACAAAAATTTATTTTAACGATCCCTAAAGACCAATAAGAATGAAAAAAGAAAAATGGATCTTAATCGAAATTTAATTAACGCATTAGAGCGTGTACAATCTAGAGCTGATAAGTAATTTTGAATTTTGTGATTTAAAGCTTAATAATTCGACAAAAAAAAAAAAAAAAAAAAAAAAAATGATTTGAGACTTATATATATTTATATACGAGCTGATATTATAATAAACAAGTATGTTATGGCCACCATATGACTTTCTTCTACAATTTCCTATAGAAATCCACCCAGTAAGAAGTAATTTATTAAACTTACACTTTTTAGTAAAATTATCCTTCATGATGAATGATTTCCATACTAGAGAAGAAGTATAACACTAAATATCCTAAGTAAGTCAATTTTATTTTCCATATGACAGTTTAAAAAAACATTTTTTTTTGTAAAGAACGAAAAAAAAAAAATGTATAACTTTATTTTAAATTATCGCGGATTATGCGAAATTTTGTCCTATACCGCCATGTTAAAAATTTAGAAAAAACGGGATGACAACCTGTTGCACGATTTTCATCAAAAGTTGATAGGCACTAATTTGAATCAAGATGCAACTACATATAAAATTTATGAAATTATCTGCAGTAGTTCCTGAGATAGATTTGCCACAAAATTTTGTCACATATACATAGACAGACAGACAATTTCTAAAAATGGTCAATTCGTGTTCTAGACCTCTCAAAACGTGTAAATTCACCGAAAACCTGAAGTCAAATATTTTTACGAATCCAATACTCTCTTCTATTGAATATAGAAGAAAGTAAAAAATATCGTAACCCTGGAAATATATTCCTAACATTGAGAATTAAGCTGCAGCCTTCTGCATTCAAATTTCTGTATATTTAATGTTATTCTGCCAATAAACTTTTACTTTGATTGCGTTTTCTACCCCCTGCCCAATCACACCTGTTATGTTGGTTAACTCCAGCAGATTTTAGTTGAAAACATGTTTCTTTATGATGCATTACTGCTGAGAAAAAGCTTGCAGGGGGCTGGGAAAAAGAGTTTCAGCTACCATACCCCAGTAAAAAAAAAAATTCGGGGTCATGTCGGCACAACCTAGTCTGGGGTGAGCATTTGAAAGCATATTAGCAATTTGGCCAAGTTTGTTGATTCTGTATTTCGACATTTTATGTCCAAGAAAAAATAATTAACGGTCTGTAATAAAAATAAAATAAAATAAAATAAATAAATAAAGTAAGAAATAATATTGATATATTTTTACTTTCTCTTACCCATAGGGTCCAGAAAGTATTGTTTTAGGGTCAAATTTTCGAACCTGAGTTTTTCTTATATTTACATGTTCTCAGGTCCCCTGAATACGAAAATCATGTTTTTAGCGAATGGTCTGTGTGTCTGTTATCAGCATATCTCAAGAACAAATAGTAGCAGAAATTCCAAACTCAGTATTCTAAATGTGTATCATATAGGATGCTACAGTAAGCTTTTCGTTGAGATGAAGCAAATGGTTCGATTACAGGGACACTCAGAAGTATTCAAATACATTACGTCTATGGGGGAAATTGCAGGTAAGTAGAGTTTAACATCTATAGACTGCACTAAACCAAATGTAACGAATATATATTTTTTGTAATAGAGATAGTCAACTTGGAAAAATTTTGTGTATGTAGAAGCCTCCCCCCCCCCCCCCCTCGAGGGGAGTAAATTTTCACGATGGGTATCTTTCAAAAGAACTCGCCAATACCTTTAAAACGAATGGTTGAACCTGAACCATCGATCTACGATAATTTAAAATAAAGTTATCGATTTTTTTTCATTAAAAAAATAAAATAAATAAATCAATAAAAAAATTTAATGTAATATTGAGAATAAATTCAACTTTTTTTTTTTTTTTTTTTTTTTTTTTAATTTAGTGTTATACTATTTCTCTAATATGGAAATTGTCTGCATTATCATAAAAGATAATTTTTTAAAATAATAATTTTAATTATTTTTTAAAAGCAGAATTATTTTTAATAACCGAATTAAATTCTATATAAATGTAGGTACGTTAATGAAACGGGGTTTGAGGTGGGCTGTAGCCCCCCTCACACAGAACTAATTATCATATAAAACTCTTCCGAAGCCTAATTTGAATTGTTTAACACAGGTTTACATAACAGTGCTCGTTATCTTACCTCTTAATCTGCAACCTGTATTTATAGTATTAAATTTCAGGGTAAAAGAAACTCGTGTGAGTGACACTCCAGATTATTCTATCCATTTTCCCGATAATTTGATGAAAATTTAAAATTTTCTGAACTAATTAAAAAATTATTTTAAGTTACACTTGCATGAAACTGTGGATGTTCTCACTAAAATGCCATAAAATAGAATAGTTCTTTCTTTAACGTAAAACGCTCCATTAAATGAAGAAAACAATAAATAAATAAATAAAAATAAAAGAGAGAGAAAGGGAGAGATAGATTTAGACTTCCTATTCGCCGGATAAATTGCAGATAGCAGCGCCACCTGTAGGCCGATATACATCCAAATTAAAATAGTATAGTGTTTCATAATGGTTCTCTCATGAACCAAGTTTTGTACAATCTCCTATATTATTAAAATCCGTACGCGTGTGTGTGTGTGTCTGTGAGAAACGGCTTGACGCGGCTAAGGCTCCGCCGCTAAAGGTCGCACGGACTTCGAACAGGTACCGTCGGACAGAGAATTTACCGCAAATCAGGGTTATCTAATTTGCTAAACGATGCGACCCTAATTAGCGGAGATATTAATTAAAATGTCGACCATTGTCTAACGAAAAAACGATTCTAAATCGCGGGCGACCGCCATTTTGTTACAGAAGAGCCTACCTCGAAAGAAAAAGCAATGAGGGAAATTTTCGTGGGTTTTTGAAAAGCGATCGCTTCCGATCTGTTGGAAATATCAAAAATACACCTGTACGAGGAGAAAGAGCATTTATTACCGATTCTTACGGTACAATTTTTTTTAAAAAATACGGATTTTTTATATTTTTTAAAAAAGTTTTAAAAATGGTCGAAAATTTCGTTTTTTCGCGGTCGTCTTTTTTGAAACGCCCTGTACGACAGGGTAACAATTCTATTTCTTAACAACTGGTATATAAAGAAAGGCCATTTAATCTTCTTTCGAACCATATAAACATTTTTTCAAAATACGGATTACCGATCCATATTTTTAGATTTTACGAAACATCGATTTTTTCGCAAAATATTTTATAACTCAAAAGCGTTTAGAGATAAATCATTTCTTTTTTTTTTGTATATACATCTCGCTTTCATAATTTAACTCCCAAAAGATTGAGAGAAAATTTCGAAAACTGAATGAGTTATAAATTTTTTAATTTTCAGTATCGCGGCAGTCTTCGATGAAAAAACCATTGCAAATGCTTTACTTCATTCGGAAATGAAAACCGTAATCAAATAATGTAGATCACCATATCAACCTGTTCAAAGAGGTTCATTTCTCCACTGAAGCTAAGGGAAAAAAAAAAAAAAAAACAGCGAAGTCACATGTATTGGTTCTGCGATTAAAAATTGCAATATTCTAATGCGCGTATTTCAATTTCTAATTACGATTAATTTATTTTTTCTCCATCATTGGAAAGATATTTTAAAGTTCTTTTTTTTACTTAAAGTTTTCAACAGATTTCCACGTTTTGAGGTCTCCTGAATTAATTTTCTTCTGTATCTCAGCTACTAATTAAAATAATTTCATAAGTAATATATCAGTAGAAAGCTTTTTTGAATTGGAATCGAACAGTGGAATACAGAAATTAGTACCGCCAGATGGCGCTGTAATATTTTCAAATTTAAATATTTCAATTTCTAATTATGATTAAATTATTTTTAATGCATCATTCGAAAGATATTTTAAAGTTCTTTTAAATTATCGAAAGTTTTCACCAGATTTATACGTTTTGAGGTCTCCTGAATCATTTTTCTTTTGTGGCGCTATAATATTTTCAAATTTCAATATTTCAATTTCTAATTATGATTAAATTATTTTTAATACATCATTCGAAAGATATTTTAAAGTTCTTTTAAATTATCGAAAGTTTTCACCAGATTTACACGTTTTGAGGTGTCCTGAATTAATTTTCTTTTGCATCTCAGCTACTAATTAAAATAATTTCATAAGTAAGACATCATTAGAAAGCTTTTTTGAATTGGAATCAAACAGTGGAACACAGAAATTTGTACCGCCAGATGGCGCTGTAATATTTTCAAATTTCAATATTTGAATTTCTAATTATGTTTCAATTATTTTTAATACATCATTCGAAAGATATTTTAAAGTTCTTTTAAATTATCGAAACTTTTCACCAGATTTACACGTTTTGAGGTGTCCTGATTACGTTTTCTTTTGCATCTCAGCCAAATGAGTTAGATCGTTCAAAATTGGTATACGTAGGTTAATTAAGAGGGCCTGAAAGGGTGGAGAAGAAATAGGCGTGCACCGCGCGCGTATCCCTTAACTTGTGCACGCGCAGCGCGCACGCGACTGCGCTGCCGAAGGCAGTGGGGACCCGGTGCGAATTTTTTCCCGATCAGAAATGATTTTTTTTTTAGGGGGCACGAAGGCTCAGGGAAGGAATACGCGCGCGCAGCGCGCACGGGACTGCAATGCCGAAGGTAGTTGGGACCCGGTGCGAGTTTTTACCCGATCAGAAATGATTTTTTTTTTAGGGGGCACGAAGGGTCAGGGAAGGAATACGCGCGCGCAGCGCGTGTATCCCCTAAGTTGTGCGCGCGCAGCGCGCACGGTACTGCGCTGCCGAAGGCAGTGGGGACCCGGTGTGAGTTTTTACCCGATCAGAAAAGATTTTTTTTAGTTGGCACGTAGGGTCAGGGAAAGAATACGCGCGTAACGCGTGGGGATCCGGCCCGACTTTTTACCCAATCAGAAATGATTTTTTTTTTTAAATTTCTTTTCTTAACACTAAAAGTTTCTGTTAGTGATTCATTATTTTTAGTGATTCATTTGAAAATACTGACCCGCTAGCGGGCGAAGCCAGCTAGTTATATACAATAAAATCTGAGATATAGATATCCCATTCTTGTGGAAATATGCAGTATAGAAACGCCACCTTTAATGTCTGTTTATTTAGAAGAAAGTAAAAATGCAATTTATTTATTTATTTTTTTTATCCTATTTGTTAAAAGTTAAAAATCAATATATATATATATATTTCAAATTATCATAGATCGATGGTTCAACCATTCGTATTAAAGGTATCGATGAGCTCTTTTAAAAGATACTCTTAATGAAAATTGCTACCCTCGACGTTGGGACCCCAGGAGGGGAAGCGATGCCCCTACATATGCATTTTTTCCCCCCTCAGTTGGCTATTATAAAATAATCACTATTATAAAAAAAATTCGTTTTAGTTTCATTATGATTCTTAAAAAAATAAATAAATAAATAAATAATTCTTTTTATGCACATTTACAAGCAATTTCGTCCTCTACCTCCATATTAAAAATTTAGGAAAAGCAGGATTGCACGCCACCTGTTAAACGATTTTCACCAAAAGTTGATTAGCATTAATTTATGTCAAGGTGCAAGGATATATCAATTTGTATGAAATTCTGTGCAGTAGTTCCCGAGATATAGTTGCCACAAACTTTTGTTACAAACAAAAATATTTTTTAAAAATTGTCAAATTGTGTTATAGACCTCTCAAATCGTGTAAGTACATAGAAAACTCGAGGTCGAAAATTTTTACGAAACCAAAACTTTCTTCTATTGAATAATAAAAAAATAAAATAAAATAAACAAATAAACAAACAAAAATTAATTCCTATTCCATCTGTCAGACAAATTATTTAAATGATTTTAGCACAAAATATTCATATTTATCGTTATAAATCATACGTTACTACTTATGTGGTTATTGTACCCGTTAGACAATTTGAATTCTCCTGACACTAGTATGAATTCATTTATGCGTTATAATTCACATATTATATTTGAATTCATATATATGCTAATTTGTAGATGTTCTCGCTGAATGGATGAAGATTTGAATAATTCTTTATCTTCCATTATAAATATATTATATATTCAATTATTATTTTCTTGTACATTTAATAAAAGAAAATATTGCTTTTGTAAAAGTTTTGGACTTCCAGTTTTCGATGGATTTACAAGTTTTGAGAGATCAGTGCTTGTGTGTGTAGAGAGAGAAAAAATTCTGGCAACTGTATCTCAGGACCTACAGCACAGAATTTCACATAAATTAATAAGTAGTTGCGCCTTGATATAAATTTGTGCCTATCACCTTTTGTAGAAAATCGTCCACCAGGTGGCAGTGCCAGTCCGTTTTTGCTAAATTTTTAACATGTGGCGGTATAGAACAATTTTTCCTATAAATATACAAAATAAAAATTAATTTTTTTAATAGGAATACTCAACTAGGAAAAGAAAAAAAAAATCGACACGTAGGAGCTACTTCCTCTTTTCCCAGAGGGAGATAAATTTCAATATGGTTGACATTGAAAAGAACTCGTCCATGCCTTTAAAACGAATGGTTGAAGCATAGATATGTGACAATTTAATATAAATTTATCAATTTTTTCATTGAACAACAAAAAAAGTTTTTTAGATATCGTTATTAAAGCATAAAATTGACTTTCTATCGGTATTTAATGTTATATTTCTATGAGAAAAATATCATCTGCATTCATTAGTGAAAATTATTTTAATGATTAATTTTAATAAAATATTTGTACTGCGCAAATTTTACAGGGAAATATTGAAGAAGATTTTGTGGTGGCCACAACAGGCTAGTTTTACCTCTATATTGGTAAAATCTTTTTTGTGAATGCCATGCTTTGAACATAGTCATGAAACAGTAAAATTTATTCTATTGCTAAAATTTTCAGTACGGGAAAAAAAAGAAAAAAAAAAAAAAAAAAAGAAGAAGAAGAAGAAGAAGAAGATAAAGAGAATTATTTTTAATTGTGAGTTATCACTTAAAATATCTAATTCGTTAAATAGTATTACACTATTTAAATAGTAAACATTTAGAAGGCTATATATTTTAAACTATATGTCTTTTACTATTGTTTAACAAAATTAAAGTATTTTAAAAGTTTAAAATATATATGATCAATCTCCACCGACTATACCGCTTGTTTTTCTTTTTTTTCTTTTTAACATTTTAAAGGGCATTTAATCAGATAATTATTATTATTTTTTTTTTTTGAAACCCTTGTAATTTTTGAAAATATCAACTCAGAAGCTTGCGGTTTGTTTGTTCAGAATTAGTTATAGAAAATAAATATAACAAAACGAAAAATTGATATTTTCCGTTGTTCTCTACGATTTTCAAAGCCCACTATCCCCTTAAAATATGTAATTCGTTAAATAGTATTTTAATACATATTTGTTCGAAATTAATTTTAAAATTGAGTGAGGTTATAATAAAGAGAATCTTAATAATCAAATATACAAATAAGATTTAATATTCATAGAAATAACGACAGTATATTATAGACGTGAATATAATTTAGCCTTATTAGAGTTTATTAATAGCAAAATAAAATAATATTTAGATAAAGATTTAGATAAAATATTTCATCAGTTGTATTTTATATAACTGTTAACAATGATAATTGATGGTTAGGCACCTAAGCTAAAAGAAAGGTTAAATGGCTATAGCAGAGCTGCCAATATTTTTAACTTTTTAATCAGAATTAACACCAGTATTTTTAAATGGAATATGTTATATATATTTTCGACGATTAATGTTACCGAAAACAGCTATAAAAATTTTCCGGTTTGAAGTCTCCCTTGAAAAACGGGAGACTTGGCACCTATGCTATAGAAAAAGTAGGGGAAATAAATAATTAATACAACTTAGGTTCCTCTCTACCTTTTGTAATTTTCCCGTCGCTGGTTGCCCTTACTTCATGTATTCTAGGGAGTCATTAATTTTAACAATTAGTCATTACCTAATATATTACTTTAAATTACATTTACACATTTAAAAGATTCATAATGGTTAAACTTGTCTCTGTTTTCAAATAAATAAATAAATAAAATAGACAAATAAAATAAACAAATAAAATAAATTAAAATAAAAAATAACATTTCATTTTGAAACTCCAAAGTTCAGAAAATGCACTTAATTCATTTTTCACATTTTATAGTTCAATAATAATAATAATTTCGGGTGCCGAAATCAGTGGAACAATTAGATTTTCTGTATCACGTCACACAGAAGCTCTAGATCTATCCCATCAGGATACTTGATTTTATATTCCTTTTACTTAAATGACTGCAGTAACAACAAAGGTATAAAAACTAATTAATAAAAAGTAAAAATACTGTCAAAGACAGAATTTTAGTTTAGTACGGAGGACTATTAATTTCAGTCTGTAAATTTTTATTTTTAATATTTATCTATTTTTTATCTCCTTTTTTGACCGTAAAACTGGGTCACGTACTTTTTAAAATGACTGAAATGAATTAAAATGAAGTGTTGACAACTAAATTTCATACTTTAGAGTTAATTTTAAAAAATCTAATTGCCGTGTTGAAAAACTGTTTGCACCCCTGGATTCAGAAAAATCGTCCCTTTCATTTGGTACCGAAGTTGTAACGAACCACGTACTTTTTTAAATGACTGAAATGAATTAAAATGAAGTGTTTCCACCTAAATGTCATACTTTAGTTAATTTTCAAAAAATCTAATTGTCATGTCGAAAAACTGTTTGCACCCCTAGATTCAGAAAACTCGCTCCTTTCATTTGGTACCAAAATTTTAACGATAGGATTGACATTTCTAATTTATTTTGGTGTTACACAAAACTGGTCTACAAAAACTCCAGATTGAAACTAATAGTCCTCCATCCTAATAATAATAATAATAATAATAATAATAATAATAATAATAATAATAATAAAAGATTATTTTTTAGAAAACAAGAAAGAATATAATGTTTGTAAAATTTCTAAATGTGAAAACTGAAAAAAAAAAAAAAAAGAGAATGCAATGGATGATTTTATAAATAAGTTTCCCTACAGAATAACAAAGATTTTTCTGTCGATAAAATTAAAATCAAAATTTTATTTTTGCTTTAATTTTTAACTAAAGTAATGAATATGTAAATTTTCCAAATGGAGTAAAAAAAAAAAAAAAAAAAAATGAAACTATATAGTTTTATTTCTTTATTTACTCCATCTTGTTTTCGAATATATTTAAACTTCTTTCCTCGTAGCAGGTTATCCTATTCGCATTTCAGTGTATCTAAGATCAGCTAGCTACTTACCAAGAAATCAGCTACATGAGACCTGTGTTTAGAAACCTGATTAGGTTTCAGCTGCCTATATATATTTTTTATTTTACTTATTTATTTATTTTTTTGAGATGAAGTTTTTTTCAGGATCTTATTACTTGCTGAGATCAAACGATATCAACAATGTTAAAATATAAAGCATAAATTACTAATTACTAGTTTAATTACACAATGAATCACAAAAGTTAAAATTTTCATACACGGATTTTCTTTAGACTGTATCCAGGGCCTGACTATGCTTTTTGAAGATTCAGGGCACTGTTGCTATTTAGAGAACCTCCCCCTTTTTTTTTCGTGCTCCATAGAGCTCACCAAAATGGGCTCATTCTCAAAGAAAAAATAAAATAAAAATAAATAAATAAAAATCTATGTTTTTTCACCTATTTTAAGCAATTTATGTTGTAATGCTTTATTTATTTATTTTTTTTAATGCTGTCTATTTCCCTAGTTGTTATTAATCTATAATAAAATTTTTAGTTTTATAGTCAAGACAACAGAAAAACTAAAATAGTATGATCTGCCAATATAAATGTTGACTCGGTTTAGGAGATTAGTGAAAAAATTTAATAATTATTTAAGCTTTTTAATGTAATATAGAAAAAAGAATTTTAATCAGTTTTTGTTTTTACTAGACATATCACGAGAAAATTTGTATTATGCAGATTTTGGAGATGAGATTAGGCGCCTAAAATTTGGAGACCCTGTGCCATAATCTCGCCCTTACTGTATTTAAATGTAGGTATGTCAGTTCATACATATTTTCCTAATCTTCTTTTGAGTTTATAGGCTTGTATTGTCCTTTCAAGATATAATCGGATGCAGAATTCAATTTTAGCGAAAGTGTGACTTTTTTGGAAAAATATCCAGTCTCTGAATGAAGCAAAGTACTCTATTATTATTAATATTATTATCCATTTTTTTCAATAAAATTATTTGATTTTCTGCAGCAAATTGTGCATTTTCTTTTCTTTCTTTTTTCAAAAGGAAGAGGTTATTGTCAAGATATCCGCAGCTGATACCTATCCGAAGGTCATCCGATCAAACAAATTTGGATTTTAGAGATTACTGTGACGTCGTGGACTGCTGAAAAATTTTAAAAGATCTTCAGCCCTCCGCCCCTTTAATTTTATTCTGTCACGAGCAGTTTAAAATACCTATCCATTATTTGTTTAATATACAGCTTTAGGGAATGGAATGATAGTGCCGGGGATCTCATATGAAGTAGTCTCGAGCCCCTTTTGCGAGGCTTTCGGCTTGCTCGATACCAAAAACACCGCAGTGGCCAGGTATCCACTGAAGTACCACACGTTTCATTCTTAAACTCAACTCCCACAAAAGTTGCCGACACTGGGATATTTCTTCTGAGAAGGGTGGACTGGCTGAGCTAATTGCCTGAATTGCAGCTTGGGAATCGGAGAATAAGACCACTTTATAAAAAAGCAAGCACCATAAATTGCAAAAAAAAAAAAAAAAAAAAATATGGAATAAATATTTCGGGCTGAAATAACTAATTATGGCATTTATCACGCGCAAAACGTGGGCACGATTGCAAAATGAGAGCAATAGCAGAATATCAGGCGCGTTAAATTAGAGCACTTCCGGACTGAACCCGCATCTAGATATTTGCCCGAGAAAGGATCGTACTTTATTAAATCGATTGGAAACAAATGCTGCAGGATTTTGGAAATTATGTTGGGTGCTTTTGTATTTTATCAATTTTCTATTCTCCACACTTTAAGTCCAATTTTTGGCACATTATAGAGCAGTAAAAGAATAAGATGTATATATATGTATGTATATATGGCTGTATTAACTTATAATTCAGAAACTTGGACATTAGCGTGTAAAACTATGCAAAAGCTTCAAACAACCCAGAGAAGCATGGAGAGATGCATGTTCGGATTCACCCGAAGAGGAAGAAAGCAAAACACATGGCTTACGGAGAAAATCAGTTTACTGAAGTCATTTGTAGAAGGGCTGGGCATATTGTCAGAAGAAACAATGATAGATGGACTAACAAAGTCCTAATTTGGATATCGAGAAATAAGAAAAAGCCGAGGAAAAGACCACAGTATCGTTGGAGCAATGAAATTGTGAAGTTTGGATGAGCAGAATGGAGACTTATTGCTGAAAACATGGCTGACTGGAATCACCTAGGAGAGACCTTCATTCTGCGGTGGACTGATAAAGGCTCAAATTGGTGATGATATCTATATCTATTTATCTATATATATATAATGAATACGTTTTTAGACATCGCATAAAAAGAAATGGCATCACTTGGAGAGCATGAACAAGTTGAATAAGAAGAAAAATTAATGAAAATCCTATAAAATGTGGGAATACAACAATACAATACGTCATCAGGGGCCCTGATCATGTGTTGTATATAACTTATACCAAACTTTTAAATTCCGATATTTCTTATAACATTAATAAAAATAAAAATAATTTTAATTTTAACCTATATACATTTACGTAATTCTTAACCTATTACGAAAATTTCGGGAAATTTAATTTCCTGTTGTTCCCACGTGAACCAACAATACGCGAAACATCCTTTTTAAGTGGTTATCTATACTCCACTCTCTACGACCAAGTCTACTGATATGTTATCATCATATAAAACCAAAGACTTTTTTATTTATTTTATTTTTTTATTCTGCTCTGGTGAAACAATACGAATTTCGTTTTAAATATCGATTCGTAAAAGGAGATCAACTACTGATATAAACCTCTGTGGGAGAAAAAAAATTCGAGGGTAGGGGGGAGAAGGTAGAAATCTGGTTCTCATGAAAGGTAAGAAAATCAAATGACGGCTGATAAGTGGTAACTGGAGATATGGAACGATGGGGAAAAAAGATTGGAACGGGAGGAAAGTTGGATATTCAGAAATATGTAGAATGAAACGGTATTAGTAGAAATAGGATACCTATGTTTTACTTTGTTTACATGCATATCATATTTATGCTATGTACTAAGTACATGAGCGCACAATAGCGTATTTATAGATGAATATAATTGACTGTCGCTCAAGGGGATATAAGTAGGGGAAAAAATGAGAGAGAAAAAGACACAGGAAGAAAATGCATTGCAACTGGATTTATTAGATTCTGTGTAATACAATAGGATTTATAACATTTTGAGTTATGCACGCCGTTTTCTATATCGTATTACAGTACGAAGTATGGTCAAAGCTTTTAGCTGAATCACCATCCGCTTAATAAGAAATACCTTTAATTTCTCTAGCAGAAGAAAAACGTAAACATTTGCTTCAGATTTTAAATTAAATGCATCCAATCAATTAAGCTAGCATCAAATGACGCCATAACAAATCACATAATTTCAGACAACAATATTTTCACAATTTGAATCGAAATTGTTATATCGAATAATCGTTTATAATTAACACTTTTCAACCCTTTCCAACAAGGTTGAAAAGTGTTAATGACTTTGGTTCGCCGGTCAGTCCGTCTGTCTGTCCGAGCTCTAAATCCCGTAAATATTTATAGAATTTTTTGAAGCTGATGTATATTATTCATGTTCACTATCGAATGTACCCTATTGAAAATGGGAGCGAATGCTTCAACCGGTTTGCGTGCAGGGACATTCGAAAGCATTCCAAATCATTGTATTCTGTGAGAGAAATTTCTACAAACCATATTTTAATAACTTTAATTTACACAAATCTTAATGAAATTGAAATATTTTATTCAAGTTCACTGTCAGATGTTTTCTATAGAAAATAGAGCAAATATCACCACCGGTTTGTGTACAGGGACTCCTGAAAATATTGTAAAGAACTGCGTTCTATGAGTGGTATTTCTGTAAACCAAATTTTAATAACTTTAATTTGAAAAAATCTTAACGAAATTAAAATATGTTATTCGTATGCACAAAAAAAAATGCTTTCTATAGAATACAGTATGATTAGCATTAGATTTACAGGGCCACACAAAACTGTTCTGTTATTAGTATATTATTATAAATTTGCTGGAACTGCATTTTTGTTTACATTAAACATTTTTAACACTTTCTAACAATTTTTCTGCGTGAAAATGATTTCGATTTGTGTATCTGTCTGTTAAAATGTCCATCTTTTTTTCTGTCCGTGTGCCTGTCCCCAGCGTCCGTAAATATTTTCAGAATTAAAAAAAAAAAAATATATATATATATATATATATATATATGTTATTCAACTTCACTATAGAACGTTCCCTATTTAAAATGACATTAATAGCTCCTGTACAACTGGTTTGTGTACAGGGTTTTGGTTGTAGGATTTAAGGCCGATTGACTCCTGATGTGTCCTAGGCCTAGAGGGAAAATGCCCTCCGTGGGGGTCTTTCTAAGGGGTCCTAGCCCGTATTTACGCAAGTTTCGGAGGAAACCACGGAAAACTCCGAACGGCTAGGTCGATGAGCGCGACCTGGGATCGAACCCGGCACCTCCCATCTACCAGCTTTGAGCGCAGAACCGCTCGGCCGCTGGCGGGCCCTTTGTGTACAGGGACACATTAAAAAAAAAAAAAAAAAAAATGTCAATGCATTGCGTTTTAGGACAGACATTTTTATAAATCATATTTAAATAACTTTCCACCATGAAAATCATAAAGAAATTACATTTATTGTTAATATGAGAAAATAATGTTTTGTATAGAATATAATATGATTAACTTTCAGATGTACACAGCTACACTGAAATATTCAGATACATTGAGGGCTACAATTAGAATCGAAGAGCTGCATTTCCTTTTGCGTTAAGCACTTTTAACACTTTCCAAAATTGTGTAAGATCTATTATGAATTCAATTAGTCTATCTGTATGCCTTTCAGTCTTTCTGTCGAATGCAAAGAACACTGAAAGTTATACGGTACAACAACCACATATAGTTAGAAAGTGTTAATAATCATTGCGTACCGAATGATTTTTTTTTTCTTGCTTTTAGATTTTTTTGCAAATAATCTATGAGAGATTTATTGTAATGCATGCATTATA
The DNA here is from genome assembly GCA_963930645.1 of Salticus scenicus. NCBI lineage: Eukaryota > Metazoa > Arthropoda > Arachnida > Araneae > Salticidae > Salticus > Salticus scenicus. The sequence goes on from OZ005654.1 coordinate 144,694,561, forward strand.
CCTTTCCTCACGGTTATAAAAAAAAATCATATTTTTTTTAGTATCTAGAATACGTAAAACCATATTTGACAGATTAATATAGTTATTGCATTAGAAAATAGAAATTAGGGCATTAGCAAATTTACGGAAGTTACAACCAGACAGACAGATAAACCGAAGTCATAAACACTTTTCAAATTTGTTAGGACGTGTTAAAAAAAGAAGGCTGAATTCATGATAACGATTTATAAGTAATTTATGAACTGTTTAAAAATAAGAGTTAAAATAAAGTTTTAAATTAAGAAATAGTGTTTGTGTTATACCAGTAAAACGATAGGCATAAAGTAACTAGTTGAACTGTTAAAAATTTATGTAAATTTAATGTAAATATTTATCCAGAGCCTCTGTAAATTTACAGTAATTCTTAGTTAAAAATTAATAATCGAGATTCTCAATCTTTATTCGGTATTTTTACGTAATTTTATTATTTAATTTTTTAATGAAAGTTAAAAATGAATGTTTCTACTTTAGGAAAAGCATTCTAAGTCCGAAATATATTCTCACCAATAATTAATTAAATTAATATTAGTTATTAAAATGAATGCATAAAATAAGTCTTTTAACATCTCCGTTTATTTTTCTCTGTAATTTTACGTAAGACTTAAGATAATAGATTACACAGGGTTTCTCTTGAAATTTTTAACAATGTGGCATAGGTGGATTCTGTTCAGTTCTTCATAATATGTCTATTCCCATATTTTTTTTATTACAGGACATAATATTCATATTAAGAGAAATAAATGTGACCAATTGCTTGACACGGTGAAGACTAAAATGGCTGTCCTAATAGGCTATCCACCGTTTAGTTCGATATATGCGCACAATACCTAATCTCGCCGACAGCCATGGCCTATGTTATTCTATGGGAAAATGTGTTTCCATAATTACTCATTAATTAATGTTTTTTTTATTATTATTATTATTATTATTATAAATTCTGTTTTCAGATTTAAAAAATTCACAATCGTCAAATTAGTACTCATTTTCCAAAAAACTATTTTCTTAATTTTTTTTATTTTAATTTTGAATTAAAAAATGCGAATTTTCCCAAAGTGTATTTTTTTCATTTTTTAATTCAAAATTCAAATACAAAAAAAAAAAAAAAAAAAAAAAAAAAAAAAAATCAATTTTTGTAAAATGAGTGCTAATTTAACGATTGGGAATTTTCTGAATCTGAAAACAGAATTTAAATATATTAGGTAATGAATAATCATGGAAACAAATATTCCCATAGAATAATACGGACTACAGCTGTCGGAGAGGTACTGTCCGCTTTTGATGATGTTCATGGCAGTGTCATAACTGATTTTTTAAAACTGGTATAATATCTTTACAGTAAAAATGTTCCTTGCCTTATTCTCCCATGGTGAGATATCGTGTGTACTGACTAACAAACTAAACAAACTAACAGAATAACGCACTAATACATTGATACCCTACAAACGGACACCATACCTATTTTCTACTTTTCGGATACCTCACACCTCAAAATGTGTAAAAACCTAAAAAAAAAAAAAAAAGGAAAATTTTCATGATTATATTTTTTCCATACTATAATTTGATGGAAACTAAAAATGAAGTATATATAAAGTACCATTTATGCATCTTTCAAGGGACTGGTGTAATAAGACTTATAAATGAAAAGACTAATAATCGAAATTTGAAAAATAAAACTTTGATTACAACAAATTTAATGGCACTGAAGCAAAATTTATGTTAAAATATAATACAGTTTAAGATAGCAACTACAGTGAGAAAAAAAAATATACCGCCTTCCTCTAGAATGACTAAGTGGCCATTTTCTAAATCCCTTAGCTAGAACTATAGATTTCCGAGCTATGCGCGTAAGGCACGCCAATAAACTAAATAGACGAAATTACCGATAATTTCTAGTGTAAACATTTCTAGATGGTGGAACAATATTCTGAATACTCTAAATATTCTGAATCATTTATTTGTATTGCGAGAAATTCTCGCTTGATTTTCTAGAATTTGGTAATAAACCAAGATTATAGTGGCTGAAACCCGTCTCTTGTAGTCTCATTTATTTGCAGAGATTTTTAAATAAGTTTGCCCTCAAGAATATAGGCAAACACTCTAGAATTGTAATAGGGGCTTCTAGAACTCGCTTTCCAAGAGGAGTAGAATATATAAGGATGACATGAAACTATTTTTTCTAGAGCCACAATTTAGATTCTAGATGTCAATTACAGAATTTTTTCTCAGTGTAGCATATTATTTTAAAGCATAAATTATATTAGAAGATAATAATTCATATATATATATATATATATATATATATATGTATGTATATATAAATTAAAAAACCGATTTATTATAAAAAGTGAAAAAAATCATACCATTAATGCATCTCTTGGATATTAATTATATATCTCATATCTTGAGCATATTCTATTACTATCTTGAATACTATATGAAAAGAACTTGAAAATTAATTATAGGTTTATTGCTAACCTTTAATAATAAGAATTATGTCTATACAGGTAGTTATTTAATTACATTAGAAAAATCTTTAATACTCACCTGACGCGCTGATATCTTGTGAATATCATGAACTACATTGAGAATTGAATTGAGTTCTTTAAAGGAATTTACTTGTGATGCTTTTACAAACATAATAAGTTCCAACTTTTTTAATGAAGCCCATTGTGTCACAGAAAAGTGGAACAACTTTTTCACACTCTAGATCATCATCGTTTAAATCTGTATTAAACAATTTATTTTCAATTAGTTGAACGATCGTGAATAATTCTGAAGTTATAATATCTGTATTACAAATCCCATACTCATCAAAATTGTTATTTAAAACGGAAAAATAATGATCGTCGAGAAATCATGAGAATTTCAGAAAAGTGGAAAAGATATATGACTGATATTGCGCAGCGTGTAAACAAAGATATTTTGCATTAAAATGAATAGGAATGATAGGGGACTTCACTAAAAGGACGTTTAAACCAGAGATATATAAACGATGTTTTACTGTATATTGATGTCTTTTTAAAAATACGACAGGAAAAATGATTGACACTTTATTTTTTCCAACAAAATAAATAAATAAACAAATGAATAAAGTAAAAATATGTTATTATTAGTGAATAATGTACGTTTTAAATTTTCATGAAAATTTTCAAGTTTGAATTATATATGTGTGCATGATAAAAAACATAATATAATTAGTCAATTATTCAATTTTTTAAAAACCTTTGTCTCTCTCTCTCTCTCTCTATATATATATATATATATTTTATTTTAAGTAATATTTTTATTTATACTTTGTTAAAACAGCATATGTAAACTTTTCTTTTGAAGTCAATCAGAAAAAAAAAAAAAAAAAAAAAAAAAAAAAAGCCTAATTCTAAAAATTGAGATGTCATATCCATCCTTGACAGCTGAGTTATTTCAAACCCTCAATTATTTGCAACATATTATATCCATAAGAAACCCATAGAATAAAAATAATATACACAAAAACAGCCTACTAACTGTTTAAACTATCATTTCAAACCAAATTGTGATAATAAAAACATTTAAAAATCTACATAAAATATATAATATCTATCCTAGAATATAGATTTGAGTTTCATTTTATTTAATACGCGCTTTTTTTTTTATTTACATGGGTGGATCTAGTTTTTGATAATGTTATGGTCTACTGATTTGGGTAAAGACCGTAATAAGAATTTTTTTCTTAGACGTTCTATTCCAGCCTTTTTTTTTTTTTTTTTTTTCAATTATTCTTTTATAGTTTTTATTTCTCTTTCTCACAGCTGAAAGGTGAAAGATAAAGAAGAGAAAGATTTTTTTTTGCATTTCATGTGCGGTTAAAAAATGTAAAAATGAAAAGAAAAGTTACTAGGTAAAAAAAAAATTCGTGAAACAAATTATGAAAAGTAAAAAAAAAAAAAAAAAAAAAAAAAAAAAGAGAGAGAGAATCCCCCCCCCCCCTAATATATTTAGAAAGTTTTTCTTTTCTTTTCTTTTCTTTTTTTTTTTTTTTTTTTTTTTTTAATTAGTATCTGAAATTAGGCTTAAATTATTTATCCTTGTTTAAGCAAACATAATACCACATTAAAATAAAGAGGAAAGGTTCCTTGTAATTTAAGATTTAAAATCCCGTTACAAATATAATCTCTTTATCAAATTAAATTCAATGTAACTTTAAAGTTTTTATTTTTTTTTTACATTAAATTTAGTAAAAACAATATGTAACTTGGACCACTTTCTTTCTTTTACTTACTTAATTTTTTTCTTTTCTTTTCTTTTTAATTTTCAAAAAATATGCATCAACAAAATTCATCTTTTATTTATTATTTATTTAAATTAATATCTACTTTATATAATCCAAAGTAAACATAGAATTTGTTAAAAATAATTTCGTAACAAATTCTGTTTTTTTTCCTCCGATATTTACAAAGTATTATTATTATTATTATTATTATTGTTGTTGTTGTTGTTGTTGTTATTATTATCATCTGACATTAGATTGAAATTACTTATCCTTGTTCTAAAATACCTGATACCAAATTAAAATAAGGTGAAAAGGATCCTTGTAATTTAAAATTTAAAATCCTATTACAACCATAATCTCTTTATCAAAATAAATTCAATGTATCTATAAAAAAGTTATACTGTTTTCATTAAATTTAGTGCAAGAAATATTATTATTATTATTATTATCATTATTTTAATGTACACTAACAAAGTACATCTTTTTCTTTCTTTTTAAAATTAATATCTGCTTTAAATAATCCAAATTAAATGAAAAATTCATTAAAAATAATTTCATAACAAATTCGGTTTATTTCTAATATTTACAAAGTATTATTATTATCACCATTTGTTTTAAATTTATTTATTATAAATTTTTAACGTTCACAAACATCAAACCGTCTCAATTATATACAATACAATATGCAAACATTACATGAACACTCAAGGAATTTAAGAAGCATCAATGAAGCATGCGCAATGGCTCCTCAATATTCGGTACTCCTTTAAATTCCTTGAGTGTTCATGTAATGTTTGCATATTGTGTTGTAATTACTGATGAGGAAACCCGGACGGGTTTCGAAACGTCTAGATTTTAATTGTTTTTATATGTAATTTTTGTTTTTTAAATGTATTTTAACTTACATTTTTGTCTCTTAAATAAAACAGTTTTTGCTTTTAATTATTTATTATTGTTTTTGCAGGCGTGATAGTAAATTAAAATGAGGTGAAAATGCAACTTGTAATTTTAGATTTAAAATCCTATTACAATTATAATATCTTTATCAAAATAAATTCAGTGTACATACAAAAATTACAAATTTTCCGTTAAATTAAATACAAAAAGAACAATTTTGATTTTTTTTTCCTTTGCAAAAAAAGTGTACCAATTAAAGCCGCTGTTTTTTAATATTTGCTTTATATAATGCACAATGCAATGGAAATAATATAGGCAAACGCTCTAGAATTCTAATAAGGGTTTCTAGAACTCGCTTTCAAAAGGAACTAGAATTTATAAGGATGATATGGAACTATTTTTCCTAGAGCCACAATCTAGATTCTATATGTCAGTTACAGAATTTTTTCTCAGTGTGGCTCTTTAGATGAATTATTAATTTTCATTTAGTTTTCGGACTTCGGGGAGGGTCTGGTATATAAAGATATCGTTTTCTGTTCTGGTGCGGGTCGACCAAACTCTCTATTGCGTGTTCGGGTTGGTTTTTGAATCTATTAAAAATTTTTCGTTCGATTTCCCTTTGATTTAAAAATCATCTATCGGGTTCGTACAGGACTCTAATTTTGGTTCAGCTATTGATGTTCATAATCGTTCAGAATGCACTAAAAGCTGTAATCATCGGCCTAATGAACTTTAAAGTGCAAAAATTCACCGTAGAAGGAATTAAACAATTTAAATCAAATTAACAAGTTTTAAAAAGAGCCACTTTTGGGGGGTGGGGGCTCTTCAAAAGTCTAAAATTCGGTCTTTATTGCTTTATTACGATGACAAAAATTTCCCAAATTAGGAAAAGTATTAAACCGTAAGGATATCTAATAAATATATAAATTATGAAGTAAATTATGAAATAAATAAATAAATAATGAATAAATTTTACATAAAGATTACACATTGTAAAAAATGCTTATAAATCGAATGCAATAAATTTTTCAATAATAACAATTTCTCTTTTTTGTAAAGCGATTTCATTAATCATATTTCATATCATTGATTTGTTATATTTATTTTTTAATTTGTTACTGATCCTTTTATTTCTCTCCGGACAAAACTTTCGCGAAATATATGAGGAAGTATGTTTCATAGATATCACAAGTTTGGAAATTAAAATATAGAGGCACATGGCAAGAAGATGTTTGACCTATGTCTTAAGTCTAATAACACTGCTCGGCATGAAAATTGCCTCTGACATCATTTCAGCATACTCTTATGCAAAATGACCTTCTGAATCCGAATAGGACGCCCATTTTGCCCTATCACCCACTGTTTTTTAGGAATGGTCCCCTATTTCTAATATTTTTAGATGATTTAATGACTATAAATTTGATTTTTAGGAAGGGGGGGGGATTATTTTAACCGTTAAATATCTTCTGAGGAATTACAGAATTGGAAAATTCTAAAATATGGACATTTGCGACAAGGGTAAATTTGGGGGGGGGGGGAATTTGCCACTGAAATTATGCATTACATATCTTATATTTTTTTAATCTGTTATTAACGCTATTTTTTAAACTTTATATATTTTTGTTTTTAGATGTTAAATTAATTAATTTTCATTCTCCAGATCAAATTAACTGTCATGAAATTATCGAACAGGGAAAGAAATTGAGGGAGGGTGTGGTGTATGTAGAAAACGGTGGGTGACTGGGTAAAATGAGAGTCATATTCGGATTCAAGAGGTCATTTTACATAAGAATCATCAAGATTGCTATCATATCATATCATTTTTTTTTTTTTTTTTTTTTTTTCAGAGCAGTGCAATTTGCACACCATTGAATATCATTAAATAATAAGCGTTATTTATAATTGATAAGTACAGTTTAAATTTTGATTTCTAACACTATAATGGTATATATATGCTTTTTCTTCCGCCGTCATCCATAAAAATACCATTGTTTTTGGAATGTCTTCAATCACATCCGGAGTTGATAATCATTTTCCGGTCTGTTTCTATATTCTTCAGGCGTATTGATTGACCTTCTAGTTTAAGGAGGTAAATCTATTCTTACCAAGGCAAGGGATGTCGTATCAGGAAGAACACATATTTACTACACTGAAGAAGGAAGACCCCAAGTTGATTACGACCAAGGAAGAACAGATGAAGAAGGATTCAAGGTCGTAACAAGGAAAAGAACAGCGTATAGAAGAGGAGAAAATAGGAGCAGAAACAACAATGGCCGGACCAGGCAACAACCCTACAGAAGCCAGCATGGAAGGTGAAACCACTGCTAATACAACACAAAACACAGAAACTCAAAAGGACACAGACAACACAACGAGACCATGCGCCATCAGATTGCTACAAATAAACCTGCATTCAAGTGCTGAGGCAACCAAAGACCTATTCGGATATCTAGCGCAACACAAAATAAATATAGCCCTCATACAAGACTTCCATATTAACAAACACTCGGGCAAGATCTCAGGCCAGGGATCGGGATGGCAAACTTTCAAAACACCAAACAATAGAGCAGCAATTATAACCAACGTAGGCACAAATCCGCTCGAACTAGAGAGTACAGAACACGCGATCGCGATACTAATAGAAAATGTTAAGGAAAAAATTACACTAATAAACACCTATGCCCCCCCTAGCTCAAACTTCACATTGGTCCTACAAGAACTTGATCAAATTTTACTTAGAACACAGGGTAGTGTCCTGCTGGCAGGGGACTTCAATGCCCACTCCACCCAGTGGGGATACGGAGACATAGATACTCGGGGAAGGCAACTGACAGATTTCCTAGCGCAACACTCGCTGCTAGTAAGAAACGAGCAGGGAGCACCTCCAACGTTTCAGGCGGGCAGGTTTAGGGGCTGGCCAGACCTCACCATCACAACGGCCTCACTATTGAACAACATCAAAAACTGGGAAGTGAGTGACGATCACTCAGGCAGCGACCACAAATTCATCAAGTATACACTCGACTATAGCAATCATAGCTACCGCCGACACAGGCTAGAAACCAAACACGGCAAACACGCCAAATTCGAAAAACAGGTTAAAAAACTGAGTAAAAAGTATATCGTTCAAATTGACAGCACAACTGATAGGGCCACGTTAGACAAAATTACGGAAGACCTCCTGAGTGAAGTGAAATCCCTAGCCTTTACCTGCTACAAGCAGCGGAAAACCCCAGAACTAAAAGAGCCGAAATGGTGGACGGATAAGATTAAGGCAGCCAGGAATAGGGTGAGGGCGTTCCGCCGTAGGTACCAATCCCAGCCAGACCCCAGCATTAGAAGTCAGCAACATATCCTATACAAGAAAGAGCGAGCAATATACAAAAAACTAATCAAGAAAGAAAGGTCAAAGGCATGGGTAGCTTTCTGTGAGAGCGCCAAAGATACCTACGGCCCACAATACAAAATCGCCTCAGGCAAAATGTCAGCCCCCGCTAAACTCTGCAACATACTAGAAAACAACGACCAAGTAACAATAGATCGCACACTAAATAAATTCTTAGACTCGCTATACTTAACAAAAGAAGACACCCCGCACAGACTAAGCACTCTACCCCCCCGCTTCGACGAAGGTAGCCCGCGCAGAATCACATCACAGGAACTAAACAGGATAATCAACCACATAAAGCAAAACAAAGCCCCGGGTCACGACTATGTAGACTACAGATTAATCAAAAAAATCAACCACGTAAGCCAGAACCTCCTCCTCACACTTTTTAATAAATGCCTCCAGCTGGAACATTTCCCCAAACAATTCAAACAAGGTATAGTAGTTCTGTTCCACAAAGAAGGCAAGGATCCCAAAGACCCAAAAAATTATAGGCCAATATGCCTCCTTCCAGCTATCAGCAAAATACTAGAAAGAATAATTCATGGCAGAATTAACCACCACCTAACAACTACAAACTATTGGAACCCAAATCAATACGGCTTTAAACAAGGCACCTCCACAGAAAATGCACTACAAAAACTGATAGACAACATAAACAAGGACAGAACAGATAGGAAACAAACACTGCTAATCTCAATAGACATCAAAGGTGCCTTTGATAACATTCGTTGGCCGACTCTGATCAACAACCTCAAAAACTCCAGCTGTCCAACATATCTCGTTAACTGGATAGTAAGCTTTCTGGAAGACAGGTATGTGACACTGGAGGAAAATGGAATAATAGTCACGAAACAAACATTCGGAGGCTGTCCGCAAGGAAGCTGCCTAGGGCCCCTCCTTTGGCTATTAATAGCTGAGACAGCACTCAACCATAGCTGGGGGAACAACACAAAGATCCAAGCCTTCGCAGATGACTTCATACTAACAATCTCAGCAAAAAACAAAGAAACACTCATAAACACCGCAAACACAGCAATACATAAATTCGGAACTTGGGCAATACAAAACGACCTAACCATTAATTGGAGTAAAACGGAACTGCTATACCTCAACAGACCACGACTAGGAAACCTCCCGACCGCGTGCTCCCACAAACTAGAAGGGATACACTATAATGGGACAGCGCTAGAGACTCAAGAAAAAATGAAGTATCTAGGTGTAACCATCCACAAAAACCTCAGATGGCAACCCCACATAGAGAACCAAACGAAAAAAATCTACAAGTCCTTCAATCTGTTTGGTCGTATGGTCTCAAGGGGATGGGGACTAAAGCCAAACCTGGTAAAACCTGGTACAAAACAGTAGTGGAAAAGACACTGACCTATGCATCCCCGATCTGGGGGAACAATCTAACGCAGCAGAACAAGAACAAACTGCTCAGCTGCCAAAGGCACTTTGCGCTGGCCATCGTAAGGGCATATAGAACAGCCCCAACATCGGCACTTCTGGTTCTCTCAGGCCTGATTCCAGTACACCTCCAAGTACAATACGAGGCAGCATATGGCACAATCACAAGGCTCCACAAGAACTACAACCTACACAACAAAATGTTCAACCACACCGACTACGTCGCGAAGCAAAACATTTGGCGCAAGCACCCAGCCGACACACCAGAACCACAAATCGGCTCTTCAGAATACGACATACAAATTTACACGGATGGTTCGAAGCTGGAATCAGGAGCTACAGGCTCGGCCTATGTAGCCTTTGAAAACACTTCCAAAATCTACGAATGGTCAGCGCCCCTAAGAAAGTGCAACAGTGTCTTCCAGGCCGAACTACTGGCTATACTCAAAGCTGCGGAGTGGGGAAATACAAAGGGCATTTCATATAGCATCCACTCGGACTGCATGTCAGCCATACAGGCCCTCTCTAAACCATTTACGACAGATAGCATGGTCCATAAAATCCATTCGGAAATCATAAGATCCAACAACACCTTCAAAATAGAATGGGTTAAAGCCCACGTAGGAATATACGGGAATGAAGAGGCAGATAAACTAGCAAAAACAGCAGCGGAAAACAAGACAAACCGCAACTACATCCATCTTGAAAAACCGATTTCCCACTTAAAGAGAAGCCTAAAAGGGTTAACATTGGATCAATGGCAGTTCGAGTGGGACTATGGGGACACGGGCAGGCTAACACACAGATACTTCCCAAAAGTGGACACAAAAACACTGGTCAGCTGCAAGCTATTAACACAAGTCTACACAGGACATGGGGCCTTTCCGGCTTACCTTCATCGCATTAAGAAGAAGAGAAGCCCGGACTGCGCTTGTGGTGCACTAGGCACAACAATTCATTATCTAACAGCCTGCCCTCTAACGGATAAACACCATCTGGCCCAAATAACACAAGTAAATGAAACACTATGGTACAAACAGCTAGCACAAAACACACATGTACAGAACAAGGCAAAACACATAGTCAGATGGCTCACGAACAACATAGATGACATCTCACAATAACAACAAAGCAGTGTCTGCACCTCCCACAACTAACTCCTTCTAATACTGTCTACAACCTTCAGAGGAAATAGTAACAAACAACCGAAAGAAGAGGACCTCCCAGCCAATGAGGCACCCACCGCTACCGCCACTTTTTGTTTATTTTAGGTCATGAACGAGGCCCTTGTTGTTAAAGCGGCTAGCATCGATATTACCTGAGGCCCGGTAAAAATAAAAATGTTAATATCATAAAATCTTTGTAAAATAAAAATTATTAAAAAAATAAAAATGTATAAAAAACTATTATAATAAAAAAATGTATAAAAAATTATAAAAATAAAAATTGTATAAAAAATGTGCATATAAATGTAAACGGTCCTCGGTCTTAATTGGTCTGTAAGCCCGCACCACGCTCATGACCGAGCATGAATGGGTTATGTAACCAATTTTTTTTTCTTTTTTTTTTTTTTTTTTTTTCTCTCCTCTTCTCTTAGAATCAACAAAGTAACTAAATTAATAATTCTCAGTTAAGTACAAATTCCAGCTTTTTTTTTTTTTTTCCCTCTCTTTTTAGCTGTATGATTGGCGTGACCAAGAAGCTAGGCACTACCGCTCAGCACACCGCTTTGGATTCGCCTATCAGCATTCTTAGGTCCGAACAGAAGAAGAACAAAACTCCAGGCTCCCAGGAAGGGTCCCAAAGGTTGAATCCTCGCATCGGGCCTCGCAAGCCACCTTACGTCCGTAGTGCCTCATTCGAATCTTGGTCATGCACATTTTTTTTTTTTTTTTTTTTTTTTTAACTGAATTAACTAATTACTTAACTGTTAAAAACCTTTAACAAAATTAATAATTTTTTTTTTTTTTTTTTTCTTCCCTTAACTCTCCTCCCTTCCTTCGGCGGGTTAGTTTGGATTGGTGCGGGGAGCGGTCAGAACCATAGTTTGCAGCTCAGGTCCCCGGGCTCGCCCCCTCGTGGGTGCTTCCCCCCCTTTTTATTTTTTTATTTATTTTTTTTTTGAGCCCCTCGGTTTTCCTGAACCGGACCCTTAAGTGGGTAAGGCGACCGGGATCCGAGCTAGTGCGGCTCTCTCCTCTTTTTTTTTTTTTTTTTTTTTTGGGGGGGGGGGGGGCCCTTGGTTTTCCTGAACCGGACCCTTAAATGGGTAAGGAGACCAGGAGCCAAGCTTGTGCGGCCCTTCCTTCTCCCCTTTTTTTTTTTTTTTTTTTTTTTTTTTTTTTAAGGGCCCCTTGGTTTTCCTGAACCGGACCCTTAAATGGGTAAGGAGACCAGGAGCCAAGCCTGTGCGGCCCTTCCATCACCCCTTTTTTTTTTTTTTTTTTTTTTTAGGGCCCCTTGGTTTTCCTGAACCGGACCCTAAATGGGTAAGGAGACCAGGAGCCAAGCTTGAGCGGCCCTTCCCACTCCTCCCTCTTTTTTTTTTTTTTTTTTTTTTTTTTTTTTTTGTTTTGTTTTGAGCCCCTTGGCTATCCTGAACCGGACCCTTAAGTGGGTAAGGCGACCGGGAACCAAGCTTGAGTGGCTCTCCCCCCAATAATTTTTTTTTTTTTTTTTTTTTTTCTTCTTTTTTCCTCTAGGCCCCTCGGTTTTCCTGAACCGGTCCCTTAAGTGGGTAAGGTGACCGGGAGCCAAGCTTGAGCGGCCCTTCCCACTCCTCCATTTTTTTTTTTTTTTTTTTTTGAGCCCCTTGGCTATCCTGAACCGGACCCTTAAGTGGGTAAGGCGACCGGGAACCAAGCTTGAGTGGCTCTCCCCCCAATAATTTTTTTTTTTTTTTTTTTTTTTTCTGGGCCCCTTGGTTTTCCTGAACCGGACCCTTAAGTGGGTAAGGTGACCGGGAGCCAAGCAAGAGCGGCCATTCCCTCCCCCCAAGGTTTTTTTTTTTTTTTTTTTTTCTCCCGGCTCCCTGCAAGCTCCGCTGTTCTCTCCTCACCTCCCCGCAGTTCTCCGAAGCTCCGAAGGTTTGGTTAACAACAACAAACCGCCACAACAATAATTATAAATTAATTCCATCTTATCATCTAAAATTTTTTTTTTTTTCTTCTCCCTCTCCTTATAACCAATATCGTTATTTATATTACCTCATTTTATTTATTTATCTATTTATTTTTATTTATTTATTTATATTTATTTATTTATTTATTTATTTATTTATTTATTTTTTTTTTTTTTACTAGTTATCTTATCATTATTATTTATTATTATTAATTCATTTAACCATTTTATTCTAATTTTTCTATTATTATTATTAATTTTTATTTTTATTTTTATTTATTTATTTAATTTTTTTTTTTTTTTTGTCAACGTTCCGAGGGTGTGGCGGTGTCTGGTCCTCGTAAAAATGTGCTGCACCGTCAAGTGCTCGATGGGGTCGTTAAGCAGTCGTCGGGCTACCAACGCGGGGCACCATCCCCCCGTGGTGGATCAAAATTGCGATGGTCCCTCTTTCCTCTCCTTTTAGGCCTTTAGCGCATGGTCCCATTCCCCCCCTTTTTCTTTTTTTTTTTTTTTTTTTTCGGCCCAGCCACTTCAAATTTCTAGACTATGCGCTACAAAAGTTTTCCTTCCCCCCACCAGTGGCAAGAATTAAATTCCTTTAATTTTTTTTTTTTTTTTTTCTCTCTCTCACGTTTGTCGTTCAGCAGTCTTGGTGTTTAGGTCTCCCCCCCCCTTACTCTTTTAGCCTCCTCATTTTGGCATAATTCTGAGTGCACAACTTATCATTTTGGCTCCCCCTGAAGTTCCCCCCCACTCCAAAATTCAAAAATCCTTAATTTTTTTTTTTTTTTTTTTTTTCTTTTTTCTCTCTTCCCTTTGGTTCACGGATAGTGTGCACATATTCAAAATTCTCGCATCCAGGTAGCGTGACTGTGCGCTTCCTACCTTGTGCGATCTGGAGGTGTGGTGTGTCAGTCGAGCATTATGTGTCCAGAAGAAGATGTCGCAACCCTGTCGTACCAGAGCTGTCTTGTGATGTCACCCTGTTCCTTAGCTGAAGAGTGGTCATCTCCTGATTGACGTTAGAAGTCTGAACGAGCATAGGACACAGCTCATTCTCTGTTGCGTCTAGATTACTGTCTGGCAGTAGGCGGCTATCATGCAGTGATCCGGCGATTTATTCGCTCCGGCGGACAGCATCCAACCCGTTAAGCTTGGCACGCCCAGGCAGGCAGGGGCTGTCCAAAGGTTTCAATGACCTTCTAGTTTCTATTATCCAAGAAAGGATTAGCGAAAGTGACGGTCTTAGTTGTTATTTATTGTTGATACTGTGAACAATAGCAATACATAATTTTAATGTGGTTTAGTAAAATTTGTAATTCAAGGTACTGGAATTAAGGTTTTCTAACATAATAATTTTTCAGCATATGGAAAATATATTATGAAGATTGTTTAAATTATTATAAGTTTTTACTTATTATTATTTTTTTTTCTCCCCGAAAAAAATTATTTTCTGAGACCTTTTTGAAAAAAGGAAACAGATAAATCTTTACAAAAACTTAATACAACTTAATAAATAATTATTGTGATTCTAGAAATCTTTTCCTTTTATCTTTAGGAACTTTTAAAAGAAGAAGCAATCAAACACTTTAGAAATCAATAGGTTAGACAGTTATGACCTCGTCGAAATTTACATGCATCATATAAGGGTTTGTTATTCAGAAATAATTCCATAATTTTTTAATATTCATTATTTTCTGAGGTTCTGAAGGATTTTTCTCTATAAGGTATGAAAAAATAAACATAACGTCTCCAAAATCATGGATAGATGTGAAGTTACATTGAATAAGTAAATTCTACAACTAGATATTAACAGATTGCTTTTATGGCCTTTTCATAATGGACTGTGTAAAAACTGTTGATTGGTTTTCGGCTGACCAATTGATAAAACCAGTTCTTGCTGATGTCAGAGAAAAGTAAAAGAGAAAGAAAATTAAAGCAATTTAAAAACAAAAATCTGGTGTGAAACAACCACACGACTTCCATTACCCACTATATTTCACGTATTATATGCAATTTTGGGAGATAATGTGACCAGAAGACATTAAATTAACCTGAAAAAGTAGACAGTAAGAGGAAACTGGTACATGTGTAAATACATTAAAAAAAAAAAAAAAAAAAAAAAAAAAAAAAAATTACATAGCTAAGATAAGAAAACACATCGGTAGAGCCATATTTTTTAAATACCAATTTCCGAGATCCTGTCTAACAGGGATGACTGTTAATTTTCATGTATAACCACATAATGCAGGAGAAAGAATATCTAAAATGGGTTTGTATACAACTTTCAAGGAAATCGTTAGAACAGTTCTTGAGATACCGTCTTTTACCAAAATTTGGTATACTCAATTCTTGTCCGGAAAACAACAACTACACACAAAAGAATATTTAAAAGGGGGTTAATATGGAGAGTTAAAAAAAAAAAAAAAAAAAAAAATCGTACAGCCGTTTGTAAAGGAATGCACTTGCGAGACCTGAAATTGAGCTATTTATACAGAACGTCTGTCAATTTTCCTGAACTAACCAACTAATTCATACGAACGGACATTTAACAGAGTATTTATATAGCAACTTTGAAGAAAATTGTCAGAGTCGTTTTTGAGAAATGGGCTTATGGTCCCACTTCCGGTTCCCGATGTCCCATTTCCGATTTTCTACTTCTTACTAAAAGTTGGAAAAATCATCTGTACACCAGACTTGTCTCAATTCTGAAGTTTCGTAGTTCTATCTTCATTAGTTTCGGAGATATGATAGCTAGAAGATTCCACACACACACACACACACACACACATACTGACCAAGTGCAAAAAACTACATTTTTGGACACAGAAGACTTCAAAACATGTAAATCATATGAAAACTCAGTATCGAATTTTTGGATCGAATACAATACTACCATTACCTACGATAGTCGGTTAATGTAAGTAAAAATCAAAATTTGTTTTCTACAGGTTTTAACAATTTAGCTCGCATTGGCTGTTTCTTTCCGTGCAAGGTGCAAATATGGGACATTGTTTTACAATTTACTCGTCATGCAGGATTTTAAGGCGTATTTTCGTATACCCGTGTACAAGTAAAATTTAAATTTGTCTCCTACATATTTTATTAGTTTTTTGCCTTGGGTGCCTAAAGACATTTAAGGAACCCAAGACTGTAAGTCCGCAGTGACTATTATGTGAAGGTTGTAAAAAAGCATCACAGAACTGGCGTTTAAAAGTAATAAGTATAAAAGTTTGAATAAACACCATAAAATACTAGAAGTCGCAACAATTGTTTCGGGTCGAAAGAAGATACGGCCCTTCGTCAGACGAGCAAAGTAGGCACGAGTGCTGCAACCAAAGCTTCTTTCGACCCGAAACAATTGTTGCGACTTCTAGCATTTTATGGTGTTTATTTAAAGTTTTATACTTATTATTATGTGAAGGTATTTCGTAATTTATGAGTGAGGAATAAATTATAATTTCAGTTTCTTGTTTTTTTTTTTTTTTTTTTTTTTTAATAAGTGAGTAATACAGGAATTAATTTTCTTATTTTTTAATATAACAAGAGCATATCTTATACAATTTTAATTTAATATTCCAGCACAAAGTGTCTGAACATATATTTAATTATACACGTGTAAATATTGGTAATTAAATTAAATTATTCTTTTTAACTTTCCACGATTTGCAGCTGTAACTGTATCCCGTTATACGAGGAATTTCTACCTCTTTATTTTATTTCAAATGATTCACTGAAAAGGTGAGAACACTATTATCGAAGAATGATAGGTTCGTGATAACCACAACCGAAAATAACATGAAATTGGTTTAATATTGTTGCTTTGGTTCATTTTTCTGAAAGACAGTTTTTTTCCACCCTTTCGTTTTCTTTTCTTCTACAAATTTTAAAACATATTGATTATACTTCCTCAAAATTACACACGTTTGCCAAAAAAAATTTTTTTTTTTTTTTTTTTTTTTTTTGTGCGCGACAAAAATATATAGGTTGTAATTAGTGATCAGAAGATAGGAAAAACTTATAAAAATAAAAATAAAACCATATTTTACGGAAAAATAAACTTTTTAGCTCAACGTACCGTATGTGGATCATACATAAAAATATGATTTATTGATACGTTTACTATTGTAATATGAAAAAAAAACAACTTACCTCTGCAAAATATACACTTCGTTATAACACACAGTATTTTATTTATTTATTTATTTATTTTTTTTTTTTTTTGAGTCAAAACTGTTCAATAACTATTCTTTTTTTATTTTTGAATGCAGACAAACGGCTAACGTATCACTTTCCTTCAAATTTCACACTGAGTGCACTATAACAAAAACACGAACGACACCTTTAGGTAAAGATTCGTATTACTTACGTTGCTAAATGTCAGTAGCTTCTATCAAGATGTCAAGAGATGTCGCTACTAATAGTTTTATATAGCTATAGGAACGATTAAAGTCGGTGTTCCACATATGGAACTGGGTGCCTTGTAGGGCTAAAATACACTTATTCTTACTTTGTATGTTTGTGCTAAAAAAACTTTCGAAAATGCTTCGAATAATGGTTAGTTTGGATTATGAACATCAGTTTAATAAACTGCTACGCAATAAACCCAGCTTGTGTTATGTCAGTGTCTTTTCTTATAACATTTTTTCAAACAGTAAAAATAAAAGTTTTTAATTTTATTGCTATTTTAAGGCATCATTTAATCGAATAATAATACTACACGCATGTTAGAATTGATGTCTACTAATTAATTATATTTACTGTATATTTAACGGTACTTAAACAAACCTGCTGTTTTTATTATACAGAGAATCGATTTAACAATTAAGTTATTATCTTGTCTAATACTCTAGTTTATTTCCATCAAACTAAATTGACCGAAAACTCAAAATCCGTAGCAGAAAATCATTTTGTTCTCTCGTAAATTTATTAACCAATTTCGAGACAAAATATTTATTTATTGATAATCGACATTGCTCTATTAAGATAAGCATCTTGCTTGAATTGTTAAATAGTTACTAATAAGATACTTCCGGAGAAAATGTTAATGGAAATCTTCAGAGCAGTGAGTGCCGTATGAATAATAATGAATCAACACGTGGCGTTCTCACCCAAAATTATTGGATAATTCTTAATTATGAGAAATGTGTCTGTAAAGGGAAATTAGGAGAAAATTAATGAAATTTGTTGGAAAAGGGGAATTTTTCTTTACTGAACAGGAAGGACAGTCGTGTGTTAGTTAATTGTTTTAAGTACCGAAGTTCTTCATCCCAATGAGATCAATATTAGTTTGGAATGTTTTAATTGATTATGAAAAATATAAGTTTTTGTGAAAGTTTGTGAAAATTTATTTTGCTTTTTATATTAAACTTTTTGAAACTTCTCGCGCTTGAAGACATTTTTAGTTACAAAGAACTATTTAAAATATTTGAATAATTCTCTGTAGTTAATTAATTTTAGAAAGATTTAGTTAATTTTAGAAGCACAAATTCAAAAAGAATATTTAGTTAATTTTAGAAGGAATGAATATTAAATAAATAAACAAGCAAAAAATCATGTTTAGGTGAAGGCGAGATTTTTCTGAATTTAGGTTAAATTATTCTCTAAGTTGCGATATATCTTCCGGAAAATGTGCATCTATGTACGTGGATTTTACATCGATTGCTTACACGAGAATCCTTAGTCTGGGTGGATGCCTTCATGTGTGGAACCCGTATTAACGAGTGTTTCGAAGAAAACAACGAAAATCTTTTAACAGTTAAACCGATGAGCGCAACCTGGGTTCGTACCCTGTACTTCCGGTCTACTAGCTTGGAGAGCATAACTTTTCGTATATTAATAGCGATCTCCAGGACAAAAAAATTTATAGGAAAACTATACGAAATATCTTCCTTAGTAATAAAACCTAACATGATATGTCCTGCCAAATTATCCTTTTTATTTCTATTTCCGAATATTTTGCTGTACTTATACCATCACAATTATTAATTTAGAAGCAATTGATATTCTGAATTATAATTTTTTTAAACATATTTCTTTCCTTCATTTATTTATATACATGCTGAAATATCGCTAAATGTCCTTATATTCGTAGTTTAAAATATGTTCTCAAAAAAAAAAAAAAAAAAAAAAAAAAAATGAAGAAAAGAAAAGGTCAAATTGGTACTCATAATCCAATTTAAAACGATTCTGATTAAAATCCAATATCATTGCAAGTTCCTATGTTCGCTTCCTCATACTAAAGCACTTTCACTGAAGAAATTGCATATTTTGTTCATTTTGACCAATAAAGCAAAAGTAACAAATGTCAAACAAAAGTACATTTTCAAAATAAATATTACAACAATAATTAACAATGAAGATCTATGCTCATATTCGTGTATGCATACAGATATATTTATACTCATACATACATGAACAGATTAAATTGGGAATTCACAAATGACAAATATTAAAAATAAATAAATAAAAATTCGCAACAATATTTAATTCCGAACTGTAAACTTACACACATGTATTTTCATAGTGTGCGATAATCGATTAGTTTCACGACTTGTAATAGATGTAAATACTTGTAATAAAATGTAAATCAAATAAATAAACAGCATTTGGTATTTCTCGATTATGTTGGCAGTTAATAATAATAATAAGAAAAAAAAAAAAAAAAAAAAAAAACTTGTTACTGTACTTTTTTACTTATTGAATTTTCTGCATTAATCTAGATGAAAAAAACCCCTATATTTTGGTGATAATAAATGTTTAATTTAGCATGATATATGTAAACGAACAATTATACGAGTGTTAATGAACAATTTAAATAGTTTTTAAATAATGGGTATCAATAGTGGTAAACGCCAAAATTTTGATATAAAATGCAACATACATAAATATGGTAAAACATACACACACACAAAAAAAAAAAAAAAAAAAAAAGAAGAAGAAGAACGAAAAGATGAATGAAACGTACCAGGAATGTATAAAATTTTGGATTATTAGAATTTTAAAAGAAATGTATGAATTCTAAATGAGTTTTGTTTAAAAAATATTTTTTTCTTATTTCCAAAAATTATTTTCTACATACAATTTCAATGAAAAAAAAATAATAATAATAACAATTATACGTATTTTTTCATCTCAGGGTCTGATTTAGACACAATTGTGCCCAGGGCAGAAATAGGCCTTCCCTCCTCCACATTTAATTTATAATGAGAGATCTAATTATACTATTAAAACTTATAACAGAATAATTGAAGTTATATAAAAAAAATTATAAAAATGGAGCAAAAAAAAAAAAAAAAAAAAATGGTATTAAGAATACATTCATAAAACATAATAACTCTTTTAAAATTAAATACTATTTTCCTATACACCTATAAAAAGATGAATTTATTATTACACTCACATCAGAACCTTTTAGAATAATAGTTATATATAACGATTTTTGAATTCATGTAAAAACAAGAATGAGTCTTGGTAATTTTTTAAAAAGAATCAAGTTTCTCAGATTTTATTGATTTGAATGAGATTAAAACGAAATAACTATTTTCAACAAACCTCTTATAAACTGTTTCTCTTTTAAATTATCCACATTCTATGGCACAGGCATAATTAGCTTCCCATGATAAATGGCTGACCTGCTGCGCAAATTTATATCAATAAACTAGAAGGTTGCGACCCCCACAAGACTTTCTTCCATATTTACCTATACAAATTCACTCAGTATAAATAATTTATTAAAACTATTATTTATTAAAATTATTTACCATGATGAATTCAGACGATTTTAATCTTAGAGAAATCTAACACTAAATATCCAAAGAAAAACAGTTTCATTCTCTATAAATAACATCTTAAAAAATGTATTTTTATAATGGTTACCTCACATATAGTGCAGCCACGTTTCCTAAAACTAGCAGTGAAGACGAGTCCAAAATGTTGGAGAAGTGCCAGCTTAACCGACATGTTGGGATTTGGAAACCATCCAGTAATTCGACGCTCTGTTATCGCTCATTTTCTCTGAGTCAGATGATTGTCACCCTATTTTAACACTGGACTCATTGAGTTAGCCCTTGCGCAGAGGCTTCCATGGCTTCATGAAATGTGGTCGAAGAATATCAAGTTTCATACATTTAAATGCCATAGAATTTAAGATATAGCCTTACCACTCTCTTGAAAAATTGCAGTGTAGCAGTGCCACCTACTAGTTGATGTGCATTCGAATTGAATCAGCATAATATCTCATAATGGCCTTCTTACATGTCAAGTTATTATTATTATTATGCGCAATAGAACCTGAGATATACCCTTCCCTTAAATTACAGAAATCGCTGTATAGAAGCGCTACCTGCTATAACGCTATATAACGATTTGCACCAAAAATTGATTGATAGGCACTAATTTAAATCAAGCTGCATCTATATATAAATTTATATGCAATTCTGTGCAGTAATTCCTGAAATATCGCTTTCCCTTAAATTTCGGAAATTGCCATAAAGAAGCTTCACCTATTCAGCTATTGGCTCCAAAAGATGATAAGCACAAATTTAGGCCAAGGAACATCTACATATAAATTTTTATGCAATTATGTGCAGTAGGTCCTGAGATACAGTCGACGCAAATATTTTGTCACATGCGCAGACAGACAGACATTTTCTAAAAATGGTCAAATCATGTTCTAGATCTCTTCAAACATGTAAATCCGTCTAAAATTTTTACAAATCTAATACTTTCTTCTATTAAATATAGAGGAAAGTAAAAAAGGAATGCTGATTATTAAAGTCTTTCATATTTGCTTTGCTTTTATATATAAATGTCATTATCATACTATGTATATTTATGAACCCCTACAATTTCCATGCCACGGGTGCCCGTGCGATAATCAGGCCATAATTCACATACCATAGTCAAGGGGTTATTAATTACGCTAATCAGCTTGGTAAAACAACAATTTTTAAAACATATTTAAGTTACAATTATCATTTTTAATGTAAGTTACTAAATAAACATTAGCTCCGATATCTATAAACTATGCATTTTTATATCTACAATTTTATTGCTATGCTTTGTTATTAACATTATAGTGTAAGTAAATTTTCTAAGAAATAAAAATTGTCTAATTATATTTTAAACTATTTAAATATGGCAAATTTATATAAATATAAGCGAAAAAGTTATTAAATTTAGAATTTAATAGATAACCGTTATCAATAGTGCTTAGAGATTGTGCAATAAAATTTCAGTTATTTTAAACATTCATCAAAAATCCTCTTTCATGATATACAAAAAACAAAAATTTAATATAAAAATTTGAAAACTCCAGGCTTTCACATTAATTACTCCAACCCTTTTATATAAATATACCAATTGAATGGGGGAAAAAATTGCCATCTATTTATTTCAAATACAACTGGGAATAAAGTTTAGCTTAATAAAAAAAAAAAAAAAAAAAAAAAAAAAAAAAATGCACACACACACACACATATATATAAGATGATGAAAAATAAAAATAAAATTTTAATTGAAAATTTCTTTTTGCAGTTTTAATTTGTGTAATTATCAATATCCCCTTAGAATGTTTTTTCATCGTACTATAAGAAAAAAAAAAAACAAAAAATAAAAGTAAACACAACATATAAAAAAAAAAAAAAAATCTTAAGGGTACAAGGAAAAAAAAAAAAAGAAGGAAGAAGAAGAAATAACAAAGAAAAACTTGATATTAACGTTCGAAATAGTGAGCCTTAAAAATTGTAGCAAGAATAAAGAGAAAGAGAGAGAGAGAGGGGAAAAAAAACCAGTTAATTTTTTAACCCTTTTCTTTCCTAATTAAAAATGTATAATAAAGTATTTTCACAGGTCCTGCTATTTTATTACGTTTTTTTTTTTTTTTTTTTTTTTTTTTTTTTTTTCCAGAACTATTTTATTTTTGTTTATTTTATCCAAAAGAACGTAAAGTGTCTTAATGAGATTTTCATTTATTTTTTTTTTTCCTCAACAACTTTTTTTCCCCCCTTTTCTTTTCTTAGAGAGGGAAGGGTATATCTCACTAAATGAAAACATCCCGGAAAGAAAATTTTGAACAGAAACTTTTTTTAATTAACATTTTTAATTACCCATAAGCTTTATTAGGATTAGTAGTTTTCTTAAATATACATAAACATAGTTTTAAAAAAATGTTTTCATGAAGAATTTACTTTTCTTATGGTGAATTATTTCGTCAAATAAGAAATAAATCGATAATGCTGTGTCCGAATAATAAATAAATAATATTTGTATAGAATATATATGATATTTTATTATTAAATCAGTATTAAAAATATGCATTTATTTCAGATTTCATAATCGAGCTCCGGCACATGTCTAAATGACTAATATAAAATCCCTATTAATTTAGGGGGGAAAAAAATAGAGGTGATCATCATAATTAGGGAATTCTGTTACTTTCTCTAATACTCAAAATTTAAAGCACAGTCATATGTAATCGTTGATTTAATACGCGCTTGAATGAAACATTCGAATTTTTCTTATAAGAATAACATGCATAACAATGTTATGATTGCTGAATACTGATTACACTGCACTGCAAAAGGATTTTTTTTTTTTTTTTTTTTTCAAGCTCTGATACCATTCTTGCTGATTCTTACGTAAAATGACCTCTTGAATCCGAATATCTCTCCGATTTTTCCTAGTCACCCACCGTTTTTTCGGGTTACCAAACCCTCCCCCAATATTTACCACTGTTCGGTAATTTTATGGCCATGAATTTGATTTGGAGAATTAAAAGCAATTCATTTAATACTTAATATATATATATATATATATATATATATATATATGTACATAATGTTTAATAAATAACCTTAATAATAAATTTAAAAAATATAAGAAATGTAATACATAATTTCAGTGACAAATCCCCCCTAAATTTTTCCCATGCCGCAAATTTTTCACTGTAAGAAAATGATTAAACTTCAAAGACTTTACAAATCGTAATTGAAACTCATGATCTAAAAAACATGATCCAATAACACGGTTCAAAAGCACGCTTCCATAATTTTGGAAGTTTATTTTTAAAGTATAAGCTCCAGAAATCACTTCACTTCATTTTCCCTAAAATATCTATCCTAAAATTACCGACATCCAACTGAACGCCCCAAACTTCGCAACTTTCTTTAACACTTCTCCTATTTCCACTGGAACCAAATGCGAAGTCAAACTAATCGAATGCCAACCTTCTCTTACACTAACCAACTTTTCCACGGACAACCTTGCACTTTCTTTGAGACCATCACCAGCTAAAACAATGCATACTATTGCAGTTTAAGGCAGAATTTTGAATAACAATTCAAAATTTATTCTAGAAACAATTTTATTTGAAGTGTGTGTTTGTGTGAGAGGGGCTACCGCCCGCTTTAACTCCATTCCTGTATGAATATTGTAGTTACATTCCAAAAACATTTAAGATTGTACATAAATTATATATAGATATTAAATTATTAATTGAAATTGCCATTCACAGCACTTTTCAAATCAATTTCAAAATTAATTTATATTAATTTTGTGTAGCCCTGTATAATATATATTAATTATATATGTACACTGTAAAAAATATGTGCTATTTGCTGCCCAAAATTCTTTGTAATTTGAAAAAATACGTTCTGAGAACGTAATTTTTTCGTAAATTACGCGTATTTTCTCAAATTGCAGAAAATTTCTGGTCGCAAATAGGACATACTTTTTACAGTGTATACTAAACAGTATTTAATTTTTTAATTTAGCACAGCAAAGAAACAAACAAATTCATAAATTCATAACACACATTTACATGCACTTTGAACCATTTCCAAACATAGCAATAATATATTAGAATTCTTTTGTATGGCCCTGTAAATGAAGAATAATTACTTTTCAAATCATATTCTATGCGAAGCATGCTTTTGCGCATAAGAAGAATGTGTGTTCATTTCATTTCATTTCATTTAGTGCTGTTTAAAGATATAAAACTGTACCTACAAAAAATTTGCAGAAAAATACCTGCACACGAACGATTTATACGATATCAACGAAAAAGTATCATCTTCATATGATGCGTGCTTAGATATAGCGAGTTTTAACTTCCTGGTAATATTTGTTCCTCAGATGTGTTTATGACAGACAGACACACAGAACAATCGCTAAAAAATTTGACTTTTTAATTCAGGAGAACTTAAAACGTATAAATAAATAAAAAATTTAGTTTCAGAAATTCGATCCCGAAGCAACATTTTCTTTACCATACATGGGTAAGAGAAAGTAAAAATAAAATAAATTTTAAGTATTTATAAATCATAATGCCTCTTATAATTCTTTAAGAAAATTTTTAATTACAATAAAATTGAGACAACTATATACAAAATAGGTAAATAAATAAATGAAATAGAATAACAAAATATCAAAATATATAAGTTAATACACATTATATACGATATGTGTACATATAAAATTATGCCGAACTTCTTTTAAATTTCGTCCCTTTAGACTGTTTCAGTGTTTTACATTTTCATGCTTTTTACTCATGAAGAGCCTAAGTAGACTCAAAATGTAAAATTTTATGTTATGTATATCATATTATATATTTTAAATGTTTTATTGTATGTAGATGCCTCAATTTTACTGTAATTAGTTTTTTACTTTTTACCAATTACTTTTTCCAATATTAGAAATACTCCAATAGCGTTAATTTTTATTTCCATTACCTGACTACCGTAGTTAATGGAAGTATTGTATTCGGTTCAAAAATTCGATAGCTAGTTTTCACCTGATTTATACGTTTTAAGGTCTCCTGAGTTCAAAAAAGTAGTTTTTGGAAATTGATCAGTGTGTGTGTGTGTGTATGAGTGTATGTGTGTATGTATGTAGGGAATCTTCTCGCTATCATATCTGCGAAACTAATAAAGACAGAACGACGAAAATTAAGAATTGAGACAGGTCTGGTGTACAGATAAATTTTTAAAATTTTGGTGAAAATTGGAAAACTGGAAGTAGGACCGTAGTCTTTATCTCAAAAATAGCTCTAACGATTTTCTTCAAATTTGCTATATAAACACTCTATTAGATGTCCTTTCGAATGATATAGTTGGTTAGTTCAGGAAAATTGATAAGCGTCCTGTATAAATAGCTCAATTTCAGGTCTCACAAGGGCATTCCTTTAAAAACGGCTGTGTGGATTTTTTTTAAAACTCGCCATACTAACTACCTTTTAAATATCCTTTTGTATGCAATTATTGTTTTCCAGTGAATAATTGGGTATACAAAGTTTTGGTACAATTTGGTATCTCAAAAAGAGCTCTAACGATTTTCTTGAAAATTGTTACATAAATCCATTTTAGATATCCTTTCTCACATATTACGTGGTTATTACAAGAAAATTAACAGTCATGCTGTTTAGATATGGTCAGTTTTAGATCTCGGAAATCGGCGTATAAAAAAAAATAACACTATCTTTGTTTTTTTTTTTCCCTATTTTTTAACTCGCTATGTAAACTCTGTTTTACATGTCTTTACACGTGTATCAAGTTTCTCTTAAGGGAAAATTCTAAAAAATGCATATAATATCTCTAAAAAATGCATATAATACGTGTAATAGTGGGTAATGGAAGTCCTGTGGTTGTTTCACACCAGATTTTTTAATAACTTTTTATTTGTTTATTTTTTGTACAATCTGAACTTTTAAGATATGATGTTTTCTCAAATTATTTTTTTTAAATATTTATAGTCGTAACAAATAATGATTCTTATTCCTAAAAAAAATCTTTTTTTTTTGTAAAAAGAGATATTTTAAAATTTATTCTGATCCAATGAGATTTCAATAACAAATTCTTCTTTAATTTTAAATGAATAAATACTGTTAAAACTGTACTTTTTTTTAATCTCATTTTATTGCATTTTTTAGATTAATCGATTCTTACGACTGTTCTAAAAATTAATCATACACATATTAGTTTTAAATTAGAAGAAGAGCTATACTCCGTAAAGATTATGCTAAAACGTCGACAATTACACAGTCCTGCAAAAAAATACTTTTTGAAAATTGTTTTAACTTTGATGACTGATTCTTACGTTATTTTTGGTGCTGATTCCAAAAATGAATTCCAATTCCTTCTATCACATAAGGATTTTTTACAAAGTGGTTGCATATTTTCATGGAAACAGTTGAAATTGCAAAATTTTGACATTGTATTTAAATTCCGTTGAGTATTAAACACATACAAATTAAAATTATATCTAAGTTCAAATAATTTTTTAGTATATATAGAAAGCTACAAGTCCTTATAATAACGTTTTTTTTTTTACCTCAAAAGTCCTTTTTCCACTTTTCCTTTTGTGGAAATTGCTGGGATTGTCTCTTTGCAGCATCCAGCAGTAGTCGGCAATCATATTGACATTCCATTTTCCTTGATATCGCTTTTCCATTTCCTTTATATCTTGATGAAATCTTTCACCCTGTTCCTCACTAACTGCTCCTAAATTTTCAGGAAAATAGTCCAGGTGTGAATCAAGAAACTGAACTTTTAAGCTCATACTACAACCTAAAATCTTGAAATTTTTTATCATTTCTTCTACAATATATTTGTAGTTAGGGTCTTTCTTGTTTCCAAGAAAACTAGTAATAACAAGTTTCAAATATTTCCAGGCTTCTCTTTCGTTTTTTTTCCATTTTCTTCTCAAAATTTTCATCTTTCATCATTTTCCTGATATCAGGTCCCACAAACACACCTTCTTTCAGTTTTTGTTCGGATAAACCAGGGAACTGATCACAAAGATATTTGAAGCATTCACCTTCTTTTGGTAAAGCCTTGACAAATTGTTTTATAAGACCTAACTTGATGTGAAGCGGTGGAAGTAACACTTTTTTTGGATCGACCAGATTTTTTCTTTGAATATTTTTGACTCCAGGATCTAATGTCTTCCTGATTGGCCATTCTTTCTTGATATAATGTTGTTTTCTGTCTCGGCTGTCCCATTCACAAAGAAAACAAGGGAATTTCGTGTATCCTTTCTGCTGCCCAAGTAACATTGCAATTACTTTAAGATCACCACAAACTGTCCATTCGTGATCTGAATATGATAGTTTATTTAGAATTAAATCAATATTTTCGTAAACTTCTTTCAAATGTACTGAATATCCAACAGGAACAGATGCATACTCATTTCCATTATGCAATAGTACTGCTTTAAGACTTCTTTTTGACGAATCGATAAAAAGTCTCCATTCTTCAGGTTTATATTCAATTTTGAAACTTTTTATGAGGCCTGGAATATCACTACAATAAACAAGGTCACCAGCTTGAGAAAAATACGGAATAAACTCTTTTTCTCTGTACCGAAACCAAGAAAATGAAGTACCAGGAGCTAGTAAATTTTTTTCTTTCAATCTAGAACCTAAAACTTCTGACGAATCCTTGGGTAGATTTAAATCCCCGACTAAATCATTTAACTCAGCCTGGATGAAAAGTTTAGGCTCATCGCTAATGGAGTCATATACTTCATCAACCTCATCAATTTCAGATTCAGTATCTGAATAAGAAATGTTTTCAATAGTATCTGGAGGTGAAGGAACCGGTATACCAGGTCCATGGGGGACAGGTCGTATGGCAGATGGAATGTTAGGATAAAATATCTGTTTTTTGTTCTTCAAATTAAAACCTTTCACATTACAAGTACAAAAATAACAATCATCACTATGGTTTTTTGGTTCTCTCCAAATCATTGGTATACCAAACCGAAAAGACTGTTTTTTACGTTGACTCCATTGTCTTAATTCTTCTACACAAATACAGCAAACTTTGTGTGGAGCCCAAGGCTTGTCTTGATCTCCTAATTTCATGCCAAAATAAACATAATAGATTTATTTTACAAAATCGGAAATGTTTATTTGTTGTTTTTTAACTATATAGTTACCACAAATATAGCAGAAACAATTCGGTGAATTCACACATCCTCTGGAAGCCATTGCTCTCTAGAGCAAAAAAAAAACTCGAAGTAAAAATTAATACTATGTCTTTTAAAACTTGCAGATCGGAATATAAATACGTATATACAATACAGAGCAGAGAAAGACACTAAATGGGGAGTAGAGAAAAGGTCAGAGAAAAGGGGTGTGAGAAGGGATGAAGGACAGACACATGCAAGGAGAGGTATCAGATTTCAACTGACTTCCGCGATCTTCAATATTATGTTTAACGGGCAGTTTACCGATTCAGAGAAATAGTTTGGATAAAAAATAATATATTCTTTCCTTTTTAGCAGTTTAATCTACTAATTTACTATCTAAGTCCTTAAATATATTTATCAAACTCATATAAAAAAAATACTTTTTTGGTCCAAAATATACTAAATTCGTAAAAACAAATTGCGATTTGTGATGAAACTGTACGTGATGGAATTTTTTCATTATTTTTCCAGAAATCAGCATCCAAATATCTATAAAAAAACACCACTCACTTTACCGACAATTTTTTCATCGCAGACCTGTGTTATTTAAGATTCGTATTGTTTTAAAATATGCATAAGGGATAACGAGTTTCATTACTATCGTATTATTTACCTATTACTATTTATAAGCTGAAAAACATACAATTTTTGATAGTTCATTTTAGAACAAAACCAAAAGAAATGAAATTTTAATGTGTTTAATTATGCTCTTATTTAAAATGTTGTTACATTTATGTTATACTAAATTTATACATACATACATAGATAGATAGATC
Organism: Salticus scenicus; assembly: GCA_963930645.1. Classification (NCBI taxonomy): domain Eukaryota; kingdom Metazoa; phylum Arthropoda; class Arachnida; order Araneae; family Salticidae; genus Salticus; species Salticus scenicus. The sequence goes on from OZ005654.1 coordinate 144,724,412, forward strand.
CGAATTTGTATTCTATAACCTTTATATCACATTAATTTGGAACTTTTTCCTTTTCTTAAATTTACTAGACGTGAGCTAGAAAATAAAGAAAAATTAAAAAATAAATTATTCATTTTTTAATTAGTGATGAAAGGATGATTCTACTTTTTATCGGATAACATTAGATTAAAGAGAATTAATGCCTCCAAAACTAATCAATTTTTTTCTTTAAATATTATTTCTTCTTCTTCTTCTTTTTTTAACCTAGCTTCTTTTCTCAGTTTTCTTTTTACTGTTTTTTTTTTTTTTTTTTTTTTTTTTTTTTTTTAACTTTTTGTTTCTTTAATTCATTTATTTTACTTTCGCTTTGTTGCTGAAAATAATCTTTTGCGGTAGAAAATATTTATTTCAGCTGCGGAATCGAAGTGCAAATTAAGATTTCAAAGTGATTCTGATAATATTTTAATACTATAATAATAATAATCATTATTATTATTAATATTATTAAAATTTTCTCGAAAATCAGTATTTTTGAAGCTTAAAGGCAAAACATTGAACATTGCATAAAAAGTTGAATTAATTTTTAAAGAAGAAATACGAACTCTAGAAAAAAAAAAGTGGATATTAAACTCTTAAAGGGATGCGACGTATTATATACTATCTAATTTTAATTCATAACTGCAAAAATTCGTTACAGAAATTTTTAATTTTTTTAAAATTTTATAAGATAGAGGAAAAAATTGATTTATTTCTTTTCTTCTAACCTTGGTCGTAAACTCTAGTGGCTTTTCATGCGCAATGGATTTCCATATTACCTTGCTCTGAAGGGTTAATGACTGAATAATCCTATAGGAGTTCAGGAAATTAAATGTGCAAGAAAAGAAGTCTGTATGTGCAATCGAGATTTTCGCCCATATCACTGCGGAAAAACAGTAAGAATTTTTCTTTTTTTAGATTGTTATCGTACATTCTGTACATACATTATACATGATTATTGTCCATTTATAGTCCTCGGAGTAGTGTCGAACCATTTTGGCAACACGACCGAATTCTTAGAAATTGCATAACCTACACCAACAAAAATTTGAATTTATATATGAAGCTCTTTTTAACACGCTTTTATTAGCTTCACCCTGTATGTATGTTTGTATGTATGTTTGTAACCGCTCTGGGAGCAAACAAAAAATCTATATTGTTAAAAAAGACATTCCCTACGTGAACGCTGTGACTGTGAGGTAAAGCTCCGGGCTACGAACCTAAAGGTCTAACGTTCGAGCCCAATCAGGGCTGATTTTTTAAAAATTGTTTTTGTTTAATTCTAAATTATTTATTTCTCATTCCTTCATTATGTTATTTTGACTAAAGATTTAAAAGTATTTAAATATTATGGTGTGTGTTACTCACACGATTTTCTCTTACCTTGTATTTTATTACTATAAAGATAGATTTTTGTGCTTTTTAGTTCACATTTCAATAGTGGCGTGTTCTTTAATTTTTTAAAAGTATAATTTTATTATATTGTATTATTTTTCTTCTTATTATTCCAAATATTTAGTTCACAAAATGTTGAAAATAAATAAATAAATAAATAAATAAATAAATAAATAAATAAATAAATAAATAAATAAATAAAATATATATAAGAATTACTTGTTTGACGAAGACTAGATCTTTAAAGCTATTTGTAAATGTTTATGCCAAATATATAATTAGATATATGTTGATTTATAATTAAATAAAAGTACAATACAGGTATATTAAACAATTTAGTTTTTGCTGTGCGTTTTATATTTGAATTAAATATATTACATATAAAAACCTTTTCAAACATTTCACAGGAAGAAATGAAAAATATAACATGTAGAATTGGAAGATTTATTTAAAAAACAAAATTTAAATCAAAATAATTTGTATTTCCATGCACGACATGGTGTTCACAAACATGCATTTTTTTCTTTTGTAGCGCCTTTTTTTTTAATGTCCTCTTGCACAAAATGGTATTAAAAGACATATGATCGAGCAACTAGTTCACATTTTCAAATTTATAGATGAGTTCGTCAAGTACTTGTTAAGATATTCTATAAAACATGTAAAATCGATATGTTCACAAAATTTTTTACCCATCCGTAAATCTAAATATTATCATTCAGTTCATTAAATGTTACTTTATGTCGAAATGCAAATTCTATTATACCAAACAAGCTCAAAGTTTGAGAAAAAGATTTTTCTGATTCTAAGATAAAAATAATTAAATGTAAAATATATAATCCATAAAAAAGAAAAAAATAGCTAAGATAAACTAATTTAAAATGTCACATTATATAAAACTTAAATGTCACATATTAACAGTTAACAAAAACAAAAAAAAAACGCTGAAATCTTGTCAGTATTTTTTCAAGAATATTCGTTAACATCTTAATTTTAATATAAATACATTGGAGTGCAAAAAAGTTGTTTTCTTTTCCATCTTATACAGTCTCTTGAGTGTACATATTTGCTCAAACAAAATCCTTTTTCGCGGCAAAAATAAAGAAAGTCCACATGAGAAAAAAAACATTTACTTTTGATTAGTGAAGAAAGGGTAAAAATAATATTATTCGCTTAATAAGATTAAGGCGAGAAGTGTTCAAAAGAGTGGATTACATATTTTTTTTTTCCTTCTGTGTGTGTTCTTTTTAAATTGAGAAGCAAAAGTAATCCCCTTTTACCTCGAGCACTTTCGTATTTCTATTTTTGTGCTTTATCCATTTTTTAATAGAGTTGAAAAATAGCCGGACTTAGATTTTTGGAACTGATCCCATAAAAAAAATCTTTTAATACACATTACAAAAGAAATTTTAATTACACAGAGGGTGATTTAATAAAAGTGATTTTTCTCTTACAATTAATTTAATTAGTTGCTCGAAAGGAAATTTTCTTCATCACGGAGTAGTATCAGTATCTTTTTTTGTGTAGTTTTTTTTTAATGAATAACTTAATTTATATCCGCAAATATATACTAAACAAAATTATGTGATTACATAAAAGTAATACGATTAAAACAACTGAAGAATTATAGCTGACAGGAGGATTGTATAAAAATGCTTAACAGAAAAAAAAAAAAAAATAAATAAATAAATAAATAAAAATAAATAAATAATGCTGATGGTTCATTTAAAATGCTAATAGATTTCTTACGGTAAGATTATATTTTTAAGTTGAAGTTGATTTTGTTTTTAAGGATATATCAATGGATCAGTACAAGAAAATCAGCAATTCAGAATTTAAAGCGTTGAGAAATGTTGTTTAACCCTTTATTTAGCATTACAAAACAGACCGATAATGTGTTTAAAACGTATTTTTTTTAGTAACTTAAGAGTATTCCTTAAAGATATGCGCAATAACAATTTATGCATAGCATTTCATCATGGTAATTAATGAGGATTTTATAAGGTGGTATTTTAGTGTACCACTGGTACACAGAAATCGAAAAAGATATTTGGACGTTAAAAAATAAATATAAAAATAAATAAATAAATAAAAGTATTTACTTTTTATGTACAGTCGACAGCAAAATTATTGAAGCGCTAGCAATAATTCGTATGCCGATTTCGTGCACCTAATATTGTTATGTTAAGTAAATATTTGTGGAGCCATAATCTTAGTCTTTATGCTGTTTATAAAAAAAGTAAGTTGATGATAAATAATTATAATATTTAAAAAAACTTTTTATATACCATGTTTTAAATTTTCTGATGAATCATAGAGCTCTTTTCAATGTGCATAAAATTTTTAAAGTGATAATGACGTTAATTTTTGTGAGATGCATAATTTAACTTTTTATAATTTTTTAACGTTCACGTTTACTTAAATGTATTTATTTTTATGTCGAAAGAAAATGAACTCGTAAAATTTTTTTGGCAACAATTAAATTATAGCTAATATTTTAATGGCTATTTTAACGCTATTAGGATGTTATTATTTTCATATTTTAATTAATTATAAGAAAACGAATCAAAAGTTCGAAACTCGGATTTCGAAGTATTGTGTTGTCACCGGGTTCTGAGCCACTGTGAAAGTTTCAAATGTCTAGCTAGTAGGGAAATTAGTTAAAATTCGATTGCAATATTTGTACCGGACAAACAAAAAAACAATAATAGAAGTTAATAAAAACATGGTAAAATTAGACATCAAACTAAAAAAAAATATATAAAATATGGATGTGAGCTTTAATAATTTTACTGCCGACTGTACTACATGATTTTTCTAGGATTGATGGGAGACACTTGAAGTAATATAGGAATTAATTATAACTCACGTGAAAATCTTGAAAAATACGAAGCAAAAAGAGCGAAAGCACTCTATAAAATCAGTTCTGCACTGTAAATAGAAGCGTCTTAAGTTCAGACAGAAGTGTGTCTGAAATGTGAATTCAGACACATAAATGTCTGAAACACTTACACATGCAAAATTTCAGACGCATGTGCTGTCTTAAATTAAGACACGTAAGTGTCTTTTTTATAAATGAGCTCAGATAAGTGTCTGAATAAGGTCGATATGTCTGAAATTAAGACATATAACATTTTCAGACACATAAAATTTCAGACATTTTACAATTAATGCACTTAAAAATCCAGACATTACAAATTTCAGACACTTAGAAATTCAGACATTTGTATTACTTAACAAATTTTCATATGGAATCTACTTTAAGCAGCATGCGTATCCTGTTTTAACATTTTTTTTTAAACAAATAAATTTGACATTATTTTATGTAATATAAGTATAAGTTTTATGTAATATTAACTTATTTAAAATACTTAGACACGGATCTTATTCTGTTAAAAATTAAAAAACAAAGTTAATTTTTATTTAAAATTCTCACATGTAATAAATCAAAAAAATATTAAGATAAACGAAGCATGTAACTTGTAGCTAAGAAAGCGAATTCGTAGCTAAACAATCTTAAACAATTTGTGCATAATTGATTTTTTTTTTCGCGTTTTAATTATTTTATGTTTCCCTACACTTCAAAATGTAAAAGAGCATTTTTTTTTTTTTTTTTTTTTTTGTTTCATGTATGTAGTTTATTTTCTTGCAAATACCAGTTAAAAAAAAAAATCGTTTAAAATCCATAGGCTACTATTTTTTCATATTTATTAAAAAAAAAAAAAAAAAAGCTCTAAACCTCTACACATGAAATTTAAGATAATATGTATTAAGCTTTACTTCTTATGAACAGTTTTATTGCAAAGACAGAAAACTTCAATTTGTTTTACGGATTATATTTCGTTATACAAGCAGAGTACAGCGTGAGCACCGATGGCTTGATTGAGCAGACACTTGACTTTGAATCCATAGGTTGTCAGTTCGATTCCCACCGGGGGCAACGGGGGTATAAATTACTAATATATATATTCTATGCTCTAGGAGATTCTAAAATCTATTTCTCATAGGTAAACAATATAAAACGCATCTTTTTATTTATGAAAAATATTCACTTCAGACAGGATCAAAAATGGCGGAATTTCAGACGTTTCGAGTGTGAAACGATGTGCCTTTTAAGACACTTTTTAGCATCTTAAAATTAAACACCCGTTTCAGACACAATTTTGTCTGAATTTCAGACACTTGTATTTACAGTGTGGAACAAAAAAGCTACATGTAGCGTCTACTGCCTTGTAGTGAGATGAAAGTGAAGTATATACGTTCTATTGTTATAAATACCCCTTTGTCGTTTCTTCCATAAATTCAATTTTATACGCTTTTTAATCTAACGGCACATTAAAGTACAGTCGGTAGATAAAGGGTTAAATTTTCGTATTGCTGTGCAAAATCTAGTTTGAATCACTGCAACTTAAAACTCATACCAAATGTGTAAACCAGTTGCAGAATTTAGAATATTGTCACAAAATTAATTTTAATCGCCACATTTTTTTTCTTTTACTTTTTTTAGCTAGATTAGTAAACTTTTTCATAGGGAAAAAAAAAGTAATACAGTCTAGTACAATTAGGAATTAGTGTCTTTTTTTTTTTTTTTTTTTACTGGTCAAATTTACCATTCTTAAAATGCATCAACTGAGTTTTTTTTTTTTTTTTTTTTTTTTTTTTTTTTTTAAAGTTTTCTATCTTTTGAACAGAGTTGTCAATATCTTAAATAATTGAATCTTCTTCCTTTTATGTCTTGCAAATAAGCTGACTTGCATCATTTAAAAAAAAAAAAAAAAAAAAATTGTACGTTTTCTACCATTATTATCAAAAGGGAAAAAATAAATTGCATTTCTATGGAGAAGATTTAGAACTATTTGGTATTATTCTATTAAAAAAGCGGATTGAACTGTCTTTTACTGAACATACCTGAAATTTTTATCTTAATTTATGCTAAGTTAAAAAAAAAAAAAGAAAAGAAAATAGAATAAAAAGGAACATAATACGAGACCAATAAACAGCCTCATAACTGTCAGCTTCAATGCTTTTTTTAGCTCCCCTAATTTTTAATAGTTGTCTTTTATAAATTACTGTAATAGTTCTCATTGATTTAATAAAATATGTATAAATTTCTACTTAATTAATGTGCTATTATATGTATATACATATATATATATATATAATTTGAATAATTTAGTACCATTGTAACACTCAGCAGACAAAAGATAGATGAATATACCAACATAAAATTAAATTTTAATTGAGATTTATTCGATTAAAAATAGTCACGGTATTAATTTAATTTGAGTATATATATATATATATAAACCTGCTAACTGTCCAGTACATAGGACAGAAAAGAAAAAAAATAATTAGTTATAAACATTATTTATTCTTAAAAAAAAAAAAAAAAAAAAAAAAAAAAAAGGTTACTGTTCTCACATTAAATAAAGAATTCTATAGAGAAACACGTCGAACCCTGGATGATTTTTTTTTATAATGCAATTATTCATTTCAATAACAGTAATGACTACAGTGATCTGGTCTATGTTTAGTTTCTTTCCTATGGATTTGTTAAAGATTTAGAGATACATTTTTAAAATTGCAATATTTATATTAGAGGGATAAAAAGAAAAAGTTATTGAATCTACAGATCGTTGGAATTTGTTTTGTTTTAAAAATGCAAAACTTTTAACCCTTTGTAACAGATGTATGTATATACTTGTACATGCATTTTGTTCATTACACTTTTTAAGTACACAATAAATTATCCCACTATAAATTATTACACAATAAGTTTATAATTGCTCAAAAAATTATCTTACCTAAATTATCATACTATTTTATTTCCAAACTGCGTACACCTTTGGTATTCTAATCGATACACACTTAATTTAAAATATTTTTTATAGTAAGAGATAAATGTTAATTTTTCCGCCAATAAGTTAAAGTCAATTTTTATTGAAAACATGCAATAATTGTTCGAGTCAAAGTAATTATGTATGATCCTTTATCATGCAAAAAAAAAAAAAAAAAAAAAAAAAAAAAGTACTGTGTTTGCCTCTTTTTTTTTTTTTTTTTTTTTTTTTTTTTTTCGCCTGATAAAAGTTCGTGCTCAAATCTTTCGACTCGAAACAACTGTTGTATAGTGTAGCTAATTACTCGCTAAGATTTTGGATTTGTTAATACTGCATCCGTTCGTTAGACCGCAGGTTCAATTTCTGATCACAGCATTTTCCGCTCAAAATAAAATTATTCAACTTTCTACTCCAAATTTATTATTTAACCAAACTGGGATCAAAAACCCAATTTTTATTGTACAGGGTGTTCCAAAAAGATCGAAATGTGTTTATTTATTTACCTATTAGAGATAAGTGGTAACGTAAATTGTAATTTTTTTTTTCTAATTGCCTTGTTGGATGAAAACTTTAACCTTTCTAACTGGCCAAATTTGTGTAGAATGTTGCAAAAAATTTACAATAAGGATTTCCCCCCCCCCCCCCCCCCTTTAATGAACAAGCGATTTCCTTTTCTTAGATAGGTCTTTTCTTTTCGTCGAATTTCGATCATTTTTTAGTTTACATTGTCAATCTATCGCTAAATTATAAAGAATTATAGCGCATTTCAGTCTCTTTGCGATACCCTGTATATGTTGCAATCCACTGTGACTGGTTTTTTCGTGAGTTATATTTCTCTTTGTTTAAATCTGTTAATATGCAAAATACGAGGATGAAATTGACCTTAAACGAAAATAATCAATCGAAAATTGTCCAGGACAGCTTTGAGTACAATTTCGACACGCTAAGCTGTATGTCGCTGGATCGATTCCTGGCTAAAACATATTTCGCTCAGATTGAAAATATTTATCTTTCAGAATTTTAAATTTATTAATTATGGTGTTTTATTACAAGTATTAACTATCGCTATTCAGTACTAATTTTTGGGGACATTATATTTTAAAAACATTTGTTTCATCGCTCAGTAAAAATAATCTTTTTTGCATGTGGATTCGATAACGTAAAAGCATATACCAGCTCTAAAATTGCGCAATATTTAGAACTGAACTTCGATATATCAAACCTCTGTTGACAAATGAAATCCAAAATCCCTTACCTTAAGTAAAATTTTATTTATTTCATTTCAAAAATTTTCATTTTCATCGCTTGCATTAATATTTCATGAGAGAAATCAGAAAATAAATTAAACTTTTTTTTGACAAAAAATTAAATCCATTCTTTTAATGTATTTACCGAAAAAAATAATGATCTGAAACTTATTGGAAAACTGCAAAAAAAGAAAGAAATTTGCATTCCATTTTTTATCATATATCTTTACTAATTTTTAACAAAACAATCTCCCGAGAAAATTTAAATGAATAACGTTCGCGAACGCACACAACCATTACTAACACAAAATCCTCAAAAATAATTCGCACCTTGTTTGTAGAACAAATAAATAAAGAGAATATACTTTTCCCGAAATCTAAAGTTTTGAATACAAATGAAGATGAGCATGAAATGCAAGATATAGAGAAACCCAACAATGAATTCCAGCAAGCATACATAATAACAATCACATTTCATTTTTTTTTTTTTTTATTATGATTTTCAAATACTTCGGCAGAAGAGTTAGAAAAACATTTTCTCGTCTGGAAAAATCATCAAATTATGATTTATGCGGGTTTTTTTTCGCAGACGAAAATACTTCGTGCATTAACAGAAAATGTATAGAGTTTAGATTGCTAGCGGCGAAAACATTAATGAATGTATCTCTAGTATTTTAAATATATAATTTTTCAACTCCGAACGTATACCTCAGGTAAAAATAGCTACCTTATTTTTTCCTTTCATAGAGCCTTATTTTATTTTATTTTATTTTTGTTTTAGTAACGATTATTTAATAAATTAATATTAAATGTGTATAATGTTTATTCAGTTTTGATATTAATTTCCAAGTAAAAACGTGGACTGTTTCGCATATGATATTTTAAAAGTAGAAATTTCAGTTTTCATGATGTTTATTTTTAATAATTATTTTCTCGATAAACTTTTTTTTTCAAGAAAATTTTACTTATTTCTCTACATTTATATTTTACGTGGGTTAAAAATTTGATTTAAAATGTTTACATCTTTACAAATTTTTCGTAAATCACGCAATTCTAATGAAGCGTTAATCTAGAGAATAAAATAAACAATGTTGATTTAAAGAGAATGAGGAATTTAAATTATTTAAATAGAAAATCAGTAAAATTGGAATAATAACCTAATATGTAGAAATAAAATAAGTAAATAAATAAAAGCAGGCATTTTTTCAGAGTTATTTCAAATTTTTTACAGAAAAAAAAAGTTTCAAAGTGGAGGAGGGGGAGGGGGGCAGACATATCCTATAGGATGGCAAATAATTTAAATTGTAACCAAACTATGATTTTCACTGTATCAGCGAGTAAAACTTAATGTTGATAGTGTTGCAACGGATTAAATCTTTACCCCTGGTTCAGTTGCCCTGTTGAAAGTAGTTTTAGAGTGAGTGAAAATGAATGGCATTTTCATTTACTTCCAGCAGTCGGCTTCTATTCAACATAGCGCTTCGAAACTTCAGAAACCCAACTATTTTTCCTCAGAACTGTCATTTGTCGCCAAATTTGTCGCCAAGGCCCATCTTACTGGAAGTGAAAGGAAATGCCATTTATTTTCACTTCGACTGTAAAACTACTTTTACTGCAATAGTACAATTGATGCAAGGAAAAATATTTAATCCGTTGCAACATTTAAAAATGTTTTTAACTGATTACGCTTGTTTTCTTACTTTCAAAATCTTACCAGTTTTTCAGAATTTATCATAGTTCTTTTTTTCCATTTTTATCACAATTTCATGTTCATAAAAAATGTATCCAGGGGTGTATTGTGCTGTATTTTAAAGAATACGCGGCACTATTACTTTGCATTGATAAGAAACTAAAGTAAATGTTTAAGAAATTAAAAATCCGTTAAAAAATAACAGTTTTTTTCCTCTAAAGCAAACAAGGAAAAAAATGTCACACAGGATGCCAGTCTTTTTCCTATAAGTTTTATAGTTTTTTTTTTTTTTTTTTTTTTTTTTTTTTTTTACATTTCATAGAGAATGTACAGTGCTATTCAATGACTATCTAATATAGTCAGTGTTAGTTATGTTATAGCTATATTTAAAAAAAAAACGTTAAAATTTTTCATAAAAAAGTATAATAATTTAAATCGATAAATGTATTCCTGTTAAAATTACCATATTTATTTATTTATTTATTTAGTTAGTTATTATTTATCTATTTTTTTATAGTTACTTGGTGGTATAACTTATCGATGTAAGTTTTTCATATGTTATTCTGTACAAGGGGGGGGGGGGAATGAATTACTATATGACCAACATTGCTCGACTTATAGTTACTTAAAGTGGAAGCACTTCTTGTTGTGAAATACGGAAGTTATACACATAATATTTAAAGAGAAAAAATATTTAGGTATCTTCTAGTTTACTATTAGAGAATTGGTGGGGAATATGGAGTAGTTGGGTAGAGTGGAACATCGTTATGTTCACCTGTAAAGTGCTGCAACCTATCGGAAGCACGCCAAACGTCTTTACTGGGCCTTAAGGGGACTCTCTCTCTACTTATCGCCTCCAAAAGCCGCAGCCAATGTTATTATATGGGGAATTTTGCCCCTTTATAACTCATTAACGAATGAATATTTATAAATTCCATTTTCACATTCAGAAAATTCACAATTGTTAAACAATTTATCGCTTTCTAAAAATCGTTTTTCTTAATTTTTAAGATTTCATTTTTAAGCTTAAAAATGCAAGGGTTTGCATAACATGCAGGGTTTTTTGAACCAATGTCATGCCATTTTAGCAAAACTTAACATAGTTAGACGGAATATAAAAATATTAAATATCTGATAAAATATGAGCATTTTTACGAAATAATTTTTAACTGCGCATGAATAAGGGTTAATAAAATTTCTTTTACTTAATTTATTAGCCAAATATATGTAGCTGTTCTGAAATAATAAGCAAACAAATGTAGTGAAAATTCAAAAAAGATGTCGTCGACAGAATTAGTTGAATTTCAAGTAGTCTAAAAGAGCCCACAGCGTTGCACTACTACGACGTAAAAACCCACATAGTCGCGGAAATAGAGGGATTTCAGAAGAGAGTTTACCCATATTTAATTTTGAATCAATTAACGTAAATATAGTGTAGTTTCATTCTGCACTTTTATACTTTTGAAATTATGTACATAAAATTTATTTTCAGAATTCACTTTGAATTTTAGTATTAAAATTCACTGCATTACTCTTACTTCCTATCATTACAAATATGTAATTTATTTTAATCAAAAAGAAAAGTAGTTTTTTAGATTAAATTACTTTCAATAAAATAGTTATTGCCAAACGATTTTTTGTAATTATCAAAGGAGGCGCACAGCCCATGGTGAAAAATCCATTTTCACAGCTTCGTAGATAACAGTGATTTTATTTTTGATTTATATAAAATTATACTTTAAAAAATTAAAGAATACGCTTTTATTGAAATGTGAACTAATAAATAATTTAGAATTAAACAAAAATCATTTTTAAAAAATCTCCCTTGACTGGGCTCGAACGTTAGACTTTTAGGTTCCTAGCCCGGAGCTTTACCTCACAGCCACAGCGTTCATGTAGGGAAGGTCTTTTTTTAAAATATATATTTTTTGTTTGCTCCCAGAGCAGTTACAAACATACATACAAACATACATACAGGTGAAGTTAATAAAAGCGTGTTAAAAATAGATTTGGTTTATAGCTACTGATTGGCTAACATTGTCGTATCTGTATTCATTTGCTTCTGCTATGAATCTTATGAGCTATTTGTTAGAGAAATTGTTTAGAATGTTTCGTTATTTTTAGTCTTTTTTTTTTTTTTTTTTTTAATTCTGTCCGGCTAGTACATAACTGCAGTATACTCGATGGAATTTAGCACCTTCATGTTAAAAAATTTATCATTTAATTAAAAATCTCCTACAAAGGCGTAGCCAAAGAAGGTGGGTGGCCTTGGGTTAACGAGCTTCAAAATGTCCGTCTCCGTACCCCGTTTACCTCCTCAGCCGCCTACGAATAATGTTTTCGGTTGCGCCTCGTCTCTCAGTACGTTTTATACTGGGAGACGGGATTATGTTTTTATGAAATCGTCATTACTCTTATACACTGTCTACTGAAAACTTTGGGTAATCTAAACTTCGAAAAATTTACCAAATTAATTTGTTATTATCATCATTCACAAACCATGCATACACTTGATGATAATAATTATTTAAGATTACTAAGCGAAAGATGCATATGTGAATATAATGTGTGTGCATAATGTCGCTCTAAAAATGTATGAAACGCTCTATTATACTATAGTCAGCTATCTTTACGATACCAATATCTCTTACAACCAATATCTCTTACTCTGTGATCGAAATTGGTAGGACCTCTCATTCAGTTATAGAATTTTTGCTGTTATAATTAATATTCGAATATTATCCATTACAATATAAATATTTTTTTGCAAAAATTGTTGTGAATAATAAATTTCCACCTTGACTTGATAATACTAGTAATAATATATACTCCAAGGAAGACATTTCAGGTAGTTAAAAATTTCTATCATCTTAATTAACGAAGTTATTAATTAAAAAGTTGGGTTTATAAAGGTACTGTATATACCATTTTGTAAATAATTTCTATTATTACGTCATTTTCCGCAGGGAAATTAAAATGTTATCAATGGTGTAAAAAAATAAGATAAATTAAAAATAAAACAAAATCAGTGTCAATGATGCTATTGGTTTGGTAACAAAGAAATTTATCGTCTGCGAATAAAAAACGTTATCTTAGATATTTTTAATAAAAATCGAATTTAGAATTGTAATTGACACATTTTTTTTTTTTTTTTTTTTTTTTTCTACTTTTAGAAAACTCCTCCTTTATTTTAATTTTGCGTGAAAACATGCAATCAGGTATCTTGTTATACTGATTATAAGAACCCCACTCAAGAATTGTTTCTTACTTTAAAACAATCGAAGAAATATTCTCTTAAAATAAAAGAATGAATATAACCCAACTTGAGTGAATTTTCACTTACTTCCGTAGAAAGAACGCTTCCTCTCATCTTGATTTAAATTTAAGAAATTGAATGCGTTAAAATAAAGCACTCAAACTTGAGTTGTTTATTGTATTTGATACATTTATTTAATTTATTAATGATTTTAATAAAATAGATCACTTTACAATGGCGTTGCCCGTTGCACATGAGTTCTACTGAAGAAATGCGTTGAAAAGAAAGCGATGTTGCCACTTACAAGTGGTTAAAGAGCAGAAATCGTTCATGTATCGATAAATATAGATAACTCAAATTTGCTTAAATAAAAAGCCACTAATTAGCTCAAAGAATTGCATTTTTAACTCAAGTCGATTAAAAAGAAATTTAACTCCTACTGGACATGGTGAATTAACCCATTTATTTTAAGAGAGTAATCGAATATTTAGGAGAGATAATCTAAACCACAAAATTGAAAATAAAAGAGATGGGAAGCTGTGGACGAGGTAAAAGCGAAAACGTGTCTGGAAGGACATCAAACAGAAGAGAAGGTTTCCCAGTCAACGAAAAAAAAAAAAAAAAAAAAAAAAAAATGAACGCAGAATGCTAACTATAACATGAATGAATTGTTTGTTTAAGTATGAGAGTAAATAAGTTCAGTTCAACGTAATAAAATTGGTGTTTTTTTTTTTTTTTATTCTACCCTTGTTATTAAAAAAAAAAACAAAAAAAAAACTGATGGGCAGAAATGAGGTGGTCGCTTTTGCATTAAAAATCTCGAAAACATGCAGTTTGTTAAAACAGAAGTTTTTTTTTTTTTTTCCCTGACCTGTGTAAAATTTAATAAAAATTAACACTCATATATTTTTTTAATTTATACACTGGTGTCATCTTAGTGATTCCACTTCATCAAATCAAAAATATTGTTTTACATGATACATTAAAAGCAATGTAAAAAATGTATTAGAAATTTCTCCATACATACCTTCGCAATAAATGCATTTACTCCAGATCCCTTCCAAATAAATAGCAAAATACAAAACAGTATAAATATTTAATTTGAAACAAAAGGATAAAAACTTGCTAAACGTTTCTTGCAAAAACAAAAACAGAATTAAAATACTAAAAGGCTTAAAGGAAAGAAAAATCGATTTTTTTTTTTTTTTTTTTTTTTTTTAAACGCTTTGAATTTTATGTTTTGTTTTTTTTTAGTATTTTTATTTGAATTTTTAAAAATAAGCTTTAATTTATTTTACTTTATTATTCTGCTATAAAAGTGTGTTAAAAAATTAAACAAATTTCGAGCTTTTTATATATAATGCGGAAAAGAAACATTTTATGAAAAATAATAATAATAAAGATGTATTTACTATAAGAGGATTTTATTTAATTCATTTTTAAGAATCTGTTCTTTACATTTCTTGCTTACTCGTCTTTTTAAGCTTGCAACAGCTCTCATATAAAAATAGAAGGTCATCTGTAATTAATAATGGAAATCTATCTCCTTTTATTCTAAACTACAAAATGTTAGAGATAGAAATGAATTACCGATTTGTAAAATATTGTTAAATTGTATTTAATATTGTGTCAATAAACAATCTTTTTTAGTGTATTCTTAAATTATAGTTATTTCTAAACTCAAGGATATATTTTGTATTGCTGTTATTCTATGTTTTTTTATATTGCAATTAAAATTATATTATGATTGCATTAAATATTGAAGATGGCATTCTAAGTTGTTTTATGAATTCTTTATTTCAGTGATTATTAATAATAATAATAATAATAATAAAAAATCGCCTGCTTTGTATAAATAATTAACAATCTTCATTTTCAGTTTGCTATAATAACAAAATAATAAAAAAAAAGAAAAAGAAAAAGAACAAGAAAGAAAAAAATTATATTTATTAATAGATTTAGTGCCTGTATGCTATGCTGGCATCAATAAATGTCACCAAAATCCAATATATGGAAGACAAATTTGTCGTCTAAGATGTTTTTTAAAAGCGTTCACAATTTTTTTCTATTATTTATTTATTTATTTGTTAAATGAAAACATATATTCTTATAAATAAAAATGTCAGCAAAAAATCACTTTAAAATTGAAAATCCCCGAATTTAAAGCAATTCTAATTTTCATCGTTTGTTTGACAAACATCAATAACAGTTCAATAGTCAACTGAAAGGCTTTTCTGTCTTCAATGACTTATAAGCGCATTGTTGCTTTTATATACTTTTTAAATTTATATTTTGTACACTCTTGCCTTTTTTTTTTTTTTTAAATTAAAGGTCATATTAAAATGTTTCGACCTGAAACAAGTGTTGTGTGTTTTTGAAAATGATGTATGCTTACATTATTTATTTATTTATTTATTTATTTTGTGCATTTTTATTGAATATTTACCTTGCATAATTTATAAATATTTAAATTAATTGTTAAAACTAAAGTTTTTTTTTTCCCATTTTGAGAGAATTATTTTTAATAAAACTGAATCATACAGATAATCTGAATTTAGAATTTCTTAAGATTAAAGTGTTTGTGTTATTTTCGCATAAATATATTGAGATATGTATTAAAAGTATGAATAAAAGGTGCTCTTGTACATGCTTGTCTTCCAATTCAAATTTTTAAATCACAAAATTGAATTTTTTTTTTTTTTTTTTTTTTTTTTTAACTTTCTGAAAGAGAAGAGGGGATGAAACCAAAATTTCATAGTTGGTGTGAAGCGTATTTATCAAATATTTATTCGCGTAAAAAAAAAAAAAAACCAGGGGGAGGGGGGATAAAAAAAAAAGTTGAAGTAGTAGCTAAGGGCAAAAAACATTTTTCAGTCTCGTGATTCGGAAAATCATAAACTTAGAAATCAAAATATTCTGGCTTTTCTTATGCTTGTAAGTTTAATTTGTTTTTCTTTCTTTTCTTCTCATTCTTTTTTTTTTTTTTTTTTTAGATCACAAAAATACATGCTTACTTCAAATGCAAAGTGGAGTAAATGTACCAGTGAAAAGTTAGATTATCGGGATAGGAAAGAATATTCCTATTAATTGTTTTGCAAATAGTATAATGAAATATCGAATTTATGAGAAATAATGTTTTTTTTTTTTTTTTTTTTTTTTAATTCTTAAAAAATGTTAGAAATATCCATCGCTTTAAAAATTATCCATACCTTATATAAGAACACTAACAAAAAAAAAAAAAACATTCAGACAAAACGACCAATTTTTATATAGTAGAAAGCAATTTTGAATATTTTCCTCAGACTAATTTTTGATTTTTAAGATGTTGCTCTGGTTAGTTTTTAAGGTTACTAACATTCTCTATAGTTATATAGATAATGGAAACAAACAAATATAATATATCATTATTATTATTATTATTTTGGTATTTTAATAAAATAATTATAAAAGAAATTTTCGGGTAAAGGAAAAAGTTGAAAGAAATCGTAGCTTCAAAAAATTAATAATGGACTTTTAAAAATATTATTAAAAAGTACATGGTAAAAGTAGTGTACATTTTATGTACATTTTCCGAAAATTATACATAAATCGAATTTGATGAAGTGTTTTAAAATTGATAGTTCATGACTCTTTTGAACAATAGTTTATTGCAATTTTTTAAATTAAAATCACACAAACTGTAGAAGAAAATCATATTTATTGAAATTTTTTTTGGTAGAGCCTTGACCTTGTAAGTCAATGATTCGGGGTTCGACTCCCGGTCCAGGCATTATTTTTACTCAATCGGAAAAATAAAATTTCAATAAATAGTTTATTGATTCATAATATTTAAGTATGAGAAAAACAAAATCAGAATAGTTATATTGTAATTTAAATAGTGTGTTTAGGCATAAAATTAACAAAATTAGTACTTAAACTTAAAAACTTCTTTATACACCATAAAATAAAAGGAAGCACTACCAGTTTCAAAACTTGCTTTTCCCTCCAATGTGTTTTTTGCACCTGAAGAAGAAAGGATACGTCCGTTCGAAATCGGTAGTGTTTCCTTTTATTTTATGATGTGTAAAGAAATTTTATGTTTAAATATTTATTGTACACCAGTTCTTTAATTTATAACAAGGTAAAATTACTGCTTTTGGAATTGGTATTTTATTTGAACCATGTCAATATTATAAAGCCAATTTTCAATCGTTTTAATTTTATATAATTTTTAATGAAATTAAAATTTAATGCTCAATTTTAGCATTAAATTAATAAATTAGCAGTTAAAATCTGCGTGTTTATGTTGAACACTTTCTTAGTTTTAAGTATGCAGAATTTACTAATTTAGTGGCACATAACATAATGCACTAATTTTAGTTACGCCACATTTTCTTTTCTTTCTTTCTTTTTCTTTTTCTTTTTTCCTTTTTAGAAACACACAATACATTACAATACATTAAGTTTTATTCATGTAATTTAATTTAATAAAACATATTAATTACAATCGATAACCTTTAGTTTTCAGTGTTCAGATTCTAGTACTGGTTCAGGCATGGAATTTTGTTGTTTTTCAAAATCCACACTAAGCCCAATCCATATAACTCCTAGTCTAATGAGCAATAGTGTACAAAAATGACTATAAATCGACAACCTAAACCCAATACACTAACCAATAAACATTAGTATTTTTCAATGTAGCAATTTGTGATAAAATTAACAAGAAGATTTTGCCATTATTCTGTGAGAAACATAAATTTTAGGAAAGTATTAGTATAAATGTCAGTAGTTTGAAATACTTGAATTTGGTTGCAACCAATGCTATCTGTATCGAAATGAGTTTAAAAAAGAGGAAGAAGAAGAAGAAAAAGAATTTTTTAGAAAAATAAAAAATCCAAAATAACTAACATTTAAAATTTAATTTCTAAATGAGCCTAGCTCCATCCAAGAAGAATTCAACCAGAATAAAGCATTAAAAGTATAAAAATTAACTAAACAAATAAATAATACTAATAATAAAAGTAAGTCTTTATATTATCCTAAGTGCGACTGAATTTCTAAGAAAGCGACTAATACGTAGTAAGCGGCATTGTTTTGCTAACAATATATATAACTATCTACATTATCTTAAAAATAAAATAAAATATTAGAAATTAGATTATGAATTTTCTAAGATATCAAATGCAAGAATAAAATTCTCAATCAAGAGTAACACATTATCTTTTTATATAATGATACGTCATAAAATTAATATGAGGTGTTACCTTTTACTGCATTAGTTAGGAGGGATACATACTTTATTATAAACTGTGAAGAAACAATTACTTAAAAGCGAATAAAAGCATAGTTATGCTGCATATACATCTGTATCCAAAAGAAAATAATCTGCGTTATTTTTTTTAAAAAAAAGGTACGCATTTTTTAAATTATAATATTAGAGATTAAGATCTTTGTAAAAGGTTAAATGCCAAGAAAAAGTTCGCAATAAAGATTTGCATTAGTGTCTCATTATTACCGGCTATGATCCCTTAAAAGATTCCCACGTAGGGCACATTACCCAGGCCTAGGACACTTGCATATTTGATTGGTCCTAACCCCAACACCGCAGCGAATACTAAAACTTTTTTCTGCGGGAATTGAAGAGAGGGGGCATGCATGTATATTTTGTGGTAAACTACGAAGAAACAGATTCCGGAAAAATTAAGACCATGTATCCAGGACCTGATTACCCAAAAGGCTTTTGAAGCACAAGCTTCCTCTCTAAAATTTAAGAGGGCCCCCCCAAAATGACTAAAAACAGGGTCTTGAATATTATTTTTTCATACTGAGATTGAATTTTTCTGAGAAAATTCGCCTAAAGCAAGATAATATACTCACTATTTCGGGAAAAATCTATTATTTAACCTCAAAAATCTGAATGTTCTTAATTAATAAGTTATAAGATTTTAATGTTGTGTGTAGAAATCACCCAGATATATGAATGAAAAAAAAAAAAAAAAAAAAAAAAAACTATAAACACACATTAATTTTTGGTCTATAGCATTTTTATATTACAATATGTAACAGGAAAACAAGATTTTCTGAAATGAAAGAGGGCCCCGAAATGATACTGAGCTTCCCCTAGCTTCAAAGCTTAAGTGGGCCTTGCATGTATCCGTATTAAAAAGAAAAAAATAATTAAAATAGCTGCATTATCCTGAAAATCCTAATTTTAATTTATAGTATTACGAATTAAGTTATAACTTTTCTAAGATATCAAATGCAAGAACAAAGTTCTCAATCAAGATAAGCCCCATGAGAAAAGTTCTGATTTAGTGGTTCCCGTGGAGTAGAGGAGATCGTCTGCAGATGCTTCTTCCTTTTTGCAGATGGTGTATCTTCAGGTTACTTTTTCGTCATCCTTAAATTCTCATAGATCTTGAGTAACTAGATCATAGAGCTTTTTTGAAGCGTGATAAGCAGATGTTATCCCAGTCCTCAATTTGATGAGAAAGGATATGCTTGCTTCATTAAACATGTATTTAGTGATGGAAATTTTGTGATGATATCCTTTCATCTGTAATTTTTTTTTTTTTTTTATATAGCACATATTTTTTTTTTTTTTTTAAACCTTATGACGTGAAAAACAAGCAATTGTATTTGTTTTTCTTTTAGATTAAACGACTAAATTCCATTAATATATATATATATATATGTGTGTGTGTGTGTGTGTGTGTGTGTGTGTATGTATAATAAAAATAAATATGTTTTAGAAGAATTCATTTATTTATTTACTTTTTTTAATAATTGGAAATTATACCCATTTAACTTAAAAATATGTCAATATCATATGCGTCAGTTTTGTTGGTACACTGAATTGAAAAATGCTTAAAAATGAACTTTCATTCATGTTATTTTAAGAAAATTATCTTTTAATACATATATATATATATTAATCTTATGACGGGAAAAACAAGCAACTGTATTTGTTTTTCTTTTAGATTAAACGACTAAATTTCATTAATAAATAAATAAATAAATAAAAATTATATATATATATATATATATAAATAATAATAAAATAAATAAAAATGATTACGTTTTAGAAGAGTTTATTATTTATTTATTTATTTACTTCAATAATTGGAGATTATGCCCATTTAACTTAAAAATATGTCAATATCATACGCGTCAGTTTTGTTGGTACACTGAATTGAAAAATGCTTAAAAATGAACTTTCATTCATGTTACTTTAAGAAAATTAGCTTTAAATAAATAAATAAATAAATATAGATATTTTAAGTGGATATGTTTCAGTCCTAAAGTAAAATTTGCATAAAAATTGGCTTTTTCAAAAATTTCTGTTTTTTTAATTTGGGCATTTAAAATAAAGTCATTTTGTTTTAAATAATTCCAAATTCCAAACATTTTGTAAATGATGCATTTTTCCACAAAATCAGTACTCTTTTTCTATTTTTCTATTTTTTATTTATTTATTTTTGTAAGCAATTATATTAACGAGTTTATATGACTGCAATAATTATATTTCTTTTGATGAAAAACTGTAAATTGTTTTTAAATTGTTGTTCGTGTAGAATTTATTAATTGACTTCTTTTATTAATTATTTATTCATTACTAAAATAATAAGAATATAATTATCAAAATATATATCTAGGAAACTTTCAAATTTTTATTGATAAACATAATATAAAATTCATATTGCGTTATTTTTGCAGAAATTTAAATATTTAAGGTAAAGCTAGGAGAGATTGCGCACATAGAGGATCGGCAGGAAGGAGTACAGTGGGCGCCCTGAAACTCCAGGTAGTTCTACAACATCGATAACGGAGAGCCCACTTAAACGTGCATGTTCATTGCTGGAACAGTTTAAGATTAATCGTGGTTATTTTGTCTCGTTTTCAAAAATGTTTGCTTAAATTTTCAAAACCCTTTCCAGGAATTTTTATAGAATGGCAGTACTACAGAATTTTTTTTAATTAAACGATTTCCCATGGACTCTATTATAAATTTTGCTTGTGACAGGTGGTTGCATGAAAGTTGCATCATTTATAACAACGAGTGCAATGATTATAGACAACGACAGATTAGGTCAAGAAACAAGAAACAACTCAAACTGAAAAGGAACTTTATTAATTTTAAGTTAAATATATTATCTAGTAGCTAAATGTTACTTTTTATGATCTAGTCTTGTTTTTTTTATCTGCTTCTTTACTTTCTTTAAATAAAATTTTTTAATCCTTTTTAATTGTTTTTTCATTTTTTACTTTCTTCTATCTTCAATAGAAGAAAGTATTGGATTCGTAAAAATTTTCGATTTCGGGTTTTTGATGGATTTACACGTTTTGAGAGCTGTAGAACACGATTTTACCATTTTTAGAAAATGTCTGTCTGTCTGTCTGTCTCTGTGTGTGTGTATGACAAAATTTTGTGGCAACTGTATCTCTGGAACTACTGCACAGAACTTCATACAAATTGGTATGTAGTTGCACCTTGACATAAATTAGTGCCTATCAACTTTTGGTAAAAATCGTCTTACAGGTTGCGTTGCCATCCCGCTTTTTCTAAATTTTTAACAGGGTGATATAGGGCAAACATTTTCAAGATGGGTATCTTTCGAAAGGTCTCGTCAGTACCTTTAAAACGAATGGTTGAACTATAAATCTGTGATAATTTAAAACAAAGTTATCGATTTTTTTAACTTTTTACGAAAAAAAACTTAGAAAAAAAATTTTTTTTTTCTTTCTCTCCCCATAATTTTATCAAACTCCCACGGTTTCCGTGTTCTGACAAACTTAAACTAATTTTTGCATTTTTCCCCTAATTTTGTCAAAGTCCCGCGGTTTCCGTGTTTTGACAAACTTTAACAAATTTTCACATTTTACCCAAAATTTTGTCAAAGTCCCACTTTTTTTTTTTTTTTTTTTTAATTATTGTTACTGAGTGAATTTGTATAGGAAAATATAGAAGAAAGTCTCGTGGTGGCCACAACATACTAGTTTCATTTTTAATTATTAAATTGAAATATCTACATGTAGCATAAAAAATATTTGCTTACAAAACCCTTATACCAATGTCCTTTAAGTGCAAGTATCATAGTTAACAATCTAATTGTAGTTAAAATTAAGCGCAATCTCTCCTACCCATTTGCGCAATTTCTCCTACCGTATAAGGAGCAAAAAAGCTCTCTTGGTTTTATTACAGCTGTTGCTTTAAATCATAGTATAACAACAAAATAGTAACGGAATTGCATAGAAAAAAGATCACTTCAAAGCTATGCTGCAACAGTTTAGCAAAAAATTAAAATTTAGATTTTTTTTATAACGTTTTGTTGAAATGCGCGCAAACTCTCCTAGCTTTACCTTATATTAGCATTAGTATTGTTACGAAAAAATTGTTTACTTTCTTATGTGAGACATTAATTCTTAAAAAAAAAAAAAAAAAAAAAAAAAAAAAAAATAGGCAGGCTTTAGTCGAGGAATGCTCTTTATTCAGCGTAACTTCTCGAGTTAGAAAAACAAAACAGTGATTATAATGAATATTCTCGAAACAGTCCAATAGAACTGTTGTTAATCTATCGAATGTTCTGGTAGCAGTCCAATGATGCTGTCACTCGTACCGCAAATTTACTATTTGATGAATATTGTGGAACAGTGCAAGAAAACCGTCACGTTTCACAGAAGTAAAGCAGATAACATTAAATACCCCACAGAGTAGGAATTTTGCTAGCTCACGAACAAAGTTTTGGAGAACAGTCTTTAAAGTGGAATCGCTCAGAATCGCTCTCTAAATTACTCTGAATCGCAATGACTGCACACGCTTCTAGATCTCGGCTGCTATCCATCGTACATCTTTAAACTTCAGGAATCCTAAAGTACTGTTTTTCGCCAAATTTTGTCGACAAGCCATGAAATTCATCTCCAAGTCGCCAAGTTTGTCACAAAGGCCTACCTGATTGAAAGTGAATAAACTGTCTCCGCGTTATTTTCACTTTGCCTGTAAAACTACTTTCACTGCAACAGAATAATTGATGCAGAGGAAAAGACTTAATGCGTTGTAACATTGTTCCCTTCTTCGAAGACTACACATCCCGGACAGTGTCTCTTATGGCCGTATTCACCATTAACTTCAACTGCCGGTTCAATGCAAAATCTTGAAAAGCGTCTAAAGGCAGGGTACAGCTTTCCAGAAAAATTTGGCACGTTGTTTCTGCCATCTAGCGCCGAGAATTTCATATAATCTTTGATTGGTTATTTTCACTTAAAAAATCTGAAAATAACTATACCGCTAGATGGCAGAAACAACACGGCAAAATTTACGGAAAATTTAAACTCCGCCTTTATAGGCTTTTTAAATTTTCATATTCAACCGGGAGTTGAAGTTATTGGTGAATAACAGCCTAAATCTTTTCATGATTTGATACACGGTAAGGAGTTACTCCATTCATGTGTATAACTTTCAGCTTACTACATGCCACTTCTGCATTCTCACAATGGCATCGTTCAGTTGCTTAAATATGACGTAAGGTTTTGAATCATAAAACCGCGACATAGGCTGATCTCACTAAAAGTGAATGAACTGCCTCTTTTTTTCACTTTGACTGTCAAACTATTTTTACTGAACAAGACCAATGATACAGGGGAAAAGACTTAATTCGTTGTAACATTATTATTGTTATTATTTTGCCTGTGTTTATGAGAGAAGACGGCAGGGAGAATCGCCTAATCAAATGCGTGTAAATATAAATTTTCCCAGCATTAATTGTGTTGTCATTTTGTAGATTTTTCATTGAGTAGATTATGCCTGTGGTGTCATATAATATAAATTATTTTACCATGTTTTTATTAACTTCGATTCTTGTTTGTGTGTTTGTCAGGGACAAATCTTGCAATCGATTTTTAACTAACTTTCCGACTAGCTAGATATTTGAAATTTTCAGGACAGCTCACAACACGGTGACAATACATTTTTCTAATACTTTTAGTCAACTATTTCAAGTCCCGCTGCCTTCGGCAGCGCTTATATGATTCGACAGAAAATTTATTTAACTAACTTCCCGACTAGCTAGACATTTGAAACTTTCAGAATAGTTCAGAACACGGTGAAAATGCATTTTCTTAATACCTTTAGCCAACTGTTTCGGGTTCCTGCTGCCTTCGGCAGCATTATCAGTACTAAGCTTACAATCGATTTTTCACTAACTTTCCGACTATCTGGACATTTGAAACTTTCAGGACAGTTCATAACACGGTGACAATACATTTTTCTAATAATTTTAGTCAACTATTTCAGGTCCCACTGTCTTCGGCAACGCTTATATTATTCGACAGAAAATTTATTTAACTAACTTCCCGACTAGCTAGACATTTGAAACTTTCAGAATAGTTCAGAACACGGTGAAAATGCATTTTTTTAAATACCTTTAGCCAACTGTTTCGGGTTCCTGCTGCCTTCGGCAGCGTTACCAGTACAAAGCTTGCAATCGATTTTTCACTAACTTCCCGACTAGCTAGATATTTGAAACTTTCAGGATAGCTCAGAACACGGTGGCAATGCATTTTTTTAATACTTTTAGTCAACTGTTTCAGGTCCCTACTGATTTCGGCAGCGTTCATATGATTCAAAAGAAAATTTATTTAACTAACTTCCCAAGTAGCTAGACATTTGAAACTTTTGGAATAGTTCAGAATACGGTGAAAATGCTTTTTAAAAATATTTTTATCCAATTGCTTCGGGACCCTGCTGCCTTCGGCAGCGTTTCCAGTACAAAGCTTGCAATCAACTTTTAACTAACTTCCCGGCTAGATAGCCATTTGAAACTTTTATAATAGCTCAAAAGACGATAGCAAAGAATTTTTTTAATACTTTTATCCAATTGCTGGGGTTCCGGCTGTCTTCAGTAGCGTTTATATGATTCAACAGAAAATTTAAAAACATGGTTTATAAAATTTTTTTTATCTTATAATTATTTCAGTTTTTCATTCTACATTTCTTGTATAAAATTAATAAATATTTACATATATTATTGGTTTCTCATAAAAAAAGAAGATGAAAAAAGTCAAGTAGCATGAAATAAATAAATAAATAAACCAAAATAAATAAATAAATAAATTTCTCGGATTGTTTGTTTTCTAAATGTTTAAACGTAGTATTGTGTGAAAATTTTGGCTAAAATTCCTATGCATCTTTTTATGTCCAATGCTAACAATGGAAAAGATGTAGATTTCTCAAAGTCATGCCACCAAATTTCTTTGGCGACAAAGTGAATATAAAGATGTGAAAAAAAAAAAAAAATATATTATTGTTATTTTTTTTTATCACCCCCCCCCCCCCCAAAAAAAAAAAAAAAAAAAAAAAAAAAAAAAAACAAATTATCGTTCCAAATGCTTTTAATGTAATGAACTATTTTTTTTTTTCACAGCTTTTACGAGCTTTGGTAGTCGATAATGCTTACTTACAAAGTGTTTTATTTATTAAATTAAATATTATTTGAATTTAATAACGTTAACTTACAGATAATTCAAACCAAAAATTTCTCGAAAAGGGACAATGCTAATTTTTTAAAAAAATATTTATGATTAGCTATGTGTCTAAAAGCTATTTTTAAAATTAGTTTAGTAATTTTTAAAATAAATTAAGTAGTGAACGTTAAAGGGTTAAACGATCGACCAGTTTTATAAATAATTGATAACCGAATAGGGAAATCCTCTTATAAAGTACATCTTGCTTATCACTTTAATAAAAGATACCGTTTTTCTAATTTATTAGTTTATTACAGTATTGATTTTTTTGTATATGAATATATAAAATTGGTTAATTTGATTAATAAGTGGTTTTTTTGCATAAGTGCTGTAAAATTTATAAGTTTATTTTATTTTATTTATTTATTTTTAGATTGGTTTTAATGAACTTATTTAAACACATTCTGGCGCATACGAATGATGACAATGGGTTATAAAAATTACTTACTGCATCTATTTTAAAGTAAATTCTTCTCTCAAGAAACAGATATAAAATTTAAATAGTTTTATGATTTTCTTTTGATAGTTTATAAGATTATTCACTTATTGCTTATTTTAATTGATTTAACTAATTTTTTTTTGCTACTTATGTGTTTGCCTTTCTTTTATTTAACTAAATGCATAATTCTCTTACAAAGCACAAATTTGCTTTGGAATAAAAAAATAAAGTACAAAGAAAAATTTAGCATGCATTAAAAGAAGAAAAAAAATATATCTAACATTTAAATGGTTTCATTAAAGAGTTAAAATAAAAAAAGAACAAAACAAAAGAATTTCAAATAAAACCTCAATAAATGCTAGTGTTTTTTGGCTGGAAGAAAAAAAAAATTACGTTTTCTGAGTATTTTACTCTTTTTTTTATATTTTAATCTCTGCTTATTGTCTCTTCTTTTTTAAAACATCTTTCCCCCCATTTGACATTTAACAATTCTTTTGAAGTATTCATCATGTCTTTACCTCTAGATGTCTTAATATTTTAAGTAATCAACGATTTTTTTTAATACACGAAAGAAAACAGAAATAAAAAATACATGGAGGTGGGAGGGAGGGGGGGAGGAAAGAAAGAAAGAAATGGTGAAACAATTTGAATACGATTTATGTAATTACGCAGCATCATTTTTTTCTTTTCCTCCATTTCTTTCTTTTCAGTTTTTCGTTTTTTTTTCTTTTTCTCTTTCTTTTTTTTTTTTTTTAATACAAAAGTTTTACACAAATGAAGGATGCTAATATATCAAAAGACCTTTTTTCATGTTTTGCAGGTGAAAAGGGATTTTTTTTTTTTTTTTTTTTTTTTTTTTTAATGACGTAATACGGGAGCATAATGGGTTATTTAAAAAATGAGAAAACGGAAAAAGAGATGTTTAAAAAAAAAAAAAATGATTTAAGAATACCTGTTTGGGAATTTAAGCTTCTTAGAATGAATAATAATAAAAAAAAAATATAGTTAATCGTCATGAGAGACATTTTTGTTAGTTAGTTTGTAAGATGATATATTTACTTTTTATTTTATTTCATTTTTTACTTTGGTAGAAAAAAAAGGGGTAATTATAAAATTCTTGAAACGTGATGCGTGAAACACGAGCCCTAAGTTAATTGCTTTAATCAAAGAAAACTCCGAATCATTCAACCTTGATGAAAGTAAATAAATAAATAAACTAAATGGAAAAAGGAGACTACTTTTAAAACTGGTATAAATTTTACTCGGAATTTTAGTAGCATTTACGATGAAATATAAAACTTTTCAGAATGGTTTTTTTTTTTTTTTTTTTTCTTTGTTAATTAAGAGGGGACAATACCTAATTCTGCGGACAGCCGTGGCCAATGTTATTCGATGAGAAAATTTGTTGCGACAATTACACATTACCTAATGTATATTTTTTAATTCTGTTTTCACAGTCAGAAAATTCATAACCGTTAAATAAGTACTCATTTTTTTAAAATTCATTTTTTTTTTTTTTTTTTTAATTTTTACATTTTAATTTTGAGTTCAAAAATGCGATTTTTCACAAAATGCATTTTTCTCATTTTCTAGTCGCAAAATGAAATACTAAAATTTAAAAAAATCAATTTTTTGAAAACAAGTACTAATTTAGCGCTTATGAATTTTCTAAATGTGAAAACAGAATTGAAAAATATACATTAGATAATGAGTAATTATGTAATCAAATTTTTCCATAGAATAACATGGGCCAAGGCTGCCGGCGAGATTAGGTATTGTCCGCTCTTAAGAACGTGTAACTACGATAAAATGTAATTTTGAACTGTTCGAGGAACACTGATATATATATATATATATATATATATATATATATATACACATATACATATGAATGCTAAAATTTATAGTGATTTACACACAATTCTCAAGTTTATATCTATATCTATCTATCTATCTATACCGCCTTCATCTAGAACAAATAAGTAGTCATTTTCTAAATTCCTAAATTAAACATATAGATTTACGAGTAAAGCGTATAAGGAAAAAAGTAAAAGTCGAGAATTGCTAATCTATACTTTTCTATATTGTGAAACGATACATTATATTATGAATTCTTTATATTGTGAGAAGTTCTCACTTAATTTCTAGAACAGTTCATAACTAGAATTATAGTTACTAAAATTCGACTCTTATGTTTGCGTTTATTTGCAGAGATTTTTAAAAATGTTTGACCACGAAGATATAGTAAAACGATCTAGAATTTTAATAAGGTTTTCTAGTACTCGTTAGAAAAAGAATTTAGAATTTAAAAGGATGACTTGGAACTATTTTTAATAGAGCTATAAATTATTTTCTAGATGTCAGTCGTAGATTTTTTTTTTTTTTTTCTTTTTTGAGTGGGAAGGTTGAATGATTTCCATTATGTGAGAAAAGTGCCAGGAATCAAACCTTAGCCCTTGCCTTAACATGTAAAGTTTCTACCAACTGGGACTTTTTTGTTTACACTTGGGTTTTACAAATCACTACTATTGAAAATTTCATCTGTAATGTCAAAAATAACAAATTACTATATCAAAATAACATATTTTTTATATTTTTATTCTTTATTAAAGCTAATTCTAAATAGCTCATAGGCAGGGTTTAAACTGCCATTAGTTTTTTTAGCATTTTGCTAAAAGATATTTTATTTTGCTAAACTATGTCAGTAAGAATTTCGCTAAAAAGCTAAAACTAGATTATTTCATAAAATATCTTTATACAAATATTCGTAGATAGAAATTACAAAATCACTAAAAATATTGGGAATCATTATCCATTTAGTATATTCGGATTTAATTTCGACTTTTAATGGTTGAATTTAAATGCAAAAATACTTAAAAACATAATTAAGAATTTGCTTCATAGATGTATTCTCAGTGCTAGTATTGTGTTTGTTGAAATCGAAACAAAATTTTGCTGATTCATTTTTCTTAAATCACAACATATGCTTGGTTAAAATCGTCAGTGAACAAAACAAACAGAAAACAAAATTGGGGATAACCAAGTTAAGAAAAAAGAAATCAATTCTATTCAAAGAATTAATTTTCGAAAAAGCTAAAATACTGCTTATACGTTTTAGCTAAAACGCTAAAGAAACTTTTTTGCCAGGTTAAACCCTGCTCATAGGAATGACTAATTTATTTAATTTAAAGTATATTCTTGCCTTGACTGATCAAAATTTTATTACTACAAAATGTTCGATTAAAATACATGAGATGGCCCACAAGCTTTCTTAACGGTTGAAAAGCTAGTCCACTGAACCAGTGGAATTATTAATTTTCTTTTTATCATCACGAAATGCGAATGTAAATAACTGAGTGTAATCTCTTTCTAAATATACATCACTTCTTCTCTGAATCAAAAGATCATTAGCATTTTAAATTTAACCCGATCAGGTTATCGCTTTTTTCGGCACCTTGTCAGTTTATCATGGGTCTTCTATTCATAACTTTTGAACAAATTGAGATATTTGAAAAATTCAGTTTGCATAATAAAATTTAAAAATGGTATTTTTATGGAAAAAAATCATGGATACGATGGATAGGTATTACTTCTATATATGAGGAGCAAACATTCAAACCGTGTTTTCTCCTTCAAATACAATTTTTCAGAAAACACAAAAAACTGATAAATTTAAAAATAACCCTTCTTAGACCCTAATTGTCGTTTGTTTAGTTGTATTGCTGGTTACTAGGAAGATCTGTAGGCATACTTTACCTAATAAACTTAAAGTTAATTAGAAAAATGCATTTGAAATTTGGAGAAAGCATGTTTTGACCGAAACACAGAGGAGAAAACATGTTTTGAATGTTTCCAATGTGGACAAAACATTTTTTGAATGAAAATGTATGTAACTCGCATATTGACGAAATAACATTTTTAATGAAATAAAACTAATTAATAGAACAGACCTTTGTTGTGTAATTATAAAATAAAATTAAGTATTTACACGTGAAAAATCATCCTGCAAATTATAGGGAATAACTAAAAATTTAAGTTAATTTGAAATTTAAATTTTTAAACCAATATCTTCACATAAGCAATTGCATTCTTCCTCTGTTTCTTCATATTCTACATGAAAGTTATTAGTAATAATATTTTTATACCATTTAAAATCAGGCTGATTTTTCCACTTTTCACCATACATCAACTTTAAAAGTTTGTCTACGTCATTTTTCTTTTCAAGTTATATTCCATGACCCAGAGGAAGACATTGTAAGGCAACATATCGTATAATAGCAGTATTAATCCCCTTCCTAAAAAGTTTTGCTCCAGATTGTTCTTTTATATCTTTGAATTTATAGTTTTTGAATCCTTTAACCATCACACTTTCTTTATTTTTTTTCTAAAACTATTCTTTTCAGTTCTGATATATATGGTAAATTTTTGAAATAAGCATTAAGTGATTTCGTATTATAAAGTTTCCAATCAATACCCAATATTTTTACATCACCAACTATCTGATACAGTTCATAGTATTGTTCCTTAGATGTTATTGTTACATTTTTTCTGAGGATCTTCTCAACACGACCGAATATACGATCTGCTGGAAGGAAACTATGTCCTCTGACTGGAAAGTACAATACTCTATTTTCAATGCTTGGCGTTGTAGTGTACAAAAAGTGCAAAAGCATTTGAAAAATTATGTTATTCTTATTTTGGGCAATACACCCATCACAAAAGAGCCGCAAAGATTTTTTACCTTCAATGTCCATTTTGTTTAGGTGACAATATAAAGCCGACGATATTTTAGTGCTGCTTTTGCCTGCTCACTCCTCAGGTCAAGTATAAAATGTTGTACTTAAACCATCCAAACTCATTATGCATAAGCTGTAAAAGTTTAATTGCCTTAAGTAATAGGCATCTTGAATATTTGTTTTTGGCAGCTGTTGAATCTGTTGTAAATCAAAACATAAACTAACGACTGATTCATCTGTATTTTCTTTCATAATGAAATAAAATGCATTGGCTCTTAGTATATGAATTCTTTTGTAAGTCATATGATCACCTTTTTCTGTAGACCCTGCAGGACAGGGCTTTATTTTTTGGTCAAGTAAAGAACACGTGTTGTAAACATCACTAGAAGGAGACATAAAGCCTGTATTAAATTCATTTATGAATATTCTTCTGAACATAGCAAAATTAACTTTGTCCAGGTCGTCGTTGCATTTCTTGTTGTAAACTTCATGCAACTTCCTTATACTTAATGTACAGTGCAAGTAAAATCGCTTCGATGTTTGTCTTCCATAATGGCTTTCTGATGCCTTTAAGTTTGAGATGAATTCTCTTACCTTGTTTTTTTTTATTAATGCTTAAGTGGATTTTTCTATCGCCGCCTCCCTTTTCCTCAATAGGTTCACCAGCATGTATTTTAGTAGCAATATTGGCTAGCCTTATACGACCTATTTTAGTTATAATCATGAAATTGCTTTTACACACAGGAATTCTCCTACCACTGCTACCAGTAATAAAATAAGAAGCAGAAAATGCATACTGTGAGCCAGATGATTGCGATTTATTTTGAGTTGGGTTTTTAAGTCTACGTCGAGTTACATTTTTTGTAACAACCAATGAGGCTATAATAGAATCTTGTCGCTGTTTGTCCGCAATTTCGTAATGTCTATCCCGAAACTTCTTAACGTCATTAGGTCTAACATCAGTGCATGAAAAAGTATTACTAGAATGTTTGCATGGAGCATAAACGTTATCTGAAGATGCTGAATATCGTTTCTTTTTCGCTTCTTTTCTTTTCCCACCAATTCTCTGTCTTTTTCTAGTTCCATAATTAGAAGTACTCACTAATACACCACCTATTAATTCTTCCATTTGAAAAAAAAAAAAAAAAAAAACTCCTCTAAAAGGAAGAAAACAAGATAGAACTAACGAAATAAACAAACATAAAATGCTGGTACATGTACGAGTCACGCGACCAGAAAGAACAGTCCTGACTGGTCGGCTGGAGAAATCACAGTTTGACTGAAAACAGGCTGTGGAGGAAACACTGTTTGATTGAAACCCCAACTTTCTAAGAGCGTTTATAATGCGATAAAAAAATTTTTGGTTTAAAATAATAGTATAATGTTGTGATATTTAATGTTGAGTTCACAGAAAAATAACTAACTCATTTTTTTTTATTTTTGGAGAAAACACGGTTTGAATGTTTGCTCCTCATATGGATTCTTAGGTTTGAGACAAAAGAAAAATAGCTCGGGTCTCCAACGACCCACGATAACTTGACCGGGTTAATATATAATCCCATTTTTATTTTATTTTATTTTTATTTATTTATTTATTTATTTTGCGTGTTGATTTCACCAAGACTGAAGATAAAATACAGTAATGTATGTTTAATTAATGCATGGAATTATCACCATGACTCATTAAAACTAGTATGCGGTGGCCATCACATGACTTTCTTCTATATTATCCTATGCAAATTCAATCTTTAAAAATAATTTATTAAAATTATCTTCCATAACGAATGTAGACGATTTTCATTCTAGTGAAGTAGTATAACATTAAATATCCAAATAAAGACTGAAGATAAAAATACAGTAATGTATGTTTAATTAATGCATGGAATTATCACCATGACTCATTAAAACTAGTATGCGGTGGCCATCATATGACTTTCTTCTATATTATCCTATGCAAATTCAATCTTTAAAAATAATTTATTAAAATTATCTTCCATAACGAATGTAGACGATTTTCATTCTAGTGAAGTAGTATAACATTAAATATCCAAATAAAGTCAAATATTGATGATTCAATCATTCGTTTTAAAGGTATTGACGAGCTCTTTCTAAAGATACCCACATTAAAAATTTGACCCACTTCCCCTTAGGGAGGAAAGCGATGCTCCTATATATATATATAAAATTTCCCAGTTGACTATCACTTTTGTAAATGATTCTTTTTAATTCCATAATGATTATTAAAGAATAATCTAGTTATCTTTATGTACGTTTGTACGAAATTTTGTCGTAAACCACCAAAACTTTAATTATGTTAAAAATTTAGTGAAAGCGGGATAGCAACGTCACCTGTTGGACGATTTTCACCAAAGGTTGATGGACACTAATTTATGTAAAGATGCAACTATGAAATTCTGTGTAGAGAGATACAGTTGCCTTAAAATTTTGTCACACAAACACAGAGACAGACAGACACACAGATATTGTCTAAAAGTGGTCAAACCGTGTTCTAGATCTCTTAAAACGTGTAAATCCATCGGGAATCCGAGGTTGAAAACTTTTATGAATCCAATACTTTCTTCTATTGAATACAGAAGAAATAAAAAAATAATAATGATTTTTTTTTTTTCGTTGACGAAATTACTAACAGAATTCATTTTTGCTACTACATCGTCCTAAGTAAACATTTAGACCCTATACATGACCACATTCATGAGTTTCAAAGCAGATTTTACCAGTAGTGCCTTGCAGTCTAACTAATAATTCTCATGCTTCAGTAACTATAGAATATATATATATATACAGTAGAACTTGGATAATTCGAAGTTGAAGGGACCAGAGAAAAATTCGAAATATCCAAAAATTCGAATTACATATACTATTTTGTCAAAAAAAGTGATAAATTAAAAAAATTAAAACTCTACTATCAAAGATTTAACACGTAAACTTTATATCTAAGAATACTGCTACATTAACATTACCCCTTTAGCCCCCCCACCCCATTAAATCAATATTTTTTACGAGCTTAATTATTCAACACTTTTTAAAAAATAGTAAAATATTTTTTTATTTCTTTTTTAAGTAGAATCTTTGTGTCATAGCATATGACCTAATACAAAGATAGAATCTTCTACATTACACATGACTTTCAATTCACAAAAACCTCGAAGTTCATATAAATGCACCATATCTTCTGGTGCACTAGTTAGGGGCTTCCCTTTTATTTCCTTATCCTTCTTTTAAAAGACTGTTAAAATAGAACGTCGTATGAGAAAAATCTCGGGAACAAATTTTACTGTAATATTTTAAAGGTAATC
Source organism: Salticus scenicus (assembly GCA_963930645.1). Lineage (NCBI taxonomy): Eukaryota > Metazoa > Arthropoda > Arachnida > Araneae > Salticidae > Salticus > Salticus scenicus. The sequence continues at coordinate 144,758,839 of OZ005654.1, forward strand.
GTATGAAAAATTCGGATTATTCAAAATAAAATTCGAATTATCCACGATTTTTTAACATTATTTTAATACAAAATTCAAGGGACCGTGTAAAATATTCGAATTATCCAGAATTTCGAATTAAACAAGTTCGAATTATTCAAGTTTCACTGTATATATATATATATATATATATATATATATATATGTATACATTATTATTATTTTTTTCAATATTCTTCTTCACAAATATTCCACGAAACACATCTACTTAAATTATTTTCTTCACATCATTTCTTCACATCAATTATTTTCTGCCAGTCTTTTTTATATAGTGTTAGGTAGATTGATTAGGCTTTACATCGTACTAGCACTGCGCTATATGATCAACTGGTAACGATCTGGGACTTACTCCCTAGGGGTGGTTCGAAGACATACCATCATAATTTTGATCCTCCATGGAGAAGATAGCTCCCCCCGTTTCGGCGACCCTTTGAAGGTGTAATTTGGAATAGAAACATAAAGAGAATTTCACTCACGATGGATTTTACGTGCATCAGCCACCACTGTTGTACACAACGGTCTTCGGCTGGCTCGTGTATCGAATCCGTAATTTTCCAACTACGAGATCAGCACTCGACCGATCGGGCTACCGTGGCCCACCCTAGTGTTAGGCGCATCGCTGTGTGAATTGCACCGTCTATCAGAACTGTATCAAAATAGCTCAGTAGATAGAGCATAGCGTACACTATGATCACTGATGTGGTAGCTTTTTGTATTTAAAAATTATTCAGTCTTTTTCTCAAAAACATCGGCAGTTTATCGAACTTGTACAATTAAACAAATAAATAAATAAAAATAGTTTTACTATTTAGAGCTACTGTTACTTTTTTTTTTTTTTTTTTTTTTTTTTTAAATAAACAAATATATATACGTATAATTTAATGTCTGTAATTAATTTTAGAAACTGAAATATAAAAATATATGTCTACTAAGTTTATTGACTTTCTATTCGTACACTGAATGGTAAATGAACAGTTTTTACAAGTTGGCGTTCTAGACGTATAATTTACGTGCCGTTCGTTTCCTTTCTGTCAACTTGATAGGTCGATAGTAGAATTTGACTTCCGATGGAACTGGCTCTGATACCTTTTATTTTTGTGGATTTAGCTTGTAATCGAGTTTGCCGCATTTATTAATTTATTTATTGTGGTTGGGTTGGGATACAAGTTTTAAAGAAACAATGCTAAGGAAATTTAGGAATACAATGTTTTATATTGTCCAACTCTGAATACGATATATGTAGAATTGTGCTATATGGAAAAAAAAAAAAAAAAAAAAAAAAACAGAAAATTATTTTTTCCTTATTTATTTGTAATTTACAGGGAGAAGTAAACTGCGAAATTTGAAATATTGTCTAAAAATTATTGAACAAATTTAGGGAAGTATGAAATATGATTTTGTATGACAAAGTATATAAAACCATTTTCTAAATTATAATAAGGATATATTTAAAAATGTTTTCCAAAATGTTTAAACATATTTGGAAGTAATTATAACAGCAACGATGATAATCATAAATAAATAAAATTGCGTAATTTTCTCATTAATTCTTTTTAAAAAAGGCGAAAATATGAAAGAAAGAACACGTAAAAATCTTTAAAAAATATATTCCAAAAGCTCACACTTTTCAAAAATATTATAAAAAGTTGGAAATTTTACTATTTGACTAGAAATTTTCTTTTTACTTTGTTATCGGAAGGCAAAACCCGTTAATATAAAATATATCAATTTATTTTTCCACGGAATTTTTCCTTCAAATTTACGGGAAACACTCTTTTTTTACGAAAGTATAACAGTAATTCTGGTAGAAATTCCTGGCATTTTTGCTGCCAGGCAATTCCTATAATTTAAAGGTTTTTTTTTTTTTTTTTTTTTACACTGCAGATTGCACATTGGAACAAAGTAATATTACCAGAAATTTATTTATTTTTTTTCTTATTTTTTTAAGTAGTATATTAGAAAAATTAACAACTTTAATGCATGAAAATACATAATTAGTTTTGAATTTTAGATGATTAATCGTGATTCAAAGCTCTGTATTCATTGTTAAAAATTTGGTGTTGGTTCGAACAAAAACTTGGTACTGAAGTAACTGTAACCACCCGATGGTTTAACCTTTTGCCATGATTTAGGAATTTTATGTTGAACCAAATATTGGTATTACCTTTTAAATAAATAAATAAATAAATAATTCAAAATTCGCCCAAGACGGGGATCGAACAGAAGACCTTCTTGTCTCAAGTCAAACAATCTGGCACTGTGCCACGATTTCTTACCCGCTCATTCTGTTTCGTTGATTTTGATAAAAGGGGCTATATTTTCTAGGGTCTTTTCTTGGTCCATGGGTGAGTTATTGCACAAAATTTGTACTTTACCCTATGTTTTCGACCACGTTGTTTAATTTAAGCTTGATTTTGTTTCAGTAGGAATTTTACTGATTCATACTTCCCTTGTTAATGGATGTATGGTAGTTCCAAGTTTTGGGGCAATTTAAATTCCATCGCAAGATGTAGAAAATTTAAAAGTGAGGTTGAACAATATTATGATATTGCTTATAACTTACTTCATATTGTGGTTCAAGTTTGAACTGAAATTTTCAACAGTGTTCAATAAAAAAATATATATTTGAAAATACGAAATATATATATATATATATAATATATGTATATATAGGTTTAATTTGAAACTCAAGGATCTGCTAAAGATTTTCATGTTAATGAATTTTAACATAAGCAAAATTTGTGTTTATAAATAAAGAGAAAATTCATTTTGAAATTAAAAAAGTAAGATATATAGAAACCTTTCAATTAAATATTATTATAATAAATATAAGGATTGAAAATAAACTCAAAGATTTTGGAAATTTCTTTTAAAGTTTCTTTTTTTTTTTTTTTTTTTTTTTTTTTTTGTTAGTAAATATCTTACAAAAGAACCATCACTAATTTTTATGGAAATTGTTTTTATTTCTTTTTCAAACATGAAGGTTTTTATTTGCTCTTCATTATGAACTATCACATAATACACGGGAGTTAACTAGCCTTGCTCACGCAGTTTAAAGAAATTGCATCAAACTTAATATTTCAAACTTGCAAAAATGCAGATAAAAATCAAGCATTTAAGTTTAAATTCCTCCCGCTTGCTTTAGCTAGATAATTCTAACGCGAATCAATGTGTATCAACCATGTGCTATGCTTCCTACAGTATACATGCACCAAATACTATACTCATAAAACTGGTTATTCAATAAAATTACACTTTATCTGAACGTTTTGGTACACAAAATTATTTATTCTACTTTTGCAAAGTTGATTTTTCCACTTTTTCATCGAGAACAAACTACTTTTTTAACAAGAGATTTTGAAGCTTGTAATGCCTTTGATTTATCAAATAAATATCATTTCCCAAGCTTGAATATGGCTGGAAATATCCTATCTACGAAAATCAAGCTTGTTCAAAAAGTATGCTGTTATGGTGTGGATGATTCCAGAACTCCGAACCCTAATTCTCCAGCTCTTCGATGTATTTACCTTGATCTTGACTATTTTATCGGCATGTTATGAATGGTGTCAGTTGATTTTTTCCCCCGTCACTTATGATTGTGCGTTGTTATTATTATTATCATTAATTTAATTTCCTCCCTTTATTTGTTCTGCATTTTTGTCTCACCCCCCCCCCCCCCGTCTTGATTTCTCCATGTAAATCTACGGTCTAAACACCGTTTTTTACATTTGATTTACTGCTTTCTCAAATAGCTCTAAATTTTCCCAAAATGCTATCTTGACGTTCGTTAAAAGCTGATTTTTGTTAGGAAACCCCTTTTTTAATTAAATTCTCAGTATAAAAATGTGCAAATTTGATTAATTCATTCTTTAAGATACATATTGCATTCTGGAATTAAATATTTTTTTCAAAATAGAAGAATATTGGTCTTTAAAAACTATCTTTCCGGAAGGAAAAAAAAAAAAAAATCTCAAACAGATGAAACAAATCTTTCAATTTAAGCAATTGTTTGAAAATGGCTGTTTGTGTTAAATGTATAAATATTTGTAAATAATGCAATTTAAATTGCAGAAGTTTATTTAAACTTTAATCGGATTTTTTGTACGTTAAGCAGTTGTACTTTAATGAGGTTACCGTATTTCAGAAATTCAATATTAATTTATGTTTTCCACAAAATATTTTCTCAATATTTTTAATATTTTCTTTTATATTTAAGATAAAACTGAATTTTCTTGTCAGTTAAAATTTAATACATAATTTTAATGAAAAGTATGCATAAATTGTATTTTTTTTTTTTTTTTTTTTTTTTTTTTTTTTAATATGCTTTTCCTCAATCGGGTAGACTCTTAGTTATTTTGTGATTCAAGTACAGTTATCTGCTAATTATGCAAATTACTAATAAAAATCCTTCTAGATAATCTATAACTGAAGATTTAAATCTTGTTTAAAGAAACAGAAACTATAACATAAAATTTTATAGATTATTTTTTAAAAAATCAAGTTGAGTAGACTTAAATATTATTCGGAAAAAAACCCTTTTTAAATAAAAATAGTGGATATTTTAATTTATATACATATGGCAGCACTAGTCAATTATTGTTGGATTTGTCATTATCTGTTGCCACTTCAAGAAATTTTTTGCAATCCAAATCTCGAGAGCTCATTTGTGAATACTTCCTTTTAAATTGCAAAAATTATCAAACTAAATTGCATTATTAACCGCGCAGTACAAAAGGAAGGGGGTAAGGAGTAAGGGAGCAAGAATTAACTGGAAGTAAAGCTGATTTTCAAACTCCAGGATAGTTAAGCGCTTTCATTACTGAATTTTATTTTATTTTATACTTTTTCCCCTTCTTTTTTTTTTCTTTTTTTTAAATTTGTCATATTGTGTATGGCTCTTTTTTCCTCCTTAACTCTAACTAGTTTTAATGCAATTTAAAATTCTCTATGCTTTTTCAAACGCACTTCACTCTTTCGTTACTAAAAATTTTAATGACTCTATATTTGATAAGCAAACGTTTTTTTATTCTTTCTATTTTTGTCAGAAGAGACTGAAAAATTCATGCCATAATTTGATTATACTTCCATGCAATTATGTCGTTCCGTTTTTTGCTTTCAAAGATTTATTTAGTTTCCTAATATTTTTTTTTTCTCCAGAGTTTTGGAGAATTTAAAATATGATAACATGTCAAAGTGACCTTTCATTATTCATGGAGAGATATTTTTATTTTAACCATGATTATAATTGAAAGGCATAATGGGAACTCTCTCATCCAGTTAAAAAAAAACAATTTTTAAGAGAATACCATGTAATTAGACAAAAGTTCTTTTCTTTCGAATGCTTTTTAAGTTTTTACAATCTTATCTGTTTTAGTAAAGTTGAACAACGAAAAAAAAAATTCTTTTTATCTAATGATACAAAATATAAAATTTTCATTTTTTAACGACCATTAAATTGCGTTTCTTCTTCTTCTTTTTTTTTTTTTTTTTTTTTTTTTAAAGGAGCGCAATTTCTTATAGAAGTTGTAATATTCAAATTAAACACTGTTTTTGAAAATTGCTACAAATTTATTAAAATTACTGTAGATACTCTAAATACTCGTTTAACTCTTTTTAAACAATAAAAATAAAAAAATTTTACATTTCATTTTTAGAATGTTTGATGTTCAGAGAAATCTTTTATTTCTTTCTCAAGAAAAGTTATTAAAAGTTTTTTAAGTATAATTTGACAACATTAACATCGACTTTTTTGTGATTTTTCTTCATCTCAAATATATTTACGAAATTTAACATTCACTGTTGTTTCTATTGCGTAAAGTTTATGAAAAAGAATATTGTAGTTTGAAAGTTGATTAATTCAATCTATATGTGTCTTACATTGAGGAATTCTACATAAAATGAAAGAGTAATCATATCTGCTAAATCCTCCATTTTGTTTTAGGGATGCTTAATACGGGATAATTTTTATAGTTGTTTTCAGCTTATTCAATCGTCGAAAATATATGTGATATATTCCTGTAAAAATATAGTGGTGATAAGTCTGATTAAAATATTTGCCTATTGCTCTAAAGCGCTCTAAACAGTTTTATCAAATTTGCGGACATTTTTATTCAACTATCATCGACAGGGACTGATGTACAGAAGTGGCGGCCCAGGGCAAAATTATTAATTGGGGGCCCCCCATCATAAAATGTAAAATGCTTTTAATTTTACACTGAGAAAAAATTCTGTAACTGACATCTAGAATCTAAATTGTAGCTCTAGAAAAAATAGTTCCATGTCATCTTTATAAATTCTAGCTCCCTTTGAAAGCGAGTTCTAGAAACCCAAACCCCTATTAGAATTCTAGAGCGTTTGCTTATATTATCGAGGGCAAAGTTATTTAAAAATCTCTGCTAATGAATGCGAATACAAGAGGCGGGTTTCAGCAACTATAATCTTATTTTATGATCCAATTCTAGAAAATCAAGCGAGAATTTCCCGCAATACAAAAGATTCAGAATATTCGGAATATTCAGAATATTGTTTCACCATCTAGAAATGTTTCGACTAAAAATTCTTGATCATTTCATCTATTCAGTTTATTGGCGTGCCTTATGCGCATAGTTCGGAAATCTGTATTTCTAGTTTAGGAATTTAGAAAATGACCACTTATTCATTCTAGATGAAGGCGGTATATATTTTTTCTCAGTGTAAAATACAGCTGATTTGAGGGTCCTCTGATAAATGGAGACCCGATCGTTTGCTCCATTTGCCTCGTGGAATATAAGTTCTTGATCACCAATAATTTTGAGGGGTGATATTTGATATGCATAATGGACGAATAACCTTCGAAATGATTAAACAATCGTTACAGTTAAAATTTAGTGGTGGCTATTAAATAAAAATTCCTTAAATTTAACAACACTGGTCAGAAAAGGAAATTAAATAGGACCGGCAAAGGATTAAAAAGGTTGCAGCAATGCGTAATACTGAAAATTTTATACAAATATGCAATATATATATACTTCCCTTTAGCAGTGCTTAATGATTTTCTTACTTTCCTCTATCCATTGCTTTAGAACTTTTCTGCATACTTTAACCCTCGACCAACCGAGTGTCTACAAATACCAGACAAAAGCAAATGAAAAAATAAATAAATAGCTCCGTCTTTAGGTGCACCTCTAAAACAATAAATTCCTCTTAAAAAAAAAAAAAAAAAAAAAAAAAATCTTGCCTTTTTTTGTTTAACTCGTTAACCCCTTAAATGTCCCGGGCATATAAATCCGCTTCGTTATATATCTGCCGCAGAACAATACACACTCCCATGTATTGTTATAGTTGCTATATCGTACATTTTGTTTATCTATAATTTCGTTTTTTTTTTTTTTTGTCATTAGGGTTATGTAACTTCAGTATCGATAATACTATTTTTCAAAATGATGTTAACTGTATAGATATATCATGGATTAAATAACCTTGCTATTAGAATATCTTGATAAAAATAACGGCGACATATACACATGCTCAGTTCTGAAGCTGGTGTCCAAACTGGAGCAACTGACAAAGCAGAACTCTGCGATACTTGCTTGATTGAATTTGTTTAGATGGTTTATATGGTAAACAAATACTAATTTATGGTGATGATGTTCACATGTTCATTGTGTTTGTTTTTGTTCAAAATCTTCAAAAATATCGAGTTTTACTGCCTTTACGCTTCTAATGTTGATTGTAAAAGTATATGGTATTTATTCTATTAATAAACAAAATGGCACTGAATTTTGGTTAAATTTCTAACAAATTAAATGCTCATGCTTTTCATTAAATCTTTGACTTCAGAACATTATGTAATGCGTTCTATTTGATAACCTTTTCAGGGGCAATGTAATTACTATAATTTAATATCAAGTGCCACCAGAATGTGAGAACATAGTTAGATTATATAATAAATAAATAATTTTTTTGGCTAAGTCAAAAAGGTAAAAAATTATTAAAAATTCCCGGGGTGATTTTTAGAAATTGGGAATTAAAATTATGCGTGGTATAAGATATATACTACTGTCCCTGAATGGGTTAAAGCAATAAAACAGCTTATTTTGTATTTCTAATGTTAACGAGTTTGAATGTTTTCATTGTCTCAAAGCATTCCATTTTACCGCACTTAATAATTTGCAAATATCTGCAATTTCAATGACCGTTTGGGCGAATCTTTTTTACTCTTTTCAAACATTAATTTTTTTCCATATTTTAAAATGAAAATTCGTCTAATGCGCTCAACGTCTTTTATACTGTATTACATTGCTTTTTAAATATTTTGTGCCAGTTAAACGCAAAAATTTGATAACTTTTTCAGTTTTGTAAATCTCAGTATAGACAGTGTTGCCAAATTTAGAAACTTTTTTATTCTATATCCACCACTAAATTTTAACTGAAACGGTTGCCTAATCCCTTCGAATATTAATCATCTATTACGTATAACAAATATAAGTCGTAAAAATTATTGGTGAATATTGAATGAAAAGGTCCCTAAATTTGACAACATTGAGTATATGCACTCGAAAAGATACCATTTATTTATTGTTAAATTTTACTAAAAGTTTTAAATTGGTGTGCTATTTAGTTTTAATGCTTAATGCAGTACGAGCATGTGTGTTAAACACAACATTACACTGTTAAAAAAATGCAACTTTGCTGCCAGAAATTCTTTGTAATTTGAGAAAAATGTTGTAAATTACGGAAAAAATTACGTTGCCAAAATGTATTTTTCTGTAATTACAGAGAATTTCTGGCAGTAAAGTTGCACTTTTTTAACAGTGTATATATCATATCAGTTACGTGGTAGAAAGAGATGCTTATATCGTATATTTGTTTAAGTTTAAATGTACAGTCGGAGAAAAAAAAAACGCAGCACTCGATGTAACTCCGTTGCTTTCCAATGCACAAAAATGTAATAGGTATCATTCGACGGGGAATTGAGAGTAGATTCAGAAAATGAACGGAAATTTTGAATTGGGGGTCGTCTACATATTAAAACGCGCACCAACTTTGATTTTTTCAATGGTAATGCCCCATTTTTATTTTATATTTGAATTCCTGGGATCACGACAATGCGAAAAAGTATATTGGTTGTATATTTTGCTTATTTTTTCACAGAGTTATAAGCGTTCAAAGTTTGAAGGTGCTAATGTTAAATTCATATTTCAAACTTTTATTAATATCTTCACAAAAAATAACTTGATCGATATAATTCTTTTTTTACGAGATACAGTGAAGAAACCCAAACATAATCCATCATTAATTTTGATTCTGAAAAATATTTTTAATTCTGAAAAATATTAATAAATTCATATTCATAAAAATTATGAATTATGACCTATATTAATTTTTACATAAAATGAATCCTAATGCTGAAAAATATGGGTGTGCAAATTTCCAGCTCATTCCAGTTATTTGTTTTCGAGATATAAATAAATCTTTCTTTTGGAGTGGTTTAGGGGGCCGTCTCTTAAAAAATTTTGAATGAGATAACGAAGCAAATCTTAAAAAATAACGGAGAAAATTGAACAAAATATTTTTATTTTTTATTTAAGGGTCAAATTATATAACAACAACGTCAAATGCAAAGAAATGAAACAAAAATGTTTATTTTTAGACATTTGTGTTAGTATCAAGAATTCCTATTTTCTAAAGCCCCGCCTTTTATCGTTCTTCAAAACAAAACAATACAGAAACGAAAAGTGAATGTGACTTTGAGTATTCGTGTAAAACCCCTTATTTTACATTGACAAAAATATACACAAGTGGTATTTACTTCATCGATTACTGGTGATAAATTTAGAATCCTTTAAACGAACACTAGAAGAAAAAAAATAACTAAATAGGCGGGGTTTACTGTTTGAAATACTCTCAAAATAAAATATTTCAAAACAAATTTGCTGTACCACAATTATATTACAGATGGATATGCATTATAACTATATTCTTTCTAATTAATATATTTCTATCCATAGTGTATTTTATTGCAAATATATGAACACTGGGTACATGCTTAATAAATATGTAACACACAAATTACGAAAGAAACGCCCACTGGCATTGTTACAGATTTTCAAATGATGTGAATCTACGTCAGCAGTCGCGAAAGCGTTAATTAAGAAATTATATTTTCATAGAAATTATAAAACAAATCGTACAGTTCCAAAGAGTTCAACTAACCCAAAACTGGTAAGTGCTATTAAAATTGTTTAATATTTACTTTATGAAACCTTACAATAATTTATCCGAAAAGATTTAGTTTATGCGTTGTTGTATATATATATATATATATAGCTATATAATTTCAGTTTGTATATTATGTTAAGAAAATTTAAGCTTTATTGGTGATCAGTATATCCATGATAGATACTTTTTAATTGAAAAATATTGCATTTTTATAAAAAGTATTGCCTGACCAATCGTAAGTGTAATGTATTTAAATATACCTAAAATTATCTTAAAAAGTACTAAAGTATATACATATCCAAAAAACTAAATTCATGATAATTAACACGTTGACTGCCACGCGTGTTTACAACAAAATCCCCGTCAGGCCACCTTCGCCTGCTGTTACTCCGCCCCCAAACCTTTTTTGAGTTTCACTGAATTTTATTCAAAATCCGATTCCAAAGCAACCAAAAGAGTCTAGTGATCGCAATCACTTTCTGAATCTGCCAAATACATTCTAGTTTCATAATAAAACAATCGGGAAATTTGCACGTTGAACCATTTGGCCAGGGGCCTTTTTCGTGAAGACCTTCGCCTGCTGTTACTCCGCCCCCAAACCTTTTTTGAGTTTCACTGAATTTTTTTCAAAATCCGATTCCAAAGCAACCAAAAGAGTCTAGTGATCGCAATCACTTTCAGAATCTGCCAAATACATTCTAGTTTCATAATAAAAAATTCAACAGTATTATTATCTCCTGTCATATATTTATCTAAATATGTTCGGAAATCCTTTGGAAGGAGTCACCCGACGTGGCCTGATGAGAACTCTTGCTGTCACCCGAATACGGGTGACGTGGCCTGATGAGAACTTTTGCTGTCACCCGAATACGGGTGACACGGCAGTTAACGTGTTAAGATACTGCAAAGGTGTTAATATTTTTATTTCTTTTTATAACTCCTTTTTTCTTGAAATATTTCCGGTGTGAAACAGTATAATTTTGTCTAGTTCTTGTAGGATCTTAATTTTATTTTTCTACATTTAGAGATAACCCCCTAACACATTTTTGATCATAACTCTATGAATACTAAAGATAAAGTATACAAACAGTATACTTTTCCGCACTGCCAGACTCTCAGAAATTTGAATATGAAGTCAAAATTGGGTGTTACTATTGAAAAACTCAAAGTTGGCGCTCATTTTAATATGTAGATGACCCCTAATTCAAAATTCGACAACATTTTCAGAAAGTGCATTTCATTTCCTGTTGAATGGTGTCTATTAAGTTTTTCTGCGTCAATTAATAATGAAATACCATCAAGTGCTGCGTTTTTTTTTTCCCCGACTGTACATGAGACTTATTTGAAATCAATTTTCAATGCTTCGCGAAACAGTTAATAATATAAAATCCTGGTATCACTGTTAAAAATAATGCAGCTTTGCTGCCAGATACTCTCTAATTAAAGAAAAATACGGTTTGTCAACGTAATTTTCCCCTAATTTACGATTTTTTTCTCAAATTACAGAGAATTTCTGGCAGCAAAGTTGCATTTTTTTAACAGTGACGAAGAGTTTCATTTTTTGGACTGTTAAACATTTTTCTTGAGGAGTTGCGTAACTTTCGTATACGATTATATAGTCGGTTGTCTATATTCTGTACATTTAAATATCCATCTACAATAACACAGTATTTTTTTTTTTCTGTGTTACACAACAATATTGAGGTTGCCTACTTGCCACAAGTATGCAAAGAAATATTACCAGCTCTAACGTTGTAACTGTACCTCGTTATGCTACGCTAACACAGGTACAGCTTTTTCTACATAGTTGTGGTATTTCTCTACATGGTTAGTTGCCTCAATATTGTTGTGTAATTTTACACACATATATATTTTTTTTTTCTTTTTACTGTGAACGTCAGGGACGTATTTATTCATAGGTAATGCATATTTTATTGAACAATCGCATTTTTTTTAACTCTTACACTTTCTTCTGTTAGATTAATTAATTAATTTATTTATTTTTAATAGTACAGTCTATTTGATCGATCGACCGACTGTCTGTCTATTTTATGCGCAACTCAAACATCTTGCATTTTTTGCATTCAGTAAACTCTTGATTACCCTCGACCGGTATGTCCACGGCTTCCATTTTCCTTAACTTTACTACAAATTGCAATGGATTCAAAAAATAAGTATTTATGCAATTAGGTATACAATTAAATTTTATAGAAAATAGAAATTAAGACAAAATACTTAGGAAAACATAATTTATTGCCGTGAAAAATTCGATGTTTATACTGTTACATTTAGAGGCATGTAATGAAAACTAAAGCAAGAATATTCTTTGCATGCTTAGTTTAAAAAAAATAAGTAAATAAATAAATAAAAATCTAGTTTCAATGATATTATCATTTGAATGATGAGCAACGTACAGTGGGTAACAAAAGTGTCCGAACACTAGCAAAAATTCCTATGTAAAAAAAGTACACTTCATATGGTTTTGTTAAATAAATCCTTATCGAATCATGTTCTTACACTGACTAAGAACAGGATTCGCCAAGGATTTATTTAGCAAAACCGTATGAGGTGTACTTTTTTTACAGAGGAATTTTCGCTAGTGTTCGGACACTTTTGTTACCGACTGTAAGTTTCATGCGTATGTGGCATCAAAGTTATCATTAATTCTAATCCATTTTTAATTTCTATTAAATTATTTTATTCGTTTAGCCTATCCAACAACTAAAAAATGAAATATTTGAGATTTCTTCTCATAATTCCAAAATATTTTCCTGATAATATATATTATCGTCCAGAAACAAATATCTATATATATTCCATGTCATTCCATTAATTTATACCAACTTTCGGACAAAAATTCCAGGCATTAAATTTAAGGTTGGAGCAAGTCCCACAGTAGAGATTCAGGTTCCATATCACTCAGGTTTTACGACAGAAAAACCCATTTATTACTTACGCTCTACTGACATGCTCAGATATAAAGAAAAGAAAAAAAAATGTTGGAAGTAGGGGAATTTTTATCTTTTACTTTGCTCTCTAGGAAGCTTTCTGCCTCTCTTTTGGCTAGAATTTCAAATCTTCTCTTCGACATTAACTTTTTTTTTTTTTTTTTTTTTTTTCTATTTATGCTTTTATCTTATGATATATATTTAGTCGAAGTGAAAAAAAAAAAAAAAAAAAAAAATATATATATATATATATATATAGAAAATCAAAAAATAAAATTGCTTGAATAAGTAGAAAGATAGTAAAATTGAATATTAAACATTCTTAATTAAATTAGGCATTACATAAATAAAAAAATTAAATTTAACCATTCATTTAAACTGGGATAAGTACATAATAAACTATACACAATATTTACAAAAAGTTTCAATCCAAAGTAAAAGTCAACCCAAAGCAATAAGATTAGGGTTGGATTATTTATCAATATATCCCCAAGTATCGATATTTTTTTAATATCGCGATAACAGTATTTATGTTCTTGCTCTGTCGATATATCCCTCTAACGATATTTCCTAAAACGCACAGCGCGAATTCACGCGCACAGCTAATTTCTCTAACACGCGCACAACTAATTTCTCTAACGCGCACAGCACGATCGAACCATATACCGATAAACAGCGTCCAATGCCAATGTCTTCAAATTCTGCTTCCCCGCCTCACCGTACCCCGTACCACCTCGTAAACACCCAACAAACAGACCGCCGAATATCTTATACAAATAAACCTTCACTTCCTTTCCTCCTATTTACTCACTGACTAAACTGGCAAAAATAACCCCAACCGCAAACGATCCGAACACACTTTCTCTTTCTTATTCCTGCGATGTGCCCCTTTACTTCATTTGTGCGAACTACGCACTCTCAAATCGAAACCACTACTTAAAAAGTATGACCTTGAACGATAACATATGAAATGTTTCATTCCTCATTCATCAAGTTATCGCAGTAGTATATTATTTCCCATTCGATAATATCCACACACCAATAATATCGAAGCTGCTCTTCGCTCGCAGGTGAAAAGTGAAAACACTGCAAACAGTATATCGCGTTTAGTTCTTGCTATCGGTTCGTTGATATATTGTTCGGAATTGCATGTATTGTTCGAAATATCGTCAAGTGGTTTTTTTTTTTTTTTTTTTTCTTTTTTAAGCAAAGAATTAACTGAAATTGATTACTTATTTTTTAAAAATTGGATTTATTATTCTATCTTCTGCATATATAAGAAGAAAATATAAGATTTGGATAAACGTTTTTCCGGTTTTCGATTAATTTGAGATTTCCTTGCATTTTAATTAACCGAAATTGTCTACTCATTTTTAAAAAGTGGATTTATTACTAGTTTCTGCGTACATAAGAAGAAAGAAGATACGAAATAAATTTCGATTTCCGTTTTTTGATATATTTACACGTTTTGGGATTTCCTTGCATTTCATTTAAGTAAAACTGATTACTTATTTTTTAAAAAGTTGATTTATTATTATATCTTCTGCATATACAAGAAGAAAGTATAAGATTTGGATAAATTTTGATTTCCAGTTTTCGATGAATTTACACGTTTTGAGATTTCATTGCTTTTCAATTAACTGAAACTGACTATTTATTATTTAAAATGTGGATTTATTACTGGCTTCTGCATGCATAAGAAGAAAGTAGAAGACACGGGGGAAATTTCGATTTCTGGTTTTCCATGAATTTACACGTTTTGAGATTTCCTTGCATTTCAATTAACTGAAATTGACTACTTATTCTTAAAAAGTGGATCTATTATTTTACCTTCTGCATATATAAGAAGAAAGTATAAGATTCAGAAAAAATTTAGATTTCCAGTTTTCGATGATGTTACAAGTTTTGAGATTCCTTGAACTCTAATTGACCATTTTTAAGATTTCCTTTCTTTCTTTCTTTTCTTTTTCTTTTTTTTTTTTTTTTTTTTTTTTTTTTTGTTCGAACGCTCTATTTCATGGACGACTCGTACCTATCGGCCAACAGTGGTCGCTGCTGTGCTGCAATTTAATTCCGTTTATGAGAAGGCAGTTGTTTTGCTTTGATTTGCAAAAAGTGATTGATCTTCAACCACTGGGCGGTACTAGTATATCAATATAATACAATTTTCAAATGTTATAAAAACATTACAAAATATGAATTCAATATATATATCTTAAAAAAAAAAAAAAAAAAAAAAATGATATGGTAAGTAGATAAAAAATAAAATAAAAATGGCAGGAAATTGACCTTTAGAATACCTATGTGTTATAGGGTCTCAAATTAATATTACTCTACAACCGAGAAAGTTTATTCTGTGGCAATTCTAAAAAAAGTTTATAAACAGTATTTCTACTGTGCATTTCTTATTCACTGAAATTAATTTAATTACAACCATATCGCTATCAATGACTGACAGGACTATTAGTAAATGAACTTTCTTTATACTCAGGGATGGGAATTAGGCGCAAAACTCATACTAATATTTATTTTTAAAATTTCCGTATATAAGTGAATCATTGATATATATATATAGAGAGAGAGATAGATAGTTAAGTTACGACTTCTGCGCAAAATTTTATTAATCATCTACATTCTAAGTACAACTTCATTTTTCTTAAGCTTATATTTTTATTATAATTATGTATCTTGATGATATACTTTGTGTAAATAAAACACATATCACCCATTAGCTCTCTTAAAATGTGATTTTGAAATAATTAAATCTTAAAATAGAAAGAATGGAGGACAAACTATTCAGAAATATACTTAAAAGTAATGGTATAAAAAATAAAAGAAACACAAAACATTGTGTTGCTATTTATGCATTTTCTTTCTTTCTTTCTTTTTTTTTTTTTTTTTTTTTTTTTCTTTTTAATAAAAAAGATTTGGAAGTAATATACCAGAAAATATAAATATACATATAGAAAACACTCCCCACTTGTATACATTAAAATTGGTGTTCATTTGTCTTTAAAAAGTAGCAAATATCTATTTTCCTTCTCTTGAAATAAATATCGCAATATATCACCAATATCGATATTAACTTGATGATATATCGCGATATTTAATTTCTGATATCGTCCAGCTCTAAATAAGATTATAAAGCTTACAACCAAAATTAAAAGACTAAAATTGAATAAATTAGCCGTTGAAAATCCATATTGGACAATGTAAATAATAAATGCTCATAATGTCAAAATTTAACCACATGAAACTTTAGAAGTGACTTAATCTTAGTATTCAGAAAATTGTGGATGATGCACTAAAAAAACTTTTAAATTTAATGATAAAAGTCAAGACTCAATTAGGCACATTCAAACCACTAAAGGAATATCCCAATATTTAACTTAGATAAAACAGTTTTACATCATAGAGCCATTAAATGCATAAATCCACAAACAGCCAAACAAGGTATATGATTAAAAATTGAAATAATATACATAAGAAAAAGCGCCATTGCAGCTGTAATCAAAGTGCATGCAAACTTTAAAAAATGAATGGCAAAGCCAAATTGGCATATATATATATATATATGAAGTTTAAAAACTTTAATGAATTGAAAATTTGTACAAAACTATGTAAAAGTACCATTATGTAAATAAAAAATTAAATTAGAGTAAGTAAAGACTTTAAGTAAAAATTTAATAATTTCATTTTCTTGCAATGTGTGTTTCTCCTGGCACCATAGCAGTTTCATCTTTAATAATAGTTTCCTTAAATGTAAAAAAGAAAAAAAAGAAAGAAAAGAAAAGAAAGAAAGAAATATAAAGATAAATTTAGCGCTCATTATCGTGATCTCCTTCGTTCTGCAGAAAAGGTCGCAATAATCGGAGTTTAACATTAAAGTTGAATTTGTGTTTTGAGACATTGCGTCTAAATTGAAATTTTAGAGGAATGAGGGTTTATCATGAGGGTAGTTATAAATATTATCGATTAGTTAATGGGTAAGAATATTAGCGATTGAATAGTTTGTCTACACTTAAAAAGGATATTTTTGGAACAAAAATAACCTTAAATGAAATACTTACAAACAATATTTATTGGCAAGGTACCAGTGAGACTTCCCTGTTGAAACTCAAAAAGTTTTCGGTGTCTGTACGCATACTTTGGTGTCGGTACGTAAGTAAGTTCGGTGTACGTTTCGGTGTCTGTACGTATGTTTCGGTATTTCTATTGTTATCTGCATGTGCAACAATAAAGATTGCTAAAATTATCCAATTGATTTGAAATTTAGTACAAATATTTATGAGATACATAGAATTAGTTGTCTAATTTTTTGGTGTATATAGTGTTAAGGGTTGTGCACAAAGAAACATAAAAAAATTCTGGTACATTACGATCTGTAGACAGTATTTCTGTTAAGAGGCCTGCTCAGTTAGAAACGAGTTTTCTCTGTCAATAAAATAATAATAATAATAATAATAATAATAATAATAATAATGTTTTTTAACTATAAAAAATGCTCAGAAGTTTCAACTTCATTATTTTTCTGGTGTCGAATTTAGCGTATTTATTTTTTTATCTATTTTTATTTTATTTTATTTTATATATTTAATTTATTAATTAATTTATTAACTTTGCTATTTAAATATCGGGATTTGTAAAGAGCCCAATATTTGAACTTAATGTTAACTTCATATAAACTGCACAAAAATAAGAAACATGGTACCCGTTTTTACTTTCCGAATAATACATCTATAAAGAAAGTACTGTAATCGTGTCAAAAACCTGATTTTGAGATTTTGAGATTTATATACATTTTGAGGTCCCATGTGTTCAATTTTGCTATTTTTATGATGATGTATGTATGTATGTGTGGATGTGGATGTGTATACGTGGATGTGGATGAGTGAATCCGATATCGTTTAAATGGTTTCTTCGAATGAACTGAAAGTTGGTACGTCTGTATAGGTCACGATGGCACGAACCCTATTGATTTTGGTGAATCTAGCACTTATACTTTTTTCACGGAGACACAAAGAAAAATTCTTTTCCAAGCCTATTTTTTAAAGTGCGATAGTGCGATAGCCTATTTTTTAAAGTGTGTATAAATTTTCAATTTATTAGAATAAGACGTTTAACGTCTTATTCTAATAAATTGAAAATTTATACGCACTTTAAAAGTCACGATTGGCCGATAAGCATCCAAATTGAATTAGCATAATGTCTCATAATGATCTTCTCACTTACCACATTTTGTTTGATAATGCACAATAGAACCTGAGATATAGCCTTCTCTTAAATCGCGAAAATCGCTCTGTAGCAGCGCCACCTATTGAGCAGATGACACCAAAAGTTGATAAGCACTAATTTATATCAACGTGCATCTACATATAAATTTATATGCAATTCTGTGCAATAGTTCTTGAGATACAGCTTTCCCTTAAATTGCGGAAATCACTGTGTAGCAGCGCCACCTGTTAGCCGATAATCATTCAAATTGAATCAGCATAATGTCTCATAATGGCCTTTTCACATATCAAATTTTGTTTGATTATACACAATTGAACCGGAGATATAGCCTCCCTTTAAATGGTGAAAATCGCTGCAAAGCAGCGCCACCTGTTAAGCGGTTGGCACCAAATGTTGGTAGACACTAATTTAGGTCAAGGTACATTTACATATAAATTTATATACAATTCTGAGCAGTAGTTCTGGAGTTACAGTTGCCACAAAATTTTTGTCACACACCCACACGCAGACAGACAGACAGACAGACAGACATTTTCTAAAAATGGTCAAATCGTATTCTAGACCTCTCAAAGCGTGCAAATCCAGCGAAAAGGGAAGTCGAAAATTTTTACGAATTTAATATTTTCTTTTATTGAATATGGAAGGAAGTAAAAAAAATGCATATTAATGAGAGAAATCTAAAAAGAAAAAAAAAAAAGCGAGATTCCGTTAAATGAAAAATTTTTGACCTCGAATAAATTTAGATAAACACGTGGAAAGTAATACATAAATAATCTTATTTTATATATATTAAAATATTGAAACATAACTTTTTAAAAAGATTGTAAATTTTGCTAATTTGTTTTATATAAAAAATTAAATTTATTTTATATTTTTCAGGTGTAATTGGTTACAAAACTTTCACTGTTGTTGGAGGAAAAGAACAGGTAAGAGAAATTTATTTTTACAAAAGCAATCAACTTGAATTGCACGCCAAAATTATAATTAAACACATTCAGCACGTTTATTTTGTTAGCAATCAGTAAATTTGTGAAAACAATATTCAATTCTGATAACTGGTGAGCTTTCAGAGTACATGATATTTTTTAACTAAGGAAGCTTACTTTTGTATCTTAAGTGATTAAGATTCATTTAAACAAGTTTGTACAACGTAGGTAATTTTCTTACTAATTTTCGGTGTATTGTAATGAATTAAAAATTTACTACAGTATTTAAAAGTTCGACTTTTCATTTTATTTTATTGTATTTTTTTTTTTTTTTTTTTTTATTATTATTATTAATTTAATATTTAAAAACAATTAAAAGAACATATTGATAAACTCTGTAAATAATTAAAATAACTGTTTTTGACTGTGTAAATCATGGCGGTAATTGAAATACAGAGTATTTCATGTTGGATGTGGAAAAAAAAAAAAAAAAAAAAGCATACCTATGAACTTTGTAATAACTTTAGTTTGATAAATCAGATTTACAGTAAAACTACAGTTATTCAAGTTTTTATAGGTGCTTTATGTGTGTCCCACCGGTGACATTGCAAATACACTATTTACTAATACGTATTTAGACTCTTTCGAATTTATACGTTTTGTCAAATGTCTAGAAACTTAATTAAGGAATTATCTCAAAACTTTGGAAGAATAAAGGACATGTTATACCTATATTTCAGCAAAAGTGTTGCCCTGAAGAGTAAAAGAGAACCAATAAAAAGTAAACAAAATTCAAAATGTTGTGGATTATCCTGCACTGAGAAAAAAAAAATATATATATATATACCGCCTTTCTCTAGAATGAATAAGTGGCCATTTTCTAAATCTCTTAACTAGAAATATAGATTTCCGAGCTATGCGAATAAGGCACGCCAATAAACTGAATAAACGAAATGATTGAGAATTTCTAGTGTACACATTTCTAGATGGTGAAACAATATTCTGAATACTCTAAATATTCTGAATCATTTATATTGCGAGAAATTCTCGCTTGATTTTCTAGAATTTGGTAATAAACCAAGATTATAGTTGCAGGAACCCGCCTCTTGTAGTCTCATTTACGTAGATTAATTTTATATTTGAAACTTTTTCTCTAAATGCGATAGTTTTAAAGATGTTTAATAAAAACTGAAAAGTGCCCCCCTTAAATGCCCCCCTGCCCCCCCGCTCACCCACCATGGGCGGGGACTTTTAGTATGTTGTTCAGGACCCTCTTGGCTATAAGTATGCAAAATTTCAAAACTACACGATTTTTTTTTTTTAATGTTGATCGGTTTTGGATCTTCTTTATCTGGATTTTTACTCAAATCGCCACTTGCGCCTACTAGCCTTAAAATTACTTAAAACTTACAAAACATGCCGTATTATCCTTGCATATTCCCTATGTACATATTTGTTTTGTACATTAGAAAATATCTGACAAAAACCCTTTTAATTGCACACTTTAGTTGATTTTACTATTGCAAAAAAGAATTTTTCAAGAAAATGTGTTATTTCGTTCTCCTACATCTTCTAAACTATTGATCATACAAACAAAATCTAGTATACAGTTTTGTAGGAAATTTTACGTAGATTAATTTTGTAATTGACATTTTTTCTCTAAATGCGATAGTTTTTAAGATATTTAATAAAAACTGAAAAGTTCTCCGGTTAAATGCCCCCCCTGCCCCCCGCTCACCCACCACGGACGGGGACTTTTAGTATGTTGTTCAGGACCCTCTCGGCTATGAGTATGTAAAATTTCAAAACCACACGATTTTTTTTTTTTTTTTTTCTATTCGTGAAATTTTGGCCTTCGTTGCCTGGACTACAGTGCAAAGCCATTTTTAGGAAACTTGGCGTATACTACATTAGACACAGCATACTCTATAAAATAAAAGGTAAGCAATAATCGGTTTTTCTCACATTTATATTTTTATTCAACCAATGCCCAATAGTAATACAGTGTTCGATGATTGTAAATAAATGTTGATAAAACTCCCTAATCATATTCCTTTTTTTTCTTTCGAGAGTAACTGAAATTTTGTTCATTCTATAACTCATAACTTTTTGAATTTACCCGATATTTGATTGGGGTTTTTATATAAATAGCTCAATAGTTTTGGCGGTTAAATTATGGAAAGGAAAATTTTTTTTTTAACTTGTGCATCCGTAATTAAAAATTATTTAGTAAAAATGCTCATATTTCGTAAGATAATTAGCTTTTTTGCCTTCTGATTGCAGTATGCTGTGTGTAATGTAGTTTACCAAGTTTCTTAAAAATAGATTTGCACTCAGTCTAATAACCTACGTGTTATAGTTTAAAAAGTGGCAATCATTTTTGCAATTTTTTAAAGAAACTGTTATATCTCCATGAATATATGTAGTATCCTCATACAAATTTATACATATAATTAGAAGAATCTTAATAATCAATTTACAGCAAAAACGCATTTCAAGCATTGCTTTTTACAGTGCGATCCAAAATATTTTGAGTTTTTAAAATTTTTTACTGGTCCCCTTTTCCTCTTCAGGACAAAGCTTTTGCTGAAATATATGAGGTATATCTTGTTCTTTATACAACCAAAGTTTCAAGTTAATTCCTAAAGAATTTTTCTAGATGTTTGACAAAACGTTTAAATTTGAAAGTGTCCAAGGTAGATTGTGTATCTACACTGTAAAAAATATGTCCTATTTTCTGCAGAAATTCTCTCTAATTTGAGAAAATACGTTCTGACAACGTAATTTTTCCGTAAATTACGCGTATTTTTTAAATTACAGAGAATTTCTGGCATCAAATAGGACATATTTTTTACAGTGTATGCAGTTCCTGCCACTCTCGTCATAGAATATCCTTTGTTAATGATTCGAGCACTTCAGTTATCCGCTGCATCATATATTCATGGACTTATAGCAAGTCCATGTCACATAGGACTGCATGTCACATAGGACTAGATCGGAGGATCTCGGTCGCCAACAAAACACTAGTATATCGTTTGATCCAGCACCACCAACCCATCCATTTCTATGCAATTGGTGCCATCATTTTGATTAACTGTGCGTATAGTGGCGACCTCTTTCCCAGCAGATTTTTCGTTGTTTCCAGATAAAAGTTTCATAATTGTAGTTTTAGAATTGATTTGTTTCTGCTAAATAAATTAAGCACAGAATTTGTACTATGCTGTTATTTTTGTCCAATTCAATATGAAACACCCTGTATTATGATAATAGTTGACGTTTTCAGATGTGGGATATAATGCAATTACTTTACGATATTATGAAAGTAATCGTTAATTTTATTTTTGAATCATAGCATTACAGTGAAATAATTCTTAAATTGCAATATAAAATATGAGGAAGAAGCATAACTTCTCTAAAATAAATGAAGAAGCAATGGTAATTTTTTTTATGAATATCAAATACATAAAGAAAATTCTAATTTTTTTAGGAGCAATCTTCGGTAAGAGATAGTGGTATGATTAAAATTAATCAATTAATAAGAGACTCGCCTGTTTCAACTCGTTTTGCTAATTATTAATAAAATGAACTTTTTGATATTATCTCTTTTAATTATTTTTCACACACATTATGATATCCAATTACCTGGACTAAAGAATATTGGATGCAATTTTGATAACAAGAAATCGATTGTATAAAATGTTTTTTGAAAAGAAATAAAATATTTCTAAAATAGCCTTTGTGTAATTAAAAGGAAAAATAAATATATGCATATAAAAAAAGAACTTTTTTGCTACAAGTGATTTGAAAATCGATGATACAGAGTTTACATACATCCAAACTGTGTTTGGACAATCTCAAGTTAATTGATTTGTTTTAAAATATTGGTTTAAGTATTTTAAAATTACACAGATGTATGACAATTACACAGTTAAAAATTTCTGTTCAAACTTGAACCACTATATGGAGTAAAGTTATAAGCAATACTGTAATATGGTTTAACCTCACTTTTAAGTTTTCTGTTTTTTGTGATTGAATTTAAGTTGCACGAAAACTTGGAGCTGCCATTCATCCATTCATAAGGAAAATATGAATTAAGTAAGGAAAGTAAAATTCCTATTGAAATTAAGCATAAGCTTAAATTAAAAAGCGTGGTTGAAAACATAGGGTAAAGTGCAAATTTTGCGTAACAACTCACCCATGGGCCAAGATAAGACTCTAGAAAATTTAGCCTCTTTTATCAAAATCAACGAAACACAGAATGAGCGGGCAAGAAAGCGTGGCACAGTCACAGAATGCGTGGCACAGTCACAGTGGCACAGTCACTTGTCTCACTTGAGACAAGAATATCTTCAGTTCGATCCCCATCTCGGTCGAAGTCGAGTTTATTTTTTATTTAAAATATAATATTTGGTTCAAAAAAAAAAAAAAAAAAAAAAAAAATCATGATATAAGGTTAAACCATTGGATGGTTGCAACTACTTCAATACCAAGTTTTGGTTCAAACTAATACCGAATTTTTATCAGTGTATTGTATTAGTAATAATATGCAAATGAAAGCAATGAGAAATTCCGGCTTTTATTTTATTTTATTTAATGAATTTTAAGTTACTTACTTACACATATTTTATTTAAATTTTATTTATCAACGTGCCGTTATAAATTTCTAAGAAGCTAAAAAGATGCTTTAAATTTAATTGAATATGAAGATTGGGATTCAGAATACTGTGAAAAACATTCAAATATCTAACATGTTACTACCAAACATAGATTTAAGAAATTTGTATGAAATTGAATTTTCATGATTGTTTAAATACAAATTTAATACGAATTTTAACAATATTATCTTTTTAATGAATTATAAAAGTTCTTTCTTTTGAAAATGTTTCCTTCTGTTTCTTTCTTTCATTCTTTCTTTATTTTTTTATTCAAATGACATACTATAATACACTGTAAATATACCAAGTATTTTCACTTCTCTCAGAAAACTACCGCTTTGGGGTTAACTGAACAAAAATTTGGCATGATCTTCAAATATAAGATTAAAAAAAATATTTAAGCATTTGTCGCATTATGTGAATTATAAAATAGTACCATATTGGCTCGAAATTTGGTTAAGAATAAAAATAATACTTTTTAACTTGTGAATCTTTTGACGTATTTTTCTACTAGTTATTTGCTCTTCGATTCGTATTTTCTACTTCTGAGAATTTGCTCTTCGATTCATATTTTCTACTTCTGAAAATACCATTGTCCATCTTTTTAAATCGTTGACCTCCTATTTGAAACAGCCACTTAACCCTTTATATTTATTCGTTAAGTCACGGAATTCATCACTTTAATTTTTTTTTTCTGAATATTGTATTATTTATTTATTTATTTATTTATTTTCTACTCATATGTCAAATTATGTTTAAAATTATTTAAGAAAAAATTCAGACATACATTTTTAGCTTCTGTTAAGTTCAACCAAATGTTTGTGACCAGCAGTTACAATTATTCGTTTTGCTCATATTTGGTGAAAAATTCTGCTTTTATTTAGTATCATGATTGATATAAAGTGTCAAATCAAATCACGCTTATAAAGTTTATCATATTTTTTGTTGCATCTACAGTAGTAACGAAAGTAGGTTTAATACAGCGCAAAATGTTAAATAAATAAATAAATAAAAGTTAAATAAATAAATAAATAAAAGTTAAATTAATTAAATTAATATTTTAAAAGTAATCTGAATCTCAAAAAGCTACGAAATAATTTGTTTTAGAAGTTACGATTATTGTGTCATGTCACTACTGAGCATGAGCAGAATTATTTGTTTTGATTAACGATTGAAAGCTTTTTTTAATTCAAGTATAAAAGAATTTTTCATGATTCAACCATAAAAAAATATTTTTGAAAATTTAGAAACACTATACTGGGGCTCATCTGATTAATTTAAACCATGGAATAATTGAACTTGTTACTAAAATTGGTAAATTTGTCTTTCTCTGCAAACATAAGGTTCCTACGAGTGCTTTAAACTTTAGCTATGAAATTTTCTGATTAAAAAAAATACTTGCTTAGGCGTATCTTATCAACTTTCAAAATTCTCTAAATTTTTCTTCTACCACTATGCATTTGTTTTAATAAAAAATCAGTAACCACAAAAAAAAAAAAAAAAAAAAAACTGGGCAAAAGAAAATGAAAGAAAGTAAGAGGAGTATTTTTTCATAGGAACCAGAGCGCAAATTAAAAAATCATACTGTTAATTAGGTTCATTTTCCTCACATTAATTAAAAAGTTTCCTAATTACTTAATCAAAGAATTTCTACTTCGGATCTCAAAAGTACAGAGGGGTCGTGGCAGCTTTGATCCCACTGTCAAAATATCAAGTTGGAAAAAAATAAATAACCGAATCTCCAATTACTTTAATTTTAGATGCCTAAAAAAAAAAAAAAAAGAAAAGAAAAAAGAACGTGCTTTATAGTAACATTACAAAAATTTAATAATAATAATAATAATAATAATAATAATAAAAGAAAAGAAAAGAAAAAAGCAATTTGTTAAGATATTTAATATGTTTAATTTTTGTAAAATTAAAAACGAAATTTATATTTTAGAAAACGAAAACTCTAAATGCATGCTAGCAAGCCAATTAAATTCGTGTATAAAAGTAAAGCATTTTTAAATTTCATACTCAGTTAGGCTTATGCCAAAAGAGAGAGAGAGAAGATTTCAATATGACTGAAGGATACTCAAATATAATTATATATATATTAAATTATTTAATTTAAATTATGATAAAGGAAAATGAAAGTGGAATGTATAAATAACCAAAACAAATTCTTTTAACAATGTTAATAGACAAGAAAAGGGTTAATTTCAAAACTATTCAAGCCAAAATTTCAATGAAGCTGTGTATTCTTCATCAGCATGTGGTAACACAGCTATTAAAAAAACTATGTAATCCTAATAGGCGTTTGAAGATATGTCAAGCTGGCATACTCCAAATTATAATTTAAACAACAAATTACTATAATAAACTTGATATTATAACAACTGAAATATGATTTTTTTTTTTATAAACATTATAGTATTTTTAAATTTAAATTTCAATAACAGAAAAAAAAAAAAAGATTTTATATCGAGAATTTTTTAAAGTAATTACTTTTTAATTATTTGTATAAATTTTAATTATTTTAATTTTTTAATTATTTTATAATTATTTTTATAAATTCAGTGCTGTTTTATGCGCCTATTTTATACAAATTAAATTTGTCATTCATTTTGAATTTAATTATATATATATACATATATGCACAGCTTGAAAAAAGGAGAAAAATGAAAACATTTTAAATTGTAAGCATGCAACAATATAATATTTCATTAGGGGCCTTGATTGTAAGTTGCATGCAAAAGGTGCATAGACAAAATGTACGTAATTATAAATAATAAAACTAATAATAAAACTAATATAATAATAATACTAATATATGTTTCAGTTGCCGCTTAATATTTTATACTAGAAATTATAAATAAAAATACAGTTTTCCTAATTTTAAGACATCAGAAGCGCTTAATTTTTGTAAAGTTAAAAACGAAATTTATATTATAAAAAACGAAAACTCGAAATGTATGCCAATTAAATTTGAAGATGAAGGTAAAGCATATTTAACTATTGTATTGAGTTTATGCTGAAAGAAAGAAGGAGAAAATTTTAATATAATCGGAGGATATTCAAGCATAATAATAATAATAATAATAATAATAATAATATGTACGCAACTATCCCGCCTACACCGAAAACTAATAGGTATTTCAGTTACTTTTTAATATTTCATATTAGAAATGACAATTAAAAGAGTAATTTTCCTACTGTTATGACATTTGAAATGCTTAAGGTACAGTATATGTGCACCTTTGATACGTAATTTTTGTCAAAAGACACATTTTTCAATTTTCATCTATAGGAATAATTTTCAAACCTTTATATAGCATATAAAAAAGGTGGATATTAAATTCTGGTAAGAAAAGTTTGACGCATTTAGATTTCAAATTACTTTTTCCTGTTTTTTTTTTTTTTTTTTTTCTCTATTTCGCATTTTGTATGTGTATGACTCACCGCAAAACATGACATCTCTTACACTCTTATTTTAAAAGTTATAAAATTTGACTCATTTACAATGTTATTATCCAAGTTTTGACTACTTTTATAAAGATGTTTTAAAATTTGTTCTTTTTCTGGGTTAAAAATGTTAGAAATATGTAGAAACTTTTAGAAATTTTTCAATACAATTATTTATTTAGCACATAACTCTTAAAAACTATCCTGTAAAAAATTATAATAGTAGTTGAAATCCTAAAATATACTTTTCTAAGTAAAACGTTTAAAAAAGTTTTTTTTTTTTTTTAATATTATTTATTTTTTATTGTTTTACGCTTTATTTAACTGTCATTTTTTAGTCAAATCATATGTATTTTCAATATATATATATATATATATATATATATATATATTTTTTTTTTTTTTTTTCTAAATATATAAAAAAAATTTAGAGCGTTTTTATATATCTTAATATTTTTTAATACAAATAAATAAATTCAAAAAATTAAAACTTAAAAAAAAAAAAAAAATTGTAAATCCTACTTTTTTTTTTTTTTCACAGGGACACAACGAAAAATTCTTTATCATTGTTCCCTATGGGCTCAAATTCTTTAAAGTGCAATAGCGTCTAAACGCCTTATTCGATTGAGCTGAAAATTTATATACATGTTATACATCAGCGTCACATGAAATGTATGAATTTTAGAGAATCTAGCACTAATAGATTTTACTGGGACACAAAGAAATTTCTTTATCATTGTTCCCTATGGGCTCAAATTCTTTAAAGTGCAATAGCGTCTAAACGCCTTATTCGATTGAGCTGAAAATTTATATACATGTTATACATCACCGTCACATGAAATGTATGAATTTTAGAGAATCTAGCACTAATAGATTTTACAGGGACACAAAGAAATTTCTTTATCATTGCTCCCTATGGGCTCAAATTCTTTAAAGTGCAATAGCGTCTAAACGCCTTATTCGATTGAGCTGAAAATTTATATACATGTTATTCATCACCGTCACATGAAATGTATGAATTTTAGAGAATCTAGCACTAATAGATTTTACAGGGACACGAAGAAAAATTCTTTATCATTGTGGCTTATGGATTCAAATTATTTTAAGTGCTATAAAAACTAAACTCCTCATCCGAATGAGCCGAAAATTTATATATACATGTTACAGGTCACCGTCAAACGCACTGTATAGATTGTGGTGAGTTTAGCACTTATAGAGATTTACAGGGATACAACGAAAATTTCTCTATCATTATGATCTATGAGCTCAAATTATTTGAAAGGCAATAGCATTAAATTAAGCAGCATACTGTACACAGAAATATACTATAATATTCTCTTTTGTTTGTTTCACGACTTCTCTAACTTTAATTTATTTATACAACCGTTAATTACTTAATGTTCGGAAAGTCGAGTGGAGTCACTCCAGATTTTTTTCTTTTTTAATCACGAATTATAAACCGATTGTGACAAACGTTAAAAATTGGCTATAAATAGTGATTAGGCGTTCACTGTCTAAAATTCTTGAAATCCGTTTGAAAATTTAGAACAAATATTTATTTATTTATTTTGGACAGAACCCTTTGCATTGATATTTTAAAATTTTGCAAGTTGTCAGTATTCCAATTCTTGTTAAAAGATAAAACATATATTATTAATCGCAAACTTTTAACCGATTTTGAAAATAGTTCATAACAAAAATATCGATAACAACTATTCATACCCGAAAAATCAAAAATTTCATTTAAAAATTAGATATTTTTAACGAAAAACGATATTTAAATAAATTCAAGGCCAGCCTTGCGTTGACATTTTATTATTCGCGAGAAAAAATTATATTTTACAGAAAAATAGTATTTAATTTATTTCAAGACGGGGAATTTTTATAAACCTAGCTTTACATTTGTTTAAAAAAATTTCATTATATCGTTAAAACAACAACAACAACAATAAAAAATAATAAAACGACAAAGGTAAATATATATTGGCATATTCACATTTTTAAGCATCTTTTATTTGTTAAATATGCTATTGATTCAATTATACACTACAAATCCAGAGGGGAAAAAACTGCGTGTAGGAAAAATCGAACAATTTAGAAAAATTCGAATTTGAATTTTAGTGTTTCTACACGTTTTGAGGTCCCTGAGTTCGATTTTTCTTTCTTTCTTTTTTTTTTTTTTTTTGTCTTTACGCTAATGTATGTGTGTATGTATGTGAATGAACACGATAGGGTCTAAACGCTTTGTTCAAATGCACTGAAAGTTGATACGTATGTTATAGGTCACCGTAGCACAAACCTATTGATTTTGGTGAATATAGCTCTTACATTTTTTTTTTACAAGAATACAAAGAAAAATTATTTACCATTGTGGCCTATGGGTCCAAAATCTTTAAAGTGCGATAGCGCCTAAACGCCTTATTCGATTGAGCTGAAATTTTATACATACGTTATAGGTCACCGTTTCACGAACTGCATAGCTTTTGGTGAGTATAGCACTTATAGTTCTTTTACAGGGACACAACGAAACATTCTTTATCATTATGCCCTATGGGCTCAAATTCTATAAATTGCGATAGTGTCTAAATGCCTCATCCGATTCAGCTAAAAAGTTTTATATACATGTTAAAGAACATGTCAGACGAACTGTATGAATTTTGGAGAATCTAGCACAACACTTATAATATTTTTACTATTTTTACAGGGACACAAAGAAAAATTCTTTATTATTGTGGCTTATGCTCTCTAATTATTTAAAGTGCGATAGCGTCTAAACGCCTCATCCAACTGAGCTGAAAACTTATATACATGTTGAAGATTACAGCACTAATTCTATACATTTTGGTGAGTCTAGCACTTATAGATTTTTACAGGGACACAACGAAAATTTCTTTATCATTTTGATCTATGGGCTCAATTTTTTTGTAGAGCAATAGCGTTAAATTAAACAATATACTATAGGGAGAAAAATACTCAAACACCCTATTGTAATTTTCTCTTTTGTTTATTTAAAGACTTTTATTACTTTATTATTATTATTATTTTTTTTTACTTAATTTCTTATATTACTTAATTTTCGTAAAGTCAAGTGAAAAATAACTCTTTTTATTTATTTATTTATTTATTTTTAATAAAACTCCAATATAAAAATATTTTAATATAATCCAACGTTTTAATTTTTTTGGTCAATTAACATTAAACAATACGGTATTTACTACGATAAATTACTCTATTAAGCGCATTATTAGAATTATTAACTTCCCATTTTTAAATCGGAATTAAGGCCATTAAAATATCTATCTATTTCAATAGTTTTGTTTATACAATCTTGCAAAACATTTAGTTTAATGTCTGTTACACTTACTAAAATATTCTAATAAATACTATAACATTTAAATCAAATTAAATAATAATAATGATGAAACCCGCAATGTATTTAAAATATTAAATACAAATACTTGATTCCGAGGTATAAAGAAAATATATATCATTAGATTTTGAGGGTTTATTTTATTTTTTGTTTCCTCATAATTAGGATTCAGTTTAAAATTGACTGCATAATTTCGAGCAGTTTAAAGCACGTTATTACTGAAATCACTAATGTTAGTCGTCAGTTTAAAATAGAATCCTAGTTATAGGGGGATAACTCCTCAAAATTTAATTAAAAGTATTTTGTTTATATCTCGGAATCAAATATTTCAATTTTAACATTTTTAATATATTGCATATTTTTTCATCATTTTCATCAATATGTCGTAGAACTTATTAAAGTTTTTTTTAGAAAATATAATAGAAGTTAAACTATGCTGATGGGAAAAAAAAAAAAAAAAAGGAATGCTAAAATAACAAAATTAACAATCCTATATACAATTCAGTAAAGGTTAAATCTTTACCCCCTTCCTCCGGTTACACACAACAGATTTAAAATGTTATTACAACACAATTAACAATCCAATATATAATTCAGTAAAGGTTAAATCTTTACCCCATCCTCCGGTTACACACAACAGATTTAAAATGTTATTACAAAACAAATAGATTTTCAATATTGACCAATATTAAATTTATTGGAATTTTTTTTTTTTTTTTTTTTTTTTTTTTTTATCACAAGCTTTGAAAAAAAGTTAGTTTACTTATGAAATATAATGAAAATATAATGAATTGTGTATTTTGAAACATAATGAAAATAATATTTATTTTTGGCGATAAATTCACGAAATCTTTAGAACAGTTTAACAAGGGAATGTTAAACTATACGCTTACACTTATGTACGTTTACATTGACTTTCGCTTACACTCTTGTTTATTACTCATATATTCATCAGTATTTACCAGAATAAAAAGTTACATGTTACAATATCTATGCCTTTCTTATACAACTATAACATAACTTCATGGTGTATACGGAAAGTATGATCGGTTCTGTTTATTACTCATTATTGAACAAAATATTTATTATTGAACATTTTAACGTCTCAGAATTTCAAAGCATTGGACTTATTTTAAATTATAAGCATTGAAACTTATTTGTAATAAGAATTCCTACCAGCATCTGTATTTATCTTCTGTATACTTTTGTCTCAGTTGGGAATATTTGGCCTTTATTGACTTGCTTCCATAGAAATTATGTCAAGATTAAAACGCCTTGCGTATTTTGCCTTTTGTATAATCTTCAAGTTATGACACAATAATACGGTTTTCATTTCATAACAGATTCACCTTTACAATTTATTGTGTAGTATATAACAAACTAGGAGATCGCTTTCGAATCAGTCAAGCAAAACTGAATGCATCTGCAATTTTAAATAAAGAAAATTGTTACTTAGAGGGAAAATAGGTATATTTTCATAAAGAGAAGGTAAATTTGTTTACAGTAATGAATAAAAAATAAATAACTTGTTTTCAGTCAAGTTATTATATGAATATAATAATAATAATAATAATATATATATAGTAAATTGTTTCTGAAAATTGAATTAAAAAACTTGCAGTTTAATCTTAGAAAATTGCAGTATTTTTTTTTTTTTTTTAAATCAACGCATTATTTAAACAATTTCTAACAAACTTGAAAATGGACGAATAAGGATTGTAAACGTACAACACAAAATGTAAAAACATGCAACAATTAATTCGGGCCAAAATTATACTACAACTAATAATAATAATAATAATAATATACGTTGCTGCTTTCATTCTAAACTTTCGAAATTATTATTTATTTATTTGTTTATATTTTTTTTGGCTTGATGGAAGACCATTCAGATTGTTTTTTTACCGGAAGTAGTTATTGCGTGTTTCTATATTTTATGGTGTTTTATTACAAAGTTATTCTTCAACTTTCAACACTAATTTGCAATGCTTTTTTCTGCAAAGTTGAAGAATAGTCTTAATTTTTCAACTTTAAACAACTGAATGTGTAAAACAAGCAAACTAATGTTATATGTTTGTTTGCATTGTATTTGTTTATCTGTTTCTCTACTTTTCATCAATATAAATATATTGGAACGAAACTTAAATATACTGTAAATATATATCATAAAAATCCCCCCCCCCCCCATCCTCCCGATATCTGTATTGATTCACTCTATTTTATACTACGGAAGTAAAAAAATTTCAAGCATTATCTTTATAGTTTTACTTTTAAATAAGAACCATACAATACATTATATTTTATTGTCCTGTGTTAGTGTCCAAAAATGCAAGACTACAAGCATTAAAAAGATTGATTTTGTATAGCTCTGTATATCGTACAAATTTGTATATTCATTTATACTGTGCACTAAAAAAATCCCCATAACACTAAGAATTTACATTGAAGAACTTTATATTGCATGAGCTATATTAACAAATTTGTGGTACCCTGTAAGCTAATAAATAACGATAATCATATTTTATTCTGTCTGAAAAAAGTTTTGTATATCTTAAGAACATATAAAATTTTTGTCATGTTTTTTCCAGTATATATTAAAATATGATTTGAATACAGAGGGTGTCTATAATTAAACTGTGAATGTTTC
This sequence comes from Salticus scenicus, assembly GCA_963930645.1. NCBI lineage: Eukaryota > Metazoa > Arthropoda > Arachnida > Araneae > Salticidae > Salticus > Salticus scenicus. The sequence goes on from OZ005654.1 coordinate 144,792,306, forward strand.
GTAACTGCGATCTAATCACAAGAATAGCCCCAAACTGCATAGGAAGATTAAAGAAGACGGAAATGAAGGATTCCGAAATTAATAATAATAATTATAATAAAATAAATTCAAAAATTTACCGGTAGGGGAATATGTGGAGCTGTTTTTTTAATAAGTAAAGTTTTTCTCGCAGACAAATTAACACGGTGTCTCCAATTTCAAAATAATAAATGGTACAAAAGCGGTACTTAAAAAAATGCTCAATCATCAATCTTAAATTATAAACTGCTAAAAAAAGCTTTACTTAGAAAAACAACATTACATATTCCTCTAGCGGTAAATTTTAGAACTTTTATTATTATTATTATTATTATTTGCGGAATCTTCCGTTTTCCGTCTTGTTTAATCTTTCTACAAACTTCGGTACTATTCTTACAATTAGGTCGCACTACAGAACACTGTAAGTACTGTCAGTCTAATTATGGCCACCCTGAATTTCTCATAGACTATATTATACCAGAAAACTTTTGTAAGACACTATACGTAAACTAGTTGTGCTATCATTAGTATTCCCATTTTTAATAAATAATATACCATAGCAAACTTGAATAACACTATCAAGCTTCGAGACATTCTGGAAATATTTTCGGAAGTTAGAGAGCTGACACACGAGCAAATCGACAGATAAATGAATCGAAGACATAATTATTTTAGAGCTTAGTTAAAAAGCGTTAAAAAGGCACAACACAACTAAAAATGCACTTCCAGCAATTTTGAATTAGCTCCCTAATGTATCTGAATATTTTTGTTGGTTCTGTAAATTAATCATTAATGTTTATCATACCATATTGTAAAGAAAACACGATTTTCTTCAAAAGAATAATACACGTTAATTTCATATGTTTTGGGCAGTACAATTAAAACTCACTTTATGGAAATAATTTTCATATAGAATGAAATGCAGACATTCTCTTGGATGTCCCTGTGCACAAATTTTTCATACTATTTACAGCATTTTCAATAGGGAACATACCATAGTGAAGGTGAATAACTTACAGGGTGTGCATAAAATAACGCGAGATGTTCAGAGCCGTATAGCTCTTAGTATAACGGGCCAAACGTGATACAAATTTGCGTGGTTTCGATTTTTGTTTAAAAAAAAATAACATAAAAATTTATCGCTATGGAAAACTTTGGCGCTGAAACGTAATATATGTGGTAAATGAATACGTAACAACCAATTAAAATAGTGATTAACAGTTTCTTTATTTATTAGGCGAGATGTAACTAAGGCTCGACGATAGCCTCAAAGCCCTTATGTTCACCCTTCTTACTTCGGTTTCTTTTTCTCGTCTACTTTTAATACTTTTGCTGCATTTTCTGATTTTTTTTCACGCTATTTTCTATCGATTTTTAACATTTTCCCCGCTCTTTTCGTTATAAAGTGTGTTGACAAACAGTGTTTATTGTTGTTTACAAATTCGGTTTTATAAAAACCATATTCTGATGTTTCAATAACTGCATAAGTTTTAAGACGTTTTCAACGGAAGCTCTCAGCATACAGGCCTTTATTCGTTTGAATTCTAAGTAAACTGCTGTTCTAATCAGAAAACTGTCTTTGATACATAACGTTTTTCAGATATCCCCACAACTAAAGAAAATCACAAGTTGCTGAACTGTAGCATCAAAAAGTTTTCAGAAATATCGGCCGCACTGTCATTTTCGCTGTACTGATAAAACAACTAAACTAATACAGTCTGCCATTGCATGAGAATAATTCTCCAATTTTTCCTTGATCTTGATGATAGTACTACACGAAATGCATTTATGTGTAAATATCTTATATTTTTCTTGACCATAGCGCCAAATATTCCCCTACCGACGACTTTTGGAATTAATTATTTTTTTCTATGGAAATAGAAACTACATATTCTCATGTGCATGTATACAAATTTTTATTCTCAGCATTTGGCTCATTACAGTAAGAGCTATAGGATACTGAACACCTCACGTTATTTTATGTCCACTCAGTATATTAGTTTTAACCCATCGCAAGAACGTTTTTGGAAGTTAGAGCGCGGGCAGATAGACAGGCAAACCGAAGTCATAAACCATTTCCAACTTTGTTGAGAAGAATCAGAAGTACGAATTAGAAACTTTCCTTATTTTAATAAGCCATGAAAAATTAATCATTTTAACCCTTTCAGTCGCAGTGTTCCCGCTGATGGAACACCTAATTTTAATTTTCAAATGCAAAAACTCATCCCGGAAATTTTTTAACAAAAATTTACATTTATAACATAGCAGAAAAGGCCCTTTTTTTTTACCTTGAAAATTTAAATTTTTTTGTATTTTAATTATGTTCGTAAATTCCGGTGGCAGTGTAATTTAAATGATCCGAATTACCTCCGAATTACCTATTAATTAAAATACTCCGGAATAAATTGAAATGTTGGGATCTATGCAACTTTTACGAGTTTTTGTTGTCTATAATGTTTACTTATAAAGTGATTTATTTATTACATTAAATATTATTTGAACTTAATAAGGTTTACTTACAGATGTTTCAAACCGAAAATTTCTCGAAAAGGAACAATGCTAATTTTTTATTTTTTAAATATTTATGATCAGCTATGTGTCTAAAAGCCATTTTAAAAATTAGTTTAGCAATTTTTAAAATAAATTAAGTAGTGAACCTTAAAGGGTTAATGCATAAATATTTGGCGACAGAGACATTAAAAATTATCAGTTTCAATATTTTATTTACACATTTTAAATGTCAAAAGTTGGCGAATAAATTATTCAAAACATTATTTAAACAAGTAAGCCACTAAGGCATTTAAAATTAGAGAAGGAAAAAAAAAATCTATTCTTTTTTCAAACAAAAGAACAAGAAAAACTCCAACAAAATCGTAAAATTATATTTTAAAATGCCAGACTTTTATTGACATTCTCTGCATATACCATGGATAAATCGAACAAAATATAGATTTTTTTTTTCACTGCTGAAGTAAATATTTATTTAATTATCTTAAATACACTGTGCTTTACGTGTTTCAAAGTGTTTGTTTAGAGCCCTTCATTAATATGCGTTCAGCTACAGTATGCTCTACATGATATATAAAAGACAGATACGTGATGTAATGAATTATTATTTGCAGTGTAAGTTATATAACAGAAAATTATTAAAAAAAAAAGATTGATTTAAATAGCTAGCACATTATATACATACTAAAAATCTATAAATGCATTAAAAGAACATAGACTTATATATATATTGCATATAGAATTAGCATATTATAGGTAAAATAAAAAGGGAACTTTCTTCTTCTGCCCTCAAGTATTGAAATGGCTTAATCGGCCAATAATTTGAAAAAAAAAAAAAAAAAAAAAAATTAAAGCAAAATAATCGCATTATCGACTATATATTACAGAGACCCAAAAGAAAATTCTACGGTTCCTATAGATTATAACACACTTACAAGCTGTACTTACCCGTTATATCATTACTGAAACTAGATAATGGATAACCAGAAACCCAGACGGACAGGCAAAAAAAAAAAAAAAAAAAACGAACCGGAGTTATAATCACTTTTTAACTTTGTTGGAAAATATTAAAAATGCATAACACACACACACACACACACACACACACACACACACACACACAAAAAAAAAAAAATATGTACTTCAAGAAATTTCCATTGACATTCCCTAACGTATCTAAATATCTCTGGGTGACGCTGCTAGTCAAACCATTCTACATAAAGCATATTTTCCTGCATATGAATAATACTTCGTTATGTTTCGTGTTGTATAAAAAGAAAAAGAAGAAAAAAATCGCCTTCGTTCAGAAAATAAATAAATTAATTAAATTGAATTGAATAAAAGAATAAAAAATACATATTTTTTATTATAATTTTTGTTATTTATCTATTTTGCCTTTATTATCTTTATAGACTTTCTATGTATGGTTGAGGTTGGGTGGATTTAACGTCGCCCTAGAGCTATGCAGTAGGCAATTGGCGATTGGTGACCTTACTACATAAGTAAATAGTTAATAACAACGCACTTCAAGATGAAGAACAGAACTTGGTAAATTTGTACCATGAAATTAAAAAAGCACAATAGAAATTACACTCTTTATCAGAAGAGAAACTAGGCACGAGTGCAAAGTGAAAGCGCCCATCCTGTGGCCGAGATGTTTACTCCCTTAGCTGGTAGGTAGGATGTGCCGGGTTAAAACCGAAGCCATGATCGTTGGCCTTGCCATTTGGAATTTTGCGTTTTTCTTTCTTTTCTTTTCTTTCTTTTTCTTTCTTTTTTTTTTTCTCAAAACACTCAGTTTTAGATTCATAAAGTAGAATAATTGGCCTTAAACCTCACCAGACCTACGTAATACCAGCATTACCACATCCCAAAGTAAGAGCACCAACTCATCAATGCTGCTTTCTGGATGTTGCTGCATTCAAGTTACATTCATGCCCGACTTTTTAGACTCTTTTTAGAGCTATGCTAATTATTTCGACTTAATAATTACTAAGCGTTCTTGAATTTTATAATATTTTGTTTTAAAAAATCTTGTTCTCCATTACTATTTTCTTAAATACTCAATAAGAAGGAGTGTTTGAAAAAGTTTTAAACCTATCTTTTATGTATAAAATATAAAAATGTAAAAATTAAAGGTTATTAGCTCAGTGTTTCTGTATTTGGGGAGAAAGAGGATTTAAAACTTAAATTTGTTCTACAACACGAAATATCTAGAAAATAATTAAACAAATTATTGTCTTTTAATTTATTTTACGAAGTGTAAAGAACTGTTAAGAAGTGTGCAGGTGTGCATCAAGAAGGTATGTATGCTCTTTCTAAAAAAAATTTATTAATCGATGAAGAAAGATGTACTTTTAGGAATCTTGTCATGAAAATCTTACATGAGGCAAAGATTTATTTTGATACTTATGTTTAAAGAATTGTGCACATAATATATATATATATATATATATATATATATATTACATGCGATGCTTCTTCAGGAGCATTTGCTTACCGGAAATGGAACCGTAAGTCTGTATCTCAGAAACGGCTCTAACGACTTTTTCCAAAGTTGCTATATAAACACTCTATTAGATGCCCTTTCGAATGATATAGTTGGTTAGTTCAGAAAAATTGATAGGCGTCCTGTATAAATAGCTCAATTTCAGGCCTCGCAAATGCGTTTCTTCAAAAACGGCTGTAAGTATTTTTTTTTCAAACTCGCCATATTAACCCCCTTTTAAATATCTTTTGGCATATAATTATTGTTTTCCGGTCAATGATTGAGTATACCAAGTTTTGGTAAAAGTAGGTATGTCAAAAACGGCTCTAACGATTTTCTTGAACATTGTTTCATTAATCCATTTTAGATACTCTTTCTCATGTATTATGTGGTTATTACAGAATTTTAACGGTCATCCTGATTGGGTAGTTCAGTTTTAGATCTCAGAAATTGGGGTTAAAAAAAAAAAAAAAAAAAAAAAAAAACTATTTTTTTTCTTTCTTTTAACTCGCTATGTAAGCTCTGTATTATGTGTCTTTATACGTGTATCAAGTTTCTCTTACTGTAAAACTCCAAAAAATGTATATAATGCCTCCAAAAAATGCATATAATACGTGTAATAGTATGTGATCATGGAAGTCGTGTGGTTGTTTCACACCGTTTTTTTTTTTTTTTTTTTTTTTTAAATCTTTAAATAAGAATATGTGAAATTGTAACTTTCTTCAGCAATAGATCTTTTACTTATGGTTTTTTATTTTGAAATGAAAATCCCCCCTCGCCATAAACCATATTTAGCTATTAATCTGTTTAAATATATAAAATTAATTTACAAAATATTAAAAAGAAAATTATGATAAACTAAAATCTGTTTAAAATATTATCCTTAAGTATATAAACCGGATATTTATACGAAGACAAAATTCAAGGATGTGCTGCTTTATTTTCTGATGAAACATATCGTGATTCGAGCTCATGTACAATGCACGGTTATCTCTGTACAGCGAAGTTACCGACATTCTGTTTCATCATCATCATGGACACCGGTGAAAAAGAAAAATGGTGTAAGTGAATATATTTATTTAGTAGTGATTCATTAGCATGCATTACAGGCGACAGAGCATTCAGCTTGTCCACTGGAACGTCCAGATGGGCGTGCAACGGATCGTTCGATAGTGGACTTGAATACAAATGAAGTTTAAATGAACAAAGGTTAATTTACATAGAATGGAAAATTTTGTCAAGGGATTACATGTCCTTAAATTTTAAAGTAAATTTCTAGATAAGAAAAATATATCATTAAGTTGCTACTGTGGATAATATTCAATTAGCATGTGTTTAATGTCTTGAACACTGTAGTACCACGTCATAAAGATAGGACAAGATTAAGCTTCTAGTTACTCACTGAATGTTAAAACAACCCCTAAACCTATAATTATTTTTACCAAGAATAAAAGTTTGATATCACATACTTATTTGAAAAGTGGCACAATTCAAAAAATAGGAATTTTAAGTTTTAATAGTTATTAATCACAGACACACTTAAAAATTGCTTTTAAATATGTTTAATTTTACAATGAATAATTCAGATCATCTTTATTTTATTTTGCTAATGACGTTTTAAAAGTACAGTTTTCAGATAATCGGATAAATATGTTATACAGTGTTAATCTTTATAAGTTTCCTCACATTTTAGTGGAGGTAAGGTACATTTAGGCAAGTCGGAATCCCATAGGAAAGCCGTGTTGGAAATGGTTTGGCCATGAGGTAGATAGATGTATATTATATGTTAAATTATAATATTGTTTGTTAATTCATTAATGAAGAAACGATTTCTAAATCTGATAAAGTAACCATTAATACATTAGTTTAATAATTAAAATAAATCGTAAACATTTTTTTTTTTTTTTTTTTTTTTTTTTTTTTTTTTGCTTTATAAGATACGTACTAATAATTATTTAGAAGTTTGTTTATATTTTCATTCATTTCATATGCCTTAATATTTAAATACATAGTCACTTCTCATAAATCCTCTTAAAAGGAACTGTATGTGAATTGTTTAAGAATTGTTTATCCACGGAGAGCAATTTCCACTGTAATTTAAGACCCCGTAAACAACTATAAATAATAATTTTATAACGTACAATTTCACTACTGAGATTTTTTTGTGGTAGATCCTACTGTGATCGTCATGTATTACTTACAATAAATTTACTAGATTTGAGGTACATGTTAAACTTGTATGCATTTAAAAACGTCATGACACACATTTAATTATATACCAATATATAATTACGAGGGATCAAAATACGCATATAATGAGTTATATACAATGTATCTATAATCACAATCTCGGACATTTATCCTTTAGTATAGCAAGTAACCATAAATGTTAACGGTATTACTTTATACGTGCTGTAACAAAGATTAATAAGTTTTCCCTCGATTTAAAACAATATAAATTCGTAAACCACTTATTGAACAGAAATACGTGCCAGCACATTCTTTTGTAAAATAGCTTAATTTTTTACAGTATACATCGCACGCGATTTTTAACAAAATATATGAAACATTAAATCTAGGATAACGAGTTTTTTTCTGATTGTGAATTTGTAAGGAGGTATAAATATACATCTACAAATTACCACTCATAGATTAGTATATGAATATATTTATATGTCCTTGTAAAAATAAAATGCTTATCATTTTTAATGTTAAATATGCTATAAAGACTCTAAAAGATGTTTTTTAATTTAAACTATCTATAGTGTGGCACGCTTTTAAATGCATCTTTAACGTAAATGCATGTTTTTACATGGATATTTTAAGCTAGGTACACAAATACTTTGAATTAAATACTGTTTTCTTTTTCATTTTTACAACATAAAGATTTTTGAACTGAATAAAAAAAAAAGTATTCTAATCAGGAAAAATATACATTTGTCGGATTTTGGGTATATTTATGTATTTTGAGCCATCCTGGGTTCATTTTGCGATGCAATGGTGTATTTATGGATTAATAATGCAGCGCCATATCTCGAATTAAATAAATGCCGTGATTCGTGATATAATGGGCCGCTTGAGTGTAAGTGCGTATTTCTCATCAGTTTTTATAGCAAGTCCCAAAGTTTGGCTTAAAAACATTTCTAAAAAATGTTAAAAACTGTTTTCTTTTTTTTTTTTTTTTTCAATTAGAATTTTCTTGGGAAAAAAAATCCGTTTTTGAAGCAAATTTCAAAAATAAAATATAAATTACATTATATTTTGTGAAACATGCATTATATTTATAGGAAAAATTAGAATAAGTTCGATTTGTTGGTATCTAAGAGATATTGTGAAATGTATCATAATTTGTTTAAAAATATCATTAAAAAAAGAAAGAAAGAAAAATCCGGTGAACATTTATTAAGCATCTTACATTTGCTTTACCCCAGGATAATTCCCCATTTGAGAATGTCTTTTATACTTCAGTCTCATACACGTCATCTATTTTCATCATCAAACTCATCCTTACTGCTTGCCTTCAATATTATTTGTAAGAATTTTTATTAATTTTGTTTAAACAATTTTAGAAAAGATAATGAAATTAGTATTGCAGATAGTTAAAGATGCAGATGCCTTTGTATGTTAAACTAAGCCGGATTTTTATTCCAATATTTACTTTTTGTTTTCCTTCTATTTTTCGCTTGTGAATAATTTTTTGAAACATTAGCATACAAACTTGAAAACGGATTGTTCGTTATAAATTACTTTATTTTTCTGGCGATATTCATAGTTTTCAAATTAATAATTTATATTTTTTCAAAAAGTCCGTCGCGGAAGAAAAATAAAAGTGAATACAGGGGAATAAAAGTAGGATTTTAAATTAACATTTAAAAGCATGCGTATTGTCACTTATCTGTAACACTGTTTCCTTAAGATTATTTCTCATTTAGTTTTCTTTTTTTTTTTTTTAATGTTTTTCTATTTTTATTTTTTTCTTTCAAAGCTTATTTTTGAGAAAAATTGTAGAAATATCAATTTGAAAATTATCACTTATGTTAATGTTATATAAAATTCGGTTAATAATTTGATAAAGAACATGCCATCCGAATTTTATGTCCATATATTTACTAGTTTAATGCACAAAAAAAGAAAGAAAAGAAAGAATGGCGGTTTAATTTTGCACACTAGTGTACTTCAAGGGTGCAAAAGTTTCCTCAAGTTTCTTTGAAACCAGTCACATTCATAAAGACTATGGTCAATTCAAGTGTAAAATTTACTGGAACAATATTTCTTTCTTTCATTTTCTTTTTTTCTTTCAAAACTTCTTTTAAAGAGATTTTTTAGGGAAAAAAATAATCCTGTTACTTTATAGAAAATTTCTAGCAGCAAAGTTGCCAGAAAATATACGGTAAAAATATACTGACAAAGCGTTACGGTACGGACAAAATGTTACAGTAAAATTACGGTGAAAATATGTTGACAGGAATTTTCTGTAACAGAACAATACAGAAAATACTCGTACGTAACAGATTTTTTTTTTGTAGGGCGCACTGTAAAAAAACTCACATTAAATAAAATTTTACAGCTCGATCAGCCAGGTTCGGACAAAAGCCCACTGGATTGTTTGCGATGATGTTACCGCTCAGCCACAAAACCCCATTTTAGGTTGTTACTTAGCATTTCCTAATCCTGCTTTGATACCAAGTTTCCTGCAGCGAAAACAGATAAAATATGTTTTATCTGGTTGCATAAAAAAATGTGTCTTGTGACAGACTGAAATACAATTTTATTCTGTAATTTCGAAAACAAGTATTTTCTGTAGGAAAGCTACAAAAATGTTCTTTTTTTTTTTTAAATGTATATATATATACTTTACAGTGTAGAATTGAGAACAAAACCTCAAATTATTGAACTTACAATATCCCTTTTATGGCCAGTCGGCCTTTACTTTCTCCTATTTCTGTTCAGAGACGTTTTTAGAATTTTTTTCTTGCTCTTTAAATGCTTCGCAGGTTTACCTTTAACTATAACACGCGGAAATCATCTATGGTGTCTCATTAACAATACTGATCACACTTATAACCTGATATCGAGAGTTATGTATCATAGCAAACGATTTTTATGTTAATAAGCTACTCTCGGTCCCCGTGTTATTCTGAATAAATTAAATTTTCCCATTTCTAAGAGATTAATTATTTTGGAGTCGTGTAAAATAAACATCATACTGATACTCATATAAAATGGAACTATGTCTGCCACAAATGACCGTAGCCAGAAAAAAAAAAAAAAATAGAATTCAACTAGTAAATATTAATTTCTCAGGAATCATTTATATTCGTTACAGGTGACACAAGATTCGAATGCTGAACTGTCCAATGGACGTCCAAATGGGCGTACCACATTAATCATTGGACAGAAGACTCGAATACAAATGAAGGTAATGTGAGTAAAAATAAATATTTCTCATGAAAAGCGAATGTTCATTAGGAGATTACATGTCTGTGAATTCCGAAGCAAATGCAACGGAGAACAGATAATTAAAAAACGACTAATTTCCTTCATTTCTCTAATGTTCCCTAAATACGAATTAGATATAATATCAATTTAAATAATAATTCAACAAAAATTATCACAGACGTAGTTTATGTACCAATTTTCCCTCAAACCTCTACAAGACCATATGATAATAGGAAATAAAAAGTTAAAATGAATTTTTTTTTTTTTTTTTTAATTTTTTTATTATTATTAGGAGGAAAAAATATATTTTATAATTATTGATATTTATAAACCAGTTTTATATGAACTAAATCAGTCATATATACTATGATTTAAGATAATTATTGATATTTATAACAATATTTCAATTCTATTTAAACTAAATCAAACATTTATATTATTTTTAAAAATATTATCCACACTCTACAGCTATACTTAATGATGACAGATCAGGATAATAAAATACTGAAAAGATAATTGAAGTTAATATAAGATCATCCATAACTCAGTAGCCTGATAACAGGGTAAAAAATAAAAAATACAAAATACAAAATAAAACTAATGATACACTCAGCAAACGCAATTTTCCTTCTGCTTTTTACTTTCTCTTACCCATAAGGTAGAGAAAGTATTGTTTTTGGGTCAAATTTTCGAACGCGAGATTTTGTTATATTTACACGTTTTGAGGTCCCCTGAATACGAAAATCATGTTTTTAGCAAATGGTCTGTGTGTATGTCTGTGTGTCTGTGTGTCTGTCTGATATCAGCATATCTCAAAAACAAATTATGGCAGAAAGTTCAAACTTGGTATTCCAAATGTGTATCATATAGGGACGCTACAGTAAGCTTTTCGTTAAGATCAAGCAAATGGTTCGTGTACAGGGACAATCAAGAGAATTCTAATACATTACGTCTATGGGGGAAATTGCAGGAAAGTAGAGTTTAACGTCTATAGACTGTACTAAACCAAATGAAACAAATATATATTTTTTGTAATAGAGATAGTTAACTGGGAAAAAAAAATTGTGTATGTAGGAGCCTCGCCTCCCCCCCTGGGGGGGAAGTCCCCCCTCGAGGGGAGTAAATTTTCATGATGGGTATCTTTCAAAAGAGCTCGCCAATACCTTTAAAACGAATGGTTGAACCATCGATCTGCGATAATTTAAAGCAAAGGTATCGGTTTTTTTTACTTTTAACAAAAAAAAAAAAAAAAAAAAAAAAAAAAATCTTTTTTTTTTTTTAGAAAAAAACTTAGAAAAAAAATCGTACTTTTTTTTTTTTTTTTTTTTTATATTGAGAATAAAATTGACTTTTTTTGGATATTTGGTGTTATACTACTTCTCTAATATGGAAATCGTCTGCTTTATCATAAAAGATAATTTTTTTAATAATAATTTTAATAAATTATTTTTTAAAAAGAGAATTATTTTTTAATAACCGAATTAAATTCTATATAAATGTAGGTGCATTAATGAAACGGGGGGTTGAGGGGGGCGGTAGCCCCCCTCACACAGAACTAATTATCATATAAAACTCTTCAGAAGCCTAATATGAATTGTTTAACACAGGTTTACATAACAGTACTCGTTATCTTACCTTTTAATCTGCAAACTGTGTTTATAGTATTAAATTTCAGGGTAAGAGAAAGTCGTGTGAGTGACACACCAGATTATTTACTTTCTCTTACCCATAAGGTAGAGAAAGTATTGTTTTTGGGTCAAATTTTCGAACGCGAGATTTTGTTACATTTACACGTTTTGAGGTCCCCTGAATACGAAAATCATGTTTTTAGCAAATGGTCTGTGTGTATGTCTGTGTGTATGTGTGTGTGTGTGCGTGTGTCTGTGTGTGTGTGTGTCTGTTATCAGCATATCTCAAAAACAAATTATAGCAGAAAGTTCAAACTTGGTATTCTAAATGTGTATCATATAGGGATGCTACAGTAAGCTTTTCGTTAAGATCAAGCAAATGGTTCGGGTACAGGGACAATCAAGAGAATTCTAATACATTACGTCTATGGGGGAAATTGCAGGTAAGTAGAGTTTAACGTCTACAGACTGCACTAAACCAAATGAAACGAATATATATTTTTATAACAGAGATAGTTAACTGGGAAAATTTTTTTGTGTATGTAGGAGCCTCGCCCCCCCGTGGGGGGGAAGTCCCCCCTCGAGGGAAGTAAATTTTCATGATGGGTATCTTTCAAAACAGCTCGCCAATACCTTTAAAACGAATGGTTGAACCATCGATCTGCGATAATTTAAAACAAAGTTATCGATTTTTTTTTTTACTTTTAACAAAAAAAAAAAATAAATAAATAAATAAATAAATCTTTTTTTTTTTTTTTTTTCTTTTGAATATTGAGAATAAAATGGACTTTTTTTTTGGACATTTTGTGTTCCACTACTTATCTAATATGGAAATCGTCTGCATTATCATAAAAGATAATTTTTTTAAATAATAATTTTAATAAATTATTTTTTAAAAACAGAATTATTTTTTAATAATCGAATTAAATTCTATATAAATGTAGGTGCATTAATGAAACGGGGGGTTGAAGGGGGCGGTAGCCCCCCTCACACAAAACTAATTATCATATAAAACTCTTCAGAAGACTAATATGAATTGTTTAACACAGGTTTACATAACAGTACTCGTTATCTTACCTTTTAATCTGCAACCTGTGTTTATAGTATTAAATTTCAGGGTAAGAGAAAGTCGTGTGAGTGACACACCAGATTATTTACTTTCTCTTACCCATAAGGTAGAGAAGGTATTGTTTTTGGGTCAAGTTTTCGAACGCGAGATTTTGTTACATTTACACGTTTTGAGGTCCCCTGAATGTTCCTGAAATCATGTTTTTAGCAAATGGTCTGTGTGTATGTCTGTGTGTATGTGTGTGTGTGTCTGTGCGTGTGTCTGTGTGTGTGTCTGTCTGTTATCAGCATATCTCAAAAACAAATTATAGCAGAAAGTTCAAACTTGGTATTCTAAATGTGTATCATATAGGGATGCTACAGTAAGCTTTTCGTTAAGATCAAGCAAATGGTTCGAGTACAGGGACAATCAAGAGAATTCTAATACATTACGTCTATGGGGGAAATTGCAGGTAAGTAGAGTTTAACGTCTACAGACTGCACTAAACCAAATGAAACGAATATATATTTTTTATAACAGAGATGGTTAACTGGGAAAATTTTTTTGTGTATGTAGGAACCTCGCCCCCCCCCCCCTGGGGGGGAAGTCCCTCCTCGAGGCAAGTAAGTTTTCATGATGGGTATCTTTCAAAAGAGCTCGCCTATACCTTTAAAACGAATGGTTGAACCATCGATCTGCGATAATTTAAAACAAAGTTATCGATTTTTTTTACTTTTAACAAAAAAAAAAAAAAAAAAAAAAAAAAAAAATTTTTTTTTCTTTTGAATATTGAGAATAAAATGGACTTTTTTTTTTGGACGTTTGGTGTTATACTACTTCTCTAATATGGAAATCGTCTGCATTATCATAAAAGATAATTTTTTTAAATAATAATTTTAATAAATTATTTTTTAAAAACAGAATTATTTTTTAATAATCGAATTAAATTCTATATAAATGTAGGTGCATTAATGAAACGGGGGGTTGAAGGGGGCGGTAGCCCCCCTCACACAAAACTAATTATCATATAAAACTCTTCAGAAGACTAATATGAATTGTTTAACACAGGTTTACATAACAGTACTCGTTATCTTACCTTTTAATCTGCAACCTGTGTTTATAGTATTAAATTTCAGGGTAAGAGAAAGTCGTGTGAGTGACACACCAGATTATTTACTTTCTCTTACCCATAAGGTAGAGAAAGTATTGTTTTTGGGTCAAGTTTTCGAACGCGAGATTTTGTTACATTTACACGTTTTGAGGTCCCCTGAATACGAAAATCATGTTTTTAGCAAATGGTCTGTGTGTATGTCTGTGTGTATGTGTGTGTGTGTGTCTGTGCGTGTGTCTGTGTGTGTGTCTGTCTGTTATCAGCATATCTCAAAAACAAATTATAGCAGAAAGTTCAAACTTGGTATTCTAAATGTGTATCATATAGGGATGCTACAGTAAGCTTTTCGTTAAGATCAAGCAAATGGTTCGGGTACAGGGACAATCAAGAGAATTCTAATACATTACGTCTATGGGGGAAATTGCAGGTAAGTAGAGTTTAACGTCTACAGACTGCACTAAACCAAATGAAACGAATATATATTTTTTATAACAGAGATAGTTAACTGGGAAAATTTTTTTGTGTATGTAGGAACCTCGCCCCCCCCCTGGGGGGGAAGTCCCCCCTCGAGGCAAGTAAGTTTTCATGATGGGTATCTTTCAAAAGAGCTCGCCTATACCTTCAAAACGAATGGTTGAACCATCGATCTGCGATAATTTAAAACAAAGTTATCGATTTTTTTTACTTTTAACAAAAAAAAAAAAAAAAAAAAAAAAAAAATCTTTTTTTTTTTTTTTTCTTTTGAATATTGAGAATAAAATGGACTTTTTTTTTTGGACATTTGGTGTTATACTACTTCTCTAATATGGAAATCGTCTGCATTATCATAAAAGATAATTTTTTTAAATAATAATTTTAATAAATTATTTTTTAAAAACAGAATTATTTTTTAATAATCGAATTAAATTCTATATAAATGTAGGTGCATTAATGAAACGGGGGGTTGAAGGGGGCGGTAGCCCCCCCCCCCCATCACACAGAACTAATTATCATATAAATCTTTTCAGAAGACTAATATGAATTGTTTAACACAGGTTTACATAACAGTACTCGTTATCTTACCTTTTAATCTGAAACCTGTGTTTATAGTATTAAATTTCAGGGTAAGAGAAAGTCGTGTGAGTGACACACCAGATTATTTTAGTATAGTTTCAGCAATCCACTCAACCAACCAAGTCAAACAACGCCACCCACTTTCCGTAATCATTCAACTACCTATTCATCTGACACTTTTTTTTTCATTTATATATATATATATATATGTCTATCACATTACAAAGTAAACGGATAATGAATTTTAATTAAAACAATATTGGAAGAAAATTCAGTATTTCATAAAAGTGTGAAATATTGATAATAGTAATAAAAATTCTTTGCGAAGATAAAATATATTTCAATGATTTAAACTTCCTAAAATTTTAAAAGTTTTATTCTTTATAAAATAATTAAAAGACTTGAAAAAAAAAATAAGAAGAAAGGTACAACAATTAAATATTGGGAAGAGAAGAGGAAAAAAAAAACTAGTATGTTGTGGCCACCACAAGACTTTCTTCTATGTTTTCCTATATACATTTTCAATCAGTAACAATATTAAAAAAAAAAAAAAAAAAATTACGATTTTTTTTCTAAGTTCTTTTTTTGTTAAAAGTAATACATATTCAACCAGTAACAATATTTAAAAAAAAAAAAAAAAAATCTAAGTCTTTTTTTGATAAAAGTAAAAAAAATCGATAACTTTGTTTTAAATTATCGCAGATTTATAGTTCAACCATTCGTTTTAAAGGTATTGATGAGATCTTTTAAAAAATACCCATCTTGAAAAGTACTTCCCCCCAGGGGGGAACCGGTGCCCCCACATGCACAAAATTTTTTTCGTAGTTAACTACTACTATTATCAATAATTCATATTAATTTTACAATCACAAGTTTAAAATAACGCTCATTATGTACATTTATACGAAATTTTGTCCTATACTGCCATGTTAAAAGTTTACATAAAATGCGATCACAGCGTCATCTGCTGGGCGATTGATCCCAAAATCTAATCAGCACCATTCCATGTCAGGGTCCAACTATATACCAAGTTTGGTTCAATTTCATTCATCGGTTCGTGAGATACGGTGAAAAATACGAAATTTTGCGATCACAGCGCCACCTGCTGGACGATTGATCCCCAAATCTAATCAGCACGATGCCCCGTCAGGTTCCAACTATATACCAAGTTTGGTTGAATTTCATTCATTGGTTCGTGAGATACGGTGAAAAATACGAAAATTTGTCCTATAATGCCATGTTAAAAATTTACATAAAATGTGATCACAGCGCCACCTGCTGGGCTATTGATCCCCAAATCTAATCAGCACAATGCCCCGCCAGGGTCCAACTATATACCAAGTTTGGTTGAATTTCATTCATTGGTTCGTGAGATACGGTGAAAACACTAAACCACAGACAGACAGACAGACAGACATTTTTAAAAAACTATCAATTCGTGTTCAGGACACCCCAAAACGTGTAGATCCGTCAAAAAACGCAGGTCGAAAATTTTCGCGAATCCAATACTTTCTCTATATTACATATAGAAGAAAGTAAAAAAGACACAAAAAGATGGAAAAAAAATTAAAGAAAAAGAATGTCTTTTAATTTTTTCTTTTATATTTGTAAAGACTGGGAATCTTTATGGAAGGTTTTTTTCCAATAGCTAAGTCTTGTGAAAAGAATATAAAGTTGAAAATAAATTTATCGTATTGATTTAAATAATGGCGGTTTGAATTTTCTTTTATAAAAACCGTGCTTGTTTTGAGGGTTGGTTGGTTGGTTGGTTGGTGGATTAAGGCCGATTGACTCCTTATGTGTCCTAGGCCTATAGGGGGAATGCCCTCCGTGGGGGTCTTTCTAAGGGGTCCTAGCCCGTATTTACGCGAGTTTCTGAGGAAACCACTAAAAACTCCGAACGGCTAGGTCGATGAGCGCGACCTGGGATCGAACCCGGCACCTCCCATCTACCAGCTTTTGAGCGCAGAACCGCTGCTTGTTTTGAGGGGAAAAAAATATTTTATTGTACAGTTTTAAGAAATATTTCAATTATTAAATTCCACTCATTCTATTCCCAGTTTGAAGATATTATATATTACCGTTTGACACCAAAGTTGCTTTTTAACTGAAATATCATTTCACTTTTAATTTTATTACTTTTTTAAAATTTATTTTGAAATTTTTTATTCCTTAAAATATATGTAATGTAATTTGATAGATAAAAAAAAAGCATAAATTTCAGTTCTTAATTGTAGTTGTAATCATTTAAATATCATTATAAACGAATGCGTTATAAACGTATTATGTAATGCATCCGTTCAAATTAAAAAATATCTTTATTTAATTAAATATAGTTTCTACGGATTTTTCCTCTACAAAACGCATTTTATAACTACATACACAGTCATAGAAAAATAGCTATTTGTCTTTCTATCTTTTTATTTAATTTAAGAATAAATTTAAACTGTAAGTTTCCGATATTTGTAATTTGTGTGTTAGTTTTCTAAGTACCATTTAAAGCATAAGTTGAGGTGAGATTTGATACAGATTTGCGTCATGCAAAACAAAACTATCAGTTACAAGAGTTATTTGTTGACGACAACAAATTGAGTAAAATCAATAATGTTTGCGAATTGCGATCACCCTGAATCGTTAAGAGAAGGAAATGGTCTGTAACTTTAGGATATGCTAATATAGACCGAGTATACTACGAATAACGAAGATAAAAACATTTATTTTAAAACTCAAAAAAAAAAAAACGAAAAGAAAGGAAAAAAAAAAAAAATCCAGTATGTTTTTTATTTATAATATACAATTCTAAACGAAAATTATTCCCACTTTCAAATAAATTGAAAAAACACTTTCGAAACAATATACTGCAATCGGAATACAAATATCTTAAATATCTCATTGAATATGAACATTTTTATAAAAAAAATAAAAAAAAAAAAAAAAAAAAAAAACGTTTTTAATGCGCATGCGCGAAATACAGAATATTTTTTTACAGGCTGAAAGCTAGTTATATCGGGTATTTTTTGTCAAAAGTTCATTTGAACAAAGTAAAAATTAAGCAAATTGTCGGCAAAAGAACAAACTAGATTTTAGATATACAGAGTTTTATATTTTATTATATTATAATATTTTATATTTTTTATATTTTATATTTTATTATATTATAATATTTTATATTTTTTAATATTTTATATTTTATAGTTTTATATTTTATTATATTTTATATTATAATATTTTCAGAGTTGAAATTTCATAAGGGATTTTCACATGCTGCATAATTAATTTGAAGATCCAATTGTTTCACCCACTTTACAATAGTTTTTTTTTTTTTTTTTTTTGTGAAAAACTCCTTATGATCTCACAAATCTTAGTAAATAAACAAAAATATGGTAGAATTAGAAGCTTATAAGGGGTTTTTTACAAAAAAGTACTTTTGGAGCGTGGTTGAAGTAATTGGATCTTCAAATTAATTACGCGGCATGTGGAAAACTCCTTATGAAATTTCAACTCTCGAACCTAAAATCTAGTTCGCTCTTTTGCCGACAATTTGCTTAATTTTTATACTCTAATCAAATAAATTTCTGACAAAAGTCGTCCAATATATCTAGCTTCCAACGCATGTAATAAAAAATTTTCTATCTTTCGGGAACGCGCAGTGAAAATGTTTTACATAAAAATGTTCATATTTCATGAGATATTTAAAATATTTGTATTCCGATTGCAGTACACTGTTTCGAAAGTGCTGTTTCAATTTATCTGAAAGTAGGAATAATTTTCGTTTAAAACTCTGTATATATGTATTATCAAAAAAAAAAAAAAGCCTTTTTTTTTTTTGTGTGTGTGTGTGTTTTAAAATAAAGTCTTATATCTCCGTTATTTAACATGCTATCGTAGCACAAATCCAGCCACAATTTGCATTGTGTCTATATTAACATATCCTAAAGTTACAGATCATTTCTTGCACTGAAATACTAAGTTTGCTTTATTTATTTTATTTTATTTTATTTTATTTTATTTTATTTATTTATTTGACTAGTCGAAACGTAACCTTTTTTTTTTTTCACCTGAAGGATAGATCAAACGTCTCAACGTGATAATTCCGAGGTGATCGACCTATATACCGTTCCTAATTACGGTCTGGGAGTCATTTATTATTATTTTTTTTTTTTTCCTTTAATACAATTTTATCACCTTTCTCTTTTCTTTATTTTTTTTACTCATCAGAAGTTTGTGTCGAACAATGTTAAGCTATTACTGAAATAATTTGTGCTATTAATTCATTTCAACTTTATGTATATCCTCCGACAGGTGGACGAAGCAAATCTTTTTTTTTTTTTTTTTTTACCTCACCCTCTCAAAGAAAGCACGTTCACTTTTAACAAACTTGTTTGATTTTCTTCTTTTCTCTTTTCAATTTTCATCTTTTTTTCCACCGTTCTTTTGCTGTTTTTAAAACTCTGATGAATGTCAGTTGGTGGGTATGCACCTACGAAGTCTGGAGGGAAAAAGAGAAAAATAAATAAAATAAATAAATAAATCGTAACAGAAAAAGACGGTGGCAGAAGATTGTCAGCAAGGGAAAAAAAAAAAGTATATAAATGACAAGCAAAAAGCAGAAGACGTTGCTGAAAGTTGATATTCGTTCGAATCAGGCGAAAAATTTAGAAGCATGTCCGGAATTTTATTCATCAGTTAAGATAGTGGCACTTTTTTATGTGTGTGTGTGAGCTTTTAAGACTGTTTACAAAATTAAAAAAATCTGCTGCTTTTACACAATTACGATACCATACTACAGACGTATTATTACAGTTTATGACGTAAGGTAAGAGAGAGGTTCTGTACTTCCAGTGTCTATATTTCCAGTGTACTTTAAAGTACAACTGAAAATAGTTTTAGAAGCAGTTTTGTTTTATATACATTTCTGTGTGAGTGTGTGTGTGTGGGTAACCCCTCTCCCCCCAAACTTCCTTCGTCTTTGAATGAATTGGATACATTCATAAGACATTCAAGGCTATTTTGAGTTGAAAATTTTCATTCTAATTATTGAAAGAATTTTTGCTCTTTGAAACTTATTCGAATAACTTTGGGTAGTCTGGATTATTATTTATAATTTTTAAACAAACGATATCTTAAGAATTTTGTCGGTACGGAAAAGAAAATGCCAAATACAGATTGAAACTTGTGAGGAATTCGAGTGGGCCATAACTCAATCTTAGATCTTAAGCCTAAAGATTAACTTAATTACTTAATTAGATAATAAGAAGAGCTCGAGACAAAGTTAAATACAAAATAACAAGTTTGTTTAACGTTCAATATCAAGGCGGGTGTTGGGCTAACTCAGTTTTAATTCTCAGATAACCTTAGGGGATAACTTCAGCAATTCATAAATTAAAGATAAATTAAGCTCACCAATACCAATCTTGTTGACGACTGCTCTCTGTCGACCGTTGAACTATCCTTACACAAGAATCGTCGGCTGGATTCCCTAGACGCGACAGATTCTTTACTCAAATCTTACTCTCTTCTACAACGCTACACCTCTCTATCATCACTTAACACTCCCATAAGAGCTATCAACATTACTCTCCTACTCTCCGCATCACACACACTTTCACCAAAACAATCCTTATCTTATACTACTTTCTACAAACTTCCTTTCTCTTTATTTCAATCAAACTTAAAATCGCTTCCCATTCATCTAACTCTCAGAACCTAATTCTTTCGTTGCAGCACCATGCCGACACCAAACTAACCCGACCAAGACTTCGCCGAGTCACTGGCGTCGAAGCGATTTAACCGTCCCAACTTTGTACTTTGCTGGAACCAGCTTAATTTCAACCCAACTGTGGTGACATGGTGACGGTCTATAGTCTCGACCTCACAAACTAGCACGTAGAGAAAAAAATAAAATAAAATAAAAACTTAAAAAAATAAAAATTAAAAAGGAAAAGAAATTTGGTGAAACTCTTACAGAAAATTTAAGTAAAATGTGACATGATTAGTTGCGGGAACATAAGATAGCTCTATTCTGAAATTTCTAACCTAATGTTATGAATTAATTTTTTGAAGATTATAATTTTATGAAGATTATAAATGAATACTGCGTTAAAGGAAATTTGCATGCTTTAAGGATTTTTAAAAATTTTAATTTCTTGACCGGGAATGAAGCGGTATTTGAATTGACACGAATGCTATTGAAATTTAATAATATTATTTCAGTGCTTGTATTTCTAAAAATTTCAATTTTTGATAGATTTACACGTTTTGAGGTACCCTGAACAGTGAACATAATCTAGCCATTTCTAAAGTACTTTGTAAATGTTCAAATACAAATCTCTGATCTTCCACGCTAAACTGTACTAACATATCTATAATATATTGCAAGGTAAAAGAAAGAATGTGAATAGCATATCAGATTGTTATCATAATACTTCTAAAATTTCTCGATTGAGATAAATAATCATTAAATAATTTTTATATCACTTCCTTTTATTTTTTAATCATCATCTCACTTTTATTATCGACTTATTTTAAATTTCATAATGAAAGTAAGCTAATTCATTTTATCATCATGCCTTTCCGTCCTTCTTTTTTTTCTTTCTTTTTTTTTTTTTTCTCTTCGTGGTTTTTTGAGACTATAAAATTGCAGTTAACTTTAAAGTGTTGAAAAGTCTATAAAGCAAAGACTATCACAAAATTTACTTAAGGGATACTGACTGTGAACATTGCAGTAAAATTTTATTACTTCTGATATTTATTAAAAAAGGATAAACTGCGTCTTTTAATGTCATTAATTTTTTACTGATCAAATTTGCTTTCCGTTTTTATTTTCGTTTTACTGTTTATTTTATCAAGCGTAATTTTAACTGTCAGGTTGGTTGGTTGGTTGGAGGATTAAGGCCGATTGACTCCTTATGTGTCCTAGGCCTATAGGGGGAATGCCCTCCGTGGGGGTCTTTCTAAGGGGTCCTAGCCCGTATTTACGCGAGTTTCCTTTTAACTGTCAGGAAAAATACTGTAATTTTCCTGATAGTACTATGTGGGATGAAATGAGGTAGGTGTAACAACGCATTGGCATAGTTAAATTTTGATCGCATTTTGCTCAGTTTTTATTATATTTACACTTCTGAAAATTTTTTGGCATAAATTAAAACCAATTGGCTTTCCAAATATATATTATAATTTAACACTGTGTCATTTAAAGAAAAAAATTGTGAAATTTTCATGTTTCGTGGTTCTACTTCCCCCCCCATGATTTGAGGCAGGTATAAACTCGGCCTACTGCACCATTATACAGACATCAAAATATATGTAAGTTAAGTTTCAAAATAGTAAGAATCTTCGTTAATATGGGACTTTTTGAATATTTCATAATACGTCTCAACTCATTACATGAGTTGCGAAATGGACTAAAAAAAAGAGAGAGAGAGAAGAAAGAAAAAGAAGAAAAAAAAAAAGAAAAAGAAAAAAAGTATGATGCCCGTAAAAATTGTTGATTTTTTTACAAATAATATTGTAACTGAAGCTTATAAAAATATATCTATTAATACATTTATCAAGTTCTTCAGATCCTGCTTTAGAATTACTAATGGATTAACATTTTTAAAAAGTAAAAAAGTAAATGAAAAAAATAAATAAAAAAATTCACATTGTATCGTATTATCAGCTCACTTCCTGCATTATAATATCTGTTATCATTATCAATGCAGTAAAATACAAATACCAAATTGAATTAGGTTATAAAAGAATATTAAGAAATGAGAAGAAGTTAAATTTCCGAATCAGAAATTTAAAAAAATAACAACTAATAAAAAATTCCTATTTAAATTTGTGAAAGATAATTAGTTTTGCATATTTTTCTACATCAACATAAATCAGTTATTGAGGTATCAATTATCATATGGAAGACCATTTTGTAAATTAAAGTTATATAGAAATCACCATTTGATTACACAGTATTCCATGTGTCACTGAAATCACATTATATGATGACGTAGCAACAACAAGCTTACAGATGCTAATTTGTTTTGAAGACTTTGTAGTATTGTGGGGTAATTGTTGGATGATTAATTTTAAAAAGGAAATAAAATATTCATTGAACAGTGCTTTATTGGGTAATTAATAGCAAAGTAGTCATACCTAATCGTTAGACGATATTAGAAAAACGAATTAGGCGATGTGTAATTTGTGCGTTTAGTACTATGTGTCACCTGAGATGAAACTGCATGCAAAATTATTCAGGAGTTTTGTATCACTGTATGAGTTCGTGCCGCGTTCATATCAATTGTTCATTTTGGTGAACACCTGTTATATATTTTTGGTCCTGCTGAACACCTACTATACATTCTTTATCTTGCTGTCACAAATCTGTCCGATTCAATTTTGAAGCAGCACTTTGCTTACGAACACAATGTTTTCAACATAAAATTTTAATTTAATAATTAATTTTCTCTCTAACAGACATTTTCAGCTTATAAGAATAATATTACATAGGTGATAAGTCTTTCGTTTTTCAATTGAAATTTCATACCGGAAATTTTTTGTAATTGTTTTCAGTTTATTTAATCGGCGAAAATATATGTGATATATTCCTTTTAAAAATAGTGGTGATATATCCGATTTAAAAATTAAAAAGGTTGGCAGTTGTGATATTAATCTTCATACTTCGATAACAAATCGCTTTCATAAGAGTCTCGCCATTTTATTTGTTTGACTAATCTGCGATTAATTGTATAACTTCATTTTTTTTTTTTTTTTTTCTGGAACATATTAGATTACGATTTGTGTTTTCTCTAGGAATAAACATCAATTTTTATTAGTTTATTAGAAATGCTGCTCGATTTATTTATTATGTCATATTGTTAATATTTTACATGGATAGAAATTAAGAAAATTGAGTCACTAGTAATTTTAAGATTTCACTAGTCCGTACATACTTTGCCTAGTCCGTTCACCCATTATTTTATATATATATATATATATATTCAAAAATTTGTAAAACTCTCTTTTACTAAATTTTTATATTTGTTTGTTTTATAAATTTATATGGCATATATATATATATATATATATATATATAATACAAATGAACTCGTATATAAATAAAAAATTTATGAATTAATAAACATGCTAAATGTCACATATTTATAGCATTAAGAATTAAAAGTAAAAAAATAAATAAATAAATAAATAAGTTTATTAAAGGGAAATTAATTGAAAAATTATAGATAATAGGTGAAAATGACAATTAAAATGAAGTACACTTACTACTGTTATAATTTTTACATTTTTACATACTATTTTATGACAGATTTACAGGCAATTTCAGAAAAATGTAAATAGTGAAAAAATTGAAAAGCTCAATTGCCCGGTGGACCACTAGAATTTATATTTTGCTGTTGAATATTTTTATGGTCCCAGACCAGCGGAACATTATTAGTTTCGAGCCTTGTTTATATTAAATACTATATTATCAAATAGATAAAACCCGTATTCAAGCACATTTTCTTATCCTGTCCAATCAATTATAATTTTTATATTTGGGGATACTTTAAGAAAAACAGGGTGTTTGGGGTTGGGGTTGTCGCCTGCGAAGATCCACGCTTGAACGATGATTCAAATCCAGCACTTGGCAACCTAGGAAAAACAAGAAGTAATAAAAAGTTTAAAATAGAGAATAAAGGTAAAACTACTGATTGCAAGAACGAATTTTTGCAAGAATATCAATATGTAGATGCAAAAAATATTTTTGTTAGAGTTATTTACTTACATAAATTTATTAACATGAATTTTTTTAAGTAAAATAATTTTTTTAACACTTGTTTTACCTCGTTTTAAGCAAATAACTAATTTTTTTTAATTAATTAATTCAATTTTAATAAGAAAAGTCAAGCATTTGATTATTCAGAAGAATCTAAATTAGTTTTCAGACTGTTAACATTTTTTTTTTTTTTTTTTTTTTTCGTATTACAAAATTTACTTTTGTATATTTTACTCAACTGCACTACATTTTTTATATATATCCAATTATTATTTCTGTGGTCCTTTATTTACTTTCTCCGTCATTAAGTTTAATGGTCCTTTTTTTATTATTATTATTCATGTCGTCGTAAGTAATTTAAATTGTTTTTGTCTCTTATTGGTTCTTAATCTGTATCGCAACATTTTTGTGTCAGTCTTACCTATATGTTACAATCAGTTCTATTTTTGTTGTGTTGGTATTGTTTTGTATCTATTAATTGCTAAATTTTAAGGTTAAATTTTATTACGATATCTATCATATATATATATACATATATGAAATTATAATATATGTTTTCATTCATATAAAAGTTGAAAATATGTAACAAAAGTAAGTAAAGAAAAACTTACGAGAAAATTTATATATATATAAATTTTATATATATATAGAAGACAGAAATATGTTTTGACACTTGTATAGATATAGTATTACTTTATCACTGAGAACTGTAACTGTTGCTTAAAAACAATATTATTTGAAATATATTATTAAATTTAAAGCGATTATATGAAATGTTAAGAATAAAATATTATACTGGATGTACACTATCTTTCAATAAGCATTTGGACACTTTAGAATTGAAACGTTTTGCCAAATATTTAAAAAAATTCATTAGGAATTATCTTAAATCTTTTGGAGCATAAAGAAGATGTTATGTCTCATATATTTCAGCAAAAGATTTGTCCCGAAGAGGAAAAGAGAACCAGTAAAAAATTAAACAAAAATGAAAATGTTTTGGATCACACTCTAAAAAGTAATGTTTGAATGCTTTTTGGTTGTAGCATGTGATTATGAGGATTCTTGTAATTATCTGTATAAATTTTTATGAGGCTACCACATATATTCACGGAAATATATTAGTTTCTTTAAAAAATTAC
Organism: Salticus scenicus; assembly: GCA_963930645.1. Classification (NCBI taxonomy): domain Eukaryota; kingdom Metazoa; phylum Arthropoda; class Arachnida; order Araneae; family Salticidae; genus Salticus; species Salticus scenicus. The sequence continues at coordinate 144,818,492 of OZ005654.1, forward strand.
CACTTTTTAAAATTGCAACACGTAAAGTATTAGACCCAGAGCAAAGTAATTCTTAGGAATCTTGGCGTACTACATTTGAAAAAGCTTACTGCAATCAGAATGCAAAACTGTTAAATGTCTTACTAAATATGAACATTTTTACTGAATAATTCTTAACTACACAGCTTTAAAAAAAAATTATTTGGCTAATTTAATAGCTAAAATTATTGAGCTACAGTCGGTAACAAAAGTATCCGAACACTAGCAAAGTAATTTTTGCTAGTGTTCGGATACTTTTGTTACTGACTGTACTTATACGAAAGCCCGAAACAAATATCGTGTTAATTAAAAAAAATTATGAAAGATAGAATGAGCAGAATTTCTTAAAAATTCAACTCTAAACGAATGCGATTTAGGAATGATCTTAAAGATTTTTTTTTTTTTTTTTTTTTTTTTAAATAATGTTAGCTTATTATTTCATAGCCATATTTGTACTGAAACAAACAGATAAATTTTAAAATTCGTCGGGAAATTTGTAAAGATGTGAGCATTAACTCAGTCACTTTAACTCTGAGTGTTCGAAATCGCTTTGACCTTGTCCATGGAGTGTTAGGTTCGAAGTGATAAGGCTACCATTCGAATCTAGGTTTAGCCATAGATATAGTAATATATATAGATCTATCATCCCCATGTTATCGAGCAAAAAATTTTGATGCCAAAAAAAAATTCTAAAATCAGCCATTAGAGAGTATTGAAAAAAAAAGAATAAAAAGAAAAATGAATTTGAAACTGTACCTGGAGTTTTTCATTCACCTTTAGTAAATAAATTATTCATAAATTTTATTTATTAAATTATCTGTGTGTATTCCTGTGTGTGATTTACTCGGGAAAAGGCAGCCATTAAAGTGACTTTTCCCGAAAAAAAAAAGGTATCACTTTTTCCCTCTCGCTGATCAATCTATGTCTTATTACTATATCTATGGGTTTAGCTGGCGACTGTCTCTGAGAAAATTTAAGATTATCCATGAAAGAGTTGAGTTAGTGTAAGAGAAAGTTGCCAGTCAGTTTAATTTAGCTTTTTCTTCAGTTTCAATGGAAATGTGAGAAATGTTAAAGGAAGTTGCGAAGTTAATAATGTGCAGCTGAATGCCGGTATTTTTAGGTTAGATGTTTTAAAGTATGAGAAATGAAACGTTTCTCTAGTTTATACTTTGAAAGAAACTTCCGAAAATATGGAAGTGTGCTTTTTGGATCGTGGTTTTGGATTGTGAATTTCGAATACACTTAGTAAAGTTTTTGGAGCTTAGCAAATTCTTAAAGTGAAAATAATTCGAGCATAATACTCGCATCGAGTTTTGAAAAAATAGTAGAATCCGTTAACTACAATTTTGGTGAGTGAATAATTTCATAATTATGATTTGTAATAACTAAGTGAAAGTTAATTTTAGTGTGAAAGTCGTCAGTTCTTTTTATTTGAAGTTTAAATAAATAAGATTAGTTTTATTCATATTAGTGATTATTTGAAGAGTAAATATTTTGACAAGTACTCATGGATCAGAGATACGAGGCTGTGTTACACTGCAATCTTTACAAATTTTATCAAGAAAGTAGAAAAAAATCACATTTTGATTGCATAGCTTAAGGATCAATAATATTACTCCATTTCAGTAGTAATGCATATATAATCTTGAGTAACAATGCGGATATACATTGCATATGGTAAGTATTATTAAACAATTTATTTTTATACAGGAAAGCACTTCATTACATAATAATAATAATAATTGTCTGAAGTGATGACTGCCTGTGCGGATTAAATGTAGCATCATGAATTGAATTAAGTTCTTTATAGATGTTTTTTAATTAGTGTTACATTAAAAAAAAAAAAAAAAAAAAAAAAAAGAAAAGAAAAGAAGAAGAAAAGAAAAAAAAAAAAAAGAAGAAGAAAAAGAAGATTCGAATATAAATTATAAAAGATTATTACGGAAGTGTAAGCATGGTGTTGGTGTTTAGAAATAAGGTCGATTGACTTCACAAAAAGCCTGGGGGGGAGTCTGTGGGAATCTTTCTAAGAGGTCCGAATCCGTACTTACACGAATCTTGGAGAAAACTACAGAAAACTCCGAACGGCTAAGCCAATAAGCACAATCTGGTTTAGAACCTGGTATCTCTCGTCTACCAGCTTCGACAGCAAAATCTCTTAGCCACTGGTGGGTCTGGAAGAACAGAGAAATAAGGACTGGAATAGATTATTTTTTTCTTCTTTTTAGAAAGGTGGAAAAGAACGTATTGTCTATATTTGTGTTGTATAAATGAAGCACATTTGCATTAAAATGAATAAGAATAAACTGTGATGTACACAAAATCGGCCTATAAACTTAAAAACAAAGTATGAAAACAAATAGTATAGACGGTTGTTTATCATAATTAAATTAAAAGATATTCTAATTATTTCCCATATAAAAAAAAATTACATAAATTTACCTGTATAATTGCAATTGTTTTCGAAATTTGGCCTGAAGAAATACCAAAAATGCCTCCCAAATTATCTATTTCTTGCTTGAAATTTTCAAATATATATTGTTAAAATGTAAATATTATACAATAACATGCTATACAAAATAATAAGATATTTTTCCTTCCTTAATTAATTCATTTTAGCAACCAAGTAAATTACGCCAATTATTTACCAACTATTGTTAAAATTTTCAATCTAATTAAAAAAAAAAATATTAACAAAAGTTACTTAAATATACGACAACAGTAATTTTACAAACACCGCACGCCGCAGTTCATTATTTACAACTTATTATTGCGCGCAATTTTAATACGTAACCATCAAAATAAAACTGATAATTAACACTTACAAAGCTAAATGTAAAATCAAACACTTCACAAAGCCGTTTCCTTATTTGCATCCGAAATTGATAAATGGCGCTTATATCACAAACCGACAAGTACTTATTCAACAAATAATCATTAAACATCTCAATCAAAAATTAATTTTAAATCCAATGCTTTTTCGATTTTCTTCCTTAATTAATCCCTTAACCTTTTATCATCCTTAAAATAAGTTGGAGCTGATCTAGTTGATTGGACATAATCTTCATTAATTCTTTCTCGATGAATAATGTAAATTTTACTCAATTACGTTTAAATTCAAAGCAAGATAACAGCTTGTATCCCGGCGAATTAGAATTAATTTCATTTAGTCAATATTAATCAATGTATGAGTGTGAAGCAATAGAATACAGCTTTAAATCTTTTAAATTCACGAATCATTTGGGCAGAATCAAGCACATTACTGAAAATAGGACAGATTTACATGTTTGATATTTCATTTGTTCAAATTCGGAATTCTTTTAAGTCATTAAATTTCTTATTGCAACGAAAAATAAGATGTTGATTTGGATGATTAGAGAAAAATAATGAGAAAGAATTGCTGTTATCTGAGGTAAAGGAAATAAATGTAATGTAAATAGTTAAAAATGTGTAAAGAATTAAAATATTATGTATTAAAGTTAAAATTAAAATGCATTTGGGATTTGTTAAACAATTTTAGTTAATCAGAAAAGTTTTATTTATTAAATTAAGCAAGTTTAAAGTACTGGTAACTGAAATTTTGATGATACTATTTTATAAAATTTAAATATGCTTTCTACTTTTAAAACAAATTACTTTAAGTGCAATTATGATATAATTTTTCATCCTTGTATGCACAAAACTATCAGATATCTTTTTTTTTTCCTCTCGAGAAATTCTCATATTGAATAAGAATATATAAATTTCTGTAAAATCAAAGCATGCCGTGAAAAATTGAGCATTTGGAAATAGCTCATACAAAATTATAATTTTAATAAATTGTTAATAAAAGATTGCTTTTTCAATTAACTATTTAAATTATTATTTTTATTTCTCCATTGATACCCTTTTTGAGTATTTTATAAATAGTAAAAATTCCCTATTTGACTATTTTCATGTGTTTCAATTAAACAATATTAATTAGTAGATTTTGTAATTCATTTTAAATTTCTATTAATGCAGTTCGTTAATATGTCCAAAACTAATTTGTGTTAAATAAATTAGCATTTCAATTATTATTTTCTTCCCTTTTCACACAAAGAAGTATTAAATTCGTAAAAATTTTAACTTCTTGTTTTCGATGGAGATAGACTCTCTGATATCGCCTGAACAGGATTTGCACATTTTTAGAAAATATGCGCCTACCTGTGTGTATGTGAAAAAAAAAAAAAAAAAAAAAAAAAAAAAAAAGAGGAACTTCTAGCTGAGGAATTAACACATATAATTGGATAAAAGTCTATATTTAATTATACAGTGACATAAATTACTGCCTATTAACATTTGACGCAAATCACCCAAGAGATGGCGTTGCTTTGCTTCGATTTCTCCCATGTAAGGGAAAGCTATATCTCAGCTCCTATTCTCTATAATTGCACAAAATGTGATATATGAGAAGACCATTATAAAAATTATATTCATTCAGTTACAGTGTATATCGTATGTTCATTCAATTACAGTATATATCGGCTGAGACGTGGACCTGCTATTCTGCAGTATTGCCTGAGTACTGCATGGCAATATTTCAGCTTCTGCAGCGTATAAATCCATCAAGCTTGATATCTGAAGTGGTAACTATTAAAAATAAATAAAAAAAATAATTAATTTTTAAAAAATACAAAGTAAATTTCATGTATATCGGTCAACAGCTGGCGCAGCTATTATTCACCTTCTGTTATCTCCATATGGCTGTATCTCAGTATCTTATGATTAAATTGCATCAAACTGCACGGGTAAAATCTTAATTGGATTCTATGCAGTGACTATGCTATTGGTGAAGGTCTGAGACTCACCCCCTGTGGATGGTCCAAAGTCTTACTGGGGAAATATAGTATTTAATATTTGTTAATGTTAAATAAGGGGTGACACTGTTGTATAGAAAGATATAGAAGAAAGTTTTCTGTTGGTTAGAACATACAGGTTTTTAAAATAAAAATTATAAATGAGAACGTCAAACTAAAAGATCTTAAATGACTGATATTATATTTAAGTTACACTGTAACTTGAAATAATTTTTCTTAAAGAAAATTTCAGTTTAAAAAATTCTTGGAAATTACATTTGCGTTGAATAATCTAAAATAAACTTTAAAAACGAATTTTAAACGAATTTCACCTGAAAAAATTATCTTTAGATAAAGAAAAAAAAAACTCTTGATTTAAAGTTGAAAAATAAAAAGCTACTTATAAATAGCTTCAACAATTTTCAAAATATTTATTCGATGAAAAAAATATTAATTAATTAACTAATTTAAATATTAATAGCAAACAAAATATTTTAACAGAATAAATAAAACTGTTTTGATAAAACTAATGTAATAAAACTGTCAAAAAAAAAAAAAAAAAAAAAAAAAAGGCATCTAAATTGAATTCTGTTTATAAAAAGGGCTCAAAACGCATTATTTTATTTTTTGTAAAATCGTGAAAAGTGAGATACGATTACTTGTGGCCGACAGTACATACCAAGATCCGTTAAAAAATGATTCATGGACATACACTATAAAAACTTAAACCTCACTAACAAACTTTTACCGTAAATTTTACGATAAGCAGTAATTTTACAACTAAAATGTGGCTGCATGATTTCCATATTTTTTGCAGTGTACGTAGAAAGAAAAATGTCTTATTGAAAGAACAAAAATTTGATTTAATCAGCCAAATTTTTCTGTTTATATAGCCTCAGTGAAAACTTGTTATCAGAGGCCAAATTATTTTGTTGTTTTAACCAAGCTGTTCTACTGATTGAACCAATATTTGTTTAAGAAGACTTGGCACTATTGAAAGTTTCATATAAAAGATTTTATTTCCATTCAACATTTATAAATTGAACTATATTGGATTTGTTATCAATAAAATATATATTCAGACAAATGCACTGAAGACGGTACGCTTAAGGCTACCGAAACAGCTGTGTGCTTCCCAAATATTTTTCTTTGGCGATTCTGATGTTGTAGTTTTTACTGGTTTTAATAATCCAGCGCCAAGTCACCTTTTAATATTAATTTTTATTTATTTATTTGTTTATTTTTATGTTTAAGGTGCCTGCATACTGTCGGAGGGGATTTTTTTTAATAATTGAAAAATTGCCTATGTATGTGCATTATATAACAGAATATAGTAAAAAACAATGAATAACCTGAAAATTTAAAATATTTTGTAATTTAGGCTCAAAACATGCATAAAATTTGTGAAAAAAAAAAGCACTCTTACAAAACATCATAAGTAAAATTTAAATAAAGATATTTTTATCTTGTAAATTTTATTTAAATTATTGAAAGGTTCTTAAGGGAGTGAACTACTCTCAAAACTATAACCATGTTATTTAATATTTTACAGACGATAACATTTTTACATGCTGAAAAAATAATAAAACATGACAGTCCATAACTTCTATCGACAAAAAAATAAAAATAAAATAAATAAATAAATAAATAAAATAATTTAGCTAGATTCATTATCGTAGTTCAATCCCTAAAACAACTCCTCTAGAGTATTTTGTCAAAGTTTTATAACATTTCAGTTATAACTAGAGCTGGACGATATCAGAAATCAAATATCGCGATATATCGCCAAGTTAATATCGATATTATTTTTATTATCGATATTTTTTCAAGAAAAGGAAAATAGACATTTGCTACTTTTTAAAGATAAATTAACACCAATTTTAATGCATACAAGCGTGGATTGTTTTCAGTGTCCGGAGATGAGAGAACTCATGTAAAGCCGCACCAGATAGTAAAAACGTGAGAAAAATGCCGGCTTTGGGCTTTCTCACGGTTTTGTGAGGTCTAACTGCAATAGAGACAGTGCCCGGAGATGAGATAAGTCGTGTAGATCCACACCAGACTGTAAAAACGTGAGAAAAATGGTTGCTTTGGCCTTTCTCACGGTTTTGTGAGATCTAACTGCAACGTTTCCGGCTACAATCTTTAAGAGACAGTGTTCGGAGATGAGAGAAGTCGTGTAGAGCCGCACCAAGTTGTAAAAAACGGGAGAAAATGGCAGCTTTGGGCTTTCTCACAGTTTTGCGAGGTCTGACTGCTATAGAGACAGTGCCCGGAGATGAGAGAAGTCGTGTAGAGCCACATCAGATTGTAAAAACGTGTGAAAAATGGCGGCTTTGGCCTTTCTCACGGTTTTGTGAGGTCTAACTGCAACGTTTCCGGATGCAATCTTTAAGAGACAGCGTCCAGAGATGAGAGAAGTCGTGTAGAGCCGCACCAGATTGTAAAACAATATACAGTATATAATTATTAACACTTCACATTAGCAAGTTATTTGTATCATACAAGGATGGAAAGCGTTCGATGACGATGACGCGAGTTCAATGATTTTTGTTCACCCAAAAGTTTTCACTTCAAATGGAAAGCGTTCGCTGACGATGATGCGAGTTCAATGATTTTTGTTCACCCAAAAGTGCTCAACGCGCCTAAAGAAGTTTTCACTTCAATAAATGAATGAATATGTAAGTAAATATATTACTTTTATGTCGAAAAAAATATATAAATGTACAAAAATTTTTTTTCTTTAATAATTAAAATAGAATTGAAAAAAAAAAAAACAGTGCTCCTTAACAAAGGGGCTCTTTGCTAAAGTTATACCAAAGACATTTTAAGAAATGAATATAGTAAACGATGCTAGTGAATGAAACACAGTTATTAAAATAAGTCCAGTCGTACTAAATTAAATTCTGTTTACATAGAATGTAAGTAGAATTTCTATTTATTTTTTTATTTTTTTTAACCACTTTTCTTTTGTTTAAATCTCTTATATTTAATAAGAACAGCTAAAATAAATAAATAAATGAATAATAATAATAATAATAATAAAATGCTGCACAAAAAATAAAATAAAATAAAAATAAATAAATAAAATAATAATAAAATGCTCAGTGTTATATCATTGTTCAGTCGGAAAACTGTCCCTATAAAATTTCTGAAGATAAAAATTTATTTGACTAGCTTAATAAAGAACTGAGCTTATTGAAATATTTAACAATAATAATGATAGAAGGTAAACTTATATATACAAAAATATTTACATTATACTGCACACGATTAAAAATTACAGATCGAAATATGTTCGGAAATTATTTTATTATTTTCATCTCCGAGACATCCAAAACATTTCCATTTTTCCATTTTTTTTTTAATACCACTCGATATTATTTCGAACAATCGATGTGGCTGCGAACATTCATTTTACATTCAATATTCTAAATATTACTTTCACGTAAACCGCAATATACTACATGAAGAAAATATATCGATGTCAATGAGTGAACATCCGGCAGACGAGATTACTCTTGCCTTCAAAGTTCTAGTGGATATCAGTGTCTGAAATACTGCAATTCGGCTTTGATCATGTTTGATAAACATATGTTGAATCTCGCATGTTCATTGGCCAGTTAATACCGATATGAATGAGCCAATAGCAGGAAATGAGCTGCAATATTACTGGTATGGGGATATCTTCGAATGTGAGAGGGTGGGAAATAATATACTGCGATAACTTGATGAGTGATGAATGAAATATTTTATATGTTATCGTTCAACGTCTGACTTTTTAAGCAGTGGTACTGATATTTATTTTCGATTTGAGAGATCACAGTTATGACAGAAAAAGAAAGTGGTTATATTACATTCGGATGTAGAGGGATGTATTGCGGTTGCGGTAACATTGACAGAGAGAGATCGTTTGGAGCTATGAGAGAGCAATGTGGGGATGTGGGGAAAGAAGGAAAGGAATATTAGAGTAAGATATTCGGTGCTATATTTCGGGTGGGATTCAATCGGTCGTGCTGTGCATGCGTGGAAGGGAAAAGCGGAAGCGGAAAGCGGAGTTTGAAGGAGGTAGTAAGATTGGATGTTTTAAAGTTATTTATCGATGTGCGATCGGTCGGCTGCATGGTGCACGCTGAGAAATATCGTTAAAGCGATATATCGGCAGAGTAAGATTTTAAATACTGTTATTGCGATACTAAAAAAATATTGATATTTTGTGATATATTGATAAATAATCCAGCCCTAGTTATAACTTTTGAAGTTATGATGTTTTGGGATAAAGCAAAATGTTAAAAACCTCATTTTGAGAAAAAGCAGAATAGATATTTAAACACCAGATTTTACCTATTAAATAAAAAGTAATTTTAATAAGTTTCTGATTTATTTCAAAGTTTTTTATTTTCTTTTTTAAATTCATTTCATATTCAGTAAAAAATTTTGATGCTTATATTGAGTAAAACATATATGTAAACAAACATTTCCGGGTCATTTCCGGTCACTTCCGGTTTCAAAAACTGGGCGAGTGACTAGTATTAAAATGTCTGTAACTTAGGTTCTAAGCAAGATAGAAACAAAATTCAAACTGATTTAGAAAGCTAAAATGTCAGGCTTTAATATTAACCCAAAAATAGAAAATCGGAGTTTTGACCGAAAATTGCATTTTAAAGGTAGGCAGGCACCTTAATAAAACCCACTTCTTAAAGAATTAGGTATGGATTTTGAAATTATTGATTAATTTCTGAGGCAAAATAAAAATAAAAAATGCATGTCTGTATAAAAATTCACAGAAAAGAATCTGAATTTTGTTATATTTTTATCTCAAATATTTTTTTAAAGATATTGCATAATCCATCCCTAATCTTATATATATATTTCATATATATCTGTCGAAATTTTAGCATTTTGAAGATCATGAACTCATGAAAAAATGCAAACTGAGAAAACTTAATTTAAAGAATCGCAAATCTGTAAAAAAAAAAAAAAAAAAAAAAAAAAAAACTATAAAAAAACCATAAGAATTATTGCCTGAATATATATTTTACTGGACAAATCTAATATAGCTCAATTTATAATTATTAAATGGGAATAAAAGCTTTTATAAGAAAACCATCAGTGGTGTCAACAAAATATTTTTTAACATTTAAACAAACAATTCAAACAAACATTTTTGTTAATTCAGCTTATTGTTCGCTCATTGCTGTTTACAAAGAAATCTATAGCATATCCACGGATTAAGAATTTTACCTTATCAAACTATTCAGTGACATCTATTCTTCTTTTAGTCATACCCACTCGAAAACTTAACCAAAAACTACAGGTATTTCGGATTTCCTTTAACATTTTGAGGATATTTTAAAGATTTCAACAGGTATTTTGAAGAAAAATAAAAACGATAGATTTTCTTCAGGAAATATCTAGATTTTCTTAAAGTTTTAATATAGCATAAATGATTCTATTTAACAAACACAATTTCATTGTATTTTATTCTTTTATACTTATTATGAAATCCAAAATAGCCATTAAAAATGAAGATTTAGATTAGGTTCGCTCTTTCTCTAACGACGATACTTTAAAGTATCATTAGATTAAAAAGTGTATAAAGTCAAATTTATGGAAGAAATGTCGAAGATACTTATAAGAAGAGATCGTATGCCCCTTTCTTTATTCTTACTATAAGGCACTAGATACTACCTGTAGCCGTTTTTGTTCCAGAAATGCTTTTGTAGAGTAAGTACTTTAGCAGTTTTTGCTTGGCATTTTTTACAATCTTCACCTGTGTGATAATTAATTCCTATATTACTTCAAGAATCAGCTACCAATCTCACAAAATATAGAAGTAACACAAAAAGTAAACATATTTTTACACTTTTTTAACCCTTTGCGACGCACTGTCTTCGCTGCGAGAACGCAATTATTAAGTTCCAATTGCAAAAACTCATCCTGGAAATTTTTTAGCAAAATTTTACTTTTATAAAAGTAAGTCGGCAATTTCTTTTCTTTTAATTTTGTTCGTGAATTCTGGTGGCAGTGCAATTTAAATGATCTCAATTACCTTGCGCCGCAAAGGGTTAAGGTCCAAATATCTCTTTCTACCTCTCTGTAACATTTGTACACTAAAGTACTACCTGACAAAATCCTCATTAATTACTATGATTAAATGATATGCATAATTTTCATTGCATATATCTTAAAAAAAAAAAAAAAAAAAAAAACACTTAAGTAATTAAAAATATATGTTTCATATCGATTTTTTTTGTCTGTTTTATAATGCGGCAGATAAAGGGTTTAAGCTAAAAAGTACTATGCTATATATATAACAATATATATATATATATATATATATATATATATATATAAATAAGTGAAGTGAATTAAATCTACTACGAAAAATAATTATTTCATGAAGGCCGAAATATCTACGGTTTCCTGTTTTTTTTTTACTGAGGGTTATATCTCTCTAATATTAATTTAATTAATTACTGGTGAGAATATATTTCGGACTTGGAAAGTAAAAAAGTCATTTTTAATTTTAATTAAAAATTTAAATAATAAAATTACGTAAAAATACAGAATAAAGATTGAGAATCTCGATTATTCACTTTTAACTAAGAATTACTGTAAATTTACAGAGACTCTGGATAAATATTTACATTAAATTTACAGAAATTTTTAACAGTGCACTCAACAAAATAAATTTAATTTTTTCAACGAAACTTGTTTATCGTGACATCATTGCAAAAGATACGCTTGATTATTCTATACCTTAAAATATATCTTTTGAATAATTGTCTTCAACAAACATATTTTCAGTGTATTTGTATTCTTTTATACTCATTATGAAATCCAAAATAGCCATTAGAAATCAAGATTTGGATCAGGTTAAACTGAAAAACACTATACCAAAAAGTATATAAATAACCAACTACTATGAAAAATAATACAGCAACACATGTAACCTGAATCTAAAAACATTATCTTTTATTTTATCTATTTTTCAACTGAACATAAAAAAAAAAAAAAAAAAAAAAAAGTTATCTATGAGTTATAACAACAGAGGAAATTCGAAGCCAACTTGGCATTCAAAATCATTCATGTGGTTGTATGAAACAACTGTGATGCGATATTACATGTATAATTAAGTAAGGCAGCTGATTGACATTTCACATCTGATGAGTACAATTAGTGTTTTTTAACCTGATGTTATGTGTTTCTTCTATTAACAAATTGAAAAGGATTTCAATAAAAAGAACCATCACGGAGTTTTGAAAACCTTTAAGATACCAGTCTGCTGAACAAAATGCATCGAAAAGATATAATTTAGATTTTAGAGATATGTATCTCTAACAGTTGATCATTGAATGCATGAATTCCCTTTCTTATCTTCGTTTCTTTCTCTTTTTATGTAAGAAAGCACGAGAATAGGAATGATAATAATTAGATACATTTAATTCTTTAACAACGAAAATACTCAACGTGTTTAATTTTTAAAGTGTAAACGTTTATCGAATGTAGACATCTTGTATGTTTATTTTTGTGGTATACAGACGTTTAAATATTATTAAAAAAGTTGTATTTTTTTATTTTTCATTTTATTTTTGTATTATTATTAATATTTCTTTAATACCTGAAATAATTCAAGAAAAATTCCTCTACATGTAGATAAAATTTGTCTTTCAATCTTTCAGACTGTTTCACACAACAATTTCTAATAAAAATTTAACAGTGTTTAAATTTCGGGTTGTCTGCCCGTCTGTCTGCATGTATATTTCTATGAATATTTTTCGATTTTCATAAAAGTGATATATGTTATTCAAGTTTTTCATATGTATTATAGAATGATTTCAATTAAAAATCTTTCATCACGAATTTGTGTACAAGGAGTTAAAAAATAATTTGGGTATACAATACGGTGTAAGAAACGTATTTCTGATACGCAGATTTTAGCATTTTTATACTACGTAAATGATAGAGAATCATAATTTTCAGATGTTACAAGGATGTTTCCCGTAAAAAATGAATGATTAGCATTTTTTTTTTTTTTTTTTTTTTTTTTTTTAACAGGGCTACACAAGAAATATTTGAATTCATTGTGCGATATTTTTATTATATTACTTGAGGTACATATTCAGACGTTTTAGGCATTTTCTACTGTTTTCGGGGATGTTGAAAAAATATTTGATTTATCATTTATGATGTGATGGGCAAATACAAATTAAATGCGTGTTTTATAGAATTGAATTTTCTTTAATTATCGAATGCATAAAAAGAAAAAAAAAAAAAAATAAGAAAGAAGAAAATAAGAAATGGGGAAAAAAAAAAGTAACTGGTCTAATAATTTTCCCATATTTCTTCCGAACATGGGGAAATTACAATATACAATACGGTGTAAGAAACGCATTTCTTACAGGGACATTTCAGTAGCTTTATACTACATAAATCATATTCAGATGTTTTAGGCATTTTCTTCTCTTTTCGGGGATGTTGAAAAAATATTTGATTTATCATTTATGATGTGATGGGCAAATACAAATTAAATGGGTTTTATAGAATTGAATTTTCTTTAATTATCGAATGCATAAAAAGAAAAAAAAAAAGAAAGAAGAAAGGAAAAAGAAATAAGAAGAAAATAAGAAATAGAAAAAAAAAAAAGTAACTGGTCTAATAATTTTCCTATGTTTCTTCTGAACATGGGGAAATTACAGTATACAATACGGTGTAAAAAACGCATTTCTTACAGGGACATTTCAGTATCTTTATACTACATAAATCATACAATCAAAACACATTTTTCAGATGTTACAACTATGTTTCCCGTAGAAAATGAATGATTAGCATTTTTTTTTTCTTTTACAGGGCTACACAAAAAAATATTTGAATTCATCGTGCGATATTTTTATTATATTGCTGGAGGGGCATATTCAGATGTTTTAGGAATTTTTTACTCTTTTCGGGGATGTTGAAAAAATATTTCATTTATCATTTATGATGTGATGGGCAAAGACAAATTAAATTGTATTATAGAATTGAACTTTCTTGAATTAACGCGTGCATTAAAAAAAGAAAAAGAAAAGAAAGAAGAAAGGAAAAAGGAAAATAAGAATATAAGAATATATATATATATATATATATATATATATATATATATATATATATATATATATATATATATATAGGTAACTGGTCTAATAATTTTCCCTTGTCTGTGTATTGCTGTCTGTTTTCTGCTATCTTTCAAAATTTAGCAAAAAAAAGAGGAGAGAGAGATAGAGAGAGGAAGAGAGGCCGACAGTCACAGCCATGTAACTGTATGAGAAAATTTGTTGCTCAATTAGTCATTACCTAATGTTTATTATTATTATTATTATTTACGTTTTTACATTCAGAAAATTTCCAACCGTTGAAGAAAACTAATTTTCGAAATATTGATTTTTCGCATTTTTAATATTTTATTTTCTAGCTAAAAATTGTGAGGGAAAAAAAATACACTTAGTTATATTTTTAACTCAAAAATTAAATAATAAAAATTAAATAAATCACCTTTGAAAAACAACTTCTAATTTATAGTCCCTATTTTAAGAATGAAACAGTTATTTAAATTCATAAAAGCTAACTAGCAGGGTTAATAATAATAAAATGGGTTGTTAATAATAAAATGATTATAACTAATATTGTGCTTTAAAAAAAATAATAGTTATTAATTTCGAAATTTCATTGTATGTAAATTTCACACTGTGTTTAGACAAAAACATGGTTTCTTTAAGATAATATAGATATAATCACAAAAGAAATATTTACATTTGTATATATATATATCAAGGCGCGAAATTTTCGCTCGCCAGCTCGCCATTGGCGAGTGGAAATTTTACTGTGGCGAGTAAAATTTCGGTCTAAATATAGACAGAATTCTTACAGTATACGGTACTACAAAAAAAAAAAAAAAAAAAAAAAAAAATCATCGATTTAAAAACGTAAAATCATGCTAATCTTAGGTAAGATGACCAGACATGCTCTTGGTCCTCTTTTTAAGAGGACAGTCTTCTTTTGCAACAATCTGCCCCCTTAAACAAAAAAAAATTACAGGACTAAAAGTCCTTTTTTTGTGTTTTTCGTTCTCTGTCCTCTTTTCCAAATGAAAAAGATTTAGTCCTTAATTTACAAAATTTCGCAAAACTGAGAAGCTTAATCGGCTGTTGGCTGTATCGAACGGTGAGCCTGAGCACTAACTTTTTTCTGCGTTAGGTTCGCAAAAGAACAACTTTCTAATAAACTTGCCAAAGCATATTATGGTTTATGTCTATTCAGATTCTTCGAATTAAAAAGAAATAAAAGCATTCTCTATATTTGTACAGTTCTTTGATCCAGAACACGGAATCACTATTGAAATTGTCATGAAATCATAAGAAGGTGATTCTCCCGTTGAAACGCGGTGGGTTGACGTGTGTTCTCACTTTTTCATAAATAATATTGCTCATAGAAATAGGCCCACCAGTGACTGGGAGGTTCTATCCTCGAAGCTGGTATATGTGAGGCACTGGGTTCGATACTTGGTCGCGCTTGTTGGCTTAGCCGTTAGGAGTTATATCTCCGTGTTATCTCCGTGATTATCTCCGAAACTAGCGTAAATATGGGCTAGGACCTCTTAGAATGATCCCACGGAGGACTCTCCTACACAAGCCTAGAGTCCTAGTGCAGATAATTGGCCTTAATGGTAACACTACCATCACCTCACAAAAATATGCAAAAGCTAGTTGAATTTATTTTATGTCGTCCTGGCAAAAATGCTCCCACAAAGCGACTGTTTTCTTCAATAAATAAAATCTAGACGTGAAAAAAAAATCTCCTTCACATGCCTAATTAAAAAACTTATTAACTGCTAAGACTAGTTTAGGTTATACTTGTGAGAACTTAGGAAATGTTAATAAAGAATGACTGTTTGTTAAAACAAATCGTTTCATCTACCGAATATTAATTTTATTTTTTCATTTGCCAATTTTATTTTTTCTTTTATGATTATGATTTTAATAAAATCTAGTATGTAGTGGCCACCACAAGACTTTCTTCTATATTTCCCTATACATATTCACTCAGTAACAATAAAGAAAAAAAAATAATAATAAGTTTTTTTTTGCGTTAAAAGTAAAAAACAATCGATAACTTTGTTTTAAATTATCACATATGTATAGTTCAACAATTTGTTTTAAAGGTATTGACGAGACCTTTTGAAAGATAAACATATTGAAAATTTACCCCCCCCCCCCCCGGGAAGCGATGCCCCCACATGCACATTTTTTCCCCTAATTAACTACTATTATCTATAATTCTTATTGATTTTACAATCACACGTTAAGAATAACTCTCATTATGTACATTTATACGAAATTTTGTCCTATACTGCCATGTTAAAAATGTAGAAAAAATACGATCACAGCGCCACCTGTTGAGCGATTGATCCCTAAATCTAATCAGCACTAGTTTAAGCCAGGGTGCAACTAAAAACCAAGTTTGGTTAAATTTCATTCATTTGGTTCGTGAGATACAGTGTCCACAAAAATCGTGATACACACAGACAGACATTTTCTAAAAACTATCAATTTGTGTTCAGGATATCCCAAAACGTGTAAATCCATCAAAAAACGGAGGTCGATAATATTCACGAATCCAGTACTTTCTGTATATCACATATAGAAGAAAGCAAAAAATTTCTACCAACTTTATTTTATGTAACTACATGAAAGTACCACAAAAGAAAAAAAAAAAAAAAAAAAAAAAAAAAAGGAGTTTCCCCTTCGTATCCGTATATTATAATTTAAATTAAGGTGTACTAATCCAATTTCATCATTTGAGATAAAAATGTTTCCACCACTTGTTACTTTCTTCTATATGTAATATAGAGAAAGTATTGGATTCGCGAAATTTTTCGACCTCCGTTTTTTGATGGATTTACACGTTTTGGGATGTCCTGAGCACTAATTGATAGTTTTAGAAAATATCTGTCTGTCTGTGTGTATCACGTTTTTTGTGGACGCTGTATCTCACGAACCAATGAATGAAATTTAACCAAACTTGGTATTTAATTGCACCCTTACATAAACTGGTGCTGATTAGATTTGAGGATCAATCGCTCAACAGGTGGCGCTGTGATCCCATTTTTTGTAAACTTTTAACATGGCAGTATAGGACAAAATTTCGTATAAATGTGCATAATGAGATTTATTTGAAACTTGTGATTGTAAAATTAATATGAATTATTAATAATAGCAGTAGTTAACTAGGTAAAAAATTCTGCGCATGTGGGGGCATCGGTTCCCCCTGGGGGAGTACACCCCCCCGGGGGAGTGTAAATTTTCAAGATGGGTATCTTTCGAAAGGAAAATATCTTACGAAAAAAAACCTACGAAAAAAATCGTATTTTTTTTTTCTTTTTTTTAATTGTTACTGAGTGAATTTGTATAGAAAAATATAGAAGAAAGTCTTGTGGTGGCCACAGCATACTAGTGTAAAGTAGTTTTTGAATCGGTTTAAAAAATTAATAGTAACAGACAACAGTTTAGAGAAAAGAGAAAGGATAAAATTACCAAAGAGTTCCGTTAAAAAGGTAAAAAAAAAAAAAAAAAAAAAAGGAATTCATGAATTGAAAATTGGAATTTTAAATGCTGAAAATTAGAAATGTATTCAAGAAAATATACAGCTCAAGTCTCTATCTTGCAACAAAACAAAATAAAAAAGGAAATTAAATTAAACAATAACATAAACTAAAAATTAAACAAAAAAGAAGTATTTTAATCAATCCACATGTTAAACAATACGCACGGATAAATTACTTATAAGTAAATAATCTGGTGTGTCACTCACATGACTTTCTCTTACCCTGAAATTTAATACTATAAATACAAGTTGGAGATTAAGAGGTAAGATAACGATGTTATGTAAACCTGCGTTAAACAATTCAAATTAGACTTCGGGAGAGTTTTATATGATAATTAGTTCTGTGTGAAGGGGGCTACCGCCCCCCTCAACCCCCCGTTTCATTAATGCACTTACATTTATATACAATTTAATTCGGTTATTAAAAAATAATTCTGTTTTTAAAAAATAATTCTGTTCTTAAAAAATAATTTATTAAAATTATTATTTAAAAAAATTATCTTTTATGATAATGCAGACGATTTCCATATTAGAGAAGTAGTATAACACCAAATATCCAAAAAAAAAAAAAAAAAAAAAAAATGTCCATTTTATTCTCAATATAAAGAAAAAGAAAAAAAAAAAATATATATATATATACAACTTTTTTTTTCTTTTTCTTTCTTTCTTTTTTTTCTTTTTTTTTTTTTTTTTTTTGTTAAAAGTAAAAAAAAATCGATAACTTTGTTTTAAATTATCTCAGATGGATGGTTGAACCATTCGTTTTAAAGGTACTGGCGAGCTCTTTTGAAAGATAGCCATCATGAAAATTTACTCCCCTCGAGGGGGGACTTTCCCCCCCAGGGGGGGAGGCGAGGCTCCCACATACACAAAAAAAATTTCCCAGTTAACTATCTCTATTACAAAAAATATATATTCGTTTCATTTGGTTTAGTGCAGTCTATAGACGTTAAACTCTACTTACCTGAAATTTCCCCCATAGACGTAATGTATTAGAATTCTCTTGATTGTCCCTGTACACGAACCATTTGCTTGATCTTAACGAAAAGCTTACTGTAGCATCCCTATATGATACGCATTTAAAATACCAAGTTTGAACTTTCTGCCATAATTTGTTTTTAGATATGCTGATAACAGACAAACACACACACAGACATACACACACACAGAGACACACACACAGACATACACACAGACCATTTGCTAAAAACATGATTTTCGTATTCAGGGGACCTCAGAACATGTAAATATAACAAAAACTCGCGCTCGAAAATTTGACCCAAAAATAAATACTTTCTCTACCTTAAGGGTAAGAGAAAGTAAAAAACTTTTTATTTTGCTTTTTTTTTTTCCGATCAATATTGGCAATTCTAAGAAAACTTTTGTGCTTCAAGAATAAAATTTTCTTCAGTCTGCTGAGAAAGATGCATTGAAACATATAATTTAGTTAACCACATGTTTCATAATTGACAGTAAAACGTCTTTAAAAAATTATATGTAATAAATGCTTGGACGCTTGTATATATTTAGTATTAATATTATGATTTTGGTGTAGTTTATATTTTAGTATTAGCTGAATTATGTTTTTTTTTTTTTTTTTTTTTTTTTTTTTTTCCCTTGTGGATTTTCCATTGTTTTATTCTTCAATGATTAATTACCCATCATTGGATAAAAGATCTTTTTGAAAATTCCGAAAAAATTCTTTTCAACAGCTGTTTCTTTGAATTTGTCGAATAAAACAATAACTATCTCAAACACTTACTTTATTTGATGGAATAATATTTAAGAATTATAAAACTGCTTTGGTTTTATAAATACAGAAGGCGACGGTAGACTTTCACAATGGCAAAGTCGGACTAAAGTTCAATATTTTAATTTTATTATAATATAAAACCACATAACAAATAGTAACATGTTGCAAGAAGAATTTTCCAATCCCCATCATTCTATGCTTAGTTATAAGCTTTTATATTCAAATACAAATATCGAATCTATTGTAAAATGAAATTTTTAAACACCATTTTTTCGAAACTAATTTTTACGTGGTTGCGTGCATTTTAAAATGTTTGATGAGTCTTATTTTTTTTAATCTTCATGAAACTTTATTTAAAATTATATATATATAATATATATATATATATAAAGAAATGAATGAAATTAAACCCCAAAAAATCTGGAGTGACTCCACTCGACTTTCCGAACATTGAGTAATTAACAGGTTTTGTAGATAAAGTAAAGAAAGAGGAGTTGTTAAACAAACAAAAGAGAGAAAAACATGATAGAGTATTTGAGTACTTTTTTCCATATATTACACGATGCTTTTTTAAACGCTACAGAACTTTGAGCCCATAAGATCATAATGATAAAGAATTTTTCGTTGTGTCCCGGTAAAAATCTATAAATGCTAGATTCACCAAAATGCTTCTAGTTAGTGCAACAGTGATTTATAATATTCATATAAATTCTCAGTTCAATTGAATAAAGCGTTTAGATGCTATCGCACTTTTAAAAATTTGTTCTCATAGGCCATAATGATAAAGAATCTTTCTTTGTGACCCTGTAAAAAAACTGTAAGTGCTAAATTCACCAAAATCTATACAGTTGGTGCAACTGTGACCTATAACATGTGTACGAATTTTTTGCGCAGATTAATAAAGCGTTTAGACGCTATCGCACTTTTAAAAATTTGGCCCCATAGGCCATAATGATAAAGAATTTTTCCTGATGTCCCTGTAAAAGAACTATAAGTGTTAGAGTCACCAAGATCTACAGGGTTCGTACTATGGTGACTTACAATATACGTACCAACTTTCAGCTTATTTGGACAAAGCGTTAAGACGCTAGTGTGTTCACTCACAGACATACACACATACATACACACATACATACATACACACATACATATATCATCCTAAAAATAGTGGAAACGGACTTGGGGAACCTCAAAACGTATAGAAACATCAAAATCTCAAATTCGGATTTTTCACATGATTACAATACTTTCCTCACTATATAGTGTTCGGAAAGTAAAAACACTGAGATCTTCATCAGGGAGGCCCCTCAGTGTGAGGGGCCTTTGAGGAGTGATTTTTGGGGTTTAATTTAATTCATTTGTTTATATATTCCTACATTTAAGTTTTGCATTTCCTTTCGCTGCAATTTCGCGCATTGGTTTGTAATTCTCCTTTTGGTTTTTCTAATCTTTCAACTTATATATATAAATTCATTTCAATAGTTTTCTATATATACACTCTGTTCAACAAGAACGTGACCGTTCTTATTCAAAAAAGGGACATCACAGCGCCATCTATTTTTTTTTTTTTTTTTTGTAATCTCTAACTCATGCCCTAATGCGCAATATAACTTTTACCGGTGTTTGGCGTTGTTTATATTGATAATTTATGACACCGCAGTAAACTGTGCAGTGCGTGGAAACAGAAAAATATCATCACTACGATGGAGCGGCCGGCAATGTCTCCAGATTCAAATCCTATCGAAAATGTGTGGTCCTACATGAAGATGTAACTAAGAGGAAAGCCAGTGTACACGGAAAAGCAACTGTGTTATCAAATTAAAAAGATATGGCGATCATTGCCAGAGGAGTACGCTGAGCATGCCTAAAAGGTGTCAAGCGATAATAAATAATAACGGCGACTGTATAAATTATTAGGTAATTGCGCAATAGCCAACAACATGTACTTCAATAAAATATGAGAAAAAAATTTATCTGATTTATTTTTACCAAATACAAGCGGTCACGTTCTTGTTGAACAGAGTGTATATATATATGTATATATATATATATATATATATGTCCGCCAGATGGAGCAAGTACGCATCTGATACGTAGAAATTTAAAAGAAAACAAAGTGTAATTGAAAGGTGTAATTAAACTCCAATTATTGGAAGTTTTAAAGTTTTAAGAGTTATTACAATAAAAATACATTAAAATAGTGAATTCAATTATTAATGAAATTGCTCATTTGTAGAACCTTTATCGATTAATCAGTATTGGTCTCGATATTAATTTTTCTTATTAGAAACGTTCTGTTGGCAACTTGTTATGTGTTACTCTCTGAGTTTGGTGTCTGAATGACATGTGGATAAATGTTATTTTTCTATCTTGATTCACTGTTGTGTTCTTTTAATGATTTGTTGAAATTTAATTCATTCCTTTTTAAATTTTGATTTGTCGCAAGATAGGAACATGAACTATATTCTTGGCTTGAATTAGCTATACAGTTTTCCGAAATATTGCGATCTCTCTGCTCATAGAAGGACATGATGTTCCCTGATGAGTGAATCCTTCAATTTTTGAGCATTTCCAATTCCAATTCTCATTTCCAGTTATATAAATTTCTTGGTTTCCGTTTGACATACAGAATTTAAATATATCTTATTGGTTAATTTGGATTTCGGCGGCATATAACCGTCTGTTACTTTTATTCTACTGAGTCTTATTTTGTAATATAATTTTAACATATGTATATCTTAGCACAAAACTTATTTTCGACATTTTTTTTTTATCTTTAAATTTTTTTAATTTAAATAATAATAATGATAATAATAAAATATTTTCGGGAAAAAAAAAAAAAAAAAAAAAAAAAAAAAAACCTGAAACAAAATTTTTGTTTACATAATTATGGTTGTAAATAAACATTTCAAATAGCTTTTAATAAAAACATCTAAATCTACACGTAGAAAAAAGAAAAACTAGTATGTTGTGGCCACCACAAGACTTTCTTCTATATTTACCTATACATATTCAATCAGTAACAATATTTAAAAAAATAAAAAATAAAAAATAAAAGTTCGATTTTTTTTCTAAGTTTTTTTTTTTTTTTTTTTTTTTTTTTTTTTTTGTTAAAAGTAAAAAAAATCGATAACTTTGTTTTAAATTATCACAGATTTATAGTTCAACCATTCGTTTTAAAGGTATTGACGAGACCTTTCGAAAGATACCCATCTTGAAAATTTATCCCCCCCAGGGGGGGAAGCGATGCCCCCCCATGCAGAAAATTTTTTTCCTAGTTACATACTACTATTATCAATAATTCATATTAATTTTACAATCACAAGTTTAAAACAACTCTAATTATGCACATTTATACGAATTTTTGTCCTATGCTGCCATGTTAAAAATTTAGATAAAATGCTATCACAGCGCCACCTGTTGAGCTATTGGTCCCCAAACATAATCAGCACCACTTTATGTCGGGGACCAACTAAATACCAAGTTTGGTTAAATTTCGTTTAAAAAAAAAAAAAAATGCGATTTTTTTTCAAAGTTTTTTTTTGTTAAAAGTAAAAAAAATCGATAACTTTGGTTTAAATTATCACAGATTTATCGTTCAACCATTCGTTTTAAAGGTATTGACGAGATCTTTCGAAAGATACCCATCTTGAAACTTTGCCCCCCCCGGGTGGGTACTTCCCCCCCCCCCGGTTGGGGGGGGAACCGATGCCCCCACATGCACAAAAATTTTTTCCCAGTTAACTATTACTATTATCAACGAGACCTTTCGAAAGATACCCATCTTGAAAATTTACTTCCCCGGGGGGGTACTTCCCCCCCAGGGGGAGGGAACCGATGCCCCCACATGCACAAATTTTTTTTCCTAGCTAACTACTACTATTATCAATAATTCATATTAATTTTACAATCACAAGTGTAAAATGACTCTCTTTATGCCCATTTATACGGAATTTTGTCCTATGCTGCCATGTTAAAAATTTGCATAAAATGCGATCACAACGCCACCTATTGAGCGATTGATCCCAAAATCTAATCAGCACCAGTTTATGTCAGGGTGCAACTAAATACCAAGTTTGGTTAAATTTCATTCATTGGTTCGTGAGATACAGCGTCCACAAAAAAATGATACAGACAGACAGACAGACAGACATTTTCTAAAAACTATTAATTCGTGTTCTCCATATCCCAAAACATGTAAATCCATCAAAAAGTGGACTTCGAAAATTTTCGCTAATCCAATACTTTCTCTATATTACATATAGAAGAAAGTAAAAAAAAAAAAATGTTTAAATCAAAAATTAATGCGCAAGGAGGCATTTTGAAATTTAACGATTAATTTATAATTTTAATTAATGTCTTAATTAATCATTATGTGAACATTTATTCTAATATGAAATCACATGATGTATTCTTCATCTCTTAATAAGACTGTATGAAACTAACCTTTTTTGCTGTAATAGATTTATAATTAGAATTTTTTATTTTGAAAGTTCACCATCGCCATAAATGAATTTAAAAAAAAAAAAAAAAAGAAAAGAAAAGAAAAACTGAATCGCTTTTTCTTTTATCCTTTTATAAATAAAAACTAAAAACCTTCCATTAAATCTTTCAAAAATCTTGTTTCAGTCGATTACATATAATTTTGTCCGTGATCTATTCCGTTGCGGCTGGTTGTATTTTGTCACCCAACCGCTTCAAGTAGTTGGCACTGCTGTAGTTGGGACATTTTTGAGGAGTATGTTGTGCCGCTTATCTTGTACTCGCTTTGGATTTTAAGTTGATATCTTTAAGCTAATTGGAGGTATTGTAGCCAGTTATTTAGCTGTAACTCATGCGTAAAAATAAAAATTTTAAATGCGTTTTCTGCAAAAATGGTTTTGCTGTTATTTATATGTGGATAAACTAAAATCTGAGACCGATCTGTAAATTTAATAATTTTATAGTTGTTGTTATACAAAGTTATGTTACCTTTTTTTCTTTTAATTATTTTTTTAATTTTGGTGATTTTTGAAAATACAACGAAACCTTTAATTTATAACGCAGATAAAGGTAATAATAGCTTGCAGTATAAAGAACATTTTATTAACTTGAATTTAGTATAGAAGGTTTGGTCGTAAGCGGTCAGTTTTGCTGACTTTTTTCTACAAATTGCCTGCATTCTTAAATTTTATGATTTTTTTTTTTTTTTTTTTTTTTTTTTTCATAACGTTTTCTTTTGCCCTTTTATATCACATTTAAATTACAAACAAGTATACTTAATCAATTTTCTATATTTTGAAAAAAATAAAAGCCCTCATCGAAAATTTGCCCTCATTAAAAAATGCCCTAATCGATAATAGATACTTCAAAAGACATTCTTAATTGAATCAAAAGAAAATAAAAGAGAGAAAGAGAGAAAGAAAGAAGAACAAGAAATATTTTGCAGTGCACTTTATCAAAACCGAACCTTATATATTTTGACATTTGTTTTAAATGTTTCATCTAAAGATTTATTTCCTTCGGTTTTCTCAGCTTTCAGTGAATTTTCGAAATAATTTTTAATCTGTTTAAATAATTTTTATTGTATTTATACATAAAATTGTTGTTAATATACGGTATCATTGTTACTATCGACGCTTTTTGACAATATATAGTAAAAATAACATTCAAGCCCTCCCCTTCTTTATACTCAAATATATATATATATATATATATATATATATATATATTTCCTTGGCATATTTTATAGTTTTTAATTTATAACTGATAATGCTAATGCGTACTGATTAAAGATGATTTCCGAGAAAAAAAATGTTTTACTCAAATAATAAATAATGATAATAATAATAATAATAACAGCAATAATACTAAAGTTCTTAAAAATCACAGTATACATAAATTAAATAAATTACTTTTTAAAGTAGACATCAGTTCCTTCTAGATTCGGAGTACGATTTTAGTAATTATTATTTTAATGCAATACATTTTATATATGATTTTGATTCGTTAAATTTTCGATGTATTCTTCTACAAAGACGTCTGTGAAATATTATATCCAGATCTAAGTAGAACTCCTGATTATTACTCCTGATTACAAAGATATTTTTAAACAGACCAAACCAGATTAATTGCTTTTTTTTAACCTCATCTAATATTGTTTCCTTTATTTTCATCATTTCTCTGATTCTATCATTTCTCACTCTCTCCATTCGTGATATCCTGCATGATCTTCTCAGGGCATCCATTTCAACAGCAGCCAATTTCTTTTTTTCCATCTCCATAATTCTCCATCCCTTTTTAGATTTTATAACTAAGTAAAAAATTTCAGTGTATTAAATTTCAAGAATAAAAAAAAAAAAAAAAAAAAAAAAGTTAAACTTTTACATGTCCCACCATACAAAATTATTTCTAATAAATGAAATGTTCTCCTTAACCTAATTAAATGATGTACAAAGCTTAAGTATTGTATAATTAAGCATTCATATACACTCCGCGGCAAAAAGATAGGTACAAAGGTTTTTTTCTTTAATTTTTCATAAAATAACGTTATCTAAATTGTGCTTACCATTTATTATTATCATAAGATAACATTTCATTTATTATTATCATAAATAACTATTTCAAGACTAATTTAGAAAAATTTTAAAACTAAATTTTTTTCTAATTTAAGACTACACTCCGCGACAAAAAGATAGGTACAAAGTTTTTTTTTTTTACCTTTTTTAATATGATTATTTTGAATATGATTCAAATATTTAGTATGTTTTTGATATGATAATATTTTGTTATGATAATAAATGATCAGCAAAATTTAGATAATGTTATTTTAAGAAAAAATTTAAAAAAAAAACCTTCATACCTATCTTTTTGTCGCGGAGTGTAGTCTTAAATTAGGAAAATTTTAGTCTTAAAATTTTTCTAAATTAGTCTTTAAAAAAAATTAGTCTTGAAATAGTGTTATTTTATAATATTAAATGATAAGCAGAATTTAGATAATGTTATTTTATGAGAAATTAAAGAAAAAAACCTTTGTACCTATCTTTTTGTCGCGGAGTATAGATGTATGACACACACACACACACAAAAAAAAAAAAAAAAAAAAAAAAATTGTCTAACTTTTTACTACTTTCCAATATCTTCACGTAAATTTTCCAAATCATACCATCAAATCGTTTTCCAGTGGTCATTCACAAATTAAGATTGAAAACAATAATAATATATAAATAGTAACCACATTTAAATTTAAATTTGCGACTAATCCGTAATAACATTGTTTAAACATAACTTTAGGAATTTTCAAGATACAATGCTGAAATTTTGCAAGATGTAGAGCAAACTTAACACTTTTTTATTTTTTTTTAAACAAATGCAGAACAAATGCAGATTTTTTAACAAATGAATTTTAAACAAATGCAGATTTTTTTTAAACAAATGCTTTTTTAATGCAGACTTCTTCTTTTAGGTTGATTTCTTTAGAAATCGACCAATTACAATCACTTCGTTTATCTCTCTCTCTCTCTCTCTCTCTATATATATATATATATATCTATAATGAAAATTTTGTCATCACGATAACTCCCGAAATAATACTCCAAATCGAACCAAATTTGAACAGTGACCTGATCTTATAAATATCTTGGATGAGTTCGTTAACCAAGTGACTCTGACTTTTTGTTTTCAAGTGGCAGCCACTTGAAAGTTTCAAACCGATATTGTAAAAAGCATATTTAAAGCAAGATTTGCTTGAATTTTGATGTAAATACAGGTCACATAAGGGTCTCAATGAAGTTTATTAATGAAGTTTATCCGCCATTTTTAACAAAGTGGCGGATATCTTAAGTTAAGTGGGGCCACTTGAAATCAGGCTATCACTTGAAAATTTAAAATCACGATAACTTCCGAAATAATACTCCAAATCGAACCAAATTTGGACAGCGTCTTAACTTGTGTTACGAATATCTTGGATGAGTTTCTTGGATAGGTTCGTTAACCATGTTGCTCCGACTTTTTGTTTTCAAGTGGCAGCCACTTGAATATTTCTAACCCACATTGTAAAAAGCGTATTAAAAGCAAGATTTGCTTAAATTTTTATGTAAATCTAGACTACATAAGGGTCTGAATGAACTTTATT
The DNA here is from genome assembly GCA_963930645.1 of Salticus scenicus. Taxonomy (NCBI): domain Eukaryota; kingdom Metazoa; phylum Arthropoda; class Arachnida; order Araneae; family Salticidae; genus Salticus; species Salticus scenicus. The sequence continues at coordinate 144,845,841 of OZ005654.1, forward strand.
AATGAAATTTATCTGCCATTTTTAATAAAGTGGCGGATATCTTAAGTGGGGCCACTTGAAATCAGGCTACCACTTGAAAATTTAAAATCACGATAACTTCCGAAATAATACTCCAAATCGAACCAAATTTGGGCAGCGTCTTAACTTGTGTTATGGATATCTTGGATGAGTTTCTTAACCAAGTTGCTCCACCATTTTGTTTTCAAGTGGAGACCACTTGAAATTTTCAAATTCTAATTGTAAAAAGCGTATTCCGAATTTGTTTGAATTTTGATGTATATATAGATTATATAAGTTTCTCAATGAAGTTTATTAATGAACTATATATTTTCTCGCCAAAAGTCGCCAAAAAAGTCCCCAAGTGGAAAACTCGCCAAATTTGGCGCCAAATCCATTACCTGCCATATTGAAGCTTTTTAATGCGTTTTTAAGGAAATATTAGACTATTTTAAAGTTAAAACAAACTAGAAATGCAGAAAATTAACATTTAATCAACTTAATAAGCTTTTTTGAAAAAAATTCTACAAAAAAAAAAAAAGTAGAATTATTTTCAAATTTCCAACAATTTCTTAGATTAATTAGTTCACTGAGCAACTTTCTCTGTCATTTTGATGCAAGTGGCAGCCACTTAATTTTTCAACATGATGACTTTTGAGATTCTGAATTAATTCCAAATATATTTGTACAGTAGTTTTATCTCACAAATGCATTTGACATATTTGTCAACTTGGCCCACCATCTTGCTTCCAAGCGCTGGCCACTTGGAAATTTTAAATTCACATAAAAAGGTATTTATGAACCGATTTGCTTAAAACTCCATATGTAGATAGCCTACATCAATATTTCTACTAATTCGTTAATAATTTGTAGCCACCATTTTGAAACAAAATGACGGCTACTTGATAAGGAAAAAGAAATCAACCTACCCTTCCGAATAAGCCGGAAGGACGTGTTTTTTAATTGAAGCTAGCTTGCTACCTATGTCTAACAAGGAAACATTCAAAAGGTGCCATCTTAAAAAAAAATATTGAATGTATATATATATATATATGTGTGTGTATGTGTGTGTGTGTGTGTGTGTGATTCTACTCTTTATAAAACACCAAAAAGGGAAAACATTATCGGCTGAAATGAATTACAACGACCACAAAAAGTTATTAAAATTAAGCATATTTGGCGATTTCACACTGTTAGGCGATTGATTTTGAGTACTTGGCCGAGAAGCAAAACACGGTTCTGTTCATACACGGCAATCTCAGTGCTAGCGAACTTATTGCCTAACAGCACTAAATCGACAAAATTTTATAATTTTTTGTGGTCGCTGTAATTCATTTCAGTCGATATTTTTTTCACTTTTTGGTGTTTTATGAAGAGTAGAATCACATATATTTTTTTCAATATTTTTTGAAGACAACACCTTTTGAATGCTTCCTTGTAATCTCAATGATTAAGGAATTAAATCTAAGATGAATGATTTCGAGTACTTTGCATATTGCTAAATATTTTTAAGAGTAGGTTTACATTTTTTATCAGAATGTGGACATAGAGAATTTAAATCCTATATGAACTTTCTTTAGTTGTCAGGTGCCGTTTTAGAATTCCGATTCAAGTTTCCATGTATGAAATGTTCGTAGTGATTAGAGTTTCATTTCAAGCCATAGATCACGGTTTAATGAGCGTTAATGTTCAAAATAAATAAAATAAAATACCGTAGAGCGATACCTAAAACCAAACGAAACCTAGCTGAATTTGAAAAACTTTTAAAATTAATTTAAAATTGATTAGAATTTTAATCCATTCCCTTTAAGTTGAGGTAAATAGAAAAAAAAAGGAACAAAGAAAGGAAGAAAAGAAAGAAATCAGTGTAGAGCTATTAGTAAAATTCATTTCTGGTGACGTTATTAGAGAAAAGTAAGAATTCTTATATGTATATGAATGTATAGCAGATTAAATGACATTATATATAAATAATACTGTATGTACTACAAACATCACAAAATACAAATTTAATGTTCAAAATAAATAAATAAATAAAATAGGAGACCGTAGAGCGATACCCCAAACCAAACGAAACCTAGCTGAACTTGAAAAGCTTTTAAAATTAATTTCAAATTGATTAAAATTTTAATCCATTCCCTTTAAGTTAAGGTAAATACAGATAAAACTAAAAAGAAAAAAAAGAAAGAAAGAAATCAGTGTAGAGCTATTAGCAAAATTCATTTATGGTGATGTTATTAGAGAAAAGTAAGAATTCTTATATATATGAATGTACAGGCAATTAAATTTCATTATATATAAATAATACTGTATGTACTACAAATACAAAATAAAAATTTTCTATAATAACTTAGATATTGAACGAAGAAAAACTGTATTCACGTGTACAAACAAAGATTCTCTTAAAAACAGAGGCTAACTATTTAAACTATTATTTCTCTTTCGCAAGAAGCGTATAATATTTCCCTTTTAAAACATGTGTAGAAAATATTTCTTAGAAGAAATAAGAAGAGATTATTTGAAATAAAAGACATTCTTTATATGTTATAGAGTATTTTCATTATGTAATAATATACATATTAATATATATAACATTACGTAATAATTCTAGAATATTTTCATTAAGTAATTATATAGTAGGTCTTGTTGTATAATTTATTTTAGAATAATTTAATATATTTTCTTAAAAAAAAAAAAAATAAATAAATAAATAAATAAAAATAAAAGTGAAAAACAAGAAAAATGATCTTTTAAATGAAGTTTTAAATTTCTTTCAATGAAAAATAAATAATTAAATAAATAAAATGAAATAAAAAGTAAGACATTGCAAAAGTTATTTATTATTATATTTTTATTACTTCCATTACGGTAGTAAGGTAATGGAAGTATTGTATTCGGTCCAAAATTCGATATAGAGTTTTCACCTCATTTACACATTTTAAGGTCTCCTGAGTAAAAAAAAAAAAAAAAAAAAAAAAAAAAAAAAAAAAAGTTGTTTTCGTTATTTGGTCAGTGTGTGTGTACGTATGTATGTGCGGAATCTTCTGACTATCATACCTCCGAAACTAATAAAGACAGAACGATGAAACTTCAGAATTGACACATGTGTGGTGGACAGATGAATTTTCCAAATTTTAATGAAAATTGAAAAACCGGAAGTGGGACCGTAAGTCCGTATCTCAAAAACGGCTCCAACGGTTTTCTTCAAAATTGCTATATAAACACTCTATTAGATGACCTTTTGAATAATATAGTTGGTTAGTTCAGGAAAATTGATAGGTGTCCTGTATAAATAGCTCAATTTCAGATCTCGCAAGTGCGTTCCATTAAAAACAGCAGCACGGAATTTTTTTTCAAACTCAGCATATTAACTCCCTTTTAAATATTCTTTTGTATGTTATTATTGTTTTCCAGTAAATAATTGAGTTTGTCAAGTTTTGGTGAAAGCCTGTATCTCAAAAACGGCTCTAACGATTTTCTTGAAAATTGTTACATAAATCAATTTTAGATTTCCTTTCTCGTGCATTACATGGTTATTATAGGAAAATTAACAGCCATCCTGCTTAGGTAGGTTAATTTTAGATCTCGGAAATTGGTGTTTCAAAAGATAACTCAACCATTTTTTCTGTTATTTTCTAACTTGCCATGTAAACTTTTTTTTTTACATGTCTTCTCTTTACTCGGGTATTAAGTTTCTCATACCGGAAAAATTTTCGGTTTCTACTTCATTAGGTCAATTTTATGTCTTCTGATCATATTATCTCAAAAAAAAAAAAAAAAAAAAAAAAAAAAGCGTATAATACGAGTAATAGTGGGTAATGGAAGTCGTGGGGTTGTTTCACACCAGATTTTTTAAACAATAATTAACTCATTTTATAAAAGGCTTAAAATAATAAGTTTTTAGCAAATTAAAAATTTTCAAGTTTTATTAAAATTTTATTTTAGTGCAATTTCTTTCTTTTTATTTATTTATTTATTTCAAATAGAAAAGTCAGTTTTGAAGAAAATTCTAAAATAAAATAATAAATGATAACTCATAAATAACATTAATAATATAATAATAAATATAAATATTATCTTTCTTAAATTTAAAAAAAAAAAAAAAAAAAAGAGGCGTTACATTATTAAGTAATTTCTAATTTCGTTTTTATTATCAAACAAGTACGAAATCTCGAGAATTCCTTAACATTTTAAAGAGAATTTAATATACATTTACTGAAAAGTGGACTTAGTAGCATTGAACCATCGGTCTTTTATCGAGTCTTCGAAAACTCAAGTAGTAACGTAAACTTATCGTTTCGGGAAGTATCTAAGACTGAATTTTGATAGGGAAAATTTCACCTGAAAAACCCCTCATAATCTTCTAACATATTTTTGCTTATTTATTACGATTTGTGAGATCATAAGAGGTTTTCACAAGAAAGAACTATTGCAAAGTGGTTGAAATAATTGGATCTTCTAATTAATTACGTGGAATGTGAAAAACCTTTTATGAAATTTCAACTCTAGAAAATAACCTAAAATCTAACTCGTTCTTTTGCTGAGAATTTGCTTAATTTTTATTCTTCTTATATGAACTTTTGGAAAATGTTGTCCAGTATATCTAGCTTTTAACTTATGTAATAAAAAAAAAAAAAAAAAAAAATCTATCTTTCGCACAAGCGCAGTGATAACGTTTTTCATAAAAATGTTCATATTTCATGAGATATTTAAGATATTTGTATTCCGATTGCAATATATTGTTTCCAAAGTGTTTTTTCAATTTATCTTAAAGTGGGAATAATTTTCGTTTAAAACTCTGTATATTATAAATAAAAAACATGCTCACTTTTTTTAGAGTTTTAAAATATATGCTTATATCACCGTTAATTAACATGCTACCGTAACACAAATTCATCACAAATTGTACTAAGTATATATTAACATATCCTATAAAGTTACGGATCATTTTGTTCATTTAATGATACAGGGTGATGACAAACATTATTGATTTTGCTCAATTTGTTACCGGCCCACTAAAGGTTGTTTTAAACCCATCTTCACTGAAAAACACGAGTTGACGCAGTTCTTTAAATACCCAAAGTTTGAAAACATTTCATAGAGAGATAAATTTTTAAATTGAAAAAAAAACTGATTATTTATAAATCTTGCTAAACTTTTGAACAGGGGTGTATTATGCCTATATTAATGTCAGGTAAGAGAAAGTAGAGTAAGTGCCTACCCATATTGTGATGATGATGATGATGATGATGATGAGTAACTTTTTTTTTTTTTTTTTTTTTTTTTTTTTTTTGAAAAATTAGTTTAGTTACGAAATTCAATAATTCCTATTGAAAAATTAGTGATTTATGAAATGCAATAATAAGTAACTCATAAAATAAATAAATAAATAAATAAATAAATAAATAATAATAATAAATTATTAAGATATTTTTTTTTCTAAGTAAGAACTTTTACGTCACATAATTAAGAGATTTTTAATTTCATTTTCAGCGTTAAACGAATGCAAAATCCCGAGATTCATTTAATATTTAAAAACGCATTTAATACGGAAAAAAGCCAAGAATAGACCATTTACAAAACTAAAAACTTTCATCTTATTTTTCTCCAGAACACAATGATGACAACGGAATAAAGAAATATCGCGGTATAATTCAGTGGATCGAAAGTGAGTTTTTATTTATTCATCATCCACTTGCTGCATCACGATTCCGAGATATCAACTGACGATTTATTTTCTCTGTTACCCCCACCACAATGCTCATTCTTTATTCGTACTCTAAATTGTAGACATTGCTTTCGCTCGCATAACCAGTTTGCTTTTGTTTTATGCAGGCAATTTTAGAGATTAAGTTCTACGCTCGGGGTTTTGTATTTCTATTTTTTCTTTTATCTCTTGCTAGAAAACGGGAGATACTTGGGGAAACTACAGTTGTTATCTCAAATTTTAATTAAATATTTGTGGTTTTGAGTATATCATTAAATTGTTGCGGTTATTTCAAAGTATATGTATAGTTATGAGTTTTAAAAAAGAAAGAAATATTCGACGTGCTTTGTTTAGCGTTGCAAATTTGATTTATTTAATTCGATTTTGAATGTTTAGGGTTTCATTTATTAGTTGTGTTTTATTCGTTTTATTAGGATGCCAAGTTACACTTGTTATATTAAATTGTAATTAAATATTTGAGGTTTTCAATGTATCATTAAATTGTTGCGGTTATTTCAAAGTATATGGATAGTTATGAGTTTTAAAAAAGAAAGAAATATTCGACGTGCTTTGTTTAGCGTTGCAAATTTGATTTATTTAATTCGATTTTGAATGTTTAGGGTTTCATTTATTAGTTGTGTTTTATTCGTTTTATTAGGATGCCAAGTTACACTTGTTATATTAAATTGTAATTAAATATTTGAGGTTTTGAGTATATCATTAAATTGTTGCGGTTATTTCAAAGTATATGGATAGTTATGAGTTTTAAAAAAGAAAGAAATATTCGACGTGCTTTGTTTAGCGTTGCAAATTTGATTTATTTAATTCGATTTTGAATGTTTAGGGTTTCATTTATTCGTTGTGTTTTATTCGTTTTATTAGGATGCCAAGTTACACGTGTTATATTAGATTGTAATTAAATATTTGTGGTTTTGAGTGTATCATTAAATTGTTGCGGTTATTTCTAAGGTACATGTATAGTTATGAGTTTTAAAAAATAAAGAAATATTCGACGTGCTTTGTTTAGCATTGCAAATTATATTTATTTAATTCGATTTTGAATGTTTAGGGTTTCATTTATTAGTTTTGCTCTATTCGTTGCATTAGGATGCCAAGTTACACTTGTTATATTAAATTGTAATTAAATATTTGTGGTTTTCAGTGTATCATTAAATTGTTGCGGTTATTTCAAAGTATATGTATAGTTATGAGTTTTAAAAAAGAAAGAAATGTTCGACGTGCTTTGTTTAGCATTGCAAATTTGATTTATTTAATTCGATTTTGAATGTTTAGGGTTTCATTTATTAGTTGTGTTTTATTCGTTTTATTAGGATGCCAAGTTACACTTGCTATATTAAATTGTAATTAAATATTTGAGGTTTTCAATGTATCATTAAATTGTTGCGGTTATGTCAAAGTATATGTATGGTTATGAGTTTTAAAAAAGAAAGAAATGTTCGACGTGCTTTGTTTAGCATTGATAATTTGATTTATTTAATTCGATTTTGAATGTTTAGGGTTTCATTTATTAGTTGTGTTTTATTCGTTTTATTAGGCTGTAAATTTACAGTTGTTATATTAAATTGTAATTAAATATTTATGGTCTTGAGTATATCATTAAATTGTTGCGGTTATTTCAGAGTATATGTAGAGTATAAGTTTTTAAAAAGAAAGAAATGTTCAAAGTGCTGCATTAAGTGTTGATAATTTGATTTATTTAATTCGATTTTGAATGTTTAAGATTTCATTTATTAGGCTGTGCTTTATACTTTATATTAGGTTGCGAAGGTTGGTATATTAGGTTGCTTTATATTAGGTTGTTTTATCTTAAATTTTAATTAAATATTTGCGGTTTTGAGTATATTATTAAATTATTGCGGTTATTTCAAAGTATAGGCATAGTTATGAGTTTTTTAAAAAAAGAAAAGAAATGTTGCAAGTGTTTTGTTTAGTGTTGATAATATGATTTTTTTAAATTCTATTTGAATGGTTAGTGTTTCACTTATCTGGCCAATTTATTTATTTATTTATCTATTTTTTTTTTTATTAGGCTGCAAAGGTACAGCTGATATATTAAATTTTAATTAAATATTTGTAGTTTTGAGTATGTGATTAAATTGTTGCCCCCCCCCTTTTTTTTTTTTTTTTTTTTTTTTTTTAAGTATATATTTTGTTGTGTCGGTGTTGTTTTGTATCTATTAATTGCTAAATTTTAAGGTTAAATTTTATTACGAGATCTATCATTTATATATATATATACGTATAGTGCGAAATATACGTATTTAAAAACTTTTAAAATCTTTTAAAAACTATACGTATATGCGTATAGTTTTTAAAAAATAAATAAGTGCTTGGTTTAGTTTTAATAATTTGATTTATTTAATTTTATTTTGAATGGGTAGTGTTTTAACTTTACCTTCTTTATATTAGGCTATGAAGTAACAGTTATCATTACATTGTTGCAGTTATTTAGAAGTATATGTATAATACAAATTTTTAAAAAGAAAGAAATGTTTGAACTCTTATGTTTAGTGTGTCCTTAATTTGATTTATTTTATTCGATTTCAATGGGTAAGGAGATATTTTGTCTTCTTTTGATGTATTTAATTCGATTTTTTGAATGTGCAGGTCTTATTTTTACTAGGCTGCAAAGCTACAGCTGTTGTCTCTATGTTATGAAATATTTGTATTTTTGAGCATATCATTAAATTGTTGCGGTTATTTGAAAAATATATGTATAGAATGAGTTTTAGAAAGAAAGACAGGTTTAATAATTTTGTTTTGTAAAAGTTTAAAAATAATATGTTCCGTTTAGTGTTAATAATTTCATTTATCTAAACTGATTTTGAATCAGCTCTGTCTTATTTTTTATCAGGGTGAAAAGCGCATATATATTAGGGAGTTACAGTTTGCTGAATCTGACTTAAAAAAATAAATAATAATAATAAATGTTTAAACACTTTGTGAGAGCTTACTTAATTTTTCTTTCTTTCTTTTTTTCTTTTTCTAAATCGTTTGAAACCGTCAAAAACGTAGATATAACTCCAAGTTTTTGATATTTAAGTAAATATATATTAATTTATTGATATTTGAATAATTACAATTTTTTTAATTTTATTTAAATTTTATTCTTTTCTTGTGAAATCAAACGATTGACAATTGATGCTGTTTCAGATGTTAGCACTATGTTAATTTAATATTTGAGGCAATGTATATATGATTATATGGTTTCAGTTATTTTAAAGTAAATGTATAGTATAAGCCTTCATTATATTACTATATAATTTTACACCCTAATGATAATAATAATAATAATAATAATAATAATAATGTTCAAACTTTTCTCGTGGAATCGTTTTAGCAAACTAGGTATTTTCCATTTCAGCTGTCGGACAGACGTATAAAAATTTAATAAATTTTAATACCTGTAACAATATTCAAACTTTCACTTCAGTTTTATTTATTTCCCCTGATTAGAAACGGGAGACATTTGATGATGTCCCAACTGTTATCTCGCGTTTCAATTAAATATTTGTCACAAGTACTTTAAAATAAATGCATAATATTATTATTTAAATTAAAAAAAAAAAAAGAAAGTGTGCAATATTTATTTAATATGTCAATTTATTACATCATAAATTATACACAGGTATTCTCTCTGAAATATGTCGTTGAGAAGTAAGTTCACTTCTCAAATGTAATTTTAATGATTACATTAAAGCATCGTTTATACGTCTTTCAAGGGACTGACGTAAAAGGACGTATAAACGAAAAGACGTATAATCGAAATTTTAATAATGACACTTTGATTACTACAAATTTAATGATACTTAAGCAAAATTTGTTTGAAAATACTAATTAATTGAGCTTCTTAAGTTTGAAAATGTATATTAGACTTCTTTTAAGACAATAATTAATAATAATAATAATAATAATAAAGATTTATTATAAAAAGTGAGAAAAATTATACATTAATGCATGACTGGGTACTAATTACATATACTATATATTGAGTATTATATTACATTTCTTAAGAACTATATGAACACATTTTGAACATTAATTATATATATTGATTATTTAAAATAACAAGCATACGATTTATGCCCATACATATAGTTATTTAATAACATTAAAAATCTTTAATATTCGTCTCATTTGCTCCTTGTCTATGAGTATTAAAAATTCTGATGTGAATTCAATTGTTTCTTTGGTCAGTATTCTTTGATCTTTCCTGTGTTCCTCCATTAAAGATGCTATCTAGGAAAAATCCGTCTTATTTAGAATAAAAAATAATGACAGGTCGAGAAATTTTGCGAATTTTAGTATAGTGAAAAAGATGTATAACCGATATTAGCGGCGTATAAACGAAGAATTTTTGCATTAAAATGAATAGGAATGAATCGGGACTTCACTAAAAAGACGTATAAACGGTGCTTTACTGTATATATTTTGTAGCCAATTATAATGTTAAAAGTATATTATAGAGATAATAATTTCAAAGCTTGTAAATATCATAGATATTTTTCGAACTTGGTACATTTTCTAAAATATCATTAAATATATGACATCATAACATGGTTCTGAGAGCCCTTAGAGTAACAATAAGATACTTTTAAATTTATTATTTCCTCATACTTTTCTTTTTTGTTATACATATATACATGTTATACATATATACATATATATATATGACACTAACATAACACATAAGCCTAACGATAAGAGAATTTGCAAAAACTATGAATATATATATATTTCCCTTTCAGAAAAGGAAAAATAAAATAAATTAAAAAATAAATAAATAAACTAATAATAACGAAATAAACTAAATGAACCAGATTTAGAAATACTTTAAATTTGTAGCAAAAACCTTAAGTTTTTCATAATTTGACGAGAGTTTTTGCTGATTTTTAAAAGAAGAATCTGCAAGCGTTGTATCGAGATGGGCAAAACAGTTTACTTTCTGGAACAATTTTTCTTGTTAGTAGAGCGATTCACTAGTGATTTTATAAAAAGTAATAACCTATCAGATCGATTTCTCTACATGAAAAATTTTTGTATTTCTCTACCTTTGAAACGAGTAATGTCGTAACGTTTAATATTTTTCTTGAGCGAAAACTATGTTATTACTGACAAAAGAGTGAAATTCTTATTTTATATTATTGCATAATTATGTATAATAATAAATTTAATCAAATTACTTTAATTACATTTTTTGTAAAGATTTTTATACATTTAATTGAGCAGTCGAAAACATATATTTTGATTATGCAATGCCTAAAAATCACCAAAACTAAATAAAAATTTATAATAATATAACCTATTAACTTTAAACATTCTTATTCTAAAACAATAATAATAATAATAGTAATAATTACAATTATTTTTTTACGATACTGTTATAGATAATTTTGGTACTTTTCTTTTGAATATGCAAGTGTCCTTCATATATAAATTCTGAAATCAACTAAAACTAAAGATAATATTATAATAACAAAATAATACTTTAATAAATATCGATTCTTTATTTCAGTTTAATATTTCCTCCATTGTTTTGGAATAAGAATTGTCGAAGAAACCTTTTTTAGTTATTTATATTTCTTATTTGATATTGTTTATTAAAGTTTAAAAATAATACTCATAAAAATAATAACGATTTTCGATAAAAATTGCAGGCAAAATTAATTGTAAAATTAGTATTTTATTTTATTTTATTTTATTTTATTCATTAAAAAAAGATATTTATGTGTATTCTATGTCACATAAAAAGTAAACAAAATAATGACTTTTTTTTTTCTCTCTCTTGTCAATGTAAATCATGCATTTGAAACACATAAGTAATAATAATAATAATAATAATAATAAATGGGATTTGGAAATTAATATCATTTTGTTCGAGAATAAGAATAACAATGCCACAAATAATAAACAATATCATTATAAAATGTGTAATAGTACTTAGAAAAAATATCATTGTACATTTTGTGGTATTTCCATACAAAAATTTTATATGCCTCAACCAACACCAGTTTTTGCCGTTTTTAACCCCTTATCTGCCGATGGTGCTTTTAAAATACTATTAGTTTTAAAAGCGTATAATCGAATTTATGGAATAAATGTCAAACATATTTATAAGAATAGAATGTATATATCTCCCTTTAATCACACTACATGGCACTAGACGCTACATGTAGCCATTTTTGTTTCAGAAAGGATTTTATAGAATGCTCTCGCTGTTTTTGCTCGCCATTTTTCACGATTTTCACGTGTGTTATAATTCCTATATTACTTCAAGAATATCCTATCAGTCTTAGAAAATGAATAAGAAGCATAAAAAGTAAATACTTTTTTACACTTTTTTAAGGTTTAAATATCCTTTCCGAGTTGTCGACATCTATGAACTTGTGATACACTAAAGAACCACCTCACAAAACTCTCATTAATTACTATGATGAAGTGGTACGCATAATTTTTATTGCATATATCTTTAAAAAATATTTATTAGTAATATATATATATATTTTAATATATCTTTTGTCTAATAAGTACAAAACTTTAAATAAACACCATAAAGTACAATAAACTCGCTAGAATTGCTTCGGATTGAAAAAACGCATAATACTTCGTCAGGCGAAACAAAGTAGGCACGAGTGCTGCAATCAAAGCGGCAACGTTTTGTTCGCCTGACGAAGGGTAGTGCGCTTTTTATTGTTGCGAGTTTATTGCATATTATGGTGTTCATTCAAAGTTTTGTACTTATTACCTTAAAACGCCAGTTCTGTGGTGCTTTCTTATATCTTTTGTCTGTTTTAAAATGCGATAGATAAAGGGTTAATAATAAAGATGTCTTGGTCAAATATTAAATAATAATAATAATAATAATAATAATAAAATTAGATAAGTAATAAATATATAAATAAAAATACTGTGTGTAACAACCGTAAGACTTCCATTATCCAGTACTACACACATTATAAACTTTTTTTGGAGATGGGTCAATTTTATGTCTTCTGATAAATCCGACACCGAACAATTTTTCTGTATAAGAAAACTAATACATACGTCCTAAAGACGTACAAAAGACATTATAACATCGCGGCCAAAAAAAAAAAAAAAAAAAAAAAAAAAAATGAAACAGAGACTTTTTTTTTTTTTAACACTAATTAACACACGTTGTAAAACTGGTAAGTCTTACGGAAAGACATCTAAAAAGAAATTTATATAAAAATTTTAAAGAAATTTGTTAGGGCTGTTTTCGAGGTACCGACTTTCCGTTCGTCCTCGCCTCCCTTCCGATTTTTTTTATAGCAAGTATATCTGAAGTTTATATAGCATATTTGGGAAAAAAAAAAAAAAAAAAAAAGTTAAAACCTTTTTTGAGGCGCAAACTTACTTTCGGTTTTTCAATTTTCACCAAGAAAATAGCAAAAATATCTATACACTTGATTTGTCTTAATTCTGAAGTTTCGACGTTCTAGCTTTAATAGTTTTTAAAATATGATATTCAAAAGATAGCCCCACCAACACATAACACACAGTTCAATTGAAATAAATTAATAAATAAATAAAAATAAAACTTTTTTGGATCAGAAGACCTTAAACTTGCAAATCAGATGAAAAATTTACATAGAAATTTTCAACCAAAAACAATACTTCCATTACCAACGGCAGTCGGGTAATAGAAGTAAAAATATAATAAATTTTTGAGTAAAACACTATTACAATTTCACTATCGAATAATGTTTGTAAAGTTCTAAGCCACCAAATTTCTATATTTTAAGTCATTTTTATTAAATCAGCTTCTTTTGTATTAATCAGAGTTTATTGCTTAAAATTGATGCTTTCGAAAATCAAAATTTAAAGAAGTAAATAAGTAAAATAAAAAATAAAAAAATCGATATTTTTTCATTTTGCTTGATTTATTTAATTAAAACTATTTTTGCTTTTTTTATATTTCGAAATTATACAAACTGCTTTAAATTGTACGGTAATGTATATTGATTAGTTTAAAAATCAATGATAATAAACCAATTAAAAGACAAAATAAAATAACTTGTAAACAGCACAAAGCCAACTATATTTGTATTCTCTTTCACACATTTAAATGTAAGATAAAATATAAATAGTTTATAAATTAATTCTTATAAATAAATAAATAAAAATAAAATAAAATGCTTTTAAAGCCATTCAAATTTGCATTTCTTTTTCCACGTATGGCAAAATATAATGATTAGTTCAACAATTAATGATAATAAATAAATAAAATGTAGATATAATACAATAAAAACCTTAGGAAAAAAAAAAAACAGTTCTATTTGCATTCTCTCTCACATTCACATTTGTGAGGTGAAATATCGATTATTAAAACATTGATTAGTTCGTAAATCAATAGTAATAAATAAATAAATAAATAAAAATAATAAAACCAACTGTACATTTCACTGTGAAATATAATCCTGTAATATTACAGAAAATGTTCGGTAGCAAAGTCGCCATACATACATATATATATATAACATATGCCCTTGAAAAAGTATTGATGTTGTATGTATTCCTTAAAGGAGGCTTGATTTTTTCAGAAATCTTTATTCATGTTCTTTCGGATTCTTCATGTGATACTCGGTTTCATCTTCTGCAATGTTTGAAAAAGTTTTCATTATATACAACAGAACAATACAAAAAATATTCACAGACAGTAGATTTCTATTCCGTAGAACATACTGTAAAATAATAATAATAATGAATAAATAAATAAGTAAATTAGTGTGCTACAAGTACACGACTTCCATTACCCACCATGATACGTATTATATAGACTTGGTCAGACGTTATAAAATTGATCAAATCAGATACCTAACAATTATCCTTTAAGAGAAAGCTGATACATGGCTAAAAACATATAAAAAAGTTTACATACCGAGTTTAAAAAAAAATTGTGTGAGCCAGTTTTTGAAATACCCATTTCCAAGATTTAAAACGGGTCTATTTAGTAAGGTAGACTGTCAATTTTATTGCAATAATAAAGTAATATATAGAAAAAGATATCTTAAAAGAAGTTTATATGGCAATAAAAATAAAAAAAAGTTAGAGCCGTTTTTGAGATACCGATTTTCGGCCCCATTTCCGACTTTCCCCGCAATTTGGAAAAATCCTTTATTAACCGAGAAACAACAATTATATACGAAAGGATATCTAATAAGGAGTTAATATGACGAGTTTAAAAAAAAATCCAAACAGACGTTTGTAAAAGAACCCATTTGCGAGATCTCAAAATGACCTACTTATGCAGGACACCTATCAATTCTCTTGAACTAACCAATTAATACACACGAAAGGACATTTATTAGGGAGTTTATACAGTAATTTTGAAGAAAATCGTTTGAGCCGTTTTTGCGATACGGATTTACTGTCCCAATTTCCAGTTTCCAATGTCCCACTTCCATTTTCCAATTTTCACCAAAAGTTGGAAAAATCATCTGTACACCAGACCCGTCTCAATTCTGAAGTTTCGTTATACTATCTTTATTAGTTTAGGAGGTATGATAGTCAGAATATCCCCATGCTTATATACATTCACACATGCCTGTTACCAAAAACCACTTTTTGGAACCCAGGAGACCTTAAAACTTGAAAATCAGGGGTTAGGTTGGGTGCTCTCCGTTTTTGTCTTTCTAAGGAATCCTATCCCATATTTACTTTTTTCGGAGAAAAACCATGGAAAACTCCAAACAACTTGGTCGACGAGCGTGACCTGGGATCGAACCCAGCACTTCCCGTCTGCCAGCTTTCAGCGCAAATCCGCTCGACCATTGGTGGGGCGCATGTAAATAAGGTGAAAATCTCTTTCTCTTACCCTGAAATTTAATACTATAAATACAGGTTGGAGATTAAGAGGTAAGATAACGAGTAATGTTACGCAAACCTACGTTAAACAATTCAAATTAGGCTTCGGAAGAGTTTTATATGATAATTAGATATGTGTAAGGGGGCTACCGCCCCCCTCAATCCCCAGTTTCATTAATGTACTAAAAAAAAGCGATGAATATTTAGCTTAAAACATACATTATTTACAGTATCCCTGTAAGGAATTTATTTCAATTCCCGAACAGCTTTCCTGGAAATGGTAAAATATTATTAGTAAAGCACATCCACTAACAACAAATAACTAATGTGTTGTGACCACCACACAACTTTCTTCTATATTTTCCTATACAAATTCACTCAGTAAAAATAATTTATTAAAATTATTATTAAAAAAAATTATCTTCCATGATAATGCACATGGTTTCCATATTAGAGAAGTAGTATAACACTAAATATCGAAAAAAAAAAAAAAGTTGAATTTATTCTCAATATTTCATTTAATTTTTTTTTTTTTTTTTTTTTTTTTTTTGTTAAAAAGAAAAAAAAAATCGATAACTTTATTTAAAATTGTCGCAGATCGATGTTTCAACGATTCGTTTTAAAGGTATTGGCGAGCTCTTTTGAAAGATACCCAACATGAAAATTTGCTTCCATCGAGGGGGAACTTCTCCCCAAGGGGAGAGTCGAGGGTTCTACATACACAAAATATATATTCGTTTCATTTGGTTTAGTGCAGTCTATAGATGTTAAACTCTACTTACCTGCAATTTCCCCCATAGATGTAATGTATTTGAATACTTTTGAGTGTCCCTGTACACGAACCATTTGCTTCATCTCAACGAAAAGCTTAGTGTAGCATCCCTATATGATACGCATTTAGAATACCGAGTTTGGAATTTCTGCTACTATTTGTTCTTGAGATATGCTGATAACAGACAGACAGACACACACACAGAGAGAGAGAGAGAGAGAGACCATTCGCTAAAAACATTATTTTCGTATTCAGGGGACCTCAGGACATGTAAATATAACAAAAACTCACTTTCGAAAATTTGACCCAAAACAATACTTTCTCTACCTTATGAGTAAGAGAAAGTGAAAAGTAAGTTGATGATAAAAATTAGGGGTTGGGGACAAAATCTCGCGAGGACAAAATATCACCTACAGAGATGAATGGAAAGCAAAAAATAGTTTATAATTATTAATAATGTAGTATAAAATTTCATGAAAACACATACCTTAGTCAGAACACTGACATACAGACAAACCCACCACAAAAAATATTATAAATTTTGCTTAAAAGTATTTAAAACTATGTTTATTAATTTTGTCAAGATTAATCATAATGTATTCAGTTCTGCTTATCAATTTAAAAAATTTAAATTTAAATTTGTGAACAGTGTTCAGCTTTGATGTCAACAGTGGTGTACAATATTTTTAAAGTGTATTTTGAATGGTGAAAAGCAAATGATAAAATAACTTAAATATAGATGAAATAATGAAATTCCACTCTATGATATATATATATGTATATTTATTTATTTTAATCAGTTAATTTATATTTATAAGACCCTGTGTTCCCCTCCAGAGATCCCACGTAACACAAATTCAAATTTTTAAATAGATCATATTTTTTTGACGCGATATTTTGTCCGGCGAGATTTTGTCCCGCGAGATTTTTTCCGGATCCCAAAAATTAGTGATCTAACTTAAAAAAAAAAAAAAAAAAAAAAAAAAAAAAAAGGAAAAATGTGGACGTGTGCTTCAATAGTTTTGCTGCCGACTGTATATTCTTTTTCCTACTCGTAATTGTAAAATGAAATTTAATGGTTGGTTTATGAATCAATGATAAAAAAAATAAAATTTAAAATTAAAAGAAATAAAAAAACTCAATATCAACTATATCCGTCATCACTCTAGGTATATGCTTATAACAAATAAAAGAAAGCGGAAATTTAAAAGAAAGGAACAAGAATGAAAAAAAAAAGAAGTCCTTCATTCCTTTCGTGCAAACATTTGGGACATTTTACAAACTCCACCCATTGTATGCAAACATTCACATCTAAAAGAGCAACATAATACACGAAAAATAAAACTAAACATTAAAATTATACATAAGTATAATGCAACTAAATATAACATAACTAGTCTTTTCAAATGTTATTAAATATTAATAATGAATATGCATTATAACCAGCTATGTATCATTTTAGTTGGAAATAGGTATATTAAATATGTATTTCATTTCTATGATATTTACACAACATTTTACTTTTTATTTTTAGCGTTTCTTTTAGATATCTTGAGAGTATATGTAGGTTTTCAAACGTTATTAGTTATTGAATGATTACAGAAGTTCGTGTCCGATTTCATACATAACTTCATCCGGGATTTATTAATTAATTATATTCCATGGACTAAGACAAGAAAGATTACGGGGAAACTGATATTGATAACACTGGTCTACATCTAAAATTTTGATGTTATAATTTTGGCTGATGTTTGTTTTTCAGTGTTCTGAAACTCAAACTGAAGCCGGTTTTTATCTATCATATATAAATTTTTACCAATACAGGTTGTTTACCGATATATTTTCTTCCGTGATTCTTAAACCAATATAATTACATGGTAATATATATCGTATGTATAATTAACCATGGAAAATACTATAAACTACAGAAAATAAAAAAAATCATGTCGATGAAGACCTTGCATTCACAAAAAACTATACATGATAGTGAAAATTGACTTAGTTTTCGGTTTCATCGCACTAAAAAACGTGTGTATTGCCTAAAATTATCAAATCGAATTTTATCAACATTACTTTTGTAAGCTTGTTTTTCACCCTTTCAAAAATTTGGTTATATTTAGAAAACAGATTTTTCAGCAATCCCATTATGAATACTTTCATTAGATGGAACTCAACCACTGCCATAAATTCTGATCTTCCCAGTTTTTTTTTTTTTTTTTTTTTTTTTTTTTTTTTTCTGTTGTTATGCCAAATTTACATTTCATCTCCAGTTTTGACTTGATTCAAGAAGGATTCGTTTAATTTACCGGCAAGGAGAAACACATTAAAAACGCACTTCGGTTTGTTTCGTTCTGTCAAAACATGCGGAATTCATATACCGAGTTTCTAGGAGTATCTATGATTTTTACTTTCCGAACACTATAGTGAGGAAAGTATTGTAATCATGTCAAAAATCCGAATTGGAGATTTTGATGTTTCTATACGTTTGGAGGTCCCCTGAGTCCGTTTTCATTATTTTTACGATGACGTATGTATGTATGTATGTGTGTGTGTATGTGTGTAAGTGAACACGCTAGCGTCCAAACGCTTTGCTCGAATGAGCTGAAAGTTGGTACGTATGTTGTAAGTCATAGTAGCACGAACCCTATTGATTTTGGTAAATCTAGCACTTATAGTTTCTTTACAGGGACATCAAGAAAATTTCTTTATCATTATGGCCTATGGGACCAAATTTTTAAAAGTGTGATAGCGTCTAAACGCCTTATTAAACTGAGCAAAAAATTTATACGCATGCCATAGGTCACAGTTGCACGAGTCGTAAAGATTTTGGTGAATTTAGCACTTACAGTTTCTTTACATGGACACAAAGAAAAATTCTTTATCATTATAGCCTATGGGACCAAATTTTTAAAAATGCAATAGTGTCTAAACGCCTTATTCAATGTAGCTGAAAATTTATATTAATATTATAAGCCACTGTTGCACTAACTATAAGCATTTTAATGAATTTAGCATGTATAGGTTTTTACAGGGACACAACGAAAAATTCTTTATCATTATAATCTATGGGCTCAAAGTTCAGTAACGTTAAATTAAACATCGTGTACTATATGAAGAAAAATACTGAAACACCCTAGTATAATTTTCCCCCTTTTGTTTATTTAACAACTCCTCTCACTATACCTACAAAACCGTTAATTACTCAATGTTCGGAAAGTCGAGTGGAGTCACTCCAGATTTTTTAAATGAAGAAACATAATAGAATCATCAGTATGTAATCTCTCAGCAATTTTAATTTTAAAATAAATCTTATAATTTTATAGACTGCAATTTAAAATAATAATGATAATAATAATAATAAATTAATAAAATTTTAATGTTTGAATTTTAATTTTTTTTAAGTTTTGAAGAAATTTATTTAATGTTGTTATATTTATTTCAGTATATATGTATGCGAAATTAAATTTAAAACTGTAGTAAATTAATTAAAAAAAAAAGAAAAGAAAAAAAGAAAGAAAATTTTAACCCTTTAACAAAAAAGTAAAAACAAAAGACGAATATAATATTAAGCGGAAACATGGAAGGAAAAAAGGCTTCTTAAAAAAAACTCTTAGAATACTGTGTAGTAAACGATAAATTTTCTTTTATCAATTGACATCTTTTCTACTAATTGTCCGCAAGAATTAACACTCCGGGCCTTCAGGGTATCGAACTCGGGACCACCGGATTACTAATATGGCGTTCATACCAACTGAGCTACGGAGAGACAAATGAAAAAGCTTGTATTTACCTCAAAATAAAGGCGCATTTTTTATTTGGTTGAGATTCACAAATATACCGTAGTGAATGACAGTAAGTACATAATAAAAATTTGGGAAAAAGGTTTTTTAACACGTATTTTGGAAATCAGAATTCCCGTTCAATTAAATATATATATATACTAATTATACTTGCTTTAGAGATTTCTTTTAAAACAATACTTAGTTAAAAAAAAAAAAAAAAAAAAAAAAAAAAAAGATTTTGCGTATTTGTGTTTAAACCTTTAAATGAAGTCAACATTTATCTACGCCCGTGATATAACATTCGTAAATTTAAATGATTTAAACACAAATATGTAAAATCCTGCTGTTAAATAAAGCTACATTTTAATATTTACAACCAAAAGACGGCGCTTACTACTCAAAATAGGAAACTGGTAGACGTCTACTGACGATCGCCGGAATGCAAAGTGCAAACGTGTGAAATCGTTTGTTGACGACAGCCGGAGTAAAGGGTTAAACGTTCATTCTCCCCTTAAAGTATATTTATGAATAAAAGTAGACATTCTATTTTTATTTTCATTTGTTCAATTTTCATTTTCAAGTTAATTCTGAAATACATTTCTCTACAGTTTGATAACGTAAATTTTCCTGACACAATCACGAAATAATTTTTTTCAATTATTACGTAAAAATTTCAGACGTTTTATTCAACTATTTAAGAATCAAGGAGCATTTGTTACATTTTTCTGTAAAATATTAAGCGTCTCATATTATAATCGATTATTATTGATAGACGTCTTTTCATAATATTCATGTTCCAATAAACGGGAATAAAACACCAATATTGACAACATTTTCTAAAGGACTAACAGTTTTATACGAAAATGAAAAACTTTATTCTTAAAAATTAGAAAGAACATTTAATTAATTAATTAATTATTATTATTTTTTTTTTTTTTTACACGTAAAAACAAGAATTATTTTAAAACTGTTAGAAATTAGAAATAAGCGAGTGAGAAATGAAGATTAAGTTTTAAAGAACTATAGCTCACACAAATAAACAAATTTATAATTTGATTAAACGAATATGTGTCTAAAACAATTATCCTACATTAACTACATTATCATTAAACATTACTACAGAAAGTCGTGAAATCTTATAGGAAAATTTTTTATGGTCACCGGGATCTTTTTTGCAAACACACACATAAGTTTTAAAAATAGTAATTAATTAAATCCGTAAAATAAATTAAATAAGTAAAATCTACATTGTATTTAGTATAATCAGAGGTTGCAGTCATATGCAAATGGGATAAGAAACCGGACCGAAAAAATTTAAGGCCCCATTTTTTTTTTTATCAAATCTTGAACCTGTAGAGACCGAGTGCAATAGGTATATCGTTACCTTCTTTGACTGTCAATAGAAATATATATATATATATATAATGTTTTTAAAAGAAAATCTTATTATCTTTAAAAATGAATTTAAATTAAAAACTAATTACTAATTTATAATTAAAACAATCGTAACACAAAAAAGAGGAAAAAGAATCCTTTTTTTCCTATTCCCTCTAATTAATATGTACATCGTAATGAACTGAATTTCATTTGGGCCTTCTAAAAGCATACTTGGCCATATCGAAAACGCGATGCATTAATGATTAGGGGGGGAGGGGATAACTATAACAAGAGAAAATGAATTCCGACACACAAAGCAAACTATATTCCATCAAAGCAACCGAATAATTTCACTAAAAACAAGATTACTTAGAACAACATTTCTTAGATGCATCACAAAAAGGCTAAGTAGAGAGAGAGAGAGCATTCCATTACTGTCTCCCTCCCTTCCACAAAATTTTTTTAAAACATTAGGTCTGATTATAACTTTGCATTCTAAAGATATTACTTGTAAAGAAAAATTCTTTTCTTCAGTGTTAATGAACATTTTTAATTACTTTTTTCTGCGCCCAATAATCTTATCTGAGAGCCCCTGTCTCTATGTTTTTACCTTTATTTTTTTTTTATTATTTATTTTTTTTCCCCGCTCATCTTCTTTGAAATTTTCAATTACTGATTTTCTACCATTTTTTTTTCTTTATTTTATTTTTTTTCTTCAACCTCTCGTTTCTTCATACGCTGCTAAAATTCTTCTTTGAGTATATTCTTTGAATCAATGTTTCATTAGTGAAGAACAAAAGATCGCAGGGGATAATTAAATATTTGATACCGCACTAATTAACTCCTTTAATTAATTTCCCCAATACTTTCACTGGCGTTCGTTTAGGGCGCCTGCGCAAAACCCCTTTCTCTTTTGTTTCCTTGTTAAGTTTTCGAATGAAATTTCTGTTCGATAATCACACAAAATCGAACGAAAACTTTTCGTTTTATGGCCTCCGAATATAAATTTTCTATAACTATGGAAAATTGCAGAACACGTGGTCGTTACGGAAAATTTCCCAATCAAGTTCAGAGTATCGTGCCCGGAATGAATTGCTGATTAAGTAAATTTTGCTTTGTTCTTACCCCCTCCGGACTCCGGAAAATTTGTTTCGCATTAAATTTCCATTGGAAGTACTCGCGTTCGATATGACATTAGTTTTTATAAAAATCAATTTCAGAAAATAATTCTTTAGAAAATTATTCCATCGTATTTCTTTTAACTGTGTTTTTTGTTGCTAGTTTTTTAAAAATGACAATATTTTTTTAAAATCTATATATTAATAGGCAAGCATAAAATTTGTAGAACCTTTTTAACACATTAATTAGGGGAGTAGAGGGTTGAAAATGGTATCTTTCGAAAGGTATGGTTAGCCGGAAGGTGCGAATACAAATATTATTTTCTTACGATGTCAAGAAGGTACTTAAAAATACATTTATTTTGTATGCATTTTCCCCCATTTTTCCCTTTTATACACGTATTCCTTTACATTAAAAAATACCTAAAAGTAGAAAGTTGTTAAATCTGGCAATTTCATAAAGCTCAAATAAAACCATAGACACAGTAATTTGTATAATGTAGCATCACTATACGCAAGCGAAGTGATGACGTCACTGTCTGTCCATGGAGCCATGAAAAAGATTTTCTATGTTAATCGTCCATTGGATTTTTTGTAAAAAATTATTAAAAAATAACGGAAATTAACTGCCAATTTTAATTCCGATATTTGCGTATCTATATATATAAAAGAACACTTCCTGAGTGAGTTAGTGAGTGAGGGGGTGATCTATCAACGCCCAGACCAAACCCCTGGACCTAGAGGCATGAAATTTTGTGACAATGTTCTTTCTATGACGTAGGCATCCACTAAGAAGCGATTTTACAAAATTCGCCCCCCAAGGGGGGGAGGGGGGGGCAAAACGTGATTTCACAAAATCCTTCATATCTCAAACAAAAAAACAGATATCCGTAAAATTTTTGCTTTAAAATATAGCTAATACAAATGTCAAAAAACCAATTTCTGGAATTTTCAAAATTCGGTCCCCAAGGGGGGCGGGGGGGCAAAACGTGATTTCACATGCGTAAAAACGTGATTTCGCATAATCCTATATATCTCAAACAAAAAAATAGATATGCGTGAAGTTTTTGCTCTAAAATATAGCTAATGCAAATATCTAAAAACCAATTTCTGGAATTTTAGAAATTCAGTCCCCAGGTGGGGCAGCAGGGGGGGGGGGGCAAAAAATAAAAAGAGAGTTAGATCGTTCAAAATTGGTATATTGAGGTTTTCGATACCTACAAATCGATTTCGGATATTTTTGAATTTGTAAAATTATTAGGAAGGGCGGGAAGGGGGGGCGGCAAGGGGGAGGGCTATGGGGCAAAAACAAATAGAAATACAGTTAGGCCGTTCAAAATTGGTACAGACAGGTTTTAAAGGCCTGCAAGTCGAATGGGGATATTTTTGAAAGTGTAAAGTTATTAGGAGGGCCGGGAAAGGGGGAGGGGAGAGGGGGGGGGCAAAAAAATAAAAATAGATTTAGATCGTTCAAAACTGGTATATAGATGTTTTCGATACTTACAAATCGATTGCGGATACTTTCGAATTTTTAAAATTATTAGGTGGGGCGGGAAGGGAGGGGCTGTGGTCAAAAACAAATAGAAATACAGTTAGGCCGTTCAGAATCGGTACAGATAGATTTTAGAGGCCTGCAAGTCGAATGGGGATTTTTTCGAAAGTGTAAAGTTATTAGGAGGGCCGGGAAGGGGGGGGCAGAGGGGCAAAAAAAAAGAAAATAGAGTTAGATCATTCAAAATTGGTACATAGAGGTTTCCAATACCTACAAATCGATTGCGGATATTTTCGAATTTTTAAAATTATTGGGAGGGCGGGAAGGGGGGGGGGAGTAGAGCGGTAAAAAAATAAAAATAGAGATATATCGTTCAAAACTGGTGCATAGAGGTTTTTGATACTTACAAATCGATTGCGGATATTTTCAAATTTGTAAAATTATTAGGATAGACAGGAGGGGGGGGGGCGAAGTGGGAAAATAATAGAAATAAGAGTTAGAGCATTTTGGGAATTTTTTCCGAAGGCAGTGAGAACCCGGTGCGACATTTTTCCTACTCAGATTTTGTTTCTCTTTTTTTTCATGTGATAAAAATTAATGCAATTTTGAGAATTCATTATAGTGATTCATTTAAAAATAGGGACCAGCGAAGCGGGCGTTGCCTGCTAGTAGTTATATATAAGTTACTGTCTACATGTGTTTGATTGAGTTATTTTTTCTGTAAAATTGACAAAATTTTAATTTAAAATCACCCAAACTCCAGAAAAAAAAAAAAAAAAAAAAAAAAAAAAAAATGGCAAACTGCCAGTTTCGAATGTAAACATAAACATTTCCTTTCAAAGGGTGATATTTAAACAATAAATATTCAACTAATCTATATATATAAAAGAGTAAACTGACTGATTCACTGATTCACTGATTCACTGACTCAACACGGTTGTGGCGATCCTATGGGAGATAGAGTCACAATTTTTGGTGAGCAGGTTGATTTTAGGACCCTGACGCTCACTAAGACGGGATTTTGCGAAATACCCCCTCGTTCCCCCCCGGGGGGGCAGAAGGCAAAAACCACCTTTATAACCATAACTCGGCTCCAAATTGCTTCACGGTGTAGAAATTGCAGATGGGGAGACTAGAATTGAATACAAAAAAATCTTTTTCAGCGATTTTGAAATTTTGGATTTTTAAGGGGGGTAGGGGGTAAAAATGAGATTTTCGGGGGCGCATAAGGCAAAATCACATTTATAAGTATAACTCGGCACCAAATTACTTCACAGTGAAGAAATCTCAGATGAGGAGACTAGAATTGAATACGAAAAAATCACTTTCTGCGATTTTGGAATTTTTGATTTTTAAGGGGGAAAAGGGGTGAAAATGATTTTCGGAGGTGCAGAAGGCAGAAACAACTTTATAAGCACAACTGGGCTCCAAATTGCTTCACGGTGAAGAAATTGCAGAGGGAGAGACTAGACTTGAAAACAAAAAAATCGGTTTCTGCGATTTTGGAATTTTGGATTTTTAAGGGGGGAAGGGGGTATAAATGATTTTCGAAGGTGCAGAAGGCAAAAACCACCTTTATAAGCACAACTCGGCTCCAAATTGCTTCACGGTAAAGAAATTGCAGAGGGAGAGACTAGACTTGAAAACAAAAAAATCGTTTTCTGCGATTTTGGAATTTTGGATTTTTAAGGGGGGAAGGGGGTATAAATGATTTTCGGAGGCGCATAAGGCAAAAACACATTTATAAGTATAACTCGGCTCCAAATAACTTCACAGTGAAGAAATTGCAGATGGGGAGACTAGACTTGAATACGAAAAAGTCATTTCCTGTGATTTTGGATTTTTAACGGGAGAAGGGGGTATAAATGATTTTCGGAGGCAAATTTAGAAAAATACGGATTTTCGAGTAAAAGTAATAGCTCAAAGATGTAAAAAAAACCGCCAAGCGTCTTCTTGAAAATATTTGCAAAAACTCATTTTTTGATTTTTTCCGATTGTTTTTTTAGGGGGGGGGAGGGGGGGGGCAAAAAAGTAAAAATAGTGTCAGATCGTTCAAAATTGGTACATAGAGGTTTTCGATACTTACAAATCGATTGCGGATATTTTCGAATTTGTAAAATTATTAGAAGGGGTGGGAAGGGGGGGCAGTATGGGGGGGGCTATGGGCAAAAACAAATAGAAATACAGTTAGGCCGCTCAAAATTGTTACAGATATGTTTTAGAGGCCAGCAAGTCGAATGGGGATATTTTCGAAAGTGTAAAGTTATTAGGAGGGCCGGGAAGGGGGGGGGGGGTGGAGGGGCAAAAAAAATAGAATAGAGTTAGAGCATTCAAAATTGGTATATAGAGGTTTTCGATATCTACAAATCGATTGCGGATATTTTCGAATTTTTAAAATTATTAGGATAGACGGGAGGGGGGCGAAGGGGGAAAATAATAGAAATAAGAGTTAGAGCATTTTGGGAATTTTTTCCGAAGGCAGTGAGAACCCGGTGCGACATTTTTCCTAATAAGATTTCTTTCTGTTTTTTTTTTTTCACGTGATAAAAATTAATGCAATTTTGAGAATTCAGTAATTATAGCGATTCATTTAAAAATAGGGACCAGCGAAGCGGGCGTTGCCTGCTAGTATACTAAATAAAAGGAAAATGGATTTGTTACTAACTGCTGCATGTATAAGTACGTATACGGAAAAAATTCCGATTTCCGTTTTTTGCTGAATTTACATGTTTTGAGCTTTCTTTACGTTTCAATTAACTGAAATTGGCTACTTATTTTTTAAAAAAGTGTCTTTATTGCTAGCTTTTGTGGGTAGAAGAAGCAAGTAGAAGATACATAAAAACTTTTGATTTCCTGTTTTCGATGAATTTACAAGTTTTGAGATTTCCTTGCATTTTAATTAAGTGAAATTGACTACTTATTTTTATTTTTTTTAAAGTGGATTTATTATTCTTTCCTCTGCATATATAAGTAGAAAATATAAGATTCAGAAAAGTTTTAGATTTTCGGTTTTCGATAAAGTTACACGTTTTGAAATTTCCCGAACTCAATTCGACCATTTTTGATTGGTTGTAGGATTTAAGGCCGATTGACTCCTGATGTGTCCTAGGCCTAGGGGGGAATGCCCTCCGCGGGGGTCTTTCTAACCGACCATTTTTGAAAAATCTCTCTTTTTTTTTTTTTTTTTTCCAAACACTGTACTTTATGAACCAATTGAATTAATTTAACAGAATTTGATACTTGGTTGGCCTTGGTTTGACATGGTACCTATTAGCTTCTGGGCTGTATCACACAACAAGGGGCGTTTTCACGTTGCGATTTTCTCTCATTTCAGGAAAGGCTAACTTCTACAGAGAGAAATAGTTATACTATTAAGTAAATCTCTGCTGATTCAATTAGAGGGAATATCGGCAAACAATTGCCGCAGCTGTGTTGCAATTGCATTCCGTTTAGGACAAGGCAATAACTTTGCTTTGCCTCGCTTTGCAAAAAAAATCGTCGAGTTTCGACCACTGGGCGATACTAGTTATTAGTTAATGGCTTATCAAAAGACAAACAATGAAAAATAGAGTTATATATATATATATATATTAGGTAATTTAATAAAGTACATAACAATATAACTCAAAAAAAAAAAAAAAAAAAAAAAAAAAGGGGGAGAGAGAGAGGAAGATTAAAGAAAAAAGAAAAAAGAAAAAGAAAGGAAGAAAAGGAAATAAATAATAAATAATAATAATAAAAACTTAACTAATATTCTATTTGAAGTAATAAAAATATCTTGATTTAATATTTGAAAATTGATTTAATATTCTTTCGTTTATTTTAATGTTAAATAATTCTTTACATTTTAAAATAAGGAATATATATATTAGTTTTACTGCATGTTTTATTGCACATTTTAGAGCAACATGTGAAAAATAAATTCAATAAAAGTTATACACATATATATGTTATATATGTGTATATATATAGAATTGATCATCACAATGTTACAATAATCAGACACCAGGAAGGAAGACGTGAATTAATAAATAAACAACCACATATGAAAATGAAGTCTTCTCCAAGGCAAAAGATATTTAAAAGTTAATATGAATTGTTTCTGAAACCTTGGGGGATGAGATCATGTACAGCAAATATGATCAGAAAATAAAATGATAATATTAATTAGAAGGAGAAGGAGCAGAGACCCCCACGGTTTAAGATGGGTGAAGCTGATTAACTAATTTACCCAGTGCCCATCTCTCCTCAAACCCGCTGCAAGGCCATATGGTAACAAAGTAAAAAATTAAAATGAATATAACTGCAAAAAGGAAAAATTAATTAAGCAAGAAAAAGTTAAAACTTAACGAGAAAGCCATGAAAGATTCAATTAATTAGCATACAATTTATATAACTGTAAAATAAAGAAATTAGATTTTCCGTCTAAAAAAAGATTTGAGATAATCTACAAGTTGAGTAATTTTAATAATATAAACAATTGTGATAGGCAAACATTTCATATTATTTAGAGACCCTCATTATAATCGATTTCAGTTAAATACAATATAATTTAACTATCATATTAATTTAAACACTATATATACATATGTATCTGTCTATCTATCTATAATATATATATATATACAGAGAGAGAGAGAGATGAGGAAAAGAAGGAGGGGGGGGGGGGTGAGAGAGGGAAAGAAAGAAATGTACAAAAACAATAATTTTAAGGGTCTATATTTTAGATTAAATAAGTATTTTATAACTTCTATTTTATTATTATTATTAAAATTGTGTACGATTTATTTCTTTTCCTTGAATCATACTTGTTCCCATGGGTAGACGTATTTTGAAGTCGGAAATCTACTTCTCTGAGGAATCGAACCCGTTCTTCTAATGTCCTTTGCTCTTCACTATTTGGCCTCCAGAATAATATGTAATTTTAGATTTTTTTTTTTTTTTTTTTTTTTTTTGTAGCAAGCAATAATTAAAATTGTTAAGATGTTTTTCAGAACACAATAAATGAAATAATAAAAATCCAACGAATGTAAATAAACATTTTGTATGATGAATCGAACGCGAAAAGAAGTAAAATAATAAATTTTCGACGCATTACTTATTGTGCAGAAATACTTCTTATAAGCAATATTTTTTGGTGAAACAATAGCAATTTTCTATATTCAACTGTTTAAAAAATGTATCAAGTATTGGAAAAATAATAATAATAATAATAATAAAACATATCCAAGGTTTCTTCAGATTACTATATGCCATGAAAAATTTTAACTATAAACTAAAATTATTAACAGTTTAACAACTTTTTGGTAGAACTCGAAATAACTGATAAACTTACAGAGCTTTTAAGTTGTTTTTTATTCAGCAACGAAGTGAAAATTAAATCAATTGCGGATAGTTTTAAATCACTTATTAAATTTTAAAAAATCTCATTTGTTTTTAAATACTTTCCAACGAAATTGAAAATGTTTATGACTTCGGTTTATCTGTCTGTCCATATGTCTGTCTGTTTGTCCGCGCTCTAACTCCCGTAATTAATAATGGAATTCCTTCAGACTGATATGTACGATTTTTTTATTAAAATCCACAATCAACTGATTGGAAGAAAACCATATTTATTGAAACTTTATTTTTCCGACTGAGTGAAAATAATGCCTGGTTCGGGAATCGAACCCCGGATCTTTGACTTACAAGGTCAAGGCTCTCGGTTGTCTGAGTGAGTAATGATGACCGGTTGTCGGCCTGGATAGCTCAATTGGTAGAGCCTTGACCTTGTAAGTCAAAGATCCGGGTTTGACTCCCAGTCCAGGCATTATTTTCACTCAGTCGGAAAAATAAAATTTGAATGATGTGTACGATATTCAGGTTCACTATGGGATGTTTCCTATTGAAAGTGGAGTAAATAAAAAGACTGATTTGTGTTTACAGAGACATCTGAAAATATTCCAAAGGATTGCTTTCTATGAGAGGTATTTCTATAAACCATATTTTAATACCTTTACGTTACACAAATCTTAATGAAATTGAAATATGTTATTCAAATTCATTATCAGATGTTCCCTATTGAAAATGAAATAAACACCATCGCTGATTTGTGTACAGGAACACCTGAAAGTATTCCAAACACTGCGTTCTACGAGAGGTATTTCTACAGACCCTATTTTAATAACTTTACATTGCACAAATTTTAATAAAATTGAAATATGGTATTTATATGCATAAAAAAAAAAAATACTTTCTATAGAATATAGTATGATAGGCATTAATATTTAGAGGGCCACACAAAAATATTCAGTTACACTAAGGATTATTATTGGAAATTTGCTACAATTGCATTTTCTTTTACATTAAGTGGTTTTTACAATTTCTCTAATTAATTCTGAAGTGCGAATATGATTTGAATTAATAAATCTGCATGCCTGACTGCCCGTCTGTCTGTCCACGCTCTAACTCCCGTAAATAATCATGGAATTCCTTCAAACTGATATATATGTTATTCAAGTTCACTATTGGATGTTCCCTGTTGAAAATGGAGTAAATATTACCACTGGTTTGTGTACAGGGACACCCAAAATAATTCCAAGGGGCATTGCGTTCTATGAGACGTATTTTTACAAAAATAAATTATATTTGTATAAATTATATTTTATATAAATTAAATTAATTATATTTTATTAATTAATTATATTTTATATAAATTATATTTTAATACCTTTATTTGATCCAAGTCATATTGAAACTGACATTTGTTATTCATATGCACAAAAAAAAAAAAAAAAAAAAAAAAAAAAAGTGTTTGTTTTCTATTTTTTACGTTACGAACAAACTGCATTGTTAAAATATTTCTTTATTTCATCATGTACTACATTTTTTAAAACATATATTTCTTATAATTATTTAGTTTGTCTTTCCTTCCTGGGTGTCGATCAGTGGCGAAGCGTCCATAGAAGCGATGAAAGCAGCGCTTCCTTTATTTAAGATTTTTTAAAAAAGTAATCAAGTAACGTCACCTCGTTGAAAGACTGAATTGAATGACCTTTGCTTTTAGAAGCGTGTCGCTTCGGCGCTTCCCTAGTTTTCTGAAACACGCCTTGCCCCTGGTGTCGATATTTAGAAATGAAAGTATTTTCAAATTTATTATTCCGTGCTGTCAGTTTATATAATCTAGCATGTGTACATAATAAAATTAAAATACTGAATACCATTTTAATTCATCTTTATATCACATCATAATCGGTTAAATACGGTTTGAGGCTACGATCGCTGTCTGTTTAACGAATTGTACTTAAAAATTATATATAAAGAAAAGAAAGGACGCAAGAGTTTCCATCTCAAGACACAACTCTTACACCACTATTTTTTTTATCAATAATTTCTATAATATTTGTACAGTAACTTTTCGAGATTTAAAATGACAGAATTTATTGATAAAAAACAGTGGTGTTGGTGTAAAAGTTCGTCTTGAGGCGGTAACTCCTACACACTTGTAAAAATAAAAGATTAAGCGAAATTTATTACAAAGCCAACAGAATTATGGATTATGTAAATGTGTAAAGGGCGAAATTTTTTTCTTGTTCAAATTTACTTAGTACATTCTTCTTTTTTTTTTTTTTCTAATTTAAAATTATTTTTTATTTTTATTTTATTCGTTAGAAAACATAGGCAAAATTAATTTATTTTTCTTAATACATAATTTTAGTTATGATGTCATATTTTCGATTAAATTATCTTTATATATATATATATATAGATATATATATTATTCATCTCAAATGGTGGGTAAAATTTTATTTATTTATCTTTATTTTGTTGAAGCTATAAAAGTGAGTGTCTTAAGCAGAATAACTCATAGCGGAATTATGATAGAAATTAAGGCTTTTCTTTTTGTGAAGATTAACGGTAATAATAAAATTATTATTACTGGTGTGGTGTATAGCCTTTGGAGTAAACAGGTGCGTTGTAACTATTGTCAGATATTTTCATTGTCCAAAAAGAGTTTATTTAATGACACCTTTACATAGCTACTCTTTTCTGTATATTAACTCATTAATCGCCAAAACTAGAAATAATGATTTTTTTCTAAATACAAACATCAATACTCATTATATTGATCATATATAACAATAATTTAAAATAAAATTATTAAAATTAGTCTTATCTTACTAAATACAGGTTGTTGTATTTGTACAACTTCAGTGGAATAAGAGTTTATAATGAAGACAAATAATGTTTACGGAAATTTCCTTGCGGGAGTATAAAACAGCAAACACTACAGATGACTTCAAAAGTAATTATTTTGTTGTAAAACATTTCTTTCTTTCTTTCTTTTTTTTTTTTTTTTTTTTGCAAGTTATGTAAACTTATTAAAATATGACGATTTTCAAAAGTTATGGATTGATTAGTGTTTGAAGTCTGAAATTTATTTTTAAATATGAAATTATTTTTCAGATCAAATTTTTTTGTAATAAAATAAACATATATTTTTTCCTTATTAGGAAACAATACTTAATATAAAATATCTTTTTTAGTTTACTACTAAATGCAATTATTTCTGGTGTTGCATGAACGCAACACCAGCGGGTAATAGGTTAAATCGTAACTTTTTTTTCCCCTCTCAATGCAGATTTTCTTTCTTTCTTTCTTTTTCATTTTTTTTTTTTTTTTTTTTTTCTCATTTTTTAAAAATCTGATATATAACTCAGCAAAAAGTTTTAGTAATATATCTCAAAAAAGAAATGTGCTAATGAATAATCTAGTTTTAAGAAATTTAAAGTAGATATTTCAATAATGAATAAATATATATACGTTAAAAAATGAAAAAAAAAAAAAAAAAAAAAAGTCAATCAAAGGTTTTTCATTAAGGATTCTACTTTTAGGTTTATTGTTTCTTAGGATTGCCTAATGAAACTGTCGAAGAATATTAAAAATTTGGAGGCAGCCGGTTAACTTTTAAAATGAAAACTAAAATTAAAATGAAAAGTTAATTAAACACTTTCAGACGCTCTTAATTAAATCTTCTTTTAATTAAAAAACCCCAGTCTTGAAAAAAAAAAAAAAAAAAAAAATGCAGGCAAAGTGAATTCTGATTCAAATTGAAACAAAGCGCGTTTCAATTTCCGAAATATTTAATAATTAAATAGTGAAGAAAGAGATTAGAAAATTAACTTTCGATCCGATGACACAAATGTTTGTAATAAAAAAATATAAAAAAATCTCAATTCCAGAATTCATAGAAAGGCGCCATTATAAAAACTAATAAATAATGTAAATTCTAAAATAATCAATCTGACGGTATATATGTATGTATAGATATATTATTTTCATTAATTTAATATATCTGAATATTATAAAATCTAGTCCGTAAGAATATCCATCGAAAAAACAGCTATTGTTCATTGAAACGTTGATTGCAGTTAAAGATATGTTTAAAGGATATAGCCCTGGCAATCCGAAATTTTAGATCAGTTTTAGAAAGTGTGCTGGGATGTTTGGTTGGTTTGGTTTAACGACACCAAGGCGAGAAATATGCAAATCAGAGTCTGTAAACTGCAGGGTTTAGCGATTAACATGTCTTAATTTTTCTCTCCTCCTGTTTACTTTTACATAAAATTTTAATTTAACTCATCTTTTTTGATACATCTAAAGGATGACATTCGTCTTCAAATCTCCTGCATCCAGTGGGATATGCTACATGCTGCAGTCGACGGTGTTGTAGCTCAGTTGTGTAAACCATATTTTGTAGTGATGGTGGACACATCGAATAAGAATGATATGCTTGTAAACATCCCAAACCGTGTTCAGTTCAATAAATTTCTTCAATTTTTATAATTTTCAAAAATATTTACAGATTTAAGAGACACCCGGTACATTACACATGCACACACATATATCTATATCTATCTGTCTATATATATATATATATATATGCATACCGGGAAGCAGTTATACGTGCTTTTCCAAATTTTATTATAAGCAACGTTTTAAAAAAAAGCATTTTTTTTAGCATATTTTTAGAAAAAAAAATAATAATAAATTAATTAGTAAATAAAAATTAAGTACTTAACAATTACAAAATTAAAAATTAAGACATTTTTATTTAAGAAAAAAGAAAAAAAGAGTAATTTTTATGGTATGAAAATTTGCATAGTTTTTAACGCTTTACAGCTTACGAGAAGAGAAGATATTTATTTAAGACCTGTGTAAATATTATAAACTTCATGTTTACATTCCTTTTTTTTTTTTTTTTTTTTTTTCTTTTTTTAATTTTCCGGTGCTTTGCGTTTAAAAAGTATTTAAATTAGGACGAAAAAAGTATCAGTGGTAAATATATATATATATATATATATATATATATATATATATTTACTTTTTCAAGATTTTTTTTTCTTACGATGAAACTTAAAAAAGGAAAAAAGACTATTTAAAATATATTCTAATAAAATTTAAAGCCTATTCAAAGTTAAAAAAAATTTCTTACACAGAGCAAATAATATACAAATTCCCAGTAGCGCCAGTTGACTGTCAACATATTTAATTTTAACACGTTATGAAATGATTTTTTTTATTATATTTTTACATTAAAAAAAAAAAAAATAATAATAATAAAATAATTGTTCTGTCGTAAAACTCATTAAATCAGGGGTTCCCAAACTTTTATACATTGCGACCCACTTGTTAGAAACCAAATCCTTAGCGACTCACTTCTTCCTACATGCATTGAAATTTTTCAGATATATTTGACCCCCCCCCCAACCTCACACAAACAAATATATATATATATATATATATATATATATATTGGGCGGCCTACATATAAAGGGTGTAAGAGTTTTCATCTCAAGACGAAACACTAATACCTGTACTTTTTATCAATTTTTATACCACATTCAATCGCAATAAATTATTGCACAAATATGATAGGAATTATTGATAAAAAATACTGGTGTAAGAATTCCGTCCTCAGACGGAAACTCTTGCGCCCTTGTATACAAATTTCCAAGACATGTCTGTGTACTGTACACGCGAATTCCGCTGTTACAGGTATTTCCTCCTTCTCGCGTAAGTTTTCTCTTTTTGAGGTTAACTTCATTTTCATATCATGAAAACTCTAATGCAAAATAGCATCATATTTGTGAAAATTATGGAAAGCAACATATGTGCATTCAAAAGTTTTTCGTGACTCACCGAAAATCTGCTCACGACTCACTGGTGAGTCGCGACACACAGTTTGGAAACCACAAAATTAAATATTTAAATATTTTATTTATTTTTTAATGCGGATGTGAAGAATTAATATGCTATAAGTTCTGTTAAAGATAAAATATTTGGTAAAATTTGATAGAATATTTATCAGCAAAAGTAGAATATTTGATTTTTAAAGGATTGTGAGGTCAGTCTATCGTCATTCTTTGAACACTAAGTTCGCTGCCTGAACCCGGATTCGAACCCGGAACCTATCAACTGAAGACCAGAGCGTTATCATGCAACTGCCAGGTAGGCTGTAAGAGAAAAGGTGTTGGTGTAAGCGTAAGTCCAATTGACTGCTCTAGAGTCCGAAGCCTGAGGGAAAGTGCTCTCCGTGGGGTGTCTTTCTAAGGGCATCTAGACCATATTTACGCAAGTTTTGGAGAAAACTACGTAAAACTCCAAGCGGCTAGCCGGAGCATCACGTTTACGAGAAAGTCACGTAAAAGAAAAGTTATAGCGATTATTAAGTGTTTATTTCTGCCATCTTTTTAATTGAAATTTATATAAAACCAATTTAGATAAAGCATGTTTAATATTGTTTTCAGATAACTAAAAAAATTAATTTCATGTGTGAAAGGAATATTAATCTTAAAAAAAAAAAAAAAAAAAAAAATGGCTTTCACTGTCCTTAAGTTTGATGTCATATATCAATTCAGTCTGATAGCATATCAGTTTATTCATTTAATTATTTCATAAATTAATTTACTTATTTATTTGAAGAGAAAATAAAATGCTGGCTTAAAAATTATTTTAAAAGTTAACTATAATTAAATTTTATTCGAAAATAAGACGAAATTTGCTTGTTATTTTGCAGTTAGGTTCTTAAAATTTATTTTTTATTTGTCTTATACATGTCCCCCCCCCCATCTTTTTTTTTCTCTCTTTTTTCTTTTCCTTACTACTCGACAATCGTAAGTAATGAAGTATTATATCCGGTCACCAAGTTTTCACCTTGTTTTAAGATCTGCTAAGTCCAAAAAAGTGTTTTCTTGGAAATTGGCTAGTGTGTTAAATGTGCGTATGTGGCGATAAATTGTTTGACTATCATAACTTAAAAAAAAAAAAAAAATAGAATGAACAAAACTTTACAATTAAGATAGGCCCGGCGTAGAGGTGATTTTGTCAACTTTTGGTGACAATTCGAAAACCAGAACTGGAACCGTACGTCTGTATCTCAAAATTGGTTCTTATTTCAAACATGCTACACAAACTCCTTTTAAGAGGGTTTTTCGCATATATTACTTGGCTACTACAAGAAAATTGCGTTCTGATGAGCTAGTTGAATTTTAGTTCTCGAAAACTGAAGTTTTTAAAAAAAGAAGAAGAAGAAAGAAAGAAAGAAAAAGGCTTTTTTAAACTTGCTGTATAAACTCTCTTTTATATACTGTTATTTTTTATCTTTAACTTGAAAATGGCTTAAATAAAAAAAAAACATTGCTCATTCTGAAAAATAAAACTCAGTCCAATCCAAGTAAGATTTTTTTTTTCTTCATTAATATTTTATAAATAATTTACTTCAATAATAGATACAAAATAAAATAAAAGGAATTCATAGAATTCGCGATCTTTAACCAAATCTCGACACAATTTCTTCTTTCTTCTGTTAGAGTTTGTTTTATTCTAAGGAGCCGTTTTTCTGGATCGTTGTATTCAACCTATAAAAAAACCCCCACTATATTGCGAAATAACGTTATGTAAATAACAGAACATGTAATTAAAAAAATAAAGAAATTTAACAAATAGATATATATTCAGATAGAAGTTAAGATGAGCACTTCGGCTGTTACACAGGAAAAAAATAATCTGGTGTGTCACTCACATGACTTTCTCTTACTCTGAAATTTAATACTATAAATGCAGATCGGAGATTAAGGGTAAGATAACGAGTACTGTTAGGGAAACCTATGTTCAAACAATTCAAATTAGGCTTCGGAACAGCTTTATTTGACAAATAATTCTATGTGAGAGAATGACGAAATGAGACGAAATGGGGTGGGGCTGCCCCCCCCCCCCCCATTTCGTTATTGAACCTACATTTATACAGAATTCAAATCTGTTATTAAATTCAAAAGTATATTTAAAATTATTCACACAACTTTTCGACGCAACATTCCTTGAAACTTATCAATCTTGATCAAACTTTTCTAGTAACAAACGTATTAACTTCCCAATACAACATTTGGATCGCCTGAAATTATTTGTTTTTAATTTATTCTAAGAGACACAAAGATCGAACGTTAAAAACTTGACTTCGGTTTTCAGGAAACGTGTAAATATACAAACTATCAAGCGATGAGCATTTGTCTTAAATACATTATTTACCATATGGCTATGAGGAATTGATTTCAATTTCTGACCAGCTTCTCTGGGCGTAGTAAAATATTATAATAAAGCACTTCCACTAACAATAAAAAAGAATGTTATGGCTTATAGGCAACCCTTTACATATTCTGATGATAATGTACACACCAGATGGTGCAAACAATTTTTTTTTTTTTTTTTTTTTTTTTTTCTTTTTAAATCTGTTTTGCTTTTTTGAAATGGTAATTATCTGAATAACGGTGATATCTTTAATAGATTTAGCATCTACTTTCATCTAGAGTGTAAAATAAGAAATAAAAAACTTCCCAGGTGTCTGAAATTATTTGTTTTTAAACCTTTTCAGTGCATTACTTTTTGAACACTCGAGCTCGGAAATATCTCGAGCAGGAGAAACAGAGAGAGAAAGAGAGGAAACTGAAACTCACCCCGTAATTTTCACGAGAGCGAGAAGGAAGGGGTTAAAAAACGTCTATTAGATACATAGCTGATTAAAAATACGTAAAAAGGAGAAAAAAAAAAATAGCAATTTTAATTTTAAACGAGAAAAGTTTAGTTTGAAGCACCTTCATGTTAACCTGATGAAATTCAAATAATAATTTATTTAACCCTTTGCTGGTCTTATTTATCTTCGCATCTCCGGTTTAAATGGGTTGTTGGTGTTTATCCGATTTCGATGCAAAACTCCGCCCATTTTAAATTATTAAACTTCTGTACCAAAGCGTATATTATAATCAAGATATAAACGAATACAAGAAATAATATCATGATACAAATAAATATGCAAATACAACATATCTGATAAATAAGATATAAATTTATGTATATAATTATCCCTTTGAGTGAATTATTATGGTAGGGAGAACATGATAGAAAGTGTGCAGATACATAAAAACTCCGTAAGAATTCGCGTCCCACAATTTGTTGAATATATATGTAAGCATATAGCGGAAAGTATACTCTCTTTTCGGAAAAAAAAATCCTAAAAATTAAATTATTACAGATATAGCCATAGTTCTTTCTTTTTCTTAAGGGAAAAAAAAATCTCTTGAAA
Organism: Salticus scenicus; assembly: GCA_963930645.1. NCBI lineage: Eukaryota > Metazoa > Arthropoda > Arachnida > Araneae > Salticidae > Salticus > Salticus scenicus. The sequence continues at coordinate 144,884,549 of OZ005654.1, forward strand.
CGTTCTGGAATAAGTCGTTAGACTGCAACACGGGCGATTTAGAGTGTTTAACAGGAGGAGGACAGATATTTACCTTTTGAGCGCTTTAGAGCGTTAGGCCCGGCAAGGGATTTATAAATAAATAACTTAGTAAGTAAACACTACTTATAAATTCCGAAAACTCACAACACTTGATTTGGGTGAAATGAGGTAGAAATCGATCGAGGCCTTTCAACTAGAAAAAAAAAAAAAAAAAAAAGTGCAAGTTCATCATCAAAGCAGCACGTACTCCTGCCGACTAAGAAATTTAAAGGAACTTCTGCATAAGGCATTTTGAAACATTATTTGAAACATTATTTGTTTAATTTTATAATAGTGCTGATATCTAGTTAACAGAAAAAGAACAAAATTTGAAAAATCGTTTAAAACAAGAAGAAAATAAATAAATAAATAAAGCTAAAATGTCTGATTTCAGTGCGAAATTAGTGATAGTTAAAAGATTAAAAAAGTGAGAGAAAAATGTTTCATATAACATTATCCAAAGCAGATATTTCAAAATTATGTCAAAAGCATTTTCATTAAATATCACCTAATAAAGACGCAACTCATGAATTGCCACTAAACTAGTCTAGTCAAGCTTTAGAATTTGTTTACACGTCGGATTACTCAGTAAAAAATAAATAAATAAACAAATAAAATAAAATAAAAAATAACATATTATTATTGTTGTTATTGTCCAATTTTTTCTACTTTTGTTACAGAAAGAAAATTTAAAATGCAACTTTATTGATATGCTTCTGCATTTAAACAAACCTCATCAATCAAAAACTGTCTGCAGTGCTTTCAAAATATTTTTTTTTCGATCTATTTTGCTCCTTTGAAGGGGCAATTATCTGAAGAAAGGTAATATCTTTAATAGATGCTGGAGATAGCAAATAATTATGTATTGCGCAACCATTAAGGATTATTAGCAGGTTTTTCAAGCCCGTTTCACAAAAAAAGAAAAGAAAAAGTCTCGCTCCATAAAATCATGGTTTACCAGCACAATGTATGAACAACGATTATTTTAAAGGAATTTGATTGATGAATTAAACGTTTTATCGAAGTAAAAAAGGCTGTTTAATGGAAGGTTCCGATAGCTTATATTTAGTGATAAAAAGTGCATGAATGTAATTAATGAAAAACATGTGTTGAGAAGAAACTGGCAGATGATAGGGAAAAGAGGTAAACTTGAAGATAATATAGTATAAGGATATCGGATACGATAGCATATCAAAAAGTGATGAAAAAAAAGTCTCATGTAATGGTTGTAGAATATTATCAAAGTTCAACGACTTTTAAAGAAAGTGAACTGTGTATTCGTTGTTCTGCCATGTTTCCTCTTTTGTAAATAAACAAACAAATAAAAAAAGAAAGAAAAAAAAGAAAAAAGAAATTTTGAAATCAAAATCAAAATCTGTCTCCGACAGATTTTAGTAATTCGCCCGCAACGAATATTTCTTTTCATAAAAAATTTGTTAAAGTGCTTCATACTTAATGTGTGATACATAATTTTACTGCGTGTATGTGTATTCATGCGCGTGTTTGTGTGTAAGTAAAATCAAACTCTGTCTTCTATAGATTTTAAAGTTTCGCTTACAAGCCTATTTCTTTCTCTACAAATATAGAAATGTATGTTTATAATACAAGAATGATGCATGGTTTTACACCGTGCATGTGTATTGAAATGCGTGCTTGTGTGTAAGTGAAATCAAAATCTGTCTCCTACAGGTTTTTAGTAGTTTCGCCTCACAATGCCTATTTCTTTCTCTACAAATATAGAAATGTGTGTTCAGAATGCAAGAGTGGTGTGGGATTTTGCTGCATGCGTGTGTATTTATGTGCATGCTTGTGTGTAAGTAAAATCAAAATCTGTAAAAATAAAGCAAACAACAATATCTAGAACGCCAAATAGAAATAATAGGAAAGCAGGCAGTTGTTTCGGTAGCATTTAGCGTACCGTCTTCAGTGCATCCAGCAAGAATAAGAGCAAAAGACCAATTATTAAAAAGACAAAGACAATATTATTAAAATTAAAATCTGTCTCCTACAGATCATAGTAGTTTCGCCTACAATGCGTATTTATTTCTCTACAACTATAGAAATGTGTCTTCGTAATTCAAGAGTAATACATGATTTTACTGTGTGTGTGTGTAATCATGTGCGTGCTGGTGTGTAAGTAAAATCAAAATATGTTTCATACAAATTTTAGTTGTTTCACTTACAATGCCTATTTCTTTCTCTACAAATAAAGAACTGTGTGTTCGTTATGCAAGAGTGATGCATGATTTTACTGCGTGAGCGTGTGCATTTTATTCGTGTGAGAATAAAATCAAAACCTTTTTCCTAAATATCTTAATAGATTAGCTCACAATGGCTATATATCTCACTACAATTATGGGTAAGTGTACTCGTAATTTATGAGGGATGCAAGAATTTTTTAAACTATGAAACTGATTTGTCTTATAATATGTAAATATACATCAATTAAATTAAATTCTTCATTTAACGTTTGTAACTATAACTATACCAGTTGCAACTATTATATCTCATCCCATAATATGAGAAGCGTTTTAACCTACTTTATTCCAAGTGACTTATTGAATGACGATGAGAGCGATTAACCGAGGAACGTAAAAACTATAAGTTTGTGAAATTTTTTACATGTACAAGTTTCTCGAATCCATTTTTTCGGCAAAATTCGTGTTTTTACATCATATATACTATATAGTATAGATACATTAGTAATATAGTGGTAAAAATGTGCAATTTATTTGTTTATTATGGCATCCAAGCGACAAGACATGCACGATTTAGCAGGTCTGAGGACTTAGATACCAGATTTTCAGGAATACTAGAATTTTATATATTATCACAACATACCATATAAATTTTTATTATGAATTCCTAAAAAGGGCCTTCTAAACTATACCATAAATAACAAAGCTATATGTATTCAAGTCAATATTTTCAGTTCGTAAACTGCTATGGATTTAAAATTCTGCAAATATATATATATATATATTGATAATCAGACAGTCGAAATATAAGGATTATTAAATATTATCAGTATTCAAACAATTAATATGATCAAAAACAAAGACTACCAAATCAAACAAAAATGGAATAAATTGGAAATACATAACTACATATTTGCATTCTAACGTTATCAAGGGCCGGTAGAACACAAATATGCAAAAAGAATGTTTTTCTGTATGAAAGGTAGCAATAGCTAAGAATATCTTTGATCCTGTCCCGAAACATTCTTTAGAGCCAAAACAAGAAAAATCTAATTTCAAAATAAAACTAATTTTAAAATGAACTCACCACAAAAATAGATAAATCTATAAAAATTATGAAACCAAGATCACCAATAAATGTTGCAAAATTTCCATCAAAAAATCGCTTATACAATAGTCAAGAAATATGCAACTGAAAGATGCTTGCAATATATATATATATATATATATATATATATATATATATATATATATATATATATTTGTGTGTGTGGGTTTAGAAATAGGATACAGAAGAGGGGGCCCAAAAATTGAGGGGGGGCTAAGAAGAGGGGGCACTAAGCTTGTTTAAACCTTGCCAAAGAATCCTACGGCCGAGAGGGTTATGACATGTTCCGCTTTTCTGCTACGAACATTGGTGATTTTCGATTATCAGGACATCGCATCCTTGGTGTATACAATTAATTTTTTGTAATGTATACACCAGTGGCGGATCCAGAACTTGACTTTTAGGGGGGGCAAAGATTTTTCAAAGTGTTATTCTAGACCAATAAAAAATTTACAATTGCAATATTCAATTATGAATGTCAGTGTTTTTTTTTTTTTTGGGGGGGGGGGCTTCAGCCCCCTAGCCCCCCCCTTAAATCCGCCACTGGTATACACCAAGTATAAATACTTTGACAATATGCTTACGTAATTATGTATTTATATAATACAAATGCTTTGTCAGAAGTAAGTCAAAGTTATACCTGTTTAATTATTAACAATAATTTTTAACAGTTTTTGAAAGATTAAGTAATTACAGGAATTGAAACCTAAACCAGGAATGGTCCCAAAGAAACAGAAACAATAATAATCTAGAAGTTCATGGGAATAAATTGCAGAACGAGCGGCAAGTTTTTGAAATTTTTAAAGTAAAAGCACATAAATTAAAATTTTTCTCCAAAAAATACAGTTTTTTTTTTTTTTTTTTTTTAAATATCAGAAGGTGATAAAATAAATTTTAAATCTGACTTGCAAATTTCAATACCCAATTGCATTAGAAATATGTCTATTTATTTAGACGGCAAAATGTGCGATTCATTTTTATTGTTATAATTTCATTATAATATAATAATCATATATAAATACAAATAAATCTTCAAAAGGAACTATAAAAAAAAATTCACTTAAGAATCTCACTATAATAAAACTGCTGTAGTAAAAGTTACTAAATTCGGAAACATAAAAGACTTACAGCGATTTCGTAAAACAAAACAAGCATTCAAAAAGTTCAAGCTAGCAAAAAAAAATACCACTGTATGCTGTAGTATTCAACCATCTATTGCTTATCCATGTTAAAAAAGTTCATAGTACTCGATCTTCAACAATATGGCATTTTAGGCAACACAATTTTCATACACGACGGGACTCCATTTCAAGTGTGACACATTTACTTAGACAACGTTTTACAAATGACCGGGTTATATATGAGTATTTTATTTCCTTTCTTTATAACCTCCATTGTAACCAGATTTCAATTCATAAAATCATTTACTTTTAGATATCTCAGAAACGTAATTTATAATAATAACAAAATTAAATATTTGTCAGAATTGTATGATACTATTTGTTAATATTTTTGGAAATTTTTGGATTATATGTTTTTAAGCTACCATAAATATGGTTTTTAACTTTTCACAAAATAATGGTAGATAGCATATTAAAGTAACAATAATTGTTTCGAAATCCAAATTTGTAACTTTTATTACAATAGTTTCATTTTAAAGAGTTATTAAAATGAAAACTTTAATTATATTATAATTATAATATAATATACAGTAAAACACCGTTTATACGTCTCTCGTTTATACGTCTTTTACATTTATACGTCCTTTTAGAGAAGTCCCGAATCATTCCTATTCATTTTAATGCAAAAATATTTCGTTTACACGCCGCTAATATCGGTTATACGTCTTTTCCACTTAACTAAAATTCGCAAAATTTCTCGATCTGTCATTATTTTCCATTCTAAATTACACGTATTTTTCCTAGAAAGCATCTTAAGTGGAGGAACACGGTAAAGATTGAAGAATTCTAATCAAAGAAACAATTGAATTCATATTCAAAATGTTTTCATATAGTTCTTAAGAAATGTAATATAATACTCAATATATGATACATGTAATTAATCTTTTTTTTTTTTTTTTAATTAATTACTGTCCTTTTTAGGACAGTAATTAATTAAAAAAAAAAGCATGATATACATTTACTAACTTAAGAAACTTTATTAATTAGTATTTTCATATAAATGTTGCTTAAGTGTCATTAATTTGTAGTAATCAATGTGTTATTATTAAAATTTCGATTATACGTCTTTTCATTTATACGTCCTTTTACGTCAGTCCCTTGAAAGACGCATAAACGGTGCTTTACTGTATTTCGATTCTCACTTTAAATCTCCTGCGTCTGATATAACAAAAAGAAAACTTGTCTGGCAGTTCCTGAGACTTTTGTCATTATGCTACTATTTCAATGGCTCAAAACCTAAGCGTGATAATCGCGTATTTAGTACAGACAACAGTTTTTAGGTATTTGTAAAGAATTAATAGTTATTAGGTGCTAGTATTTTATACATAATGACTATTAAATTTTATTGTGATTTACTCTAGAGCAATGTTTGCGAATCTTGTTAGAAGGAATAAGGAGTCAAATTTTTTCATTACTTTTTTAATGCTAGCTTGTGAGTTACTATGTTAGTGGCGCCACTTGAAAAGTAGGGGTAGGGAAGAGAAATAAGTACAACAATTTGGAAACACCAAAAATTTGTTAACAGCATAACTTTACAGTTGAACCATCTGCCCATACACCTTTTTTTAAACGCAGGACTTTTCCTTTCAGACAGTATATATATATATATATATATATATATATATATATAAATGTAATCACGTTTTCACTGTAAACCACTTTGAATAAAGCAGCATGTCTGTCAACCATACAGTTGAGAAAAAAGGCCTCTAGTTCAAAGTTAAATTTTACTTATAATAACAGAATTCATTTATTTTACTTATTTATTCATTTCTTTTATTTTCTCATTTTAAAATGCATTTATAACATTTTTATTTTAGAGTTTTGCGTTTTTATAAGTTAAGTGCTAAAGTTCCAAGTCAGAAAATTGATATGATATGAATTTGTTGATACCATGAATTACTGCAATGTAAATAACGCTATATTTAATTTCATTCTGCTCTGAGCATTTGAATAAACAGGGGATAAAAAAAAGCACATAAATATTATGAAATATTTTTTATTGATAAACATACTTACCCCACATACATACATGTGTACGTATAATAAAATTAGATTATTAAACATTCCTAAACGCGTATGTCAAGGCTATCTATTACTTCAAATCTGAGAGCATAGATATCCCATGGCACAAATATGTACGTCAATTCATGTACGACTGCGACTGCCATAAGTCAAAGTCATAAACAGGTCCATTGATAAAGTAGGAAATCGATTTGTCAATGTCCGATTCGGAATACTTTTTTCTTTATAAGTTCGTTATGCTATATTCATATTTTAATTTTTGAACGTTTTCAATTATTTGTTCTCTTATTTATGACATAAAAAATAAGTTTATAAAAATCAGATTGTGGGTCATATTAAAAGCCTTCATGGGTCAATGCTTCAACCGTGAATCAGAGGCACGCCACAAGAACCCAATTTAGCCAAACTGGGGCATATACTTCTTTAGGGGACCCCTTAAAGTTATTCCTTTAAACTTAAAGTCAGAAAACAGCATTGATATAAATTTTATATTTCATTTGGGAGCCCACTTCGGAAAGGGGGCTCGGGGTAATTGCCTTACACGCCTTTTCTTAGTTATAGTCCTTTTCATTAGCAGAGTCGGTTCAAGGCCACGGAATTTCTCCCTTCTGCGGAGAAGGAGATCACGTGCTCAATTCCATCCAGAGAGATGTCGTTGTTTCTTCAGTAACCTAGCAACGGACGGAAGAAGTGAAATCATAGTTCATCTGAGTGTGGCCTTGACACGACAGCCTAAAGGAAATAGAATATAGGATCTGTTTTCCACCTCTGATCTAGACTATATAAACAGTGTTTAAAACTAGAACATATACATTTGAAATCTACTTTTTCTTCATATTAATATGTTTGAGGTACTAACGCTCTTTAACGATGAGTAGAGGAAAAAGAAAAGGCAAGTAAAATGTAGTTTTAAAAATAATAAATAACATAAAACGGCGAAAAGATTGATTTTTATTTACTCATATTTTTTTATTGTAAAACAAAATTATTCTGAAAGAGTAAAACTTTAAACTGTTCTATTCAAGTAATAGAAACTACAAAAAATATAAACAAAGCTTGTGAAATTAAATTTTTTAAGCGTTTGTCTTGTGCCTGTATTTATTTGTTTATCTTAAGATTTTTTTTTTTTTTTTTTTTAATTAAATGTTTTTTTTTTTTTTTTTTTTTTTTTATGTCATTACGAAATTGCCACTCTTTCTTTTGCACAAAAATTTCAAAAACTTTGCACGTTTCCAGTTGAGTAATTTACTTTTAATTAAAAAAAAAAGAAAGAAAGAAAAACATGTTAATTGATTTTTTTTTCTTTATAAATAAGATCAAGAATCGTATAAAGAGATATCATATTACTTGTAGATTCCAAGAGGTTCCAACAGCACTTGAAAAACAAATAAATAACTAAGATTATGTGAAATAATCCAAAAATCTGACATATATGAAAAGCGTATTCAACAGATAATAATGCTGGTAATAAATAATCCTTTTTTTTTTTTTTTTTTTTCGAAATGTAAAACAAAAAGTAGGATTTTTCAAATATCGAAATCGAATTCAGTTAATTTACATATATATTAAATTAAAAAAAAAATAATAATAAAGTACGTCCTTATGCACACACCTGCATAGATTTCTAATAACTTATGATGCGTTCTAATGCGTAATAGTTTTCCCCTTTCATTAAACTTTTTTTTTTTTAAACGGAACCCTTTTTGATACAATTTAGCATCCTTTTTGAAAAGCGTTAATCTCGATCTTGAATAGGAATGAGTTTTAAAAAAAATCTTCCTCAATAAAAGACAGTAAATAAATAAATGGATGAAATTAGTTGCATAAGAAAACTTAATTGATCGCATCGCATTGACTCGACATTTGAAAATTATCACGATTGAAATTCTGCCCGAAACACGATTTTAATATTTTAACACGTTGAGCGCCATGTCAGTCATTCTAGATTCTAGATATTTTGCCATATATCTCTTACTGAAGGAATCATCTTGAAACTTTAGGAGTGTGCAGAATGCGTTATACTTCAAACATTTCAGTGAAAGTTTTACCCCGAAAGTAAAAGCAGTACCAATAAAAAATTAAAACGTTGCGCGCCCTGTCAGCCATCGGTGGCTGACAGTGTCAAATATGATATAAAGCCGCGTCGACCATCGGTGGCGGACATAAAATAGGATATAAAACTAAAAATATTACATTTAATGATTGAAAATTTATTAAAAAGTTGCTTAATTTTTATTTATTACAGGAGGAATCATTATGGAATTTTAATGGATTTTAAGAATTTGCGTGGCGCTCAACGTGTTAATTGTACACCCCTTCTCATATTTATAAGGACACTTTATGTTTTGAAATAACTAATGTAAAAATAATCGTGAACAAGATTATACTAAGTGCACTTAATATATCTAGTAGTCTAAAAGAAAAAAAAAAAACAGTTATAAATTTTTAATATGAAACAAAGTTAATAGAAAATAGTGCAAAATATTTTTTCTCCACGTTTTTAGATGTTCATAATTATAGGGGCAATCAAGATTTTTTCATTTACTAGCGGATAAATTACTGTTGACATGCGAATTTATTAACTACTGCGCTAGATTAATTCATATAAAAGCCATCAATTTTTCTTGGACGGACATTACTGATAATTTCTCGAAAAAAAAAAAAAAAGAACGTTCATGTAGTGAAGTATGATAAATGTGTTTTTTAAGTGGGGGGTAATTTCAATCCGTCGTATTTCTAATGAAATTCGAAGATCTAAAATTGCTGAAGGAAATGTGATCAAACATTGAACTGCTGGTTCGATAGGAGAGAGATCTGATGGAAAATCAGAGTTGTTTTACAGAGATCGAAGACTCATAATTCATCTTACTGTTCTACTCAAAATGGCTGCTACTGAATTTGCTCTTAATTTTTAACGAAAGGTTGGGGCCCACATTTATGCATGTTCAAAATAATTAATAATATGTTAAAATGAATAAAAAACCTGTAATAATCAATAAGCATTTAATGGGGGAAGAACGTCTATGTTAAAGTTGAATAAAGACAATATGAAATGGTAAAATGTTGCATTTTCGGATGAAAAACATTTTATTCTTGATTGACCAAATGGTTTTAACAGTTACTGGCACGATATGAAGATAGCGAAAGACAGAGCAGATTTTTTAAAAGCTAATATGAATCGGGCATTTTAAAGGTGGATCTATGGTGCTCTGGGGAGCTGTCTCTACTGAAGGCAGAATGAACTCAGTAATTTTTTCTATTATTATGAACATCAAGATAATATCCGCAAATTTTAAACGTGGAATTCTCATATTTTTGTTAGATTTTAGAGAGAGGTGTGCGGGGGAAATTTTTGCTCTACTTCTAGAGCAATAGAAAATAGTTTGAAGAAAGAAACTTTTGTATTATTACCTTTCCCGTGGCCTAAAAGTTGAAAAAACCTTAACCTATCATATTAGTGCATGCAAGAGGAAAGCAATTTTAAATAGTTTAAATGTATTCAGAATATCATCTATGCTGTATGAAATGGTATTGAAACTGAATATAAATATATATATATGTGTGTGTGTGTGTGTGTGTGTGTGTGTATACCAGAGAAAATGTCTGACTGTTTCACCCTAAAAAGGGACCCCATAAAATATTAATTTAAAGAATAACTGAAAAAAAAAAAAATTACTAAAATTCGAGCTGTCCTTATAATTGTGAACACCTGAAAAATAATTTTTTTTGACCGTATTTAAAGTTTTTTAAGATAGAAAAACTATAAAACTTTTTAAATATCGTCTATGAATTAAATTCAAATTACTAAAAAATACATTTGTTTAAATAATAGTGTTCAGTGTTTAGTTAATATCGAAAAACGGGTGTCCTAATAATTATAAGAACCAGTGTAGAGAACCTAGTCATCGCGTTCTGATTATCTAATAACTTTTAGTTTAAGATAAATGCGCGTCGATTATAGAAAAATAACATGTTCCATATGTATAGAAATAACCAGAGCTATAACAAAATACCTATAAAATTATTAATAAGTTATAAAAACTTTTAAATCTGCCACGCCATATCTGCAAAATCAAATTGGTTTCAAAATATATTTATACACGAACGGACAAAATATTTACTTTAAAGTTAAAATTTAAAGCTATTGCGAAGACGCATTATTTACACAAAACGATATACACCAAAAATTGATACACATCAATGTGATGGTGCAACACTAAATATAAGTATTTATTCGCGTTAGTTCTTCATCCAGAGCAGCCACAAAATTTTTGTTATAGGCACACAGACAGACATCATTCCAAAATTGATCAAAACGCATTTAGGAGATCTTAAACCGTATAAAATTATCAAAAGGCGGAAATTAACGGAATTTTTAAGAATTCAATACTATCTATATAATATTTCTCTAACGTGGACCACTTACGATTAAATTTAGACGAAACAATACGATAGTGACGTAAGGTAGATTAGACTGCAACAGATTTCGGGTACAAAAATTTAATGCATATTTTCTTAAAGAAATTGAAAAAATATTACCGTTTTGTGCTGAAACATATGCTTAAAATCTCGTATTTAAAAGTATATTTGGAAGAAAAGCCAGTTAACCCCTTAACGCGCGCTGTCCTCGCTGCAAGGATGCATAATTTAAGATCCAGCTGCAAAAATTCAACTCGGAAATTTTTAGGCAAAAATTTACGTTTATAACATATCAGAAAAGCCGGTTTTTTTTAACCTTAAAATTAAAAATTTCTTTTAGTTTAATTTAGTTCATGAATTCCGGTGGCAGTATAATTTAAATAATACGAATTGTCTTGCTCCGCAAAGGGATAAAGCTTGCATTTCATCATTGGCTATTCGGCAGGATAGTGTTGGCGCCATCGAATTCTGTTTATCGAATTCAAAATCATTATATTAAGATACAATTTTAAAATATAACAATAACTTAATTTAATTTGAAGAGAATATTATTATAAAAATATTATAATAATATAAATAAATATTATTTAATATAATATATAATAAAATATTATTTTTCTAAATATATAATAATATATATTATAAAAATATTATTTTTCTAAAATTGAAATTATAAATCAAATATTAAATAGTTAAATCTCTTTTATTTAAAAAAAAAAAAACTTAAAATTTTCAGTGGGTGATCTTATTTATGAGATTTTTCTGAAAATCATATTAGGTATATGTAAGTACTATCATGCAGCGAGGAAAAGGCTAGTTTGTATATTTCTATGTACAACTTTGTATATTTACTTACTACTGTTGCATTTAGACAAAGAAAAGTGGCCTAATCCCGAAAGATTCTTTTTGTTTCATTCTCTAATACTTTAAACGATTAAGCTTGTCACTGTTAAACTAGGCCGAAATTTTAACGTTTCGAAACAATAAAAAGAAACATCTAAAAGTCATAGGTTGAATGCAAATTTTTTTTTTATTGTTGTCGAACTGTGGGCGTTGGCACCAGGGTGGAGTTTTAAAACTTCATATAACCTACAATGATAACGCAGAAACATTTATAACTTCAACGTAATTTAATAAATATTATCCGACGAAGGATACCTTCAGATAAAACTATAACTCTATAATATTTATTCAGAACCTAGAATGGGAATTTTTATAGCTAAATTCTCTAATTTATTTAGAAGAAAATGATATTTTTTAACCTATTGTACACTATTTTACAGACTACTGCAAAAATAATCGATATGTATCAAAAGTTATTATTTTAATGATTTCTCGATAATGTGTTTTTTTGTACTTAAGATAAATGAAACGCTAAATTAATAGCTTTCTGATTTAGTAAATTGAAAAAAATAATTTTATTATTCTCATATTTTCGAAGGCCAACAACCCCACCAGTCGCCAAGGGTTCTGCTTTCTAAACTGGTAGACGGGAGATGGCGGATATGAATCGAGGTTGCGCTCGTCGGCCTAGCCGTTCGTAATTCCCGTGGTTTTCACCTCAACTTATATGCAGGCTAGAACCCCTTAGAAAAATCCACGACCAAGAGGCATCCCACACCCACACATGTCCCTCACGAAGACAATCGGCCTTAAGTCCCACATTTCTTTTTATTTAAATTGAGAAACATGGCTTAAAAATAATAAAAAAATAAAAAAATACGCTTTTTGTGCATTTAGACAAATTAAAATACATTTTCCCCCTTTTCTCTCACGCATGAAGCTAAAAAATACATTTAAAATAAAAAAGAGAAAAATCGCAAAATTTGAAATTTTGCACCGAAGTAGTTCGGACATTTCTCACCTAGATCTTTACTTCAGTTGCGATAACCATTTTACTTCATCGCAAAAATTTAAAAGTCGTTAAGATTGTCTTATACTAAAGCTATAAGCCAGAGATTTTAAGAAATAGATATAGATAGTAACCGTTGCTAAGGAGTGCAGCACAGTTACAGCATGCGTTTATATGGAAAAATAGAATTTAAAAAAACCTCCTGCCGTACTAAACTAAATTCTGTTTTGTGCATAATTTTATATCTATTACTCAGCAAACAAAAATAAGTTTTATTAATTTATTTATTTTATACAGTTTTATTAAAATAAATTTTGAAACTTTTACTTCAAGTAGAATTTCAAAACTTATTTTTTTGTGAAATGTACTCCAAATTTAAGGAGACAATATTTAAAAACAGAGTACGTCCATTCTTTACACACATCTTATTTTCGATGATAAAAATGAAATTTCCCTATTTGTATTAGAAAATGAGGAATTAACCCACAAATTTATGTACGATTTTGAATTAAGAAAAAATAATTAGAATACCTCAATGTTACACTGTAATGTAATACTATTTTCAAACTGAAGGGAAAAAAAAAACTTTTATTCATGTGAACTTTAGTTTTTTTAAGTATATGTACTATATTTGTTTCTCATCTGATATTTTTATACATATAAGAATAAAAATAATTTTATAATATTCAGTTAAAAAATATCATTGAAAACTGTATGTCAATCTTGAGAAAACTAAGATGTTTATAGTCGATAACAAAAATAGATTATCAAGCATTTATCATTGATTAATGCATGATAATCTAACCATATGCTATGCATGACCTTTCAAGACTTTTTTTTTTTTTTTTTTTGTTAAGTAATCTCTTATCATTTTTAAAAATAAATAATTGTTTCAGTCAGGATTCACGGCAGCAATGAAATTTCAGTGGTCCAAAAATATAAAACAGTAGACAAACATATACATATGTGCATTTTCTAAACATATTTTGGTGTCGTGCTCCAAGCGCACGTGCTCCAAGCTCACAGTAGGAAAATCGTGTTTGAAGCTCACATATACCAATATCTCGTGTTCCAAGCGCACAAATATATTCACCCCTTTCCCCAACGCATCAACTTGACAGGTGGGAAGAGACTAATCCCTTTTTCCGAAGAGCAGAGGGGGGAGGGGGGAGGGGGGAGGGGGAGGTCGAGGAAGATGGTTTTTGAAGCGCAATTCAGTTTATGAGTTATTTTTTGAACTAAGGCAGGAACTAGGAATTAAATTATTAAATAAAATTATTTTCTGCTTATTTACATAAATATTTTCGGGGGTGGATAAAAAATATATATCAGGAATAATGGCCCGAAATGATTGTTCGTGTATTTATTTAACGCAGTTTTATTTAATAAGTCAATCTTAAGTACTATATATGTTTTATATAAAATTCACAGATTATATATAAGACTACACATAATTTGTGGAATGTCTTTGTTATCAAAGTTAATTGTTGTAAGTATTTTTTAACTAGAAATCGGAACTTACAATACGAAGGTACAGTCTGCAAAAAAATAAATAAATAAATAAAGTAAAATAATAATAATAACACCCCCACCTAAATTATCAACATATTGATAAATCGATTTCTGGTAAAATATTAGTAAGTTATAATTCAAAAGTTATGATTGGAGTATAAATTTGGCAGTCAATGTTAATGAAAACATACATTGTTATCAAATTTTAGTCTAAAATAGTGTGAGTGGCACACCAATTAGTAAAATTGTGTATATTTTAATGTAAAATTTCATTTTAGATTATTTAAATAATATAATTTTAATTATCTCTTTGTTCTGTAATCATGACAAAAGATATATTTTTATATTACAAAGTATATTGAAATAGCTTTTCTATTAAAAGCCCAAAAAATGATATTGAGTAATCTAAATTAATTATTAAAAAAATATTTTTGATAATTAAATTAGTTTTTAGTTATGATATATTAATAATTTTTTTTTTTATATATATAATCATTGATTAAAATAACTTTTTATATTAATAATAATTTCGTGATGGTAGTTTAGGTGTTAAAGCCGACTGAGAACATGAGGGTCGACAACCATGACCTCGAATTGAACCCGGCACTTCCTGTCTACCAGTTTGGAGAACAGAACTTCTCGGCTTATTAATTAAAAGTTCAAATAATTTTATTCAGCGATTACAACTAACTTAATTATAATATTTTAATATTAAAAGTATTTTAAAATAAATTTTTCTATTGAAAGCAGAAAAAATTGTATCAAGCAATCTAAGCTAATTTGATTACTATTATTATTTATAATACGTTTAGTTTTTAGATAATTAATTAATGAATTTACTCTTTCTATTAGAATATTTTAAATAAAATAATTTTAATTAGATCCTTAACTATTTTTTTTTTTTTCCATATTTATTCACAGAAAATAAAATATTTTAATATTAAAAGTGTTTTTAGATAATTTTTCTTTAGAAAGCAGAAAAAATTGTACTAATAGGAATCATAGCTAATATAATTATTAAAATTTATATTTTTGATAATTCATTTAGCTATTAGATAATTAATTTACTCTTTCTTTTAAAGTTTTTTTAAGTAAAATAATTTTACTTACTTTCTATGATCAATTATAGAAAAAAATATTTTTACGTTTAGCATTTTGAATTAGGTTTTTCCTTTTAAAGCCCAAACAACAGTATTAAGCAATCTCAATTAATTTAATTATTTCAAATTTATATCATTAATAATTAAATTATGTTTAATTAGAATGTAATCTTAAACGATTTTTTAATTAATATTTTTTGTATATAATCATTTATATGCTTAAAAAAAAAAAGTATTTGAGTTAAAAATATTTTGGTGGTTGTGGTTTAAGCATTAAAACACACTGACAACATGCAGGTCCTAAGCCTGGCTGAAATGCCTTTTCACGAGAGTTCTTTCTAAGAAGCCCTGTCCTGTATATGCGCGTTTTTCAGAGAAAACCATGGAAAATTCCGAATTTCTAGGTTGACAAGCGGGAACCCGGCAATTCCAATTTATCAAGGCCCACGAGCGGCCGAGCGGTTCTGTGCTCAAAGCTGGTAGACCTGAGATGCCAGGTTCGATCCCAGGTCCGTGCTCGTCGGCTTAGTCGTTCGGGGTTTTACGTGGTTTTCTCATAAACTTGCGTAAATATGGGCTAGGACCCCTTAGAAAGTCCGCCATGGAAGGCACTCCTCCTCGGGCCTAGGACCCTAGGGTAGACAATCGGCCCTATTCCCAGACATCAACACTAACACTAATCTATCAGCTTGGAGAGCAGAACCGCTCGGCTACTGAAATAGGCCTTTTAATTAAAAGTCCAAAAAATAGTATTAAGTAATTTCAATTAATTGTAAAATAAATTGTTATTTTTTAATTAGAATATTTTATTGGATGATTTTTTAACTAGCTTTTATTATTATTATTATTATTATTATTATTATCGTTCATAGAAAATAAATATTTAATAATATAAAAAATTTTTTAGTAAAGATTTTTCTATTAAAAGCCGAAACAATAATACTAAACAATCTCAATTTAATTTAGTTATTAAATATATATATTAGTTAAATTAGATTTCTAGATTTTTTCTTTATTTCTTTTTTCTTTTTTTTTTTTTAATCTTTTATGAAAATATTTAGAAATAGATTTTTTAATTAAAAGCTCAAATAGTTCTATTGAACAAATTAATTTTATTATTAAACATTTTGATTTTTAATAAAAGCAATCATTTTTAATTATATTTTTATATTAAATAACTCTTTAATTATTTTTTCTCTATAATCTCCCATAGAAAAAAATATTTTTATATTCAGGGATGAGATTTGCAGAAATATAAAATAACTGAAACTGTACGCAAAGGCAAGACAACTAGAATTTCAATGACAAAATCCATTATATTAGAGTAATAAATATTTATTTTAATCTTCAATGTATAAAGAAAGAACAAATACACACCAGAAATATAAAAAATGCTGAAAAAAAAAAAAAGCTGAAAAGCTAAATGTACAAAAAAGCTTAAATCAGCAGAAAATCTGAAAAATCTCCTTCCTGTGTATTAAAAGCATTTTAATACAGATTTTTCAATTAAAAGCCTCCATATATATTTATCTATTTATCCCACTTTTGACTACATTCTAAAGCACGTGCGGAATCATCTGTCAATGTTTATCGCAGTGACGTCACGTGCGCCTGCTCTATTTGAGATACGAGTTACGTGCGCTACGGCCACGGTCTAATCTAATCCCACCTGTCAAGTTGATGCGTTGGGGAAAGGGGTGAATATATTTGTGCGCTTGGAACACGAGATATTGGTGAATGTGAGCTTCAAACACGATTTGACTACTGTGAGCTTCGAGCATGTGAGCTTCGAGCACGGCGCCCATATTTTTACTGCAAATATCATTGCTTTTATGGAAAAATATTTTCATTAAAAAAATATATTTTATTAAAAAAAAAAAACAATTTCATTTTAAGGTAACAGTGGGTTGTCAAAATGACAAATTTGCACTAAAAATTCGATGTTTCAATTTTACTATACCTATAGGAGTAGTAATATGGGACAAAAAGGATTTTTCAATTACCATCATTCCATGCTATATTATAAGCGTTTAAATTTCTAAACAAACATTGAATCTGTTGTAAAATGAAAATTTTAGACATGATTTTCACGAAACTAATTTTTACGAGGTTGGGTAATGTTTAAAATGTTGTTTTTCTTCGCATCTTATTTTTTGTTGAATGTTCATAAAACTTCATTTAATGTTATAGTATATATATATATATATATATATATATATAACTTAGCCCAAAACTTAGCTACAATTTTCCGCTTTTTGTTTTTTAAAAATTTTAAATAAAAAAATTTTTTTTTTTAATGTATATATATATATATATTCGCATCATTATGATAGTTTTAAAAAAATTCAACTAATTTTTGTTAAAATTCTCTAAAGCTACCTGTAAAAAAAAAAAGAAAACAAAAAACAAAGGGAAACAAAGAAGGAAAAGGAAAAGAAAAAAAAAATTGAAATCTAGTCAAAAATTATATCACAAGCACCATTTTAGAATATAATGATTAATAATTTTAATTAATATCTTAATTAATTACAATGTAAATGTCAATTTTAATGCGGAATTTCTCCTATGCAAATAATATTGTATGAAACTGGATTTATTTTTGGTAGAAATAAAATTATAGTAGCTGTAGATTTTTTTTTTTTTTTTAGAGGGGCAAGGGGGGAGGGGGGGAACCGCTGCCGTACTAAGTTAAGATATTCTAAACATAAACTAGGCCGAGCTTCTGTTCTATTAATTAATATTAATTCTGTCATAGGTAAAAAAAAAAAAAAAAAAAAAAAAAAAAAATCATTTCAACAATTAACTTAAACAAATAAATTATGCAAGATAATTTTTTAAAAACCTAAATTAAATTTGTCCGAAAAACTGGTTTTGGAAGAGGAGAAAAGTAAACAAACATCATAAATATTAAAAGAAAACACATAACTTTTAACGATAAAACAACTTTATTTTTACCGATTATTAATTTTTATGTTTAAAAATAGAAATAATTTTCCTAATACTTTGATTGCTTACAATTTGAGAAATCCTTCTGTATTACAAGTTCCTGAAGCTAATAAAGACATATTGCACAGTTGTTTTGTTTATATTGGGTCCTAAATGTTTTAATATGTTACCGTTATATATTCTAAGTGAATTAAGATTAAACTCGTTTAGAGAAAAATTGCGAAAATTTTTATTGTCTCTGGATGATGCAGATGCTTATTTTCGCCATTTATTATAGTAAATAAACTTTTTAGTTTTATTAAGTATTAATTTAATCTGTATTAATTTGAGCCCAGAAATTATTTTTTGTTGCGATTTGTGCGTTGTTAGCCACCTGTTTGATTTTTTATGACATATGTTTACATTACTTTGTATTTTCTTTGTGTTTACTTTATTGTCTGTATTTTTTCATTTATGTAATTTCTGTTTGTTTTTTATATTTACCTGGAAAGGCTTTGCAAGCCTCTTGGTAAACAAAATTGTAATTTTATTTGTTTGTTGCTCAATTTATTCTTTGTATTATTTTTTATTTTGTAAAATAAATTACATTATTATTATTATTATTATTAAAATAAAAAAAAACACTTGTTTTAGGTTGAAATAATTATGCACAATCCTTCATTAGACAAAAATAACAGTCACGAGTACAATGTGAAGACAAAAAGCAATAAATAGCAGATTATAAGTAGTGTTGGTACAGAGTTTTGAAGTTTGAAAACAACTTGAAATCCACTATTAGGCTAGTAATGATGTTTGCCGAACAAATATCGGAGATTACAATTAGGCTTTATATATGTACATATATATATATATAATTTTTTATAAAAATCAAAATGCGTTTGTTTCCATTTTTTAAATGTAAATAGGAAAAGAACAAACAAACAAACAAAATTTTTTAAATATTTTTGGCTGCAAATTTATCGTCCATGTATATCATTCTGGCGACATTTGTTAATGATTTGGCGACAATTGTCATTTTGTTGGCGTGACCCCTAGTTTAAAGTTTAACGGAAAATGTTTATTGACAATTGTTAGCCTTTACAGGCCGAATTCATATCCATGTATATTTTCAATTAGTTTGTTGCACCTATTGCCTTCTAAAGCCTTAGTTAAGGATATAAGTCATTTATGTGTGTGTGTGTGTGTGGGGGGGGTTATATACAGTCATTAATTATCATCAATAATTATTAATATTATCCAATTATTGATATAAATATAAATTATTCAGATTATCCAATTAATATTATCAAATTTGATGATCTTTTTTAGTATCGAGAGCTATTTTAAATATACGAAAGGTTATTCAAAAGCATTGGATACTTTTTCACATTTATATGAATTTTTTAGCTGTGCTCCGTAAAAAAATTATGAAAATGGTCATTTTTATGATTTTCTGTACATTTCCCAACTGTATATGATAGGAATAATATAGCGTCTATTTAAAAAAATTGAGTCATATTTTAACTATATCTGTTAATTTTTTCAAGTCCACAATTTTTAAATAAATTTTTAATTTGGTGTTCCAAACAAGGAGCATTGGTCTGTAAAAAGTTAAAGCATGATTTTTCAACTTTTTTTTTTTTTTTCAACTTTTATTTAGGCTAGTGTTAATTATAAGCAACAATATAAATATTTATGGAAATATAATGTTTCTACAGCACACACATGACGAAATACTTGATTAATTTTACCACAATGTTTGATTATTCTTATAGTTACCAAACATTTTGATAGGACTGGTTGAAGAATATTTTCACTGTTAAGATTTCAAAATCTGCAATTCTAAAATTCAATACATGTTCCGTGCCAACAATGCTTTTTATTTTTAGCATATTAATTAATATCAAACATCACACTAATTACAATTATTTTTTCTTTCTTTCTTTGGAAAAAGTAATAAAATGAAAAATCTGCATCTTTAAACAACTTTTTCTTCATTTCTCACAAAAAGTATGTTGATTAAGCTATTCTAAAGAAAAAAAAAAAAAAAAAAAAAATCTAAGTATCAAAGCTAATCATCTTTCTTTTTTGTTTTACATAAAGGGCAATATTTATAGAGTTTCTGTTTTACAATCAAAAATGAATATTTATATTGTCGTATCCAGTGAAATTAGCATATTTTAATTTCCTCATTAAAGCGAAAGGATAAAATAATGAGTTTAATTATTGCATTGTTAATGAATTTCTTTCGAAGCAAATTAAAGAATGCAAATTTATGTTTACTCATAGAATTTCTAAAACAATCTTTAAGTAATTGTATTTTCATGAGTTTTCCGATGGACTTCTTTACGCATATATATTTTAAATATATTTTGATTATCCTTTATTACATGACAAAGATAATAATTTTCGAAAGGAATTTCGTTTCATTTTTAATTTTTGAAATGTAATTAGATGCTTTTATTTTAAGGCTTAAAATAATGCATTTTAAACAATAATAATACATAAAGATTGTTGAATCAATTTAAAAATTCAGTGCGGCATGCGGAATATTAAGGGAAAAGTGTATATATATATTATTTATTATTATTATTATCATCATCATCATCATCATCATTATTATTATTTATAAATTCGCTTCTTTAAATTAAGAAATTTTATCTTTATAATATAACAAATAACAATATTAAATATATTAAAATTTCTTAAAAACTTTAAATTAAAAAAATAAAAATTAAAGTAAAAAAACATTTTTTTTTAACACAGGAAGATTTTTATTGTGAAGCCCTAAAAGGCATAAAATAAAAAATTATGCTTGTACAGACATGCTATAAAGAAATTAAAGGTTCAACACTAAGAAAATTTTAGAGAAAAATATAGATATTTCACTTTTGCAAGGGATGAAGATTTTTTAATATCCAAAATATTTTAAAAAGCATTCGAGACCAGTATTCTTAATTATTAGTTTTTTGTAGAAGTATTCGTTAAGCCATAAATTTCAAAGGTCTGAAAAGCTTTTTAAAATATTTTGGATATTAAAAAATTTTCATATCTTGCAAAAGTGAAAATCTATATTTTTCTCTAAAATTTTCTTAGTGCTGAAACTTTAATTTATTTATAGCATGCCGTTGCAAGCATAATTTTTTATTTTATGCCTTTTAGGGCTCCACAATAAAAAGCTTCTACTGTTAAAAAATGTTTTTTTACTGAAATTTTTATTTTGTGCTTTTTTAGTTCAAAAAAAAAAAAAAAAAAAAAAAAAAGCTTAACTAATAAAAAAATCTTGTGGTATTGTGTAGACACTGAAATATTTTCTTTTATCAATCGACACCTTTTCTATTAATTATCTAGAAAAAATAACACATCGGCCTTTGGGGGATCGAACCCACGACCATCGTTATCAACATTACGCTCTAACCCAAAGTCGAAGAATAGTCAAGAAAAGTCACAGAACACGCTAGAACTATTTAACAAATACATATACAAAAAGAATATTGTTTTCGAATGCTTTTTAAAATATTTTGAATATTTAAAAAATTTTCATGTAGTCTTGCAAAAGGGAAATACCTATATTTTTCTTTAAAATTTTCTTATTGTTGAAACTTTCATTAAGCATGTCTTTACAAGCGTAATTTTTTATTTCATGCCTTTTAGGGCTTCCCAATAAAAACTTCAAATGTTATTGTTATTATTATTATTATTATTTAATTTAAATTTTTATTTTGTGCGTTTTAGCAATTAAAAATTTTTTTAAAAAACTAATCAGAATTTTTTAGGGTACTGTGTAGACAATGAAAGATTCTCTTTTATCAATTGACATTTTTTCTATTAGTTATTTGTAAAAACGCAACTTATTAGCCTTCGAGGACTGAACCCACGACCATCGCGTTATCAGCATGACGCTCAAATCAGCTGAGCTAAAGAGTGGCGTAACGTAAGCCATTGCTTACATTTACATTTGCATTCAGCGTGACATCAAGACACGGTGATAAAAATCCAGTTTCAATAAATGCTTCTATTTATTTAAATTTTTATTTTGTTCTTTTTTGTAAAAAAAAAAAGCTTTTTAGAAAGACTCTACAAAAATTTTAGGATACTATGTAGACAATGAAAATCTTTCTTTTATCAAATGGCGTCTTTTCTATTAATTATCTGCAAAATTAACGCATCGGCCCTTTAAGGATCTAACTCACGACCACCATGTTATCAACATGACTCTCTAACCAACTATGCCAACGAGCGACGAAAAGAACTGCTTACATTTACTTTAAAATGGAGGCGCCTTGTTTTATATCGTGACACGAAGACGCGATAACAAAATTCAATTTCAATAAAAAGCTTCTAAAAAGTAAAAATGAAAAGCTAATTTATTCGTTTATTTTTTAGAAAGTTTTGCACCAGCGCTGTTACCCTAACGGCATATCTTCTCGAAATGACATCCTTAGAATATTTTATGGATGAAAGAATATGCAAGCCCAAGTAACACAAACGATTTGGCCATCGTTGGCAAATTGTTCACTCCCATATTGTCTAATGGTTAGAATTAGAAGTGTCCGCTTTGCCAACTCTTTCCTAACGAACTATTTTCCGACAGAGGTCCACAATCTTCTCGAACGATAACGAACGATATCGCTTAAAAACAGTTGGGTCTGCGTTAGATCATGGTTGGTAGGCCAACCTACCATTTCCCAACACTGATCACACGAAATTATTTTCAGTTGGTCCAACAGCACTTTGAAACTGTTGGACCAATGATTTGTGCTATTTGGTAGAGGTATCTTCAGGATGTACTATGGATGAATGTGCTGTCAGGGAATTTATAATTTTGTCCATCAATTTCACATTACTATTCCTCAAATATATAATCTGAATATATGAATAAGGTGTCTTCACTAGTATTTTTTATAAAGTTTCGTCTAAAATTAGCAAGGCTGGTGCATTAAAAAAATTGTCCACTAAATAGTTAAATATATTTATATATAGAGAGAAATATTAATGTACTTAAAGGTGTTATTTTAATGCATGTGTATATGAATTTTCTTAATTTAACGCCATAATTTACAAAATAGCCTTTGTTAATGTTTACTATCTCTTTTACACTTTCTGACCTAGATGTTGATTAATTCCATATTGATCAACTCTATTCCACTTTTGGTTTAAAACGAAAATCGCCAATATCTGACTATTTCGTTAAAACCTCAAACTGTCAAACTAACAGATTAATCAAAATATGAAAACATTAATTTTGAATCATGGAAATTATTTTAACCTTATAAAAATTATGTTCGAAATAATAGTCGTTTAGCCAACATTTAAAAATAGTCTTTTAAACATTTTACTTACAACACTGCCTTTGATCCAAACTTTTATAAAATGTCAATATATATAACATAATATGCTGAATTTTCACCGTATGTATTCCAGTAAATAATAAGATATAACGAGGACTGAGCCAAATACTTAGGCTGTTAAAAAAATTAAATTGAAGTAGTTTTTATTTAAAATTAGAAGACAAATTCTATAATATTGTTTGTAAATAATTTTTAAACTAACAATTAAACACATTTAAAAGTTAATTTCAGAAAACGATCTTTTTAATTATTTCAAAACAAATAAATAAGTAATGATTTTCACAACACTGTCTTAAAAATGTTAAATTCAGAAAAACTCTCGATATAAAGTTTACCTAAAGTCTAAACTTGCTTTTTTTTCTTTCTTTCCTTTTTTAAGTTTTTTTTACGAAGTCATGTTTAGAATTTATAAAAGAAATTGTTATATAACATGATACTACAAACTTTAGCTATTAAAATTTAAAATAATAGTAATTATAATAAATAACAGTGATTAATAATAAAATAGCAGGAGGTGCTACCTTTTACATTTTTAAAATAATCTTTGTGTATAAAAATTTCAGATAAAATTATTATTGCTATTTATTTATTGCTATTTATTTATTTTTTGTTACCAATCAGAGTATAATTATTAATGGAAAGAGATATTCAGTTGGACACAATACTGTGAAAGTATTGTATATTCGTTTTATTTTCTTTCATTCATTAATTTTTTCATTCTTTTTTTCATTATATTTTACCTAAGCGGTGTTTCCCAGGCTCATCTGAATAAATATAACTATTATTCTTTTAGGTCGATTTTTTTTTTTTTTTTTTTTTTTTTTTTAGATAATACATTTCGATTTAAAATTAGACGTTTCTTAAATTTGTGAAGTAAAATTAGTATAAATTTTAAAATAAAATAATTCATTTATTTTCTGTTACAATTAATATTTTATTTGATAAAATTATATTTAAAAAAAATTTGTTTAGTTACACATACTTAAATATTAAATCAATATTAGACCTAGTAAAATTAAGAAATTTAATAATT